>JAUPFT010000006.1:7142500-8367500 GCA_036936625.1 Parnassius smintheus behrii
TTTTGACGCAGCTACTTAGATGACATTTTAATCATTACCTTGAGCTTCTGCTTAGTCCAAAGTGTCCAAAAATTAATATTTTAATAAAATGTTAAACAAGCTTCAAAAAATTAAAAACAATAAAATAATTGACTTAAACGTTACACATATATTACACAAGTACAAACGTGTAGATCCAGATTCGGCACAATTATTTCCAGGTCACACAAAAATATTCTTTGTGTGCGGGATTCGAATCCGCGACCTTTCAGAGCCGCAAGCCAATGCTACCACTGCGCTACGACGTCATCAAATTATAATTATACTATTATTGTCAGTTCTGTGAAGTAGATTTTCACTGTTTACGTATATATAATGGAAGTGGAACTCAACTCAGATGAAACTGTGGTTACGTAGTAACAAGTGTATACAATATGTAACAAAAACCCTGTGGTTCCCGTTAAGTGTGTTACCAGAATCAGTATTCAAGCATATAGAAATATTTTTTTTTTCAAAAAAACATTTAAAAAAAATAATTTTAATGAAAAAAAATTAATTTGCAAATTGTATGTGGTTTTATTATCTCAGCATTGGCCGAGGAGTAAGAGCATTGTCAAAGACCCCGCATTACCGATACTCGTGTGAGTTGGAGGAAAAGAAACCAGATACAATTTGCAATTTTTTTTTCATTAAAATATTTTTTTAAATGTGTTTTTTTTTAAAAAAATATTTCTATACGCTTGGATACTGATTCTGGTAACACACTTAACGGGGACCACAGGGTTTTTGTTACATGTTGTATATTATATTAATTTATAAATATATGAATATTCAAAAATTACTTTTGTCATTTTGCGCATAAATTAGGTTTTTTTACTAAGCTGTTATTATATTTTTGTTACCTTTTTGTAAATTTTCTAGTTTCATACAGTACGCTTCATTATGAATAACACAAGTCAAGGTAATAATAAAGTGTAATTATTTTACATTTATCAAAACTACTTTTATGGATTTTATCGTGTTTAATTTACATGATTTTTAATTCCCGACGTTTCGGGTTCCTCCAGCACCCATGGTCATGGGGGACTGAGGTGACTGACGTCCCGATGTCAGTGTTAACCCGGAGTACATTTAGCTTTTTAGCGAATCTTCAGCTTTTTATTACTATTTATGAAACTTAGATCGGACCATGAATAATAATTAAAAAGCTGAAGGTGCTCCGGGTTAATATTGACATCAGGACGTCAGTCACCTCAGTCCCCCGTGACCATGGGTACTGGAAAGCACCCATGGTCACGGGGGATGAATGGAATTAAAAATCATTTAATTTAAACGAGATAAAATCCGTAAAAGTAGTTTTAAACAATTAAATTGTGTTAAATAAAAATAGATTACGAGAATTTAATAATAAAATATAATATATTTTCTTTTCCTAACATTTCAAAGGCAGTGTACGTTTTAACCTTCAAACAATATTGTATAACGGGAGAGGTAAAATAATTCCGCCAACGTGAATTATTCAAGTGAAGCAGAAACAAAATTCTGAACTAAATTAGTGTCGCCATATTTACTTGGGATATTACTTTTCTTTTAAAACATTACCTCCGTACTAGGATTTCATCCTGTAACATAGATGCAGTTTATACATGATTCGAGACGGGAAGCTGTTGTCTACAGACACCTACATCTATCATCGATTGAGCATCAAGATGAAGATGCTTTGTCACCCCAGAGAAGTAAAATGGAAGGACTCGTTACCAGTGAAAGGGGATCCGATTTTGAACACTTACGATACGAACCCTTTTATTTTATTTTGTTGTATCTTACCAGTATTATTGTGAGAGTGTGGTCATTCCCCGCAGTTGCAAGCTTAAGCGTGGTTCTGTCATGTAAGAAGGTCAGTCTTTCAGAAACTGTATGAGCTATAGCCAATAAGAATTAAAATTTGGGAATAAAATATTACAATGATATTTTATATAGAGATCAACGCAATATATTACCGGAATTATCCCAAACATTCCAGAAACTTAGAAGCCACAGCTGTATAACAGCGGGAAGTCTGCCTGTGGTCGACATATTATAGACGTTGGACTCACTGGAGACTAGCCCGTTCCTTATGTCAATCATATAAATTAAGAAATTGTATAAAATTTATCGCATTTCTACGGTTGTACTCTCGTAACTTGTTACTTTTTTGAGCTATGGATGTATTGCATTTTCATCTACTCATCCTTATTTTTAACGTGGTAGAGCCACGGTGCAGCTATATTTTGTTGGCATCACGGATGGGTCTTCTTGACCGGGGTGCGAACGCGCTCTCACAGAATACTAGCGTAAAAAAGCAGCATAATGCTAATGTGTTTCGTGTGGTGAGTTAAGAGAACCGGAGGCCCTTTTTACTGGTAAAAAGGCATTACATCTTAGTCCCCAGAGGTGACAACAGATCTGCATTTTGAAACTTAATAGAGGATAAATGTAGATGTCTATGGACCATAGCATGCACTTACCATCAGGTGGACTGTATGCTCGTTTGTCACTCTCATCCTATAAAAAAATCTATTACAGCCTATAAAATACCACTACTGAACATAGTCCTTCCTCATAGATTACCTCATAGTGGGGACTTGGTCATAGTTGCCACACTTGGCTAGCGGGTTGGCATCTGTAGTTTTTGTTATTTTGAGTTGTTATCTTGTAGGTGCTGCTGCTCATCTCCTGTTTCAGACTCCCTCTGTCGCCTCCTGCGACACCCACGGGAAGATATGGCGCAGTGGGTAATCTTACACCGCCACTACATAGTATCTTCATGACGCATAATAATTGCATCCGAACCATCTGCGGATAAGTAAAAGTGACTAAAACTTTTTACGTGGTAAGGCCAGCTGCAGCTACGCCAGCTTTACATAACTGTGCAAATGGGTCGGATCTACCGGGAAGGGACCATGCTCTTACAGAATACTAGCATAAAATAGCAATGTAATGCTGCTGTGGCTGTGTATAGAACCAGAACTCTAATATCCACTATTCCATATCATTCTGTGGTTACCGTATGAGCCGCTAGTGGGAAACAAACCAGCAGGTGGGCAGCATCATCTTTCTGATAACAACTGGAAAAAGATCTGCCAGTCGTAGGACTACACATCAGAAGTGAAAATTTCGTAGCTTCACAAACTGGAAAACATTATTTTTGGGTTGTTAAGAAATATTTTTTAGAAAGTATTTTATTAGAAATTATTTTATATACGTATTAATATAGTAATAATATGTTCATCTATTGCGCTGTTTTACATGAACAAGAATGATTATTATCTATATAATACAAACAAATTTATAAATAAGTATCAATTTTATAAAATTTTATTAATTGGGTTTTCAACATTACTTTCATCAATTGTATGTATCTGAGCGTGACGATCACGCTAGTTCAATGCTTTTTCCCCATATCAAAAGTGCCCAACGGGCCTTACGAAATTTTCACTTCAACAGTTTTATAAAATTTAGTCAATTGGACTTCCAACATTACTTTCATCAATTTTATGGATCTGAGCATAACAGTCACGCAAGTTCAGTACCTTTTCTCCATGCCAAAGGTGTTCAATGTGCTCAAAGAAGTTGTCATTTCAAAAGGTTTCACTTTGAAAAAATATTAAAAACTTATTTAGATTTAACTTTTAATGGAAACGGGATTTCTTTTCTTATTATTGATCTTACTTAGTAAAAAGAATCATTAAGGGGAAATATTAAAAATACTACCTGAAATGTCTTAGCAAGATCCTCCGTTATGCCGAAAATATTGCAGCATTAATTTTGAAATAAATATATGGTAAAGTTGAGGATTAATGTTAAGTACCATGTTAGACGAAAACACGATTCCGAAAAATTTTCTCGATAGAAAAAAATCCAAAGTTACCTCCGAACTGAACAATAAACCGCTGGTATTCATAAAATACTTTAAATTATATCATGAAACTTTGCATACTAACTGAACGAACTATAAAGCAGGGCTTATGTTTTTTTTTAATTGCCATTATTTTCACTGTAAAAAGAAATTCTTGAGACGTCTTGAAGCTTGTTTCCTGCCGCCCGGTCAGTATCGCTTCGGCCTTTGAAGGGGGAAGCTGTGTCACGATCAGAATACACATTACGCAACAGGACGACGTAAAATTAAAATGATAAATAACCGTAATAAAAATAATAAGCGACTGGGTTGGCGTAGATAAACAGGCATAAATATGATAAACCTAATGAAATAAGTATCTAACGACTTATCTACTTACAGTACTAGTGATTACAAGCATGTCGGTACATTTTTGTAATCACTAATACCAGGGCGAAATTAGGATTTCAGCTGAGTTACTATATCCCCTTAAAATCTGTTCAGCTGTTACCGAGTAACATAAACAAACACGTCGGATATAGATCCTTATCCATTTTGAGGTCGGTTAAAAACAATTAAAAAATTGAACAGTTATTTTTATAACAAAATATTATAGAAATAAAAGCGGATGGGATATGATAAATTTCATGATTGCATTAGCAACGTGACATAAACGCAACCAACAGCGCTCCAGTACAAAAGTTGTAAATCTCCAGCTCGCGATAAGCATGAGAGAAAATAGAAAACTATTGAATCATATTTCAAAAAGGAAAATCTCAGTAACGATCAGGAGAAATTCATACGAGTATAAGCGTTTCTAGTTGTACAGCGGAGCGCAACAGGCATAATGGGGCATGCATTTAATAAAACAATGTTTATACAATTACATATTTCTTTCTTTGATTCTTTATTTTGGTTTTAAAACTCACAACAACACAGAAAACAAGATATATTACACGATATTTCAAGTGATGCGAATATACATTTGTAAATGTAGAAATGTTTTTGGCACAATTATCGTTTCGCTTATTGAAAGGGACTCTTTATAATGGACTCTTTCTTCCAGAACCGGCCCCACAAGAAGTGTACCTGTTCAAGTCCCGACCCGTTAGAAGCACACTGATTCTAAACGAAATCTCGTCTAATAAAGACAACACTCCGTCCTCTCGTGCTCTTATCCAAAGTCTCGAAACCTTTCAATTCGAGTTAAAACAAACCATCACAAATATAAAAACATTCAAAGCTTTGTATGTTTTTATATTTGTGATTTTTATGTTTACAGTGCCTAGAAGACTGCAATGCAGTGGACGATATGAATGATAAGCTGGTGAAAACTCCATGCGGTCGAAGTTAAGTTCTGCAAGACCCGTCACATAAGAACACAAAAACTCTTCGATCACACTCTTATTCTCATGGCTGTTAGATGGCAAATTAAGCTGCAGTCTTCACCAGATTTGACAACATAGAGGCAACTGAACAAACACTTCTCATAAGAAGCGATCGAGCGGAACTCAGGCTCCTAAATCTTTGCCAGAGATTTGTCTGCCAGGAAAAGCCAACTGTCAAAGCTGAAGAACGATTACGGCAGCATTGTTTCCGGGACATGTGAGATTTTGAGTGAGATTGAGAGGTTCTATGGGCAGCTGTACACGTCATCATTGGAGCCACACGTGAGTGTAAGTAACAATCCACGAGCAAGTCTTATCTGACACTACTCCAAGGATATCCCGGACGTCAGTCTGAGCGAGATTAGAATGGCTCTTCAGCACCTTAAAAATAGCAAAGTCTCAGGAGAGAATGGAATTACAGCGGAGCTCTGAAAGCGGGTGGAATACCGGTACTTGAAGTCCTTCAGAAGCTCTTTAATTTCGTTCTCCATGGTACTATTCCGGAGGCGTAGAGCAGAAGTGCGGTGATGTTGTTCTTCAAAGAAGGCGACAACGCTCTCTTGAAGAACTACAGACCGATTTCTCTTCAGAGCTGCCCTAACTGCTGTTTTCAAGAGACATTACGAATCGTCTCGCATGCAGACTTGACGACTTCCAGCCTCCTGAACAAGCCTGTTTCCGAAAAGGCTTTAGTAACATACACCACATACATACCCTTCGGAAAATTTGTACAGAAAAACGAAAAGTACCACCTGCCACTTTAGCTTGTTTATGTGGACTATGAGAAAGCCTTCAATTCTGCCGAAATTTGGACGGTGCCACGGTCCCTTCAGCGGTGCCAAGTTGACTGTCAGTATATCGAAGTGTTGAAGTGATTATATACAGTAGGGCTACGATAGCTATCCGAGTATAGAACCTGAATATAAAACTTATCCAATGGCAGATAGGTGTAAGACATGGTGACGTAGTATCCCCGAAAAATGTTTTGGCGGACCTCTTGAATTAATAGCCTTTTTGATTCTCTGCAACAAATCCTGAGTCAGACACAGAGACCTGTTATTGTCCCTATTATATACCTAATTATTTTAGTACTAATTCTTATACGCTTCACTACTTTTGGTCAATTAATAAGTATTTTATTATAATTTCCTTGTCCCGGACGTACTGTTTCCTTACAATGTTCACTCAGCACTTTAAAATGGAAACTAAGTTATTAGAACTGGCGCAAATCGAACTTAGGTTGCGGCTGTTACTTAATTTCCCAACCATACACAAACAAGTACGCGGAAATGCAAAATAAAAACCATTAGAATTATATGTTTTTACTTTTTTTACAATTTTAAACCAGTGCTTGAGTATTATCCCACCTGATGGTAGCTACTGATGTAGCAGAAGATGGTAAGAGGCACTGTCTTTTCGGGTGCAAGTACAGGTGCTGGCAACTTTAACACATTTCCATTGTCTTGCTGTACACAAGACGAATGATGAAGTAAACCGTCTGCTCCGAAGGCGTGGTAAGTTGACACTGACCACTTCGTTGTTGACTTACTACTCATTGACACCGACTGGCTGAGCGTCTGGTTGTCCGATGATGTAAGAGAGAGGGAGGAATAAAGTTATGCAATTTCGCGCACTAGGTAAGGGGTGTAAAGGGGAATATACCAATATTTTTTTCTTCAAATGTCTACCGTTTCTTCACGTGTTGTACTACTGACGGACTATCGAGGTTTGGCGATCAACAGGGTGACACCATAACTAAATCATATGATTCGAATTTAACTTTTAGATAGGTATACATATTTTAAAATATTGTTTAGTATTAAAAATATGAGTAAAAAAGTTGACTTTAAAAGTTTTCAAACAATATGACAGCCTTTCACTAGTCCACTGCCAAACAGAGACTCCCTCAAAAACGGCACAAAATGAGTTCGTGAGCCATACATCCATCGACTTCGTCAATGTAGCAGGTTGTTACTCTCACCTATTATTCTAATACAAGTTTTTTAGAGACTGTAAATGTTCAATTTACCGGAGGCCCTTTTTACTGGAAGCGAAGCATTCTCCGTCCTCAGGGCTGGCGACGCATCTTCATTTTGATTCTTAATTGAAGATAAACGTAAATGTTTGTAGGCCATAGCGTCCACTTACCATCAGGTGGACTGTGCGCTCGTTTGTCACCCTTATTCTTACTTACTTACTTACTTATCTTCACGCACAATCCCTAACGGGGTAGCCAGAGAGAACAGATCGCCAAGTGTCACGATCCTTACATACCTCTTACGCTTCTTTCAGGTTCATTAACTTCTTCATACATGCACGTTTAGATATCCGAGTACTCTTGACCCTCCCCTCTTCGAGCAATTTGCTCACCTGGTCTTCGAAAGTTAGTCTCGGTCTACCTCGACACCTTTTAATATTTACTTTCGCTCTATATATTTTCTTCACCATTCGGTCTTCACTCATTCGTTCAACGTGCCCAAACCATTGGAGTACGCCCCTATCAATTTTTGTGATAAGGTCATCTTTCAATCCTGCCATATTGCGAATCTCTTCGTTTCGCTTTCGGTCGGCTATGCTAACGCCACACATTTTACGAAGAGATCGCATCTCCACTGCATTCAACTTGCTTTTATGCTTCTTCTGGCATACCCAGGTCTCGCTGCCATATAACAAAGTCGGTACCAACACTGCGTTATGTATTGCAAGGCGTGCACTCTTCACCACGCCTTGCATTTTTACTAATGCATTCAGGGCAACATTGACTTTGTTTCCGGCAGCGACACGCCTATCCACATCTAAATCACATCTTCCATCCCGGCTGAAAGCACTCCCCAAGTATACAATTTCATTTACCTGTTCTAGACATTCCTGATTTACCCATATTCACCCTTATTCTATTAAAAAAAATTTGAACCTGGTAGAGCCAATACTGCAGCCATGTATATTATAGTTGCAGAACTAATGGCTGCTCAACCTGACTGTCACAGAATACCAAAATCAGCTTAATGCTGCTGTGTTTGCGGTGGTGAGTTTTGTTAGATAATTTTTACTGGTAGCGAGGCAGTCTTAGTCCTCAAGGGTGATAACATTTTGATTCTTAATCGAGGTCAAATATCGGCGTCTAGATGGCAGCATCCACAATCGGGCGGATTGTGTGATCGATTATCAATAATAATTGTATGAAAAAATGTAGAGCCATCAAAATATTTGAGACGTTGTGCAAAACTCATTAACTTAAAATTAAAATATCTTAAATGCCCGTAAAAGGGACGGTGTTTAGAAGAACACACATAAGCGTTTATGTTATTTTACCGTTTACATATCTAAAATGATTGTAATTAACTTAATAGCTTTATTAATATACGAATGCTTAAAATGCCAACACTTTGAACAGGCCGCACACCTGGCATTGAAATAATCATCGTTAAATATTTCTTTACATCGCGACGCGTGCTTTTCGCGCCACTAGATTGTGCAATCCGCCATGTTAACACACGTATTAAAGAAGCAACGCAAATTAAAAGTATGCCATTATTTAATGTTTTGTAATTGTGATGATAATTTTGATTAATATTTTTTTTATTTCTTGAAGACTAGCTTTTATTCGCCACTTCGTACGCAGAACTTAAACAAAAAGAACCTTATTTTATATATTTAGAGTGACCAACACGTCTCAACAGACCAAGTCTCTACTGATAATGATTTTTTATGTTTACGCGTATACTCCATTCATTCCAAGTGTCAAATTCTTTTCTACCCAGCATTTAAGACCTTCCTGAAGACACACGGACCGAATTTCACTCAATAACCTACGGATCTATAATAGTGGCCTTAGAACAAGTAGTTTAACTAATAAGAAACCACTTGAAGCTCAGTTGTATTACTACTTTCTTAAAAACTATATGTACTATGGTAACATGCTTAAAATAAAAATTGAAGATCTATAAATTTTAGAAGAATAATCTCTTACCACCTTTATACGTTTGTAGTTAAAAAGATGTTGCAAATTCATTTTACATCAGAACTTTAGGAGATAAAGTGTACCTTTTTGAGCCAAAAGTTTAAGTAGGAGATTATCAAAAATCTTTGATTTTAATAGTTTTTCTATTTCACAAAAACCTCCATACTTTTCTGAAATAAGCCTGGATCACTTCTGGCTAGCCTTCAATCTGTTCCTAAATTATTATTAGAAACGGTTTAGCCATTCGGAAGATCAACCCGGACATATAGGCAGAGATACAGACAGAAAATTTTAACAAATTTTTATGTGTTTAATAGCATTCAAATGTACCTAATGATTTCTTATATTTACGCGAACACTACACATTGAAATAATACTAGTTTTAACGGAATTTATCGCGTATATTTAACTTTTTTACCCGACGTTTCGAGAGCTTTACAGCACCCATGGTCACGGGAAGGACTGAGATGTTCAACGTCCAGCTGTCATAGTTAACCGCGGTTACCATAGATTAAAATTTTAACTTTTGTTCCGATCTACACAGTATGAGCTTATGGTATCATGGAGTCTTGCAATTGTATGCTTGGGTTGGGATTTAATTTTATTTATTGTAGGATCCCAAGCAGATGGTAGCACCCAGCCATCTTCTCTATTGAAATTAGGATGTTTTTTGATTTCAATAGCCTCGCGAATCATCCTTGGAAGGAATCGGTGTTCTTTAGCGAGGATTTGTGGTCTATCAAATCTGATGTAGTGACGGGGGCGATCTTGTACATGTTCAATGTACAAGATCATGTTCATGGGAAGTCTGCAGTCTGTGAACATGTACAAGATCGCCCCCGTCACTACATCAGATTTGATAGACCACAAATCCTCGCTAAAGAACACCGATTCCTTCCAAGGATGATTTGCGAGGCTATTGAAATCAAAAAACATCCTAATTTCAATAGAGAAGATGGCTGGGTGCTACCATCTGCTTGGGATCCTATAATAAATAAAATTAAATCCCAACCCAAGCATACAACTGCAAGACTTCATGATACCATAAGTTCATACTGTGTAGATCGGAACAAAAGTCATTTTTTAACATTTCATCTTTAGTCCTCAGGGATGACAACGCATTAAAATTTGTTTCTTAATCGATGATCGATATAGATGTCACCAGTGGCGTAGCTAAGGGGGGGCGGTGGGGGCGGGCCGCACCAAGTGTCACCTTTTTTGGGGCGACATCCACCCGGTCTCTCAACTTTAAGAACAACAAAACAAAAAATTTGTATAAAACAAAAAATAAATAAATCGCTAGCACAAAAATTTCTTTTTCGGGGATTCCTCCACAAGCACTAACTCAGCTCTATGTATAATTCGGGGATTCCCGCAAAAGAGCCTGACGCTCTCGAAGTCTCTTCAAGATGTAGCTTCATTGTTCGAGATCGTACAAACTAATGTTTTATTTTTGGCGAATACTGAAGAACTGAAATTAGCTATAGATTGCAGTGAAATTGTTCATGGCGGTTTGCGTGTCCGTAGCTTCATGTGAGAGGTGTTTCAGAAAATTAAAATTAATAAAAAACTGTTTGCGGGCAACAATGACCCAATCGCGACTTAGCAATCTTGGTATATTAGCCATCGAACACGAGACAATACAAAATATAAATTTCGATGAAGTTATTGCTGAGTTTGCAGCTGTCAAAGCTAGAAAGAAGAAATTTTAATTGTATAACAATTTCTTTTCTGTCTTAGTTATTATTTCTTCAATATTATAAATAATAAATGATTCATGTCCTTTATCATATAAAATTTATTGCTTTTTACTTTCTGTGGGGTGACACCACCAACTTCCGCACCGGGTGCCACCCAAGGTAGCTACGCCACTGGATGTCACATCATGCACCTACCATCAGGTGGATATGTTCTCGTTTGTCACCCTTATTATCTATAAAAAACACCTCAGAAATGTATGGAGGCCTGTGCACAACAACAAGGTGCTATACATGCCGTAGATTCAATTTAATTTTTTAAATTATACCTACATATGAATAATCTGTGCAATGTAAATATTTGTTTCAGGTAACACTGCCGGTTTATTATGCCAGTGCTGGTTGACATTTTGAAATGTTAGGAAGCTTGTAAAGAGCAGTTTGTTAAAACATACCCGAGGTAAATAAATTTGAATATTTTACATTTTACTGGTATAATTTCGACGCATGACTTAGTCTAATTAACTTATGTTAAAGAGCGACTCTTGGTTCGAGTCACAGCTATCACAGTTGTGCAATGTGCTAAAGTAAACGCAACCTTTACATTTTATATTTTAAATGTAATCTGTTAAAAAGTAAAGTCAATATATGGGTGATACCTATGTTCAGCATGGGATTTTTATAGTCTGTAGTGGATTATATAGTATAATAGTTAAGTTAGTTGGCGCAATTCTTCCTCTATTTTTCCCTTTCCCACATATGCCTATCTCTCACATGTGATCAAAAAATAGTTAGGCGCGTATCCGAACTGAATCATCAATGCGCCTTCCTTGTATAAAGAAAATAAACCATGTCAAAAATTGCAAATGCATGCGGACACTGTCGTGCAAGGGTGTTTGAAAGTTTGTGTAGTGCATGACTTTTTGAGAATAAATTAAAACTAATCATGGTGAATAAATTTAGTGTAATAATAGATCATCTGGCAAGCATTCGCAAGGCATTCGTCTTTTCATAGTAGCGCCACGTTGCAGCAATATTATGGCTGTAGCACGAATGGGTCGGCTCGAACAAGAAAGCACCACGCTCTCACAGAATATCATTATGTTTTGTATGCTGGGTATATGCTGGGTGTACAGAACCGGAAACTTTCTTTTACTGGAAACGAGGTATTCCAATCTTAGTACTCAGGGGTGAAAACACATCTGTATTTTGATTCTTAGTATAAATGTAGCTGTCTATGGGCCACAATATCTCCTTACCATGAGATAAAATGTGTGCTCGTTTGTCGCCTTTAATTCATATAAAGAGACGCATCAGCAGTCGTCTGTAGTTACGAGGCACGCCCACTGTGGCACACACAGCCACTTTGTACCAAGAGATGAGCGGCATTTCAATTTTTCTCTTGAGCTTTATTATTTTGTTTCTAATCCGCGACAGTCATGTCAATCCACGCATTTAATTAATTTTACGCATAAAATGCATTCTACCAATCATTCGTACACCAATAGCTCGACCGCGCCGCCATACTGTCACGTTTATCGCGCCAAATTGCTCAATCAACCTGAAATTGGTTTGCTTGTTTAGAAATGTATTTTATAAATTACTAGCACTGTCTATGTCTCGCAATATATACTTGTCAGAGCCATTTTGCAGCTATATTATGGTTGTAGCACAAATGGGTCGGCTCGACCGGGAAAGAACCACGCTTTTACAGAATACCCATAAAAAATAGTGTTTCGTATTGTGAGTGTGAGAGAACTGAAGGCCCTTTTACTGGAAACGAGGCATTCCGTCTTAATACTTAGGGGTGAAAACGTATCTGCATTCTGATTCTTAATCGATAAATGTAGATAGATGTCTATAAACTACACCATCCACTTACCATTAGGAGGATTGCGTGCTCGCTTGTCACCCTTATTGTATAAAAAAATGGAGTAATTTTAGTTATTATAATATACTGAAAAATAGAGTAATTTTAGTTATTATAAAATACTGAAAAATAGAGTAATTTAAGTTAATATAAAATACTGAAAAATAACTATACAATATCATTCTTATTTAAAAAATGGTTCGTAGAAAACTTTGCTCTTGGAAACTTAACGGGATATTTTTAAATATAAAGGCTTACATTAATATTTATTTATTTATTTATTTAAAACTTACACGTAACACCCTAAGCTAAAGGGGTACGTAGGGCGGGCTTAATGCCATGTGGCATTCTCTGCCAGTCAACCCTGGGTGCCGAGGACAATTGTTGGCAGGTGCGACCATTATACGTAAATAATTACATCATTAAAATATATACATACATTAAAATATACACATATACAAAGTACATACAATAATATATATATATATATATATATATATATATATATATATATATATATATATATATATATATATATATATATATATATATATATATATATATATATATATATATATATATATATATGCTTATAAACTTCGTAAATAAATATCCAAATGAATGATATATATAATATGTTGTTTGAATAATATATAATGAAATAAATATTTGAAGTAAAACAGAAGAAAAGAAAGGCAAAAATTAAGGAAAATAATGTTAATAAGTAGTTTCCTTCAGGTAATGTTCTCGGAGAAGAACTTTGAAAACTTTTTTATTTGTGGCATTCTTAATATCGTTGGGGAGGGTGTTCCAAAGTTGTATAGCTTGTATCGTAAAGAAGACCTAAAAAAATTTGACTTGTGCTGTGGAAACCTTAACCTCAGACGGTTTGACTGTCGGGATGTTCGACCGTCGCGTCGATCGGATGAAAAAAATGAAAATTATCCTTAAGATAAGAAGGCGACCTTGGATCGTTTAAAATTGAAGAAAGTACAAGTAAAGTTCTAGAGCATCGTCTTTGACGTATAGGTAGCCATTTAAGCTTTGAACGATAGGATGATATGTGGTCATACTTACGTAAACCAAAAATAAATCTTATGGAATTATTAAGAAGGCGCTCCTACTTGTTTAGAAGATTTTCTGATAGATCTGGGTAACATACATCGGCATAGTCGATAATAGGTAGAATAAGGGAATGAACCAGCGTAAGCTTGGTTTTGAAAGGTAGGAAATTTTTAAGACGATAAAGGGAACGCAAGGTAGCAACAACTTTACGACTAACTTCAGAGATCTGCAATTTCCAGGTCATAGTTTTATCCATGTACAGGCCAAGATTTTTTATGGAATCACAATATGGAATCAAACTTCCATTATAAATTACAGGAGAGAGATTTCCATAATCAAACTTAGCCAATAATTGCGAACTTCCGAATGTTATAACTTTGCATTTGGCAGGATTAACAAAAACGCCATATTTACATGACCATTCTCTTATGGCTTCCAGGTTATCATTTAGTTTGTGTATTACAAAGTTAAGATTATTTAGCTTGACTGTACATAGAGCTGGAGATCATCCGCATACAGATGGTACGAACAATCTAAAACTGAGGAGGTAGAATTTATAAACAATAAAAACATAATAGGAGAAAGTATTCCGCCTTGCGGCACACCAGATTCAATTTCAGCCCATGCAGAAAACCGCTGAGCTGAGCGAACCGATAGCTGGCGACCGCGAATATAAGAAGAAAACCATTCCAAGGCTGGGGATGAAAATTTAAGGTGTTTAAGGATGGATAGGAGGATACCATGATCCACTGTGTTGAAAGCGTTTGAAAAGTCAATAAGCACCACCACTGTTAATTTAAATATTGTAAATTTTGTATATAAACTATTTAAAACAGCTTGGTTACTGAACTTACTTCCAAGGTTTTATATCCATTCATTTATTTCCAAATATTTTAATAACACTTTTTTAAAGTTGACAAGCATTAAACTTATCTAGGATTTTGTTATAAAAACAATTTCTGGCAAGGAGAGGTTTCGACCGATCTGGCTCACCAGGATCGTCTTCTACCCCACCGATGCTAAAAATATGGCGGGGCCATAAAACCTATGGGACACGGAGTCCTAGTCGCAGTGTAGTCTCCGTCGTTTCGCGTCCGATTTTAGACAAATGATCGCTGAAGCAAAATTGACTGTGTAAGTATGTAGATGAGACCTCAGGTTCGTCGATGTGTAGTAAAGTAGACACACCTCTATTAATGACTAACTCGAGCACACACAAGCTTGTCTTAGTCCCAAATATTTATTTTAGAATTTTTTTATTTCAGCTAGTTATGTTTGTACGAACAAACATTACATTTCCATAAACATATTTCGAGGCCAAAGTAAATGTTTTGACTGAGAGACTCTACACGAATTAAGTTATTTTTCCTTACACTTATGTATTTGTAAAACAAATTTTCCTCTATCAAAAAACGTTACATCAGATTCGATCTCCCTCTTAGGAATATTGGCGTGTAGTGCTTAATAGCATATTAATATTTTCTATACTTCGTTGATGATCTATCTCATCATTTCGTACGCCATGTCAATGCAAAGTACTAGTGGACTACAGTCCTTCATTGTAGGAGTTAGATTATGTAGGTTCACCGTTTTAGCCGTCATTTCCTACACGGGAGAGTTTTTGGTTCGGCGCTATTCGTACAGTCGTATTGTAATAAAATGTATATAATACTTCTATTATATTGCTACGCGCTCCAGTCGACACAACTAGCGCCATCTAGTGTCAGGAACGAGAGCGAGGGGAGCTTTGCAGAGAATGACATCACCGATCTCTCGACCGACAGCGCCACCCGAAGAACTAAGTTTCTAGAAAATCTATACTCGAACTCTCGGTACCTTACGCGTGTTTACTTGAACATTCCGGATATTTTGCTAATTTAAATAAATAGGTGGCGCAAGATGCGATCGAGACAGAGTTGAACTCAGCGACACAAGCGAAGCTTCGGAGCGGAATTAAGTGAATTAGTGTGTTTAATTATTAGTGTTTTAACTTTAATTTGTGTAAAGTAAATTAAAGTGTTAATTTAGGTAATTTTATCGGCAATTTTTATTGTCACGAACCTCAAGCTCGTAACAATTGGTGTCAGAAGTGGGATAAAATCATGCCGATTTTACCTAAGGAGGAAACGGAGGGTGTCCGTACCCGAAGTCAACGCCAGCAGGAGACGGACCAACGAAGATTTGGTGGTGCAACGCCGCAGACGTCGGAGGGCCAGCGGCCGGCAACGGAGGCCGGTCCGTCAGTAGCTCCTGCGTCTGCAGCACCTGATTTAGGCGCCCTGATGGTGATGCTGCAGGAGCAGGCTCGTCGGTTCGAAGAGCAGCTGAAGCGCGGACAGGAGGAACAGGCCAGTCAGTTGAAAGAGCTGCAGGAGGAACAGGCCCGCCGACAGGAGGAACAGGCCCGCCGACAGGAGGAACAGGCCCGTCGGTTGGAAGATCAGCAGGCGGAACAGGCTCGTCGGTCGGAAGAGCAGATGCTCCTCATGAAGGACCTTCACGCTACCTTTGGGAAAGAGATAAGGCAGGTGAAGGATAGGGTTGCTCAACACGACAACCGTCTGTCGGAAGCTGAAACCCGAATCGAAGAACATGAAACCCGAATCAACCATGTGAACCATCGGGTTGACAACGTGATGGCTGACGTGAAGAAAACGCTGGACGAACTCAAACTTGGGTATGGAACTACAGCTCCCGTATTAGCTACTACACCTTCGCTACGTGGGTTCAAAGTGCCACCGTTCGACAGGACTTCTTCCTGGTCAGCCTACAAAATCCAGTTCGAGGCTGTTATGAAGGCGAACAGCTGGAATAAAAGTCAGGCCATGACTGCTCTCACACTAGGCCTGCGCGACCAGGCCTTAACAGTTCTGGAAGCTCTCGGTGAGAAGTGACTTATGAGCAACTCCTTGAGGCATTGGAGGCGAGATATGGTGACGCTCACCTGGAACACGTCTTTCGCGCGCAGCTTAAAGATCGCGTGCAACGCAGCAATGAAAACCTGCAGCAGTGGGCCCTTGAGGTGGAGAAGATGGTTCGTAAAGCATACCAGTCTCTACCTGCGCTCATTGGAGGGAACCTGGTGCAAACATTCATCGACGGCATCCGCGACCTGGAAGTCAGAGCTGCTGTGAGGCTCGGGCACCACGAGACGCTTAAGGACGCCTTGGCCCATGCACTGGAGGTAGAAGCCGTGCGGCAGGATCATCGTTCCCATCGCGTCAGGGAGGTTGCAGCAGCTACAGTTCGTGACCGCAACAGAGGATACAGCCCTAGGTGCTATGGCTGTGGGGAAAAGGGCCATCTTCGATCCAGCTGCCCTAAGCGAACCGTGGAAAGGAGGGTTGATCGACCTCGAGAGGGTAGTGCAGCTAACGGCACTGCCTGGCGGCGACAGGATCATCGTTCACCTCACGCTAGGGAGGTTACAGCAGTTACGGTTCGCGACCACAATAAAAAATACAGTCCGAGGTGCTATGGCTGTGGGGAAAGGGGCCATCTTCGGTCCAGCTGCCCTAAGCACACCCTAGGAAGGGAAGGCGAACGGTCTCAGGAAGGAAGTGCGGCTAACAGCACCGCCCAGCAGCAGCAGGTATACGACTTTACTATCAGACACTGCAGCGGGAAATCTCACGGCAACGCAGATACATTGTCAAGAAGACCTTGTCCGGAAGATTGCAACCATTATAGTAGGCAAGAGAGTAAGGAAGTGGTATCCGTGAGGATGCTCAGGACAGACCACCTCAGCAACGGGTGGAAGGATAGCCTACGACGTGCACAGCAGGAAGATCCAGACATCAAGCCGATTCTGGGATGGATGAAGGCCCGTGCTACCAAGCCTAAGTGGAGGGACGTCTCAGCGATGAGTTCAACCACGAAAAGCTATTGGGCCCAATGGGACAGCTTGCTGCTTCAGGACGGAGTCCTGTGCCGTAAATGGGACAATGGTCGAGGAGACAGCTGTCGTTTACAAATGGTTGTCCCTAAAGCTAAAGTGCCGAATGTTCTGCAGCTGTGCCATAATGGTCGTTCAAGAGCCCATCTGGGAGGTAAACGAACTCTACTGAAGGTCCGAGAACAGTTTTACTGGGTCCATTATCGTGACGATGTCGAGGATTGGTGTCGTACATGTACAAGTTGTGCGGCTGTGAGGGGACCTCAGGCACGGAGTAGAGGAGCGTCGAAAGTTTTTTTTTTTTTTTATAGAAGAGGGGGCAAACGAGCATGCGGCTCACCTGAGAAAACTCCTTGTGAAACGTACAGTGGTGGACCGCCAAGCATCCAGGTGTGGATGGTATCGGGACGTTTGCCGTGTAGTGCGTTCACGAAATTTGGCGGCTGGGATTAATCCGAACAATTCCTCAGAGCACTCCCCGTGATAGATGCGATAAAATACGCAAAGAGATGCAACATCTCTTCGCAGCGCCAGTGAATCGAGCCGATCGGAAAGCACTCGGTCGTCGACGATTCGAGCCGCTCTGCGCTGGATGCGGTCAAGTGGAAGGAGCTGGTACTGGGGAGCCCCAGCCCAGAGATGGGAACAGTATTCCATGTGCGGCCGAACCTGCGCCTTGTAAAGTTGCAGGCGGTGTGCCGGCATGAAATACTGTCCCGCTCTGCTGAGCACGCCAAGCTTTTTAGAGGCCAATTTGGCCTTCCCTTCCAAGTGACCACGAAACTGCACGTCTCTCGATATGTCGACGCCTAGGATTCCGATACTGGCTGAGGCAACAAGGGGAGTGCCTTGAAACTGAGGGGATACGACAAAGGGGTTCTTTTTAGCGGTTAACGCGCAAACTTGTGTCTTCTGGGGGTTAAACTGGACTAGATTTAGTCGTCCCTAATCCGAGACTCTGTTCAGCAAAGACTCGACTTCAGACACAAGTTTGTCCCGGCACTCGGAGACGTTTTCCCGAGAAATATTGGCTCGGCCGGTGTAAAGAGCATCACCAGTGCTGTCATCTGCATAGCAATGAATGTTACGGGTATGCAACATATCATTGATATGCAGAAGAAACAGCGTTGGCTATAGCACGCAGCCCTGTGGAACACCAGCATTAATAGGCTTGCAATCGGAGCTTGCACCGTCTACAACGACCTTGATGCTCCGATCTGCAAGAAAGCTGGTGATCCAATCGCACAATTTTTCGGGAAGCCCATAGGAAGGGAGCTTCGAAAGAAGCGCTTTGTGCCAAACCCGATCGAAGGCCTTCGCAATGTCCAAACTAACGGCCAATGCCTCCCCCTTGAACTCTACTGCCTCCGCCCATCTGTGAGTGAGGTAGACCAGAAGATCACCAGCTGAACGACCACGGCGAAAATCGTATTGGCGGTCACTAATCAGCTGGTGATGCTCAAGGTACCTCATGAGCTGGCAGTTTACAATGGACTCCATTGTTTTGGAGAACAAGGAGGTGATGGCGATTGGCTGGTAGTTGGACGGGTCTGAGCGGTCGCCTTTTTTAGGGATCGGGTGGACGAAAGCCGTCTTCCATGATTTTGGGACTACGCCTAGGGAGTAGGAGTACCTGAAAAGACGCGTTAAAACCGGTGCCAACTCTGGAGCACACGTCCTCAGCACAATTGGGGGGATTCCGTCAGGCCCACTCGACTTGTGGATGTCCAGGGAGAGGAGTGCTTTGCGAACCGAGCGCTGTGTGAACTGCACTTCCGGCATGGAGCACTCACACCGCGGGATGGTCGGCGGCGTACTCCCCCCGTCATCGAGAGTCGAGTAAGACGCAAAGAAAGAGCCTAGAAGATCGGCTTTCTCCTTTGCAGTATTGGCCAGTGAGTCGTCCTCCCTGTGCAGAGATGGAAGGGATGGCTGACAGAAATTCCCCTGGACAGCCTTGGCGAGAGACCAGAATGCACGGGTTCCAGAAGGAAGGCGAACTAGTTTCTCGCCAATTCTGCCTATGTGCTCTGACTTTGCCTTGGCAATGACTCTTTTGAAGGACCTAGAGGCGGAATTATACTTCTTTTTTAGAGCGCTGGTGTTTACATCCCGGGACGCTGATGCATCAACCCTGGCTTGGTAGCACTCCTGCTTATAGCATGATGCTATTTTACAGGAGCGACCAAACCATGACTGAGATTTGCCTCCAATGGGCACCACAGAGGAAGGAATAAAAAGTTTCATACCCTGAAGTACCACATCAGTAACAGAATCCGCAACAACGTTGGGATCATCCGGCGAGAAGCAAACCCGCCCCCAAGGGTAGGATGCAAAGAAAGACCGCATCCCATCCCAATCGGCTGACCTATAGTGCCAAACACGGCGGCAGCCTGCAGAATGCAACCGCGATTTCAGCGTGAGTGGCACAACACTCCGGACCAGACAATGGTCCGAGGAGCCTAAAGGGGCGTCGACGGAAATCTGATATCCGTCCGGGTGAGAGGTCAGCAGAAGGTCCAACAGGGAAGGTGCATGATCCTCCACATCTGGAATCCGCGTGGGCGAAGTAACCAGTTGTGTCAGACCATATGCCAAGGCAAAATCATGAACAGATCTCCCCGCATGATCGGTTAAACGTGAACCAAGCCATTCGGCGTGATGGGCGTTAAAGTCGCCGAGGATCACGATCTCTGCGGAGGGGATCTGCTGTAGCAACGAATCTGCAGCCATTTGGACGTGGTCGAAGAGTCTGTCTGTTTCGGCATTACCGCTATAGAGGCACCCGTAGACGCGCGGATGGTCGTCGCTGTCTACGCGTAGCCAAAGGATGGACAGGTCCGAACCTTCAAGTCTGCCGAGGCGTCGAGAACAGATGTCCTCTCTGACGTAAACGCAAACTCCAGCCCGAGGCACAAAGGAGTGTTCCAGTTTGTACCCCGGGTAGGAGAGATACGAAACATCAGCCGGAGAGGACACCTGCGTCTCGGTCAGAAAGAGCAGAGCCGGCCTCGCCGTCTCGAGATGGTAGTGGACGGCGTTTAGGTTGGAGTGAAGTCCCCTGATATTGCAGAAATTCACGGACAGCGTGGCAGGGGTCGCCTTGGTCTTGTTGCTCCGTTTGCCCCGAGCAGTTTTAGTCTTGAGCGGAATTTCGCCCCCCCCAGAATACGCGGGGCAGCCTGAGCATCCACGCTCAGAAGTGGAGAAACATGGTCGTGGATGCTCAGCGAGGGATTCTCCAAGGGTGCTGGTACCCTCCTGGGGTAGTCTATCATTATTTAATTCCGCTACCATGTTGATGGGGGGGGGGGATTTGGGCCTCCGGCCACCTGCACTCACCAGACGAAACGCGGAAGCAGAGCTTCCACTTCACGCCGGTATTCTGTGAGGTCGTGGTACCACCCCGGTTTGAGCCGGCCCATACGTGCAACAGCAAAGCTGCCGCGTGGCTCTACCACTGTTAAAAAAAAGTGTACAATGAAAGTGTACAATGTTGGTGCACCACGGGATAGGACATCCCTTGACATTGCGGAGCCGTTACAGAAAGGCGTAAGAGGGACTCCTAAGATCGTCCAAGTGGATCGCTTGGCGCGTTATCATGGGACCGAAAATGCTCGGGACGAGCATGTCTTAGGAGGGGGCAGTGCTACGCGCTCCAGTCGACACAACTAGCGCCATCTAGTGTCAGGAACGAGAGCGAGGGGAGCTTTGCAGAGAATGACATCACCGATCTCTCGACCGACAGCGCCACCCGAAGAACTAAGTTTCTAGAAAATCTATACTCGAACTCTCGGTACCTTACGCGTGTTTACTTGAACATTCCGGATATTTTGCTAATTTAAATAAATAGGTGGCGCAAGATGCGATCGAGACAGAGTTGAACTCAGCGACGCGAACGACACAAGCGAAGCTTCGGAGCGGAATTAAGTGAATTAGTGTGTTTAATTATTAGTGTTTTAACTTTAATTTGTGTAAAGTAAATTAAAGTGTTAATTTAGGTAATTTTATCGGTAATTTTTATTGTCACGAACCTCAAGCTCGTAACAATATATATATATATATATATATATATATATATATATATATATATATATATATATATATATATATTAAGTGTGTAGTATAAGTAAACGACTTGAATGAAGTTTCCTGTGTTAAATAGTATCCCATGTTTTAATTTAGGACATGATGGACGTTTAGGAGTGATTGAGTAACAAACTGACATTCATCAAAATATATTGACAAACTTGTGTATGTAAGCTCATAATGTTATTAAAATTAATTGTTAATTTTAATAATTATTATAAGTTTACAGTTAAAAATATATAACAAGTTAAATTAAAAGTTAATAATACAACCTTTAAGAAGTTAAATATACGTGTATGTCTTGTTCATGTTATTCAGTTCTAAATGTTTATAATAAGGTAAAGTCTTTTAAAGAAGGTCCATGTGTTTAATACTCTATGAATCAGATACGTTAAAAGTTATATCTTAAATCAAGCAATATTAATGTAAACTTTTAGTGTACAGCATACATAACAATAATCACGATAATCGCGTGTTCTCGCTTCACAATTGTTGTTGTCAATCCGCTTGTCAATCCGACTTCAACAAACCGCTTACTACAGTTATTATCACATCTCACAACCACGGATAAAATAATTACTTTGTGAACATATTTTCCTCTATGGCAGACAGGTTTTAGACTTACCATCTATTGGCAAACAGAGGATGTTAAACTAAATATATTATAAATAAGTTTATTCAGTACAGTCAGTTTTTAGAATAAATACATTTATTCATTCACGTAATACGTGTTCAGTTTGATAAAAATTTTAACGAAAATTGCATTACTTAATATTAAAGTTCAAAGTTTATTATTTTTAACAGGTTAAATTAACAGTTATAACTTTTTATCATTAACTCTAATGTAAGAGCACGCTTTCCAGTGTTATGCATGGTACAGGTGAAACCCGCCAAGTGAATTGTAAGGCTTGAGGCACACTGCGGCATCTAGCGAGTATTTTTAGAACGTTGAATCCGATGCTAATATGTGCTATAAATAGAAAATATAAGTCAATTTTTCCTTTGTTAAGTAGACATACGTAATAGACCAATTAAGGCCGAGATCAAATAACTGTACACAACTGTGATTAAACCATTTTCAAATAAATAAATTATTTTGCATATTTATATACAGTACGTGAGGGAAATAATATGGTCATCCGGATAATGTGGTCACTTTCGAATAACTCAAAAATTACAGCTTTGTTTGCATAGATAGCTTAGTGATACGATAACTCTTCATCAGTCAATCAAATAATAAGGTGAAAAGGGCTCTTTATGGACGCCATTTTAACAATAATAATAATAATGGCGTAGGGAATTGACGACCCCATCGCCCGCTGACGTAACAGTTAAGTGACAAAACTGCTACGTCAACGCAGTCAGTCAGCGCCTTGCGAGAGGTGTGAGCGGCAGAATTTAGGGTGCAGAGGCCCGTTTGATCTTATGGCCACACACGATACGGTGCCGGGCCTGGGCGTCACCCGTTAATGGACGCCCAAATAATGGATGATGGATAAGAAGATAGTGCGCAAAGGGCCGCTGCCTGGGGGTTGCCGGGGCGCGTCTGGAGCTGACGCTGGACGCGGCAGCATGCGGGCCGCCAGCTGAGCGCGAGGAGCTGCACGGTCACCTAGCAGCCCTCCGCATCCATCATCCCCACCAGACGGGCTGCATCACTACTGGCTGAAGGGGTTCATGGTGTGTCACTCTGCGCTCGCCCGACAGTTTCAAGAGGCTCTCAATCAGAAGTCGCTCCTAAGCCTCTTCACTACTGGGATCACTCATTTGGTTCCTAAAGATCAGGATACCACAGACCCGAGCAAATATCGCCCCATCACGTGTCTACCGACCATATACAAGACACTAACATCCATTTTGAGCGCGAGAATCACTCGTCACCTGGACTCAAATCAGGTGATGTCGCGCGCTCAAAATGGATATCGGGGCGGTGGTCGTGGAACCAAGGAACCATTCCTCATTGACGCGGTCATTGGCAAAGTGGTGAAACGCAACCGTCGGAAATTCTCCGCCGCCTGGATAGACTACAGAAAGGCATTCGACTCGGTGCCCCATACATGGCTAAAGAGAGTCCTCGAGCTGTACAAGATAGACTGTACAGTTAGAGACTTCTTCGAGCGGTGTATGGGGCAGTGGAGTACGATCCTTTGTCATCTGGGCGAGCGGATGATGGCTGCGGAGAACCACATAAGGATAAGAAGGGGTATCTTCCAGGGCGATTGTCTGAGTCCAACCTGGTTCTGCCTTTCTCTGAACCCTCTCAGTACCTTACTGGAGGGCTCCGGGAGGGGATTTCAGCTACGGAAAGGAGGGACAAAAGTAACCCACCTTTTCTATATGGATGACCTCAAGTTATCCGCCTCCAGTCGCTCCCATCTTATGGAGTTGCTAAACATCACTTGTGAATTTAGCAATTCCATTGGAATGGAGCTGGGGACGAATAAGTGTGCGGTCCTCCATGTTGAAGGGGGAAGGGTTGCTAACTCTGAGGGCATAGACTTATCTATGCCCGTCAACTTAAGAATCCTTTCCGAGGCTGAAACATACCGATACCTGGGTATGTCACAAAACATCGGTATCGATGAGACTGGTATGAAACAACCAGTTTGCGACGTGTTTTATGCACGCTTGACCAAGGTGCTTAACAGCCTTTTGTCCGGTGTGAATAAGGCACACGCATATAACGGCTGGGTCATGCCGTCCTCATGTATATCTTTGGCATACTCAGATGGACTCAGACTGAACTTAACGCCCTGGATAGAAAAGTCCGCACTACCATGACGTCCCATAGGATGCATCATCCGAGATCGTCGGTAATGAGGCTGTACTTGCCGCGGAAGCATGGTGGTCGTGGCTTCTTGAGCGCGCTCACCATGCATAATCGCGAAGTGTGCAGCCTCCGTGATTACTTCCTGGCAAGATCGGATGATCCATTCTCTAAGGACATCATTTCTTGTGATAAAGGACTTACTCCTCTATCCTTAGCCAACGAGCTATGGCAAGACCCGGCAGTACAGAGCATTTCCGACCGGGAGACCGTATGGAAGGAGAAGGAGCTCCACGGGAGGTTCTACAAGGCTCTACATGAGCCTTTCGTAGACACAGTAGCCTCCCTCCACTGGCTACGCTTTGGTGATCTCTTCGGGGAAACCGAGGGTTTTATCTGTGCAATACAGGATCAGGTTATTAAGACCAACAACTATCGGAGATACATCCTAAAGGATGGCACCGTCGACATCTGTCGAGCTTGTCGCCATCCCGGTGAGTCACTTAGGCATGTCATCTCCGGTTGTTCGGCGCTTTCTAACTCTGAGTACTTGCACAGGCACAACCTAGTAGCCAGAATTCTTCACCAGGAGCTCGCTCTGAAATACTGTCTCGTGTCTCGGAAATTGCCGTATTACAAGTACTTGCCAGAAGCCGTGCTCGAAAATGATCGCGCCAGGCTCTATTGGGACCGGGCCATCATCACAGACAGGACTATTCTTGCGAATAAGCCCGATATTGTGCTGATGGACCGGGCACAGTCAAGGATATTTTTGGTCGACATTACCATTCCGTATGACGAGAACCTCGTGAAAGCCGAAACAGATAAGCAAACAAAATATCTGGACCTGGCTCACGAGGTACGAACTCGAACGACTACGACGTGAGGCTGTTCCCTCGTCGGATGAAAATGCTACGGCTGAGGATGCGGCGCCACAAATGGTAGAGCAACCCGCAAACGTGGATGCCGCCGTGAATACCCCAGTTGTGGTTGATTCAAACGATGATGGAATAGTCTCCCACAAACTAGAGAAAATGAGGAGCATATTGGAAGAGTCGATGCTGGAAACGCGCAGCATGCCTCTCGAAAATCGACCGCGACTTCCCCGCATACCCCTTAGCAAGTGAAATCGGGGTGTCGTGCGGGCTCTTAACCCAATGCTGGTGACCTATTTGGAAGCCAGCCGGGACCTATGCGAGACGGACTCAATTCTTTTTGGCGCCGCACTGGCAGTATGCCGTATTATTGGCGCCAAACTTCCCGTGGCTGGACGTGCTACTCAAAAAAGTTGCGCCATCCCAGCCTGGAGAAAAAGAATTAAGGACCGTATCGAAAAGGCAAGGGCCCTCATCGGCAGACTGACAAGCTTCAGGTCGGGTAATAATAGACCGAGAGTTGTGCGCACCGTTAGAATGGACAAACTAAAATTTGTCCCAGCCGCATATCACGCAGAAACTAACGCAGCGCATAGATGACCTAAAGCAAAAACTCGCTGCTTGAGGGAAGCGGATTCGACAATTTAGCGAGAGGTCAAGGTGGTTCAACCAGAATCGTCTCTCCCAGAGTAATCAGAAGAGGCTCTATAAATCATTGGACCGACCAGAGGTATGTGGAGCGGGCCCAGGACCGGATCAGGCTGACACTGTCGCATTTTGGCGTGGCCTGTGGTCAGAGCCCGTAAACCACAGCGAGGGCCCTTGGATGGAAGTTGTGGCGAGCCAGAGTGCAAGTGTTACGCCTATGGACCCCGTCACCATAACACCTGAAGACGTGGCTGAGGCGGTCCGTAGGGCCCCGAACTGGAAAAGTCCGGGGCTCGACGGGCTGCATCATTACTGGCTGAAGGGGTTCGTAGTGTGTCACGCTGTGCTCGTCCGACAGTTTCAAGAGGCTCTCGATCAGAAGTCGCTCCCGAGCCTCTTCACTACTGGGATCACTCATTTGGTTCCTAAAGATCAGGATACCACAGACCCGAGCAAATACCGCCCCATCACGTGTCTACCCACCATATATAAGACACTGACATCCATTTTGAACGCGAGAATCACTCGTCACCTGGAGCTAAATCAGGTGATGTCACGCGCTCAAAATGGATGTCGGGGCGGTGGTCGTGGAACCAAGGAACCACTCCTCAATGACGCGGTCACTGGCAAAGTGGTGAAACGCAACCGTCGGAATTTCTCCGCCGCCTGGATAGACTACAGAAAGGCATTCGACTCGGTGCCCCATACATGGCTAAAGAGAGTCCTCCAGCTGTACAAAATTGACTGTACAGTTGGAGACTTCCTCGAGCAGTGTATGGGGCAATGGAGTACGATCCTTTGCTATCTGGGCGAGCGGATGATGGCTGCGGAGAACCACATAAGGATAAGAAGGGGTATCTTCCAGGGCGATTGTCTGAGTCCAATCTGGTTTTGCCTCTCTCTGAACCCTCTCAGTACTTTACTGGAGGGCTCCGGGAGGGGATTTCAGCTTCGAAAAGGAGGTACAAAAGTGACCCACCTTTTCTATATGGATGACCTCAAGTTATTCGCCTCCAGTCGCTCCCATCTTATAGATTTGCTAAACATCACTTGTTAATTTAGCAATTCTATTGGAATGGAGCTGCGAACGGATAAGTGTGCGGTCCTCCATGTTGAAAGGGGAAGGGTTGCTAACTCTGAGGGCATAGACTTATCTATGCCCGTCAACTTAAGGACCCTTTCCGAGGCTGAAACATACCGATACCTGGGTATCTCACAGAACATCGGTGTCGATGGGGCTGGTATGAAACAGTCAGTTTGCGACGTGTTTTATGCACGCTTGACCGAAGTGCTTAACAGCCTTTTGTCCGGTGGGAATAAGACACACGCATATAATGGTTGGGTCATGCCTGTCCTCATGTATACCTTTGGCATACTCAGGTGGACCATGACGTCCCATAGGATGCATCATCCGAGATCGTCGGTAATGAGGCTGTACTTGCCGCGAAAGCATGGTGGGCGTGGTTTTCTGAGCGCGCTCACCATGCATAATCGCGAAGTGTGCAGCCTCCGTGATTACTTCCTGGCGAGATCGGATGATCCATTCCATAATGACGTCATTTCTAGTGATAAAGGGCTTACCCCTCTATCCTTAGCCAACGAGCAATGGCAGGACCCAGCAGTGCTTAGCATTTCCGACCGGGGGACCGTATGGAAGGAGAAGGAGCTCCACAGGAGGTACTACCGGGCTCTACATGAGCCCTTCGTAGATACAGTCGCCTCCCTCAACTGGCTACGTTTCGGTGACCTCTTCGGGGAAACCGAGGGTTTTGTCTGTGCAATACAGGATCAGGTTATTAAGACCAACAACTATCGGAGATACATCCTAAAGGATGGCACCGTCGACGTCTGTCGAGCTTGTCGCCATCCCAGGGAGTCACTTAGGCATGTCATCTCCGGTTGTTCGGCGCTTTCTAACTCTGAGTACTTCCACAGGCACAACCTAGTAGCCAGAATTCTACACCAGGAGCTCGCTCTGAAATACGGTCTCGTGAACCTAAAATTGCCGTATTACAAGTACTTGCCGGAAGCCTGCTCGAAATGAAGAGTGCTCGAAAATGACCGCGCCAGGCTCTACTGGGACCGGGTCATCATCACAGACAGGACTTTTCTTGCGAATAAGCCTGATATTGTGCTGATGGACCGGGCACAGTCAAGGATATTTTTGGTCGACATTACCATTCCGTATGACAAGAACTTCGTGAAAGCCGAAACAGACAAGCAATCAAAATATCTGGACCTGGCTCACGAGGTGACCGACATGTGGGGTGGTCTGCCGACCGAAATTATTCCTGTAGTCGTGTCTGCAAACGGGTTAATCCCAGCCAGCCTCTCGGGCCATCTGAGGCGACTGGGACTCCGTGACGGACCGCTCCGGGCTCAAATGCAGAAGGCGGTGCTCCTCGATACCGCCCGCATCGTCCGCCGGTTTCTTTCCCTTTCCCCCTAACCTTCGGCCGTTTGGTTTCCCCTGCCGAGGGCTTCCATCTGGTTGGGCTTTTATTTATTTATGTATTATTTATTTATTTATGTTAGTATATTAAATATATATTTAAGTATATTTATTTTTCCCTTTATATATTTATCCAGGCCAACCAGATGTACTCTATTAATAACCCACTAATAATAATAATAAAACATTTATTCATTACCACTAATAAAATTACTTTAAGCAGTACACACAGAAATAATCAAAATTACATAGTGTAGTAATGAATGGACTCTAGCTCAGCATAAATGTTGCAGTTGCCCACAACGCTGTTATTCTGCCAGCGCCCAACAAATGCAGAGTACAGTACGCGCGCATCCCTGCTTATATTACATTTAATCACAACTGTTCATATTAGAGTACTTACATCTCGTATCATTTTGACAGTTGATATTATAGTAAAAATATTTTAGTGGATTTTAGTATGTATAGTTAGTTTTATTTAAGTTCATTTTTCGAAGTGTTTCTAATTATTACCAAAGCTTGTTTGCTACTTTTCTCATAATATATTAGTTGTAGTATACGACTTTGTGTTTTTGTCTATGTCCTGCTCCTAATTTTGCTTTTATAGAGCGGCACAGTCTAAGGTAAGACCGTATTACCCTCACGTACCCTAACCTTTAACAGAATAAAATAATATTTACGTACTTATTAGGGAATCTCAGAATTTTCGTATACTTTGCAACATTACAGATAGAGAGGAGGAATTAAGCGAGCTGATTGTAGCCTATTATATATCCAACGGTCTATTGGTCGTGAGCGCGACTGCTGATCATATGGTCTAGGATTCGAATCCTGTGTCGGACCAAAACCAGTTAATGGGTTTTTCTGTCAAGAAACTCTCAGTAGCAGCCCGAAGTCCAGAGTCAAGATTTGCCAGTGTTTGATTCCCGTGCTTCGGAAGCCAACGAAAGCAAAAACCAAACTCTAAAGTTACAGCACTCTAAAGCGACAGTAGCTTAATGGCAGGGCGCGGACCGAGAACTCAAAAAGGTCGTGGGTTCGAATCCACCATTAGACTACTGGCGTGAGCCACTCGTAAGACGAGCAATTTAAGCTTGCCACGAGTGGTTAAGGGGAATATTAGTAATGTTTATAGCATTGTTAATATTCTTTAAAAAAAAAAACAGCAACCCATGAGCTGTCCCTGCTCATACTACGTAAGAATATACGACAAGATACATTTACTTCATCCTCATCATCATCATTGCAGTTTTTTATAGGATTCGGTGACAAACGAGCACACAGTCCACCTGATGGTAAGTGGTTGCTGTGGCCCATAGACATCTACATCTATCCTCGATTACGAATCAAAATGCAGATGCGTTGTCACCCGTGAGGACTAAGATGGAATGCCTCGTTTCCAGTAAAAAGGGTCTCTGGTTCTCTACACTCACTATACGAAATACAGCAGCATTAAGCTACTATTTCACGCTGGTATTCTGTGAGAGCGTGGTCCTTCCCCGGTCGAGCCGACCCATTCGTGCTACAACTATATTACTAATATAACTGCAGCATGGCTCTACCACGTACAGCCTATCAAAAGTCTGCTGGACATAGACTTTCCCATAGGTTCCCTCATAGGTAGGATTTTTTCCATAGTTGCCACGGTTGGCAACTGAAGTTGTTTTTATTATTTTGAGCTGTTGCCAGGAAGATGCCCACCTCCTGTTTCATTTCGTAAAAATACCCCCACTATCCCAATCACCCAATACGAAGCCGTGGGACGTAATAGGTGGCAGAGGGAAATAAAATGTTTCCTTGTTTGACAATTGTTAGAAAACTAGTTATTACTAAAGCTATTTAGCACGCTAGACACATCCCGAGCGTGACGTATACATGTCACACGTGAGCCAGATTTAGTTGATCTGCCTGATTTCCCTAGGGCTTGCCCAAACACGTTGACTTGGCGACAGGTACGTTGTTGACAGCAGAAACACGTGTAATTTATTATAACTTACCTTAACTTTTCTTCTACGTGACATTTCGCGTATCTAAAAAGCTATTTTAATAATAAATTCAAAACATATCTTCTAGATAAACAAAAACAAGGTGTTCCCAAAAACTTCGTTTGCCAGCTATTAACCATGGCATTTTCTTTTTTCTTTTACTAACTCATCATGGTTGGCTAAGCCATTTAGGTACTAGCCTTAAATGGGTACGCTGTCTTACACATCTTTTCCGTAATTTTACTAAATTAAACCCAAGATATGAATCGTAGAGCCGACAGGACACCTCTTTTACACATAATTACACTACAATAATATTAACGTGCAAAAAAATATTTTATTCTTTCTTTCTTTATGATTGTACTATTGTGCTTATTTTCTTCTCGCCGCCTCAAGGTTAATAGTTGAAAATCAGTGTTTGCTCTCTGAGCAATATTAATCGCTGAGCCATTTGTTAAACGGCAACACACATGTACAATTCAGATCTTAAGTTTATGTATTTTTTTTTCATAATACTTTGAATCGTATATCTAGTTTAATCACTGAATTTACGTGTGTGATTGGAGAAACAAATAAACGCTTTTGTCTATCTATCTATCTATTTTAAATATATTTTTTATAGAATAGGGTCAACAAGTGAGACCAGAGCGAACTTAAGTGGATACAGCGGCTATTAGACATTTACATCCATCCTCGACTAAGAATCAAAATGCAGAATGCGTTGTCACCCCTAATTACAAATATCTCGTTACCAGTAAAAAGGGTTTCCGATTCTCTACTCTCACCATACAAAACACTGCCATTTTAAGTTAAAAAAAAATCGTATGTAGTTAACACACGGTATATGTTTTTTTTGTAAAATAACGGTGACAAATGAGCACACAATCCACCTGATGGTAAGTGGATGATTTGGCTCATGGACTACTAGCTACATTTAACCTCGATTAACAACCAAAATGCTGATGCGTTTTCACCCCCAAGCACTAAGGTGGAATGCCACGATTCCAGTAAAACGGGTCTCCGGTTCTCTATACTCACCACAAAAAACACAACAGCATGGAGTTGCTATTTCACGCTGGTATTCTGTGAGAGCGTTATCCTTCCCCGGTCGAGCCGACACATTCGTGCCACAGCGATAACAAAGCCACAGCGTGGCTTTATCACGTATAAAAACGATGTGTTCTAGTTCAACTATTGTGGTATCTTTTGGATGCTATTATAGGTTATTAGCAGTCTAATGCCCAAATTATTCTTCAATTAATAGCGTTTGAATTAATATTTATTAATTCAAACGCTATTCAATTTTGAAATGTCGTAAATCTCATGTACTCCTATCAAAGAAAAAAAAAAGAAAATATGTAATACTTGTATCCTTTCATGTCTATCGTATGGTGGATGTCAAACATGGGCTCTAACAGAACAAAAACTCAAAACAATCCAAGTACGTCAGAATGACAGGAGTTAAAAGAAGAGACAAGATAAGATTGCAAAGTATAAAGAACAAAACTTAGTTTAAAAACATACGTACTGTCTGACATACAAACGCCTGAAATGGAGGTGGACAAGACACATGCTAAGAGAAGAAACAGAAAAGTGGACGAGACTAGTAACGGAATGCCATCCGCGAGATAGTAAAAGGAACAAAGGTATACAAACTAAACGTTGGGAAGACGACATGAAAAAGATGGCTGATCCATTACGGACACCCACTGCAAAAACAGGACAAAATAGAAAGCCTTACAGAAGACCTTTATCGGACAGGCGTAAAACCGCGGATCCAAATTATCGCCGTGAAGCTCCGTAAGCAGGCGTGAACGTGAATGTGGATAGTTTTCGCGGGTTTTACTCGCGTTCACACCTGTTCCCAGATCACAGTAGGTATTTTGTCCCGCGACAAAGGGTTCACGCACCCTTCGCGCACATCCACATTCACGGCCCCGTGCCAGTTCGTTTCGGACTACAAAGGCGTACTATTTATTATAGGACGATGTATTTTAATCATACACCATCTTCTTTTCTTCCAACGCTTTCTAATGAATTTCTTGTTTTGGATGCCTAATTAGTGATATGTTGCTACAGTAAATAAAGTTATTGCAGCAGCAGCTTCTACGTCCGTTTCGCGGCGGGCTTCCCAAACGATTGTGAGCATCTCGTGAATGTGAAGGGTATGGCTTTCGCCGTGAATTCACGGCGATAATGTGGGGCTGCCATAAAAGAAAAACTGGTTGCCGAAAAATAGTTAAAAGATGTAATCGTCAAACACAATTAAGTCCAACTTACATATAGTTCTAATAAAAATGTTATACTATGTATGGCTTATTTATTTAAGTCACGTGTTGTCAAAGTCACTTTGACTTAAAGTGATACAGCGAGAGTTACCGTCGTACAAAAATTAAGTTGTATTTGATTATTTGGCCAGAAGGCGAGTGAGATCACGTTTGTGACAGAAAGCAATAGATAGAGAGCTACTTATTTGTCCCAACCTGTATCCGATAGAACACTTACGTAATCAGAGCTAGCTCAATAAGGATATTATATAAAACGAGTGACATGCCTAAGTCGTGACTCGTACAGATAAGATCTAATTACGAAATCGAGTGAATTCAGATAACGAATTAGGATTGGCATTAGTACTAGCTATTATATTAGGAGATCATAGGCATGTAGCGTCTTGTTTTTGCCATGTAACATTACTCCACATTTATTAACGCTCACCTAAAGTTGCAAGCAAGGCCGGATGCAAATACCGAGTCTAATGCACGCGGCCTTGCCGATTGCGACGTGAGATCGCATTTCTTCACAGCCGCCGGTCGCTCACCCACAGCGAGGCGAATGCGAGGCGGTGTTTGATCTGTTTAATTCACATTTGCGTAATGTAAGTCTGGGGCGTGGAGTTCCCTTTCGCGTGGAACTAATTCTAATGCTACAGTTTGAAGTTTTAGCTCGGCTAGTGTTTACAGTTGTCATGCTTAATCATTAAAATAATGAAAAAAAAAACTATAGGAGTATTGGTTGATAGAAAAAACGTTAACAGTCATTTATTGGACTCTATTATACGGGATTCTGAATATAATCACTTCAGAAATCACTTTTAGTATATGGTTAGTACCAAGCATTATATTTTATAACCAGACTGGCCCAGAAGGAGGGTACCTAATATTTTTCGAGAGAATGTATGTATATATGTCCATTTTTGGCACGCTTTGTAGCCTGAATGGGTTAACGGATTTTAACATGTGAAGTATCGTTAGATTAATCTCAATTGTGGGAGTGAGATATGCTATAAAGTATTTATTTGTTTCATCTGCAAATACATTTTGATTTTTGATTAAATATTTTAATCATTAATCTTGCGTAAGATATAATCGAGTAAAAATTTAAAAATAAATCTTATATCGTATATAACAGTTTTAATAACTTATCTTTCTACTCTGATTTTTAACCTCTGGATTACATAATTTCCACACAGCTATTTCCAAAGGTAAGTTTTTAGAGCAACTAATTTTAAGAGCTATTCTCTGTTAACAGTAAGAGGTTATTTTTAAATTTGTTGTTACTTTACTTTGTAAAATTGTTGGGCAGTTTATATACAATTAATCCTTCAAGCGCCATAAAAATCCCATGCAGTCGCATGCGCCCGGCAAATCCCGAGCGGTCGCTTGCGATCGCACCCACCTACAGCACTAATAAGCATTAAAACTTATATTTAGAGACTACTTTTCTATGAATAAGTTTAGCGTTATAAAATTTATGCAAAATTCTCTATCTTGTGGTCTAAACAAAAGTAAAAAAAAAAGATTATACATAAATATTCATAGGATAACAGTTTTTAATTGCACTAGAGGATAGAATATTTCATATTGACTATATAATACGGAACTTCTTCATAGAAAAGTAGTCTCTATATATAAGTTTTATGGGTTAAAGTGCTGTGGATGGGTGCGACCTCATGAGACCGCTAGGGATTTGACGGAATAAAGCCGCGGTCTGACGAGACCGCTAGGGGATTGAGAGGTTAATACGATAATTGTGAACTATCGAGTTTGATAATAAGAGAGTAGGGTTACATTTTTGTCGTATTTCCTAAGATGTTTTCATGAAAAAAGGAAAAAATTAAAAAGGAAAGAACATATTTGCTTATTAACTACTACTAACTAACTTACTTTTACAGAAAATTTATTTTACAAAACAAAAGAAAATACTTAAAAAAGAAATGTATAATTTATAATCACCAAGTACATAATGCAAAGTTCACTTTAAAGGTAGAAAAATTATATATTGTTTACACTAAACTAGCTATCTTGAATATCTCTATTTAAATGTATATTTTTTTAATCAACTGAATGTCATGACATACAGAACAATGTTAAAACCAGGGTAAACAACAACTTTATAATCCTGTATTACCCACTTTAGGGGTAGAATTTTCTCACCATTTCTTATGGGACAAGTACACATACAAAAAAAACATATCATCGAAATGTAAGCCTCCTGTTTTTTTGAAGTCGGCCAAAAATCGCTTGTGCTGGTCGTATGCTTTAACACAGTCAGGTGGAATGCAATTCTTCGCACTAGTAACTCAGTTTTCTAAACTCCCGATCCGTCACAGGTGGTAGTTTTGACATACTGCCGGGCCGTGACGGCCGGACAATGCAGACAATGAACTGTCGTAACCGAAAAAGTGTTCGGAGCTCTTTTATTCATTAGATTCGCCGCTTACACACTTTTACCTAAAATAGTTAGACTGCAGGCTGGTTGGACTGGCTTGTGGACCGATCGCTAATCCGCCTACAAAGCGTTGGGATTAACCCAAATCTTTCCTATTACAGCAGATGCGCATGTCCTACACTGAACTTCTACTTCACTGTCAATGATAATAATAATGTCCTCCAGACCGATTTCAGTCACGGCGGCCAGCCTCATCGGAGACTAGCCTTCGGCGCTGGACAGGATTATAGTGCCCAAGTGTATGCGCAAGCACAGGCACACTCTGTATTACCTCATTCTCAATAGCCGATGAGACAGTAAACCAACACGACCAATGAGAGATCAGGCGCAGGACCAACGGCTTTACGTGCTTTCCGAGGCACTGGAGACAGAAACTACAAACTTCCATTTGGCGTGATCCTGACACATCTCTCACGATTATTTTACATACGTATATTTACGCACACATGACAGTGAGCTAAACGTTCTCTTAATTTAACCCATCTTCAATATTTCGCCAATTTGAAAATTTTAAAAATATTTTTTTCTATGAACCTTATATGAAAGTAAAGATGTACGTAAAACCAATACATTTATTAGCAAGGATGTTGCCAAAAAAATTTCTTTGGCGATTACCAACTTAGTGAAGTTATTTTTTATAGAAGAAAGGGCATCGAGCATACGGCTCACATGATGGTAAGTGACTACCGCCATCTTTGAGCAACTGCAACACCAGGGGAATTGCAGATGCGTTGTTGGCCTTTTAAAAAATAGTAGGCCCTTTTCTTGAAGGTCCCAAGTCGTATCGATCCGGAAGTTAGGCAACGGTCCGTTATTTAATAATCGCTTTGTAATTAAATGTCTTAATATAGTCTATAATTAAATAACAGGTGTTTGCGGCATTAGCAGCGGCTGCTTCGGCAGTAATCATTTTAACTATCGGTGCGAAATCTTATTCGAGCTTTAAACTCGCTGCGGATTGTGTAATGAGCGTGACTCTCGGATTTGTAATACTGCAGACGGCACCTTCGGATAGTAATTACGGCATTCCACTACTCAGAAATGTGACGCGTGTAATAACTATTATTTAGAGGCTTATATGGACCCTTTTGAAGTATTTAGTAAGGTCACTACGTAATATGTGTTAGGTAAGTAAATGAACAAACAAATTCCCTAGATGTTTCGAAGGCAGGGTAACCTTTTAGCGGCAATAATAAAGTGGCCGTTTATCGTGTAGTGGTTGTGTAAAAATACCTACTACCCCATATCATCCTGCGGTGTCATGAGAGGTGACAGAGGGATTGGATGAAACCAGGAGATAGGCAGCAGCATCTTCCTAATAACGACCAAAAATAAAAAACCACGGGTGCCAACCACTTGCCAAGCCAGGCTACTATGACCAAAATCTCCATTAAGAGGCAAGCTGTTTGGAAGGCCTGTGATAAGTAGTGGAGTTTAACAGGCTGTATCAGTAACGGTATACGGCTGCAGCGTGATTCTGCGAGTCCAAGGTATTACAGCCAATGACGTATTATATATAGACACGTCATGAACGAACATCGCGGCGCTTAAAAACGGCGAAAATACTAGAACTACTTATACGCGTGAAGTAAGAGAAAGAAAATATGACACCGTACGGCGGAATGCCTGTTGCTTGACTACTAGCTGCATGCGCCGGCCGCCATTAGACGGCTTCGTCGAATAAAATGAAATGAAAATAGGTAGTTTTGTGAACTTTCGCATGAAATGACACATTTTTGTCTTTAATTTTTGGGGTATAATTTGTACATCGTCTGAAAACACACGACGGCATGTTTTCTTTATGTTTTGCACAGGTTTACACACACGAACCACGATATAATAAATTAAAAACAAACGTAGCGTCGTGCGACAGGTTGGTGCGTGACTAAGCGCGATGTGGCTAATTGGCTTCATTTCATGTTGCCATTTTAGAGTACGGACAACGTATCTATAAGTTTATACATCATTGATTACAGCAGCCGCATGGAAGTTTGATGAAGCGATGGTCCTATTGTGTGTGGAGTACTGCTATCATTTTTTTTATAGAATAAGGGTAATAAACCAGTACGCAGACCACCTGATGGTAGGTGAATCATTTACATATTTACTAGATTAAGACTAAGATAGAATGCCTCGTTTTCAGTAAAAAGGGTCTCTGGTTCTCTACAGCAGAACAAGGCTACTAGTTTTAGCTGGTGTTCTGTGAAAGCGCGGTCGTTCTACTATTCGTGCTGCAATCTTGATATATCAGCATAGCTCTACCACGTATAATATAAATTGTTACATTTAAGTTTTGGTCTAAGTGTAGGTGGTAATGTGGTAGGTGGTGGTAAAGATGACCTCCTGTGTAGACGTAGAGACGTGAGCCTTTTGGTTTTTCTAGGGGAAGTATTTCAAAAAGTGGACATAGGATAATTCCACGTAATTATGAGTTATTCTTCCCCCTTCCACCATCGGACTAATACATATTAGGAGTCTCAGCGCCTTTTTTATCGACATATATGCATATATGCATAATAAACAATTACATATTTTGCTTACCTATTCGTATATGTAATGCGTACACGAATGAATTTTATTTTTGCGTCTGCCTCTCCATTCAATTACAATATACATGTCTCCAAGGCAAGAGTGAATAGGATATATTGGGCTTAAGCAGTGCGCTTTGTTTATTGTCTATGACTACTACACCCATTTACTATCAATTAGAATAGTGATCAAATATAAAATTATAATATGTAGGTACTTATATCTGTCTGTTACGCTGTTAGTCAATAGCTTATTTAAGAGGCTGATGCGGGACATTCACAATCATAAATATATGTTCATTAGATCCAAAAGCCGTATTAAAATCCACTTGTTTCTTAGGCTCGAGAAAATCAGAAGTTGTGTTGCAGGCCGGAACGGGTACTATGTTTAACTATCGCGCTCTGTGTATTTATCTCGCAGTGAAGCTGCGTTAGGAGTTACCATTGGTAGTTAATGCATAACATTTATATATGTCGTAGTCTGATAGTTAAAATTGGACAGATCGTGATTTGGCTAAACATTTATTGATTGATTTGATGATTTGGCCGATAGTTTTTAATTGTGTTTTTTTGTTAACATTGCTAAAAATACCAAAGCATCTATCCAGTAATATCAGTCATCGAGGTGGGCAACTAAAGCTGCGAACTTTTGTCTAATAGATAAATTAGGTACAAAGTGATATGGGAGATAAATTACCGGCAAAATCATGAAATGGCAGCGTATTATTAAATACCCAGGATCTACTTATTTATACGTTTAAGTAGTTAAGAATTAAAAAGTGAAAATTAAACGCGTGAAATTAATGATTTCCTATATTAACGCAAACACTATACATTGAATATATTTTTTAACTATTTTTAAGGATTGAATAAAAAATTCGTAAAAATAGGTTTGTTCAATATGCGTGAAATTAGTTTCATTTAAAGTCTTTATCTGTTTACGGCGACTGAAACGGTACTAAGGTATATTGTATAGAAGAATAATGATTAAAGCTCAGAATTCAGAATGTATTTTTTTTATTAATTTTACTTGTTTGAAGTCAGTTTTTACTTATTATTAAAAGCTATTTTTTTAATTGAATGTTTGTTTGTAAATGCTCCCAGATTTATTTATATGCTACGAAGATGTTTAAAAGACAAATGTTATAGACTATAATATAAAGTAGCAACCAAGGCTGAGGACCATGGAAAATATCTCCCCTATATAAGACAAGATATGGTATCAGCTAATTTCAGCAGTGGATATCGACAGACTGTGCTTTAGCTTTTGTAACTTCGGATAGATCGATGGATGGACAGATGGGATAGCACGTATAAACGGTACCATACTGTATTAAAAGTGGTAGAACGAGGCTGTGAAATAACGGCATATAGCATTTACAAAGCTTTATTGTAAACCGGGAACCGAAGTCTATTGCCAAAGGCTGTAAGGACAAGCGGAGCTAAGCGCTTGTTAAATGGTAATCAGATAGGCGACGATTCTGCATAAACAATACTTACGCTTGGCGTAATATTGAGTCTTGTGGCGAGTCTCAAGTATTCAATATTTATACATTGTGCATTGATGGAAGCAAAATCATCAAAAATTTGTGACTAGACATGATGATATGTAGTCACGCCACAAGCAACACATAAAGTAAAAAAGTAAAGTTACAGCCTATATACATCCCACTGCTGGGCACAGGCCTCCACTCATTTCTGAGAGGGTTTTAGGGCAAGAAAGTGTCCGCCGCGCTGCCCCAACGCATGTTGGCGAACTTCACACGTTTTCGAAATATTTTTTTCTTATTCCTCAGACATGCAGGTTTCTTCACGATATTTTCCTTCACCGCCGAGCACGTGGTAAATCAGCACTTGAAATTGCAATCAACAATTTCATTAGTGCCGGCGGGGATCGAACCCGGGTTACTCGCGTTCTGTAATATTTACAGTGAGTGTTAACCATCTAAGCTACCACGGCCCAAACAAAGCCCAAAGCAAAACGTACTGAAGCCTAAATCGCTCTATCAAACTTCCGTAGCTACCGAGCTAAATATAGAACATTAACCGCTTCCCGAGCTGATCACCTTGCCCGGTGGGAGATCTTCCCTTTTCCTTCTACGGCTATATTGGTAATCACGCGACGTGATTTTAACATGCAGCAACCTTCAGAAACTTCAACTTCAAGGTTCATCATTGTCGTCAAGTACTACATCCATTCGCTTCCTAGCAGATATCGTCTACAGCCTTGACATGCTGCAAGCCATCTAGCTTTACAAGGTTGATGACTGATCCTTCAAGCTACTCTCTGCGCTGCAGTGTTCAGCACGGCTCTGAGCCTTACTGCTCGCTTCTGCTTCACGGCACTCCCGCAGATTACTTGCCTACTTCTCGAATCACTGCAGACTACAAGGCAATCCCCTGGCACTTTGCACATTCGTCGATAACTAGACTGCACTATCAACCTTCGGTCCAGTCAGGGGAGTGATGCGGTGGTGCTGTCGTCACGCCATAAGTGAAACGGACCGAATCCTAAATCGCGCTATAAAAGTTCCGAAGCTACCGCGCTGGTATAACGGCTCCGAATTTATACACGGAGCGTTGACCGTTCCCCGTTCCGATCACCTTGCCCGTTGGAAAATCTCCCCTTTTCCTTCTACGGCCAAAATATTAACGTTTGTAATGAAACTGTGCAGTAGCGGTGTAAGAATATCCACTACCCCATATCGTCCCTACGGGTGTCTCAAGAGGCGACATAGAAGACAAGAGGAAACCGAAACAGAAGTAGGCAGCAGCATCTTCCTCATAACAACACAAAATAATAAATATATCCGCCTGCCACGCGTGGCATCTATGGCAAAATCCTCCCTATGAGACAATCTATGGGAGGGGCCTAAGTTCAACAGTGGATGTTTATTCTGCAATGGCCATCCATTTATTATTTTGTGTTGTTATGAGGTATGATGAGTTAGATGAAACGATGATGTTAACGGCGCAAATTGATGTTTACTCTCAAGAAAAAATCGTCTACAGTCTTTAGGTCCTGCAAGTAAGCTTTGCTTCCTAGTTCTGCAATTGTGATTAAAGAGGTTTTTTTTTGGTCTGTTTTACATTGTATATATTGTGGCACGGAGACAGCGTCGGCGCTGTAACCGCGCTATAATATTTTAAAGAGTACCGGCTTTTGTTATGTTAAAAAGTACGCTTTACCATCAGGATAAGGGATGGAGGATAAGGAACTATGCGAACACAATCCACCCCATGATAAGTGGATGCTGTAGCACATAGACATTCTACATCTATCCTATATTAAGAATTGAAATGCAGATGCATTGTCACCCTTGAGGACTTAGATGGAATGCCACATTTCGAGTAAAAAGGGTCTTCGGTTTTCACAATCGCTATACGAAACAGATATAGGTGCTATTTTACACTTTCTGTGAGAGCGTGGTCCTAACCCGGTCGAGCCGACTCATTCGTGCTAAAAGTATAATATTGTTACGCGCCGAAGTCGCGGCACTAGCGCCATCTAGACTCGAACGGAAGAACTAAACTTCTTGAAGTTGAAACTCGAACTCTCGGTACCTTGCGCGTGTTTACTTGAATGTTTTGGATGATTCGGTACTAATATGTATTTATAGGCGCTGCAAGGTGCGATCGGGGAAGTATTGAATTCGGCGAGACAAGCGAAGCTTCGGAGCGGAATAAAGTGAATCAGTGTGATTAATTATTAGTGTTTTTAACTTTAATTAGTGTAAAGCGAATTAAAGTGTTAATTTAGGTAATTCTATCGGAAATTTTTATTGTCACGAACCTCAAGGTCGTAACAATTGGTGTCAGAAGTGGGATAAAATCATGCCGATTTACCTATTACCTAAGGAGGAAACGGAGGGTGTCCGCACTAGAAGTCAACGCCAGCAGGAGACGGACCATAGAAGATTTGGTGGTGCAACGCCGCAGACGTCGGAGGGCCAGTCGCCGGCTGCAGGCCTGTCAGTAGCTCCTACATCTGCAGCACCCGACTTAGGTGCTCTGATGGTGATGCTGCAGGAGCAGGCTCGCCGACAGGAGGAACAGGTCCGTCAGTTGAAAGAGCAGCTGCAGAGCGGACAGGAGGAACAGGCCCGCCGACAGGAGGAACAGGCCCGCCGACAGGAGGAACAGGCCCGTCGGTTGGAAGATCAGCGGGCGGAACAGGCTCGTCGGTCGGAAGAGCAGATGCTCCTCATGAAGGACCTTCGCGCTACCTTTGGGAAAGAGATAAGGGAGGTGAAGGATAGGGTTGCTCAACATAACAACCGCCTGTTGGAAGCTGAAACCCGAATCGAAGAACATGAAACCCGAATCAACCATGTGAACAATCGGGTTGACAACGTGATGGCTGACGTGAAGATAACGCTGAACGACCTCAAACTTGGGGATGGAACTACAGCTCCCGTAGTAGCTACAGCACCTTCGCTACGTGGGTTCAAGGTGCCACCGTTCGACGGGACTTCTTCCTGGTCAGCCTACAAAATCCAGTTCGAGGCTGTTATGAAAGCGAACGGCTGGAATAAAAGTCAGGCCATGACTGCTCTCACACTAGGCCGGCGTGACCAGGCCTTAACAGTTCTGGAAGCTCTCGGTGAGGAAGTGACTTATGAGCAACTCCTTGAGGCGTTGGAGGCGAGATTTGGCGACGCTCACCTGGAACACGTCTTTCGTGCGCAGCTTAAAGATCGCGTGCAGCGCATCAACGAAAACCTGCAGCAATGGGCTCTAGAGGTGGAGAAGCTGGTTCGAAAAGCATACCGGTCTGTACCTACGCTCATTGAAGGGAACCTGGTGCAGACATTGATCGACGGCATCCGCGACCTTGAAGTCAGAGCTGCTGTGAGGCTGGGGCACCACGAGACGCTTAAGGACGCCTTGGCCCATGCACTGGAGGTGGAAGCCGTGCGGCAGGATCATCGTTCCCATCGTAAAGCGAATTAAAGTGTTAATTTAGGTAATTCTATCGGCAATTTTTATTGTCACGAACCTCAAGCTCGTAACATACAAACCCAATCCATGTTTCCTTTTTACCAAGATTTTTTCATGACCACTGCTATACATTGGATATTACCGCAGCGGGGCCTTACCACATATACCTACAAATATAGTGTGTGATATATTATTTACATATACCTACAAATACAGGCTGTGATATATTATGACATATTAGCTAAGCACTCTAATCTTGTTTGTACAAATACGTGAAATATCTGCATATATTATGGGAAAGTATTAGATTAGATTTAAATAAAAACCAACACGACTTAACTCTCTACTGTCTCATGCCACGTCGCCGGCGTGTTAGATAACCGCGAGTTACTTAATCCACTCTATGAGAAGCATAATAACATGGCACTCTTTATGACCGCCTGGTAATGTCTTAGTAACGCGTTTTTGCATTCGCCTTTGAAATCGTTCACAAGTTTTCGTTTCCGTATGGACACATGCTTTTTAGTACTTGTCTTGGTTTTAAATAAAATTATATATTCACGAATAAACTATTTTAACGCGTCTATATAGAGAAAAGTTCTTTATAGCATGACGAAGTAGATAGTAACTATAATGTCATTCAGACCGAACTTCGGTCAAAGTGGATAATAGTCATCTGCGCGAGAAATGATTGTAGTGCAGGATTGCGCAGGCACAGGTGCACTTTATCTTCCATTCACGTACTTCTGTTGAAAAATACCTAAGAAGATTTATAGACAGAAAAAATATCCTATCAACTAGTAAATAACCATTACAGTAACCATCTCGTTTAACCAAGACGTAAAACATCTAGACCAGTGACGGCAAACAGCATCAGAGGTGCGATACGGTTGGTACGGAATCGCGAATTTGTCTGACAAGCTTGACAATGGAAGTAAAACCTCACAACGGCAGAGGCCCTAACCAAGCTGTGCATCGGGCTGAGAACATCAAATGTTTTTTTATAGAGTGAAGGTGACAAACGAGCACACAGTCCACCTGATATCTGCATCTATCCTCGATTACAATCAAAATGCAGGCGCTTTGTCACCCATAAGGACTAAGATGGAATATCTCGTTTTCAGTAAAAAGGGTTTCCGGCTCTCCACACAAAACACATTAGCGTTAAGCTGCTATTTTACGCTGTAGTTCGACCATTATCAATTCAATTGTTGCCTTAATGTGATTATTTGAATTTTTAATTAAAAATGTCCAATTTCATTTAATAACGTATGTACGGTCGGTGATGATTAAATTTATATGATGATTATGATGACTAAATTAGATCTCCACCATAAAAATCGAATATAATCAGAAAAGTTATACTGTACGCGCTTACATAGAGGCACTAATTCTAAGCTATACGTAACCAATGTAAAACTTATATAAGATCATCTAATGTGAATGCATGGCCAAACTCGAGAGAACCACAATTCCAACTGGAAAACCTACACAAACTAACCTAAATGTAGTAATATTTTATACAAATTATAAATTACAGCAAATTATAAATATTATATTACATGTGTTATATTACAGAAACAGAAACAGATTTTTTATTGAATATAGATTATAAATAATACTTATTGAAAGTCACTTTCTTAATGTACCAATGGTTTGGAAAAAACCTCTGTCCGGGGAAGAACCAGCAAGAAACCGACTGGGACTATTTTTTTAAAATAACAGTTTACAATCATGTATGTTACAATTTACATCACAAAACTAATTAGAAATAGCTTGGTAGCGATTACCCTTACCAGGGGTTATAACCATCCATAAATTTCTTAATATTATAATAACCCTTCTTATACAAACTTAGTTTAATAAAGTTTTTGAACTTTGTATTGGTCAAATTTTGTATATTTCCTGGAATTTTGTTGTAAAAACGTATACATCGCCCCAAGAATGAATTACTGACTCTATGGAGTCGAGTAACTGGTACTACTAGCTTGCGTCTGTTCCTAGCGTTTTCAGAATGAATATCACTTATTTTTGTAAAGCTACTTTTATTTTTGTGCATGGACGTTACATTTTAATAAATGTATTGCGTCCAGACTCACGCCGAGAAGATATCTCGCGAGCGGGAGAACAAATCTACACTCAGACGAGGTTCTAACTATATACTAGTATATATATATATATATATATATATATATATATATATATATATATATCATCTATACTAAGCATTTTCACGCAATAAGGGTGACAAACGAACACACAGACCTTTTGATGGTAAGTGAATGCATTGGCCCATGAACGTCTATATCTGTCCTCGACTGCCTAGTTCGTCTAGTGATCGTAACCGCGACTCCTGATCATTACGTCCTGAATTCGAATCCCGGGTCGGGCCAAAAATCAGTTAATCAGTAGAAGCTCGGAATCAGAAAGTTGGCGGTGTTTCACCCCGTGCCTGAAAAAAAACACGTACAGCCGTTTGTCTTGCTCCCGTTTTTGTGAAATTTTGACAGAAGCCTAAGCCAACAGACAGTCGACGACAGAAGTATCTCAAGGTTTTATACGTGGTAGAGTCATGCTACAGTTATACGAGTATTGCGAAGAACCACACTCTAACATAATACCAGCGCAAAATAGTAGCTTTATAATAATAATAATAATAATAAAACGTTTATTTCAGATTAAAAATCCATACAAATTTGTTAGTAAATTTCTTAAAAGCTATGTTAGTAAATTAAATTAAATCAAATTAAATAACTTACAATTTTAAAAATATTAATTAAGATACTTAAGTGTCCCACCCATATGCATTTGAGTCCAATGCCCTTGAATGGGACAATCAAGCCTATCTTTAACTACCTTCAGGACGCCGTTGGAGCTCCCCCGCAATCTGCGCCAGCTGGACGATATTCGCTTTCGTATGATGCCATGAAAATCGTCAACACCCGCTTCAGCAAACATGCTAGATGCACTGCAGAACACGGGAAAGCCCATCAACATCCTGAAGGCAATATTATATTGGACGCGAAGTGCATTATAGGCCCTTTGCGTATAGCTATACCACAGGCTGCAGGTGTAAAAGGTTTCGCAGTAAGCCTTGAAAAGAGTAATTTTGACTTCTCTAGTACACCACACTAGTAGTATGGTTGCCCGCAGCAAACCTGCGGGCAACCATATTGCATCGAACCGCCAATGCCCTCCGCTCCCTCTCTATATCACAGTTGTCTGTAAGATTCTCTGTAACAATGTGTCCTAAATACTTAAACTGTGACACCCTATTTAATGGCACCCCAAGGAGCTTGACTGGAGGCACAACCTGGGGTTTTTAGCACCATCTTGAAATACCATTAACTCACTCTTTTTTGTGTTATAGAGACCGTGTTTAGCAGCGTATACTTCACAGACGGCCAACAGCTTACGCAATGCGCTCACCGATGGACTCAGCAACACCATGTCATCAGCATAGCTAATACTATTAACAATTTGTCCGTCAATGGAACAGCCTATCCTGGTGCTACTGAGTGCACCAATGAGCCCGTCAACTTAGAGACTGAACAGCAAAGGCGAGGATAACCCCCCCTGCCTCACCCCGCATTCCAAAATGTATTCGTCAGATAGCGCACCAGACTATTTGACCTGGTTAACTTGATGGCCATGCCAATATTTCAACGTGGTGATTAATTCATTTGGAACAGCTATGTCACGTAATTTTGACCAAAGCAGCTCATAGTCAACCAGGTCAAATGCCTTTGAGAGATCCAGAAACGCAGCATACACTGGCGTTTGTCTCTGGGTGTAGTATTTGACGGTATGCTTCAGCGACAGTATAGCACTTTCTGTTGATAGGCCAGGTCGAAAGCCAAACTGCGCATCATTGAATTGTATGAAGTTACTAAGCCGTCGCTCAAACAAGCCGTGAAGCACCTTAGCTAATACAGTTGCCAGAGAAATAGGCCTATAATTTGTCTTGTCTGAAATATCTCCAGTCTTGTTTTTTAAAATAGGTACAACAACGCTCCTCATTAGCTCGAATGGTAAGTAAGAGTGCCGAATACAGAAAGTATATAATAGTAACAAAACCCTTGGAAGATGCGGTCCTGCATTATGAAGGTGCTCGACACAGAGGCTATCGTGACCCGGTGACCTTCCTCTGGTCATCTGCTTTAGTACCAGCTTTATATCGTTAGCTGTAATACGGATAGGTTCACCAGTCCCGACAACCCCACCATCGCCCACCCCCACTTCTGCTTCTCTCCGTAATACTGCCTCTACTTTAAAATGGCCCTTAAATAGATTAGCTATTTGTTTTGGGTCACATAATCCACCCACACTTACAGAAACAGCCGGCTTAGGGCCTAGCTTTTTTGTGTGTTTCTAGAACTTTCCAAAATTTTTTGCTTTGTGTTGGGAAGCCAAAATGTCTAATTTTATTTGTTCCTGATTTTTTTGACACGATTTTAATTTTGATTTAAAAATTTTACGTGACTCACACATATACTGATATAGACGACCGGCTCTTGGCCGACCATGCCAGACCCAGTTAAGAAAAACCTGCCTAGCTGTCTCATGGGCACCCTTCACAAACTTATTCCAGCCAGCAACATAACGCTTCTTCTTTTTAATATTCGGTGCAGCACAACTAAACTCAGCAGCCTCCCTAAGCACGTTTACAATTTTATTGTAAAGATTATCAATGACCATTCTGTGCTCAATATTAGAACATATCTTATCACAACATGCGCTTAACTCCTCGGGAAAGTCAATATCACGTAATAATTCTGTACACTTCCTACGGTATGACTCTAATTGATACTGATCTCTCTCCCCCCAAATAACCTTATTTGTAACTTGGCTTTCTAAAAGAGTAGGTATAGTTGGCCTAATCGTACCCAGATTAATTTGTAAGACCAGTGAATGATGGTCTGACCAGTAGACGTCATAGTAAATGTCAACACTATCTACAGACCGCCAAGCCGCATCGGTTACCAGGCAATGATCCAGCCAGCTCGTAGTGCCATATGCATCACTAACGAAAGTATACGTGCCTGAATCACCCCCCAGTATACAAATATCCGCGCAATACCACTTCTGATCCATACAAAAATTTTGCATCTCTTTACCAAATAACTCCATAGGATCTGCATTAAAATCACCTAGTATAAAGACAGACTCTAAATTACAACTTTCTACTATCGCTGCCATTTCGCTCATACATTCACAAAACTCAGCTAAGTTATCGTAACTATTAGTGGGCATATATATGCACATGACTAAAGTTGATCTATCCGCCAAATCGATTCTTACAGCCAGTATTAAAGATAGACTTTCTCCATAGGAGAGCTACCCCCCCCCCCCCCGTATGGACGGCCTCGTACTAGGTTAGTTGCGTCCATAGAAGACTTTCCATAATAACCAAAGTCTTCGTCAATATCACCCAGTATTGGTATTTCCGTAGGGACCGTATCCCGTATTCCGTATTTTATGCTGCTATTTTACGCTGTTTCGTATGGTGAGTGTAGAGAACCGGAGAACCTTTTTACTGGAAACGAGGCATTCCATCTTAGTCTTCACGGATGACAACGCATCTGCATTTTGATTCGTAATCGAGGATAGATGTAGATGTCTATAGGCCACAGCATCCACTTACCATCAGGTGGGCTGTGTGCTCGTTTGTCACCCTATCCTGTAAAAAAGGTGCGTAAGCAAACATATTTCGCTGATGGTTGTTAGTTTCCTTCAAAACTCAGTTCTTTTAATTTAGGTTATTTGACGCTTATCTTTATTTTTTGCGGATGGAATATCATCTAATGACGCCTTTCGCTCTGGGTGGAGCGTAAGGGAGTGTCAGACTTTTACTGACTAAAAACCATCCGTGTTCCTTCAGTGCCCTTACGTTCCGGAGCCGCGGTATCTCTTTCGAACAGCCCGCAGCCAATTTGACGCTTTTCTTGGAGTTTACAATCCCACCTGTATACCAACATCAATGGGGAATTTCGCAAATGGTAATAATTTTAACACCATACATTTACAGGGTTAGGCAGAGACTACTACGACCATTCGGCACGATCCTAGCACACATCACGCTTCTTTAATATTATTAATTTGGGTAATAAACTTCGGTTTACGGCGTCCCTTGCCGACTCTGCTACAGATGCACCATAAAGTTTTGTCACTCTTGACATATATTTCCCACGAGTATTCCTTTCTTAATCCTGGTTACAACAATATACTATAATACATATATATTTGTCATTTTTTGTTTCTTCTTCTCCTATTTCGACCGTTTCATAAAGATTTTTAAACATACTTAACCGTGTAAATAAATTTTAAAGTCATTGCGTGACTTATCACTACGCGATTTTAATTTTATTTTTAACATATATTACATAGTCTTCTTTTTAACTTGCATATTATATAAAAATTTAAAAAATTGTCAAATGCTAAAAAAAATGACATTTTGAACACCTTAGGCTGAACAGAATGAAAGCCGAGACAGATTAATGAGACGGACGTCTTGGTAACTTATTGCGTATTCTCAGCCATGATCGGAATACACGGTCCACAGCGGCCATCTTTCTGAGGTTTTAAGGAAACGCGTGATCTGAATAAAACCAAAAATGGCGTGTCTGGCTGAGGTCTCGTTTATACGCAACACGTTGCTGCTTCGTATGTACATTAGATCTTTTGCATTAATCTCTGTTTATTTCATTCTCCTTTTAAAAAGCTGAAAGCACTTCGGGTTAATTTTGACATCGGGACAGCAAACATTGCCTCCTAATGAAACGTCGGGATTTGAAAATAAAAATAAGTTGAATTAAAGGCTATTAAATCCAAAAAAGTAGCTTTATTCAATAGATAGATTTTTATTATTTAGAAATATACAAATAAGGTAATAATTTAACTAAAAAAACTCGACAAACAAGTGCAATTTCTATAGAAATTTTTGTTTTAACAATTTAATTTCAATTAAAATAAATATCCATTAAGGGACCTTCAGTGCTATCGGATTATTACTTTTGTTCTATCGTTTGAATAAAAGTTGGAAGTGGATTTTGATAAACAAAAGTGATGCGATTTTGCGAATTGAGTGTGTGCGTTCGTATCTATTATAACCTTAACTATTAGTGGAAATAACAATACAAGTTTTCCGCTAAAAACCTCACGGGATTTTGTCCGCTTAGGTGACTTCCTAACTTGAGATATTATGTTCATCTTCTGGCTTAAGTATCAGAAGTCATCGAAAAAAGTCCGCAATGTGTTGCATCAACATAATATTGTAGGGAAGTTGTTAAACAAATTATTATAGAGAATAATTTTTGACATTGGCAAAAATAAAACCTTACGAGCCCATTACCAAAGAAACAGAATGTTGAATATTCAACAAAGTAATTATTATTATTAATAGAAATCTAATAATAGTTTAAGCAAATTGTCAGTGCTTAAGTATCAATTCCTCTACATACAAATATTAGAAAATTTATCAAGTAGCTAATTAATTTAATACAATATTGTTCTTGATTATACACTAAATCATTAAGAGCAATTAGCGACGTCGAAAAGGTATCGAGCCTCTACACGCCATCTACCGTCTTGCACAATAAATACGAAATGGCCTTCGTCATTTGAAAGGATGTAAAAGTAGGAAAATAAGATCTGAATTGGCAGCAGTAAAGGTTGCCTATTAAATAATAACGGACATCTTGCAGCGAATCAATTTAATATCAATTGTTTCTTTGTACTTTCACATATTACGTTTTATACCAATCGCTTATTTCCTTTTATAGTTAGGTTAAACTAAAAGGTCGCATTACGTCCGCACCGTTCTATTGCATGATCGTCTTGATATACGCACACTTCAATAAAGCGTTTAGTACCAACTTGCAGAATTTAATTAACTTTTAAGTAGCTAAGACGATAATGAGAATAGTTATAAAATAAGAATCCACGTATTATTTTTGAATTAGATTTAGTAATATTATGATTCTCATAGACATATAATTTGGTAGGCACGTCTTTCTTTTCGACATAGAACCTATTAATCAAAAAACTTTTCACGTTAAGACAGTAACACAGAAAGTTTAGTTAAGCATATAAATAGAAGAAACAAATCATTGCATATTTTTTATAGAATAAAGGTATGTCACCTTTCAATAAGCACAAAGTTCACCTAACGGTAAGTGAACGCTTTCGGTGTGACCCATAGAGGCCCTTCTCTATATCCACCATACAAAACACAGCAGCATTAAGCTGCTATTTTCTGCTATACGCTGGTATCTTATAAGAGCGTGGCCCTTCCCCAGTCGAGGCGACTTATCCGTGTTTTAATTATAAGACTGCGGCATAACTGTACCACGCATTATAGTGTTAAGTCAGACTTCAAAAAATTCTTCGTCTTATCTCTTCTGTTCAGCAGTTCTTTTTGACAGAGACAAAACGTTTTGTCAGAGTTAACTTATTGGAGTGGCAACTATAGCAAATATTTATATTTGTATAGTATATGGGTTACAAACGAGCACACAGTCCTGGTGTTAAGTGGATTCTGTGGCCCCTAGACATGTACATGTATCCTTGATTAAGAATCAAAATACAGACGCGTTATCACCCAGAGCACTAAGATGAAATGCCTCGTTTCCAATAAAAAAGGGCATCCGGATCTCTACACTTACCATACGAAACACATCAGTATTAATTTGCTATTTTACGCTGGTATTTTGTGGGAGCGTAGCCCTCCCATTTGTTCTCCAACTACAATATAACTGCAGCGTGGCTCTAACACCACGTATACCACGTGAACAAACCCATGAAGTATTCCGTCCAGGAGACCTATGTTCAGTAATGTACTTTGATAAGCTGTAATGACTACATTTCAGGGGTCAATGTTACAAGAATTTCGCCCCGGGTAGCAAAAGAAGTGACAGACTTGAAGAGCGTAACATTTGTGTCGTTGTAGCATGAATGAGTCGGCTCGAGCGGCGTAGGACCACGCTCTCATAGAATATCAGCGCAAAATAACAGCTCGATACTAATGTGTTTTGTGTGGTCAGTGTAGACAACCGGAGACCTTTCTTACTGGTAAATAGTCATTCCATCTCAGTCCTCAGAGGTGACAACGCATTTGTATTTTTATTCTTGATCGATGATTAATGTAGATGTCTACGGGCCACAGCATTCACTTGCCATCAGATCGAGTTTGTGCTTATTCTGTAAAAACACAAAACACGGAGATGAACAGCTTCTTCCTAATAACAAACAAAAATAAGAAAAAGTGCAATTTCCAACCCGTCATATATGGCATATGTCCTCCCTATGAAGCAATCTATGTTATACTAAGTACCTAGGCGAAACTTTGCTTGGCGTTTGAAAAACAAGATATTGTCCTCTTGATGATCATGTAATAAGCCGGATTTTGACCGCTAGCTACTAGTATATATACAAGTTTTTTTTTTAGAGAACTAGTTTTTACTGAATACTTCCGATAGAATCACACTGGCAATAAATATAACTTTAGAAAAAAAATGTTTTCTACATTCTTTAAAAATTTAAAACTTTGTTTTTGCAATTTTTAGTCTCTAGGAATTGCAGTTACTGCATGCATATTACACTGTGTAAGTTACAAACCAATTAAAACGCCTATAAATATTGCATTAACTGGGACCGAGCGCACTAAGAATTTCATGCACTTTCGATGCGTAAAGTTACACTAATACTTGCATTAACAAGTTATCGATGTCAAACAGCTGGTGTACGATTTTATCTTACCGAATATTAAGAAATATGAAAAGTTTTGCACACTATTAAATTATATATTTATGTATGAATACAGTTAATTGAAATTGAAAATAACGGACTTTTGTCACGTTTTAAGGATAATTCGTGAGGCAGTAGGACCACCATCCAGCATCCATAAAATGTATATGTACTCCATAGAGATCTAAATATATTGTCGATTAAGAATGAAAATGCAGATGCGTTGCATTTGATTCATAATCGACCATGACGAGGTGATATATTGAAAATGGGCCAAATTAAGAGTACCCTTAACCGACAAGCATGTATCGAGAGAGGTATGTCAGAATCATGCTAAATGGAAGTCTGTAGTCTCTGCCTACCCCTCTGGGTGACAGACGTGAGTGTTTATGTTATGATAATTAAGATAATTGTAACGGTGATTTCTGAAAATAAAATTTTATTAACGAATACTTGGCATATTAGCGTATACCTGGCGTGTGCTACTACGATAAAAAAGAAACACATTTATTTTTGTTTATTTCTTGGAGAAAAAGGAAATTTTGTTTATTTATTAACTTTTTTATATAATGCGTAATTCATTATTTTAGTAGTCTATACCATCGTCGCATTACCTTTCTAATTAAACTGGTTTAGAGCACATCTGTTAGATGGTTTCGATTGGTAGTCCATTACGGACATAGGTACAAACAACTTTTGTGTTTTATTTATATTGTTTTATATATAGATTAATAAATTGACTACAGTGCCATCTATTGAATTCAAGTTTATATCTATCTTCCCGATAAAAAATATAATTATGACACACAGCCACACCAACTATTGTGAATAATATATCCATCCATCCCTTACAGCCTATAGGAGTCTACTGCTGAACATAGGCCTCTCCCATAGAATGTTTCATTGCCATAGTTGCCATGCTTGGCAGGCTGATTGGCAAATGCACTTTTTTATCGTTTTAAGTTGTATTCAGGAAGATGCTGTTGTCGATCATCCGTTTTAGCTTCTCTCCGTCGCCTCTTACGAAATACACTGGAGGATATTTTTATACTGCCACCTCGCGGTTAAGCGGTTAATATAATACTAATTTACCAACATACATTAAATATTACGTAATGATCTCACACTTAATAATCCTTTGTGGCGTAAATTCTATATTCAGCGTCGATGAACAACTCAATTATCCCCCGTACGTGATATTGGGCCACAATTAGGTATTTTGTGTTAATTGCATTAGTTGACATTATTTAAGAATTACGAATATACTGTTAATAATATATTGGGAGGTTATTTAAAAATAATAATAGTGAGAAAGGTTGTTCAGCTTGCTCTCTTGCTTACACAATTAATCATTAAGGGGAAATATAATCTCAAATGGCTTAGCAAGATCCTCCGTTATGCCGAAAGTATTGCAGCATTAATTTTGAAATAAATATATGGTAAAGTTGAGGATTAATGTTAAGGACTATGTTAGACGAAAACACGATTCCGTAAAATTTTCTCGATAGAAAAAAATCCAAAGTTACCTCCAAACTGAACAATAAGCCGCTGTTATTCATAAAATACTTTAAATAAGATCATGAAACTTTGCATACTAACTGAACTAACTATAAAGCAGTGTTTATGTTATTTACTTTTTTTAAAATACCATTATTTTCACTGTAAAAAGAAATTACCTAAACTATCGGCGCGTAAGCTTGATTCCTGTCGCCCCGTTAGTATCGCATATAGTAAGTTGTGTCGCTTACGACCAGAATACACATTACGCAACAGGACGACGTAAAATTAAAATGGGAAATAACCGTTATAAAAATAAGAAGCGACTGGGTTGGCGTTAAGAAACAGGCATAAATATGATAAACCTAATGAAATAAGTATCTAACGACCTATCTACGTCCTGTACGTGTTCACAGACTGCAGACTTCCCGGAGCGTCGATTCTTCACATTAGCTATATTTTCTTTAACGCGGGTTTTAATTGATCTTTTAGTTTGTGAGTGCTGTAAAGCGTTCGAAACGTCGGGTATTTAAAAAGTTAAATATACACGATAAATTCCGTAAAAACTAGTATTATTTCAATAAATTGGGTTAGTTTAGGTTAGGTACCGAGGTGATTCTGCCGAATAATGTTCGGCCGAATATTCGGTCATCTCTAATCATTTTTTTCATTTGTTTTTTTTTTCATTTTATTCTTACATTGCCATCCGATATTGAGCTATGTTCAAAACTTAAAGTCTGTATCTCGTCCGGAAGTTTGTTTAAAATAGACATGATGTGTCAATCGTAAAAAATTCATTCATTTGACCCGGGTATCATCGAAGTATTGATGATTGCAATTATATTTTTGAGCGTTACGGATCGAAAGATTGACAGCACTAACGACGAAAGAGTACATTAACGTCCGGCAATCGATATTATCGGACGGGTCTTACAGATCATAGAGTACCGAAATGCGAAATGATCAATTTGAATTATCAACGCGAATGACCCGGTTCTTATGACGTATCAATACTTGAATAATCAAGTCACTAAAAATGAATGATTAACACATGTCTAAAATTCAATTAGGTACGTAATCTTTAAAATCAACCTATCTACTTACAGTATTATTGATTACAAACATGTCGGTACATAGCATACGACGCGCGGGGAAGTGGGGGCGAAATTAGAATTTGAGCTGACTTACTCTATCCTCTTAATATATATAAATTACATGTCACGTTGTTTGTCCGCGATGGACTTCTAAACTACTAAACCGATTTTATTAAATTTGCACACCGTGTGCAGTTTGGTCCAACTTGAGAGATAGGATGGTTTTTTTGGCCCATGAGTGATCCACAATTTTTTTGCGAATTTAATGATTTTTAATAGGACATGACAAATTGTCGTCGAAAAGGGCAGTAACAACGTCTGCCTGGCAAGCTAGTATCTATATATAAAATCAATTGCTGTCGTTAATCTCGTAAAACTCAAAAACGGCTCGACCGATTCTGATGAGATTTTTTGTGTGCCTTTGGATGGGTCTCTAGATGGTTTATATTTACATTCAAACCAGGTAGGTGACGCTTGTGTCGAGATCTAGAAATCACCCGTGCGAAGTCGGGGCGAAAGGCTATTCTCTAATAAAACATCGTACTGCACCATGGATTCAGTATAACGCAGTTACAAATCAAGTGGAAAGAAGTCTTAGTGTGGAATCTGATATTTTTCTCTACAATGTAGAAACATTGAAAAGAAAATATTTAGGCTTTGTTTCACAATGGAAACCTTTATATCGACTTTCAATTAACTAAAAGTATCAAGAATCCACGAGTTAATAACACTCAACAAATTCTCTAGCGAACTCAGACTTGCAGTTATCGAGTAGACGTGGACCCGCCCTTAATGCGAACAAATTGCTAACTATCCAACTAACGCTTTGTTACACCTTTGGCATGGTGTAGATTGAGGCTAAACGAGACGCTAAGCTATAATTACCGAGGAGCTGTGGGCTCGTTTTTAGAACGGCGCGGCGTCGGAGTCATAAGATATACTTATTCGGTAGCATTTATTTCCCTCGTAGTAGTAGGTCCAGCGAATATGACCGTAACCGAGTATCGACGAAGAAAATTGATGTTAAGTGGACACTGTGGCCAATAGACATCTACATCTTCGATTAAGAATCAATATGTAGATACGTTGTCACCCTTTTTGTATCCAGTACAAAGGCTCTTCGGTTTTCTACACTTGTCAAACGAAATACTGCAGCATTAAGCTGCAATTTTACGCCAGTATTTTGTGAGAGCGTAGTTCCAATTCGTGCTATCATTATAAAAAATCTGGGGCATGGCTCCTCCACGTTAAATGTAAGCGTATACACTGAGATGTTAAAACAGTAGGTAATATGATAGGTACTAAAAGTATTATTTCTCTAGTACGTGATCATAATCTATTGTCTTTACAGCAAACGAGCAGGAGTTTATAAGCTAGGGTGTGTAATTCAGTGGTCCTCACAGTAGGCATACCTGTGTCATGAGGGCTGACGAAGGATTGAAGTAAATTGCAAAATGCTCATGTAGTTTCCTACGATTTTGGCTATATGATAGATTATATGATATCACGCATTTTGAATTTAAGAGATAAAAAGGACAAAATGTTTGAGATTTTTTAAATTAATTTTGCTTGACTATTTGCCTATATTATTTATTCTGAACCTTCTCCGCAAATTTGGCTGGTTATTGCAAAATAACCCCGTATACGTATATTTGATACGTTTACATACTTAATTATATAATCGTTTGTAAATTTGTTAGCGATTATTTAACATTTGAACGACTTGAACCATTCAAATCATTCACAAAGTGCATTTGTTTCGTCGACACGATGATTTAAGCTATACAAGGATAGGTGGCACTGTTATCAATTTATTAACCAGTTCTATATTTTTGAGGACCCATGCCATGCCATGTCATAAAAAAATATTGACCTGTTGTGTAGGCGCTGTGGTTTTTTATATAATAAGGGTGACAAACAAGCAAACAGTTTACTTGATAGTAAATGGATGCAGGATAATCCATAGACATCTACGTCTATCCTTGTTTAAGAATAACAATGCAGATGCGTTGTTACCCCTGACAACAAAGATGGAATGCCTTATTTCCAGTAAAAAGATATGCCGTGAGGGCGTGGCCCTTCTCCGGTAGAGCCGACCCATCCGCCACAACTATAATATAGCTGCAGAGTGGCTCTACCCTAACACGCATAAAATATGGTTGTGCTATTGATAATTTTTCATATTTAGAGTGTAAATAGTCCGGAAATGAATTCGGAGCCACCTACGGTTTAGAACAACGTATACCGGACAGCATTACATAACTACAATAAATATTACTTGATCCTACTACATTTTATGCCTGTCAAGTTATAATCATTTGATATATTACAAAAATAAAATCCCAAGCCGACAAGGATAATAATTAATTGCAGTGCCGGAGTCACGAGATAAATCACAATGTATACAACTGTGTTGAATATAATTGACTTGGACTGGCTGTTCTATGACAACTAAATAACATGGCTATGAAAATACTAGCAAATACGGGAAAAAACAGGACACAATCTCTCAACGTGAAATGAAACTGTCCCTTAATTGTCTTTAGGCTGTCGTTATCATTAATGTTTGCAGTTTTTTGGGTCAATTAATATTTTTCTGTTACATTAGATAATTAGTTTCGATTAATTAGTTATAAGGAGATATGATAAATCGCGACAAAATCTGCGAAACCATCCATATCATCTGAATGATTGGCAGTAGGTACGCCACTGTGCGTTTAAACAGAAGTTTTTTCCTGGCAAAACTTCCTTCTGGAATTACGATAAATGGAGCATGCTTTTGGCTTAGTTTTCCCGTCACTCGATATAAACCTAGCATTCTGTCTATATTTCTTTTAGAGATGGACCGAATATTCGTTTCATATTTGGTTTTCGGCATATTCGGCAGCTTTACCGGCTAAATCACCGAACATTCGTTAAAGCTGTACTCAAAGTGTCCACTGTATTGAAATGTACGAAATGAGTAATGCCATCTCTTTCATAATTTTACAGTTGAAAGTATATTTTATTTATGGGTTAAATATGTTTGTATAGCATTATGTTTTTGAGGCACTGTAGATTTATTTCCGATTATAAGAAATATAAAACTTGATAAAATGTTTTTGGAATCAAACAAAGAAACATTAAATTTCACTTACTATGGTAGTCAGATTCTCTAAAATAATTCCAAATGGTAGATCTCCTGCTACTCATTTTTTTCATATAATTATCAATTGTCACTAAGAACGAAATACTTTTTTCTCACAAAATAGGCAGAACATAAGCATGTGCTGGCAATCATTGCCGACAATTCAGTACTAGTACTAGATGATGCAATAAATTGTCAGGTGTGGCGGGGGTGCGAGGGGCAGGGTTCCGCACTAATCCCGCATAAATTGGATTAGTTTAGGTTAGGTACCGACACCGAGGTGATTCTGCCGAATAATGTTCGGCTGAATATTCTGTCATCTCTAATCATTTTTTTTTCATTTTATTCTTACATTGTCATCCGATATTGAGCTATGTTCAAAACTTAAAGTCTGTATCTCGTCCGAAAGTTAGTTTAAAATAGACATGATGTTGTCAATCGTAAAAAATTCGTTCATTTGACCCGGGTCTCATCGAAGTATTGATGATTGCAATTATATTTTTTGAGCGTTCCGGATCAAAAGATTGACAGCACTAACGACGAAAGAGTACATTTACGTCCGGCAATCGATATTATCGGACGGGTCTGTCATAGAGTACTGAAATGCGAAATGATCAATTTGAATTATCAACGCGAATGACCGGGTTCTTATGACGTATCAATACTTCAATAATCAGGTCACTAAAAATGAATGATTAACACATGTCTAAAATTCAATTAGGTACGTAATCTTTAAATCAATTACTTGATTCGACCCGAACAGACGTACACGAAAGCAAGTTAATAAAAACGTGGTGGTAAAAACGCGGGACGTCTGTTACTATAATCTGCACTCTACCTTCCGTGCTTGTCGAGTCGAAGAGGAGAGATGAAATGTTACGTGGAGTGTTATTGATATTATATTTGAAAAAAAGCAAACACTCGCCGGACACGTACTCACCGCTGATACACTTTCAAGGAAAGAGACTTGAGCGTAACTGAATTCTACCAAGGGCAAAGTTTTACTAAAACTTCTGCTTTGATTTTTTTATAAAGCTTTAGTCAAGGTACCAAACTACTAAGTTTATTACCGATAAAGGTCTATCCAAACGTAAACGTTTTTGAGTCAATACGGTAAAAATATATTCTACATGTATCCGAATCTTCACCAATTATTATGCAATTCAGAACACCTATTTCTTAATTTTGATATAGGCGTAAAATCGCGAGGTACTTATTGCATGTCTAAGCTCCTCCGACATTCTTGGACCGAAGCCCATCGGTCAGTCATCGAGGCCCGTTTGTCAGTTAACAGGGTTACCACGTGTACACTTTGAAGTTCATTCAGCCCAATTCCTATATATTCCTGTTCCATATACACAACACGTAACAAAAACCGTGTAGTATCAGAATCAGTTATCAAAAGTGTAAATAACTTTACTTTGGAAAACGCGGCCATAGTTTTTTTTAAATTATTTTAAATTTGCAAATTGTACGTAGGTTTATAACCTCTGCATTGGCTTGAGAGTAAGAGTATTGTCACAGACTCCGCTTTATCATACGCGTGTCAGTTAGAGATAATAAAAGCATACACACATTTGCAAATAAAATATTGATTATGCCGCACTTAACGGGAACTACATGGTTTTTTTACATGTTGTACGTACATAGAGAAACTGGAGCGGGATATGGGCAGTAGCATCTTTCTCATAACAACTTAGTTGCCAACGCGCCTGCCAAGCGTGGCAAGCATGGCAAAATCCTCCCATTGAGGCTATCTTTGGGAGCCTTATGGTTAGCAGTGGAGTTTTAATGGCTGCTATAAAGATTATCTATGTATAAATATAGGTGACTCAGGACCGTGCTTTGTGGTATTCCTTGAGGAACAATGTATGTAGTTCAATAGGTATGTATTGTATACATTAGTTGATTTTTAATCAATTAATTTTTTACAATTGATCATCAAATATAAAGTCGAAATTAAGGCAGATCGAATAGCTATAATGGGTGACAACGCATCTGTGTTTTGATTATTAATCGAATAAAGATGTAAATGTCTATGATGGGACACTGCAACGACTTACCATCAGGTGAACTGTGTGCTCGTTTGTAACCCTTATTCAATAAAAATGCACACAGACACCTTATTTTAAGTTTCATTTTTAAGGGCTTTAAGTTTAATAAAGCAATTCACCACCTGCTGTATCTTTACGCAGTCGTTACCAATTTTGTTTGGGCAACACTTCAAAGGGATGTTAATAGATGCGGCGTACGTGGTGTACTGATTTGCATTCCAGAGAGGGTTGGAAAATTAACCCCGGCATGAGGTCGCCCGAAACATTGGGACAGGATAGCATTCCTGTAAGGGGTTAAGATTTTTTTTATATAACTGTTCAACGTAAAAGTTTTTACTTTTTTAATTGTGTGCGGGTGCGTGATTAATGACAAAGAAATTTACCCTCTAACTATATACCGAAAAAAATCAAAAATAGATGTCAGAAGTTTTCTTCTTCTTCACCCATTTCGTGCCGTGAGTCGTAAGATTCGACTTAGGGAAATGCCAGAATCTTATAGATTTTCATAGAATTTTCTCCTGTATCGAGGGGGCACTTCACGTACATAAATTTTACAAGGACAAATATCAAGACCCGGAAAAATGATTTATTAGTCAACTACAAAAATAATAGTTCCGAGTGGAAATTGAACCTGCGGCCCTTAGCGCATAGTTAGACTCTAAGTCACTGTGCCACTGCCACGGAGCCGTCTATATCATGTGCAATCGGATACGCAAAAAGCAATCGTCCGGAATAACCCTAGGTCCCGAGAGGATTTACAGCGAGATATATTCGAATTAATACGCCGCGACGATTTATGGCGGCGGTTTGATTTATGTGTTGTTCGTTTAATTGCGTATCTGTTGCGTATTATATTTTATTTATTCTTCACACCTAAAATCTCTCACGGGGTAGGCAGATCTCCTGTAAGGAGTCCTTTTAATCTTAGCATATATTTATATTAAACGTGAAAAATTTAGGATTAGGTAAATAGTATCATTCGCGTGATCATACAAAATAATACATTCCTAGAAAAAAGCATACCATAGATGTCGTGAGGAACTAACTAGCTTATAAAAAGGTTCTACTTCATCATTAGCGGCATAAGATATTTCATCACCACTTACCCTATATCGTTCTAAGGGTGACGTAAGAATCTACTATGAGGATATGCTGAAATATTTTACGGCCTCCGATAGTCATTACACTAACATTAGTCTTCATTCGTTAATTCTTTAAATATACACTTTACTCTTAAACTTAATTTTTAACTTCTAGGAGGAAGGACTATTTTTCAACCTTGTCAGGGTAGATGCCTCACTCTTACCTATGTCTCACGTCAAATAACAGCTCCTGTACTGCTGTGTCCTGTACAAGCATTCCATTTTAGTCCTGATGGTAGCCTCCTGCGTTTGAAATTGGCTGCAGGTGTCCATTGGATGCAGTAGGTAGTCTCTGAGTTTGTTAGTAGCTTCAGTTTTATAGAGATATTATAGTAGGTATTATACTAGAGAGAAAGACTACAACTAAAAAAATGCATATAATTTTTTTTAGTGATGATACCTACATAGATAATCTTGGAACATTATCCAAATATGTTTAAAATTTCATGCAAATCATTAGATCAGTTTCCGAGAAACTATGTATATAATAATTACTCGCTTATAATTTAGTATACTCGAACTATGTGTGTTAATCTCTTTACACAACAACTTGGTGCATTTAAGTGATCATTCACCACGTGCTCAACGGTTTAGAAAAGATCGCAAAGAAGTTTCTTTAATGTCTAATGGCCGTATTTAGGCTGTCGCTTAAGTTTAAATAATCCATAACAAATGTTAAATTCTAATAAGGGTGTAGTCGTACTGTCAGGTTGTAACTCATTGTGCATAATATCCAATAACGTTTCAGTAAATACTATATGCCTAAGTTGGCCGTCAAGTGTCCTTCAGTGTACCCAACTTAACATCGGGTCTCCAAGATAGGAATAATAAGTTGTTCGCCAAGTGACCCAGTGGTAAGTCAAGCTAATTTAAAAGTATCGACTGCGTAAACTTGTGTTAAATTTAGTTCTAGACTAGAATTCGAGATTAGATTACAGCGTTTCGTATTACAATCGTTATACTCAAAATAACATATTATGAGGGTTGGGTGATAAGCGACAGTAGCCTAATGGCAAGGCGCGGACCGCGAACTCAAAAAGGTCGTGGGTTCGAATCCGACGTTCGACTACTGGCGTGAACCACTCGTAACACAAGCAATTTAAGCTTCCCACGAGTGGTTAAGGGGAATATTAGTAATGTTTATAGCATTATTAATATTCTTTGCATTAAAAAAAAATTATTTCTTTAAGAAAATATATAAGTCTAATTCAAATGACCACGCATAACGAAATTATTTCCACATTTCTACTTCAGAAGTTGGTAAGAAACACGTATTGTATAGAATCCTTAAATCCCCGATTTCAAAAGATTTAAAGAAGCTTTTTTAATCATTTTGAGTGGACTAAGAACTATCACACCTTGAAATATCGTTTTAGGTTTGTATCCCAGGTCAAAACTTTGTATATAATAGGTATTTATGTTACGTAAAAGTGAATATAAACTGTTGTATACATCGAATAAATAAATAAATAAATAAATGAACTGTCATATCATAAGAGTTAAAACCTAGAATGTCGTCTAAATAGTTACATTATAATTTCACCTCTATTTTGCCTAGGCTTATGGTTGAAATTCCTTCTTAAATTTTCTACACCTGCAACTTAAAAAAAAGCAACCAAGCTTTTACTTTTTCTGAAAAGTAATTTTTGCCCGACAGAAGTAGGGTGTCTTTCCTTTACCCTGTAGACTTAATATATTATCACATAGAGGGTATTTTTAGGATTGTCTTAGTTGTAAAAGTGGGATAAGATATAAAACTTTTCTCTTTTCTGTTACAGTTATCTTTGAGCCTATTAAAGTACACTGCTGAACTTAATCATTACCCATAGATGGCTTCATATTTACCACAGTTGCCACGCTTGGCAAGCGAGCTGGCTACCGCAGTTGTTTTGTTTTTAATCGTTATGAAGAAGACGCTACTGTCCAAGAGAGCCGTGGTAGCTCAAATGGTTAACGCTCGCTGTAAATATTACAGAACGCGGGTAACCCGGGTTCGATCCCCGCCGGCACCAATGAAATTGTTAATTGCAATTTTAAGTGCTGATTTACCACGTGCTCGGCAGTGGAGGAAAACATCGTGAGGAAACCTGCATGTCTGAGGAATAAAAAAAAATATTTCGAAGACATGTGAAGTTCGCCAACACGCATTGGGGCAGCGCGGCGGACACTTCCTTGCCCTAAAACCCTCTCAGAAATGAGGGGAGGCCTGTGCCCAGCAGTGGGACGTATATATGCTGTAACTTTACTTTTACTTTACTGTCCAACTCCTGATGTCCTTGTCGCCTCTTATGCCACCCGCGATACGATATGGGGTAATGGATATTCTTACACCGCTTCTGTGGGATTTTTTTATTACTGTTTTAACCTGTGGACATATTTTATCGTTGCTGATAAGCATTTCAAGTGCACTAGACACAATCTGTGAGTGTTATTACCGCTAGGCACAATGATTGTTGTACACATACTAATAGTGAGCATTACGAAAATAAATAAAGAAAATTATTCATATTTAGAATTAAGGCACAAAATCACTCACAAAAAATTTAATTTTGTAGTTAAATGTTTAAAGTTGCTCCGTCCCTCTGTCTCTCTCTCTCTCTCTCTCTCTCTCTGTATCTCTCTCTCTCTCTCTCTCTCTCTCTGTATCTCTCTCTCTCTCTCTTTATAAGTATGAAAATAGGTAGTCAAGTATGGAGATAATTAATATTTAAGTAAGCGATAATGAACGATTATGAGTTTGTTAATTATTAGGAGAGAACACGGTAAACACACATACAAAGTATTTTAGTTTGAACTTCAGGAATAACTTTACACGTGGTAGAGCCACGCTGTAGCTATATTATGGTTGTAGTACAAATGAGTCGGCTCGACCAGGGTAAGTACGCTCTCACAGAATACCATAAAATAGTAGCCTCATGTTGCTGTGTTTTGTATGGTGAGTGTAAAGATCCGGAGACCCTTTCTAATGGAAACGAGGCACTCCATCTTAGTCTTCAGGGGTGACAACGCATCTGCATTTTGATTTTTAATCGAGAATAAATGTAGATGTCTGTGGGCCACAGCAGAAACTTACCATCAGGTGGACTTTTTGCTCGTTTGTCACCTTATTCTATAAAAAGAAAACTTAGGGAAACGGCAATACTGACTTAAAGCAACTAAACAGTGATTGAGTTTTTAAACAAAATATTTGTACGTTTATCTCTTATTACTTTATTAGAAACGCCTTAACTAATTAGCGGGATTAATTTCTCAGTTGTATTAATTTCTCGACGCACAGTATCAAAAACTAAGTCGCATAATCCATGTGTGCATGGAGAGTGGCCGGCCGGCCTTGCCGCGCCCAGCCCTGCTATGCGAGAATGTGCAACTTATTTTTAACTTAACAGTCTGTTGCTTAGTTGATTTAGAGCTGATAAAATCTAGCAAGGCCACTCTAGTGTACGTATCGGATAAGTCCGAGACCATTGGGCGACAGTTAACGAAACGAAACAGTAGTTTAGACTTAAAACTTTCCGTTAAAGTACAATTAATAAGTAAAACAGCTTATATACCTCTCACTGCTAGGTACAACAGACCTTTCGCTAACTTCGTTTATTTATATTATTTGCTTTTTAGTAAATTCTATCAAATATTATAAAATAGTAAACATTACGTACTAAGTCTTTAGGAGAAACATGCCAATTTTTATTCATCTTTCGAATATTTATTTTATAAAATTTACTTAATAACATTTGTTGATAGCAAAAAGTGTAGTGTTAAAATCACTTTGTAGTACATTGCGTTTACTGTACAATTCTTTAGACCAAATTCCGGCTACGTCGGCCAGATTTGACGAAGACAGGTCAGGATTATAATGCCCGAGTTTATGTGCAAGCAAGGGGCACTCTCTGTTCTCTCATTCTCGTAGTCCGATAGACGACCAAACCAACAAACCAACACGACCGGCAAGAGATCAGGCGCAGTTCCAACGTCTTTAAGTGCTTTCCGAGGCACGGTGGTGAAACAACGCCAATTTCCTCACTCCGGGCTGTTACTGAAAATTTCTTGATAGGTAAACTCACTAAGCAATTTTTTCGGCCCGTCTCCGGATTCGAACCTCAAGATTCGGAACTCAAGATCAGTAGTCGCGTTTCTGAGCACTAGACTAATGAGGCAGATAAATCAGATAGCAAAGAGGTTTTCGGTATAGCTTTTTTTAAGAGATACCGCGGCTCATAAAACATTACGTAATGTACCAAAAAGCAACTATAATTTTTTGAGGTCAATATAGTTACTCGCAGGCTTGTTAGCCTGCAAGTCTCCTCTTATTTGTGATAAAGCTTTCGAAAACGCTTAATTCCGCTAAGTGTTGACAGAATTTACCTACCCATATTTTTTTTTATTATAGTTTCGTCACGATTTTATACTTAACCGACAAGCACGTGTTAATTTAGCGACGTAAAAATAAATTCCAGTGATTTAACCCAAGTACCTCTCTCACCGTCCTTTGTAACTACGACTCTTTTTTGAACTTAATTATATTTTGAAAATTTAAAACGCAAATCCTGACATCTGCTATGAAAGCGCGGCAGTTGCAACTTAAATTAATAGTCATATATGCATCAATATTCAAATTTTTTTATTTTTCAAACTAAGCACAGTCTTGCATAGGTCAAAACAATAAATTAAGTAAACTTAAAAACACGCTAGACTTCCGTATCATATGTCATATGACGTAAACTTCTATGTAACAAGTAACAACCTATATAAAAGTTTTTATATGATTTTGTTTGAGATTTATTATTTGATTTAATTTAATACTGTTAACTAATTTACATTGAAGTATATAGCAATAAATTTAGTTTTGGTCTCACTTAATAAAGGCATTCGACTACTGTGTAAATTAATATATCATGGAATTATTATACGATGTAAAAATAAAATTAAAAATGTTATTAGAATTTATTTTCTTTATACTTTATAACTTAATTAAACGTCAGTGTTGCCAGAGGCATCATTATAATATTGCCTTATTTAATATATGTGAAGGCATTATTATAATATATGTGAAGAGATTAATTAATCAAGATAAATCAAAAAGTTAGTTTTCTTTAATGCGTAGTATTCGTGTAAATATTAGAAATCATTAAGTGTACAGAGGTTTAAAGTCCTGTATTAGTGTACTACCCTTAATACAATCTTGATGTTAACCTTAAACATTTACAATGTCTAAACTTGAGTCTTGACCATAATTATTTTACCCACATTTTGACAATATAGGTTCTAAGTTGTTTTTTTTTATAGAATAAGGGTGTTCGCGCCACTTTGCACTATCGCTTAACGCTTATAAGGGATTCGTTAATTATTATCCAATAAGATTACTGCAAAGCCCATTTCCGGTTTCCTATCTACCGCTTTATGCCCAGCATGTGCATTCGTGTGTTAACGGGCTCACACAAGTTGAGAAGACACGCAATCAACCGCACCGCTTATATCTCGCATCATCGCTCCCGCCCTTGTGTAATTTGGATATTGAATTATACAAGCATATAGTAAAAATGCATAGATGTATAGACATTTGCAATAACGCTATATTTCGTGATTATCTGTGAAGTTGATAAGTGTGAAGACAGCCGGCAGCCATCGAGACACGAGGCAGATCAGCGGAAGTCCAGGTGGGTGCACATGCATTCCTTCACGTCCTTCCTATATCCCGAATTTAGGGGATTTGCAGTATCACGAATAAATTAGATTCCATTCACCGCTCGCACCGCGCTCATATACAGTCCACTATTCTATTTGAATTTATAGCCGCACCGCATAACATTATTTAATACATTTGAACCAGCAGTTTGGTGGTTGAAGGCCAAACGCCAAATCCACCAAAGGGTGTCAAACGAGCACAATGCCACCTAATGGTAAGTGGATGCTGTGGCCCATAGACATCTACATTTATCCTCGATTAAGAATCAAAACGCAGATGCGTTGTCACCCCTGAGGACTAAGATGTAATGCCTCATTTCCAGTAAAAAGGGTCTCCGGATCTCTACACTCATCATACGACCACACAGCAGTATTAAGCTGCTTTTTTACGCTGGTATTCTGTGAGAGCGTGGTCCTTCCCCAGTCGAGCCGACCCATTCGTGCTACAATCGTAATATCGTAATATCGTAGTAGTGGTAGACACATACCAAAATTCGAGATAGTCCCTAAATAACGGCCTAAAAGTGATATCGGCTCCGTGGCGCAGTGCCTTAGCATTGAATTGTGGCGTTGGGGGTCGCAGGTTTGAATCTCGCACGGAAAAAATAATTGTATGCCCTATAAATAATTGTTTCGGGTCTGGATGTGTATCTTTGTGCAATTTATGGAAAAAATACAAGAGAAAATCCTAGTGTGGGTTAACGGTTATTTTTATAAAAGTGTTCGCTTGTCTTAGATGATACAATTTTGGGTAATAAATATCACAAGCGGGCGTCTCCAGCCTTCGTCGATATGCCGACCATGTGCCTTAGCAGGTGAAGAAGAACGTGCAGTATTTGCGCGCCGTACCTCTTAGCAATAAATTGTACCTCTTGAACGAATGCGCCGTGCCTCCTGAATAAACTTGCCGTACTTCTTTATCAAACGCGCCCTACCTTTTCTGAAGCCGTCGTACCTCTTGAACGAACCCACCGTACCTTTTGTACAAGCTGAGCACCTATTGACCAAACGCGCCGTACCTCTTGACCAACGCGCCGCAACTGCGACACTTGTATTCTTTTTATCTCCCCTCTCTCTTTCTACCACCTTAATATTCTACTTAGCATCCGTTGCTTCATATGAAAAATAGGCACAAAAAGATATGTTATACATATATTGGATTCATATGTAAAGAGGACATTACACATTATATTATGTAAATTATTTATGGCGTTTAGCAATTACTGTCCAACGCAAAGACTATTATCGATGTAAATATTTATATAAAGTTAAACCAATTATTCACTAACGTTACTGTCGCTTGTTGTGTTAAATTAATACGCAACAATTCATATCCTTCACGCCACAAGCGAGGCGTGCTGCTCACTTAACTCTGTAATTAAGTTGCGAATCATAAACTTGATTATTGTCATGTGCGTAACGATTTTCATAGTTTGTTAATTCATAATGTAACTAAAAACATAGTAACAGGCTAGAAGGCATTGCATTTAACTTCATCTTTAGGGGCCACGGGCCGTAGTAGTCACTATCCACCATGTGGACTGTTTTTGCTATCCACTAGATGAAAAGTTCCTTCCTATATCGACAAAATCCCTCAAACTTGTTAAAGTAATAGAATTGAAAGAGCAAACACGTGCGTTTTATCTACCATTTCCTGTTATGTAACTTATGCTAGGAATCCAAATATCTTCAATAGCTCTATCCGTGATATTCTTAAATAATTGGTCTCATCTTGTTTCTACTTACTTTTGTTCTAGCTTTAAATCTGTAACAAGCCTCCTGTAATCTGATGGATGGTTGCAAAACCAGTGTTTATTAAATTATTTATAACTTTTTAATGTAGTTCATAAACACATGTTTTGTCTTACATTTTAGTACTTAATCATTTAATTTTAAGAAAATTTTATCCCCACAACCGTAAAGTGTTTGCGTTAATAAATAAGAAAATCGCTGGCATTAAAAATACTAGTTTGACTGATTATTAATGGAGCCGAAAAGAGCGTAAGTACCACAAGTGCAATCGCTTCATTGAATATACTAAAGGGTTTTCCAATAAGGACTTGACAACTTTCTTTCAAAATAAAATGAAAACCATTTGAGAACCATTGATCAAAAACTTTATTATCGGATTGAAGTACATTCAAAACATTTATGAATGGAACTCGACTTCGCTCATATGGCCACCGCGGGCACGTTTGCAGCGGTCGATTCGTTGGACCCAATTTTCCATGACTCGGCCGAAACGGCTGCTATTTCCCGTTTCTTGTTGGCTTTGAGCTCTTCCAACGTCGTCGGCTTATTAGCATAGACCATTGACTTGACGTAGCCCCAAAGAAAAAAATCTAGAGGCGTTAAATCGCACGAACGATGTGGCCAATCGACTGGTCTATTTCTTGAGATAACACGCTCATCGAACTTGTTCTTCAATAAATTGATTGTAACGTGTGCTGTGTAGCTTGTGGAGCCGTCATGTTGAAACCACATGCTGTCCAAGTCCATATATTCCAATTCGGGCCAAAAATAATCGATAATTATAGCGCGATAACGATCACCATTCACAGTAACGTGGCGACCACTATAGTCGACGAAATAATATGGCCCTATGACGACGCCGGCATGCAAACCGCACCAAACAGTTATCTTTTGTTGATGAAGTGGTTTTTCATTAAGCACATGTGGATTTTAACCCGCCCTATTCCGCATATTTTGTTTATTGACAAACCCATTGAGCCAAAAATGCGGTTCGTCACTGAAGATGATTTTGCGTTGAAATTGATCATCTTGGCGCATCTTTTTCAGAGCCCAATCGGAGAACGTACGTCGCTTCGAATGGTCCATCGGCTTCAATTCTTGAGTGAGCCTGATCTTGTATGGGCGTGAAGTAAGACTCTTACGCAAAATTCGCCATAAAGTGGTCTTGGCGATGCCCAACTTTTGAGAACGCCGTGGAATTAACTTATTTGGATCACTTGCTACGGACGTTTCAACGGCAGCGATATTTTCGACACTTCGACCAACCTGTAGTCTCACTGGCACGGCAACATCACACAACGAATATGTAGACTCAAACTTTTTCACTAAACTTGTTACTGCCTGTCTACTAGGGCGAGAATTACGACCGAAAATCGGAGTTAACGCTCTTAAAGTAGCGGCCACCTTCCGGCCACATTCCGAATTTCTGTAGTAAATTTTTAAGATTTGCAGACGTTGTTCGTTCGTGTACTTCACCATGATGAACAGGTAATGTCTACTGAATAAACTTACCGTGACAATTCCATGTTAAGTGAAAAGGTGAACGTACCTTTCCAAACTAAATTCAAAATTGTCAAGTCCCTATTGGAAAACCCCTTATTAGGCTTTAACTCAGTTTCTTTAACGCCTTAAACCTTCTTAACTTCTTATCACAGACCACTGGAGACTTGGTGGTCTGTGCTTCTTATATACTGTCTTAACATCTCATCGTATTTTTGAAGTGGAAACTTTGGATTGGTATAATCTTATTCGCTTATACCAATCCAAATCTCGCGTCATCGACATACTAATGTAAACAGTATATCTGTATAATATAACGTGTATACGAGTATATAACTATATAACGTGTTACGTCTGGACAACAGTGAATTGTTGAAATTTATGATAATAATGAAGCAAACAATAAATATAATTTTGAAAATTAAATACAATTATTATGTTTAAAAGCTTAAATGTATGTTAATTAATACGTCATTTAAGTGATATTTATATATTGCACTGGAATTGTGCAGTCCATCTGATGTTTTGAATATTAAATAAACCTTAGAAATATGTATATTATTGTTACTCGGAGTGCCGACAGATTAATGATTTTAATTTACAAATTATGAAACTTTTATTTTGATAATGCTATTCATTTGTAGATTCAAATTAAAACACTGTTATTACACAGTTTTAAGTTTTCACTTATGTAAAGGTCCCAATGAGTACCAATTTTTATAGCGGTTCGTGTGTTTGTGACTAACGCTTCTAATGACAAAATATTTAAAACGAAAATAAAGGCTTTCAGCTTTTTTTCTGCTACCGTTAAGGTTACAGCCGATTCAATTTCACTGCTGAACATAAGCCATAGATTGCTTCAGATATGTATTCACCATAGTTGCAACGTTCGGCAAGCGGGGTTGGTGGCGCATTTTTTAGTCGTTATTAGGAAGACACTGCTGTGCCTCTCGTGATGTTTCCCACTATCACCTCCTACTCACGACATCTACGAGATGATATGGGATAGTGGATATTCTTACACATGGTTTTTATAATAAAACCTTAATCGTTTTGTTGACAACGAAGCGAGCGCAGTAACTCATGTAATTATATTATTCACAGATCGATATCTTGCGCGAGCCCGCGAAGCATCAACGCGGTTGTTAATTGTGTGTGTCGTCTGTTTCGGTTTATAGAAATTTATTTCTCATAAGAACATACAATAGTTCACTTATAATGAGATACAAAGTAATTATATACTAAAGTAAAACTATCGCATCTACCTCTAGTGCTGGAGGTGTTATAGTTTTAAGCGTATTTACTATGAGATATAAGATTAAGATTATTTACTATGTCAGAAAAGATTACACTGTACGTATTATTTCCTAAGTTTACTTTTAAACAATTTCATGTTATTGCAATTTTTTATGTCATCTGGTAGTTTATTGAACAGCTGTGCTCCCTCAAACAACAAAGTTTTTTTGCCATAATTAGTTCGTGTAGTTATTAATTGTAGTTTATTTTTACTTCTTAAGTTGTGTGTTGTTGTTTTTTTATGTAATTGTATGTTTGATTGAATAGAATTAGTGGTAATGTTTTTTATTAGAGTGCAAGTGCAATAAATGTATAGTTGTGTAAGGTTTAGCAAGTAAGTTTTTTCGTATAGTACTTTTGTTGGCGTTAGATTAGATAATGATAGTGGAATAATGTTTTGATAATTTTATTTTGTGTCCTTTGAAGTGGATTTAGATTTGTTTTAGCAGCTTATCCCCATATCTCAATTAGATATTCGATATGTGATTTAACTAAAGAGTTATATATGCTTGTTTGATTAATGTGACCTTCGGTGTTTTGTTTTTATAGAATAAGGGTGACAAACGAGCATACAGTCTACCTGATGGTAAGTGGATGCTGTGGCCCATAGACATCTACGTTTATCCTCGATCTTAATAGAGGTTAAGTGTAGATGTCTAACAGACAGTTCAATTGAGAACATCCTCCTTTTTTGAAGTTGTCTAAAATTTTATTTATTAATTTCACAAAGCGAAATTTACTTACATAAATAAATAATTCGTGGTAGATCCACGCTACAGCTATATTATCGTTGTAGCACGAAAGGTTCGTCTGACACGGGCAGGAGTACGCTCTCACAGAATACCAGCGTAACATACCAGCTTTATGTTGCTGTGTTTCGTATGATAAATTTAGAGAACTGAAGACTCTTTTTACAGGAAACGAGCCATTCCATCTTAGTAATCAAGGGTGACAATGCTTCTGCATTTTGATTCCTAATCGAGGATAAATATAGATGTCTATAAGCCGCAGCATCCAATTACCATCAGATGAACTGTGTGCTTGTTTGTCAAACTTATTCTATGAAAAAAAATGAAACTAACAGATGGGCAGCAACGTCAGCAAAACAACAAAAAAACTGCGATTGCCAAACCCAAGCCTTGCATTTTCATGGTAACAGTAAACATATTATATATTATTTAATTATTAAAATACTTAACTTGTTATTGTGGTACAGCCCTGCATAATCCGAGGCATTAAGTCGCTTTCGACAAAGTATTCTTATAGTCATAATTTTCTATTAGTTTTTAACTGATTCGCACGACATCACCTCACCCGACAAGGCACCGGTGAGCCGGTGTGACAAACAAGCCTACAGCGTAGGCTTCTACCCTTGACATTCATAATTGTTGATGTCCACGCACACCTCACCATTGTAACGACTTAAATGCCACCCTAACACAGTCCAAAATGTACTCTAAAATGCAACATATTAACATTAAAATCGCACGTGCACATCACGTCCGGGTTCTTTCACAAAGGCCCGGCGGCGTGTGACATTTGACGCGAAGTCCACTGACGTGTTATGTATTGTTGCAGATCTAGTTTTGATTTGGAGGCACGCCCGGATTTAGGAAATGTATTTTTATTCACTTTTGTTTATCCAACCGAAGGCCTATTTTTTGCTAGTTTATTTGTGGATTGTCTCAGATTTTTATCAAGATCAACATAGAAAACTTTATTTATTATGCAATGAATCTTTGTTCGAAATGATATGAAATCTCATTATGTTTCGTGTTATGCAATGAGAATTTCATGTGTAAAACGAATATTTTCTTAATTCACTACTATTTTGTAAATGATGTGTCAATCGAGGATGAGGAGAGATCTCGTGATGACTGTCAGTCAGTGTTATTTTATTTTAGACTCATCACGAGATCTCTAAAACTAGTCATCCAATTGACTTGAAATTTAGTGCAGTTACTCATTTCGCAATGTTGGTGCATACGATAGTCCCGTTGAAAAAAATTAATAGGTTCCACAATAAAATATTATCATGCGTCCGGCGAAGCCTGCCGATATCTGCTAATTTATTATAAAAGTACAAATAAGATATACTACAATTGACTGCCTCGTTGGTCTAGTAGTCAAAAAAATCAATTATTATAAAAATCAATAATTGATTTTTTTCGTCCGTCAAGAAATTTTCAGTAGTTGCCCGGAATCAGGAATTTTGCGAAGTTTCATCCCCGTGCCTCGGAAAGCACGTAAAGCTGTTGGTCCTGTCCGGTCGTGTCGATTTACCGTCCTATTGGATTATGAGAGTTTGGGAATAGAGAATACACCTGTGCTTACGCATACACTTGGGCACTATTATCATGTCCTGCGCCGATGGCTAGTCTTCGTTGAGGCAAAACACAGTAGCATTACGCAGCTAATTTACGCTGGTATTATGTAAGAGAGTGGTCCTCCCTCGATCGAGACAACCCATGCCTGCTGCAGACCATAAGCCGTAGTGATTTTAGTAGTGTGATGGTGGCTTAAAGGACCCCCTAGCTCATGACGTGGGTGGCGTTAGAGACGACAGATGGAAACTGCAGCGGGAGATGGGCAGCAGCATCTTCCTGATAATATCTCAAAAAAATAAAAAGCTACGAATGCCAAACCGCCTGCCAAGCTTGGCAACTCTGCCAAATAACATATCTATTAGGTAAGCACTAGGTGAAGCCAATTATTCTGAAGAGGACTTAAGATAGCCTAAATAATAATATATAAATGAATGGAAATATATTTCAACAGCACTATTCAATTTGTATCTAGCTTTTTAATGCTAAAAGCTTTATCAATTCACAATAAGAGGCAATGTATTGTGTCGTTTCACTCCAATACTTTCAGAAAGAGCGTTCATTTATACGTGCCGGTGATTACGTTTCAAACGAAAGAGGCCTTTCTCCTTTGCCGATAAAATCCATTTCGTAAAGCGCTAAAAGATTTCCGACTGGATTACGCCAGCGCTAAATACAATTAATGAAATAATCAACTAATATGCGTGAGATAGTTCGCTGTTTACTACTATTTCTAAAAGCTAAATAAAACTTTGAGTTAAGTAGCTCGGGGACTAAGCGCTCGTAAATTTCGCAGTATCTGAGCAGTCTGGGTTCGATCCTCACTAAATTGTTTCACATAATACGAGCATAAAACAGCAGCTTAATGCTGCTGTGTTTCGTGTAGTGAGTGTAGGGAACTAAGGACCGTTTTTACTGGAAATGAGGCATTCCATCTTAGCCCGCAGTCCTCAAAAATATAGATGTCTATGGGCCACAACCATCTTACCATCAGGTAGACTGCGCTCGTTTGTCACCCTTATTCTATAAAGAAACAATTATTTGCTATGAGAAAACATTGTAAGGAAACCTTTATGTTTGCCGGATAATATCGATGAAATGTGAATTCCGCCAACACAAAAGACACCGTAGCGGACCCTCCCTTGCCCAAAAATTTTCTCAGGAATGAGAGGGCTGTATCCAGCAGTGGGACGTAATTAAGCTGTAACTTTAACTTTCCAATAACCACCCGAAAGGAAACTATTAGTCGCTAAAACTAACATTAAAATGTATAACACAGGTGAATATCAAAGTATTCCCTCGGAACCATTACTGCTCAAATGCTGTATCATTTATTTAGTATATTGTACAAATTATTTCATAAATTGTTTTGTGCCATTTAGTTAAGAGGTACAATGGGACTGTCATGTTGAAAATAACGAGTCCCTTAATTAAAAAGAAACTTTACTAAAAGGTTAGGATATTCTCCAGCAATAAAATAGTTGTGAGAAGTAAGATACAAGTTATATGGAATAACATCATAACCATGATATTTTTATTATTGATATTTGCTAATGATACTTCATTAATTTTCAAAATACGACTATTCAATTATGACGATGTAAATAATGCTACATATATCTAAATTAGTAAATTGGTTTAATGTTAATAATATGCATTAAAATGGTTCTAAGCCTATGTGGATATTTGTCGTTCTCTGTTTTTACCGCTGCAGTCTAGAAGGATAGTTTTTTTCATGTCCAAAGGTCAGGTGTTGCTATTTAACGAGGAAACACAGCCAGCGTGTTTAACTCTATTCCGCCGAATATTTTCAAAGATAATTTCAAAATAATAGCTTCAGAAGTCTGAGCTTTAATTTCTCTATAAACGTTGTGTAAGCACCGATTTCTAAAGTGTGGATTGTAGAAATTACTTTAATATCATACCTTCTTCAAAGTCGGCCTTTGCTTTCATTAAAGTATGATTTCTTTTATTTTTAGTGTCTTTATTGTAATAAATATAACGTATTATTATTTTGAGATCTGTATTAGAACATACATAATTAATGTTAGGTAATTTTAAGAACAGAAAACGGGCCTACGCCCTGCATCTTTGTATTATATTATTCAAGCTTTTATATTATGAAAAATACAGTTGAAGAAAATAAATCAAATACAGACGGTAGCAAATTAGTTTCCATTGGAAATACGACCAGGTAAACCGTGAATGCCGAGAGTAGTTTTATGATTTTATAAAACAAAGAAAAACCATAAACTGTATTCAAGTGGCTTATTAAGTATGACTTTTAAACTGATAGTAATAGCAGTTATTTAATTTTACTTATTATAATCCAGTGCTTGACTAGAATCCTATCCAGACGGTGATAAAACCCTGGATATAACGGCAATATAACTAACCTATTTAATATTTGCTTGTAATTTTAAAAATATTAAGTACCTGCATGCACGCACCCGACAGCGTAAGTCGTTCTTTTTTTCTTATTTACATAATATTGTCATTAGCGTGCTTTTTCTTATTGGCCAGTATGTTTATTCAACAAAAGTTCAAAAATGAATTTACAGTTGTAAGCGGTAACACTAATTTATGTAAAAAACAATAACTAAACATAGCAACACAGGTCTTTCGGTTTTTTTTATCACACCAATTTGCCCTGCCCCTGTCATCTTCGTGTAATCCTGTCCATCCATTTGTTGCCTGGAAGAATTTGCTGTCAGTAATAAGACCGCTCATTGTATACTTCTTTTATATATATAATCTGTATTTTTGCATGGTGTGCAATAAAAAATATTAAATAAATAAATAGATCATATCTTACAAAAATATCTCTAGTGTCCAGGAAGAAATCACAAAAACTAAACGGCACACGTACATCCCCTTTAAATTTAAAAACATTGATATCACTTTGTGATACCTAATAAAAACTGCGAAGAGATATTCTCAGAGTTTCTTAGATCGGAAGTAACAACAACTCGGTAACGAAGAAACCTCTGTAAGACTTAAGGCATCGGAGACTACAGCCAACTGGAAAAGAAAACTTGAAGAGGAAAAAATGTTTACTTCATTACTTTTAATCCGTTCTTCCACAATTTATTTATAGATCCAGTCAGTAGTCGTAGCAAATAAAATATACAATAATTTACAACCACAATAAAAAACTAAAACTCAAACTTAAGCAATAAATGCTAACTAACTGAGTCTCCTCGCTGAATGGCTATACACCTAGACTTTGAGCGAGAAAATGACTTGCCCTCTTATCACCAGCAGCGACGACCAGTCACAGACACACTTCATTTAGGAACTTCCGATAGCCTACGAATAACTTTTAGCTCATGTTGAAAAAACCAGCCCTAAGTAACCAATTTTGTAACATTAAAGAAATGGACGTTTAACTTAACGTTTAGTTTTAATGGGGTAAATAAGTCTGTATAAATATTCTATCTTTAACATTAACTTGCTTCTTTTATTATTTAAGGGTAAATGTCCGCCGCTTTCTTCTTCACTTCACAATTTAAAAGAAAACAACTTCACATGTCTTCGAAATATGTTTTTCTTATTTCTCAGACATGCAGGTTTCCTAACGATGTTTTACTTTACCGTCGAGCACGTGGTAAATCAGCTCTTAAAATAGCAATTAACAATTTCACTGGTGCCAGCAACGATCGAACCCGTGTTGCTCGCGTACTGTGAAAGTTACGGCGAGTGCATAGCCTCTGTCGTCTCTTATAACATCCAAGGGATGAAATAAGGTGGTGGATGATATTACCACATCAATCCCTGCTGAAACGTTAGTTAAATTTATTTCAAAAAGCGCAAATTTAGCCTCGTTTTGCTTAGCCAAGTAACTGATAACCTTTCGGAGCTTTTAAGTTAATTACCAAGAAGCTTTTTTGGAATGGAAGCCGTTTGGAATAAAAAGCCTGAAAGTGCTTTCCTATGCCCAGGTTGTACTTGCAATTTCTTTTTTTGTTGATGTTGTTTGTATTTCACATAGAACATTTTTTCAGTGTCTATAATTTATTTTAGGCACAATTCAATCTTCACGCTAATTGATCCCGATCTTTGAAAATAATGAAAAATTCTCCAGACCGGGGCGGTAACAAAGGTGGTGAAATGAATAAATGCCTTATATAAAACTTATTTATAAATGTGTGTTATTGTACAAATTACGTAATCACCACCTTTTCTTGTTTACCCAAAACTAAAAAATATTTCACGAAAATTACATTAAAATTAGAATCAACTTGAAACCCTATATTTTTTGGTATTCCGAACTTTGATATATTACTATACTCTGATGTCAATCGCAAGCATTATACGTTAAAACGAAGTACAGTAAAATACATATATTATAGACAATCGGTCCATGGGGTTCTCGCGAGGTAATGTGTGTCTAAAGATACTGTATCAGAAACTGGTCGTTACCGCTGGTGACAAGAGGGCTACACTCCTCCACCTCCCACGGACTCACCACCAACATTGCGGTTATTTGAGCCCGTTCTCGACGAATGCACGCGGTATTTATATCTTTCCATATTTCTTATTTCTATTATTTATTTATTTTTATTTTTCTTACGGATTAGTAAGCTGAAGTGGCAATGGGCCGGCCATATAGCTCGAAGAACCGATAACCGATGGGGAAGAAAGGTTCTCGAGTGGCAGCCTCGTACCGGTAGGCGTAGTGTAGGGCGACCCCCCACTAGATGGAGTGACGACTTGGTAAGATATGCAGGAAGTCGATGGATGTAGGTGGCTCAGGACCGTGCTTTGTGGCATTACTTGGGGGAGGCCTATGTTCAGCAGTGGACTTGTGAAGGGCTGTAATGATGATGATGATGATGTCTTTCCCATGTGCGGTTTTGTGATTCCTTACAAATTATTTATCAATTACTTTTCTGCCTCTTGTCCCCTTTGTAATGTTTTCAGGCCATGTGACATCATGCCCCAAATAAGACAAGTGGGCTAGTTGAGAAACATTGAGTTTATATGAGTGATAAAATAATGTTTTTTGTAAGTATTAGCTGTAAGAAGTTATACGACGTCAAAACAACAGGGTGTGGGGAGGTATTTTAGTTTTGGACAGCTCGCTATCGCAGTTTGTTATAGCCTACTAATAATTGTCTTGGGACTGCATTTTGTTCTTTTGCAAAAGCTAGGTGATAGGATTCCTTTACTATAGAGTCCGTTTGAGCAGGTCCTACCCTCGTATCTATTTCAGCCGCCCAGCTGTATTTCGGTCTGAAGGGTATAGAAAGCCACTATAATTACAGCACAGTCTAACTATAAAAAATATATACTATACTATTAACAATCGGTTATCGTACGGTGCAGCGTTGGGCGAGACGCGGGCGGAGCGCTCCCGACCGGCCGCTAGTCGCTCGCAAGTCTGCTAGGGTTGTCATGTCACGCAAATAAATTAAAATGGTTCACGCTATATATGCGATAAAAACCTGTGGGTCAGTTGTGCTAAAGTTTCCACATACACAGGAATTTGTTTAAGTGTGAAAAAAATAAAATCAGTTTTTTTATTTTCTTATTACTTCCCGTTGTGACAACCCTAACAATTGTTTATGTCGGCTTTTCCGAGAACATCAAACGTTATGACTGACTGTATGTTCTTCTTAGGCTGTGTCGCATTTCCTCTTAGTCCTTAGTTGTATTTTATGTGACAATGAATAAACATATATTCTCATTTTTTAAAGTCGGTTGGTTTAAAGTTAGTTTGTAGCAAGTGTCCAAGGCCTGCAGTAGCCACTTAACACCATTTAACATCAGGTAGTTCACTTGTCACTAAAATGTCAGTGAACTAATGTATTTCAAACACCTCCACAATGCAGGAAAATTTCTAGTGTTACCTTACACTTTTTCACTAAAAACATCTAAACGGTTGAGTAACTACCACCATATTATTAATTATGTGCTACCACCTTTATTTATACTAAAAGTTCTATTTTTTTGTTGAATAAAAATTATGAATGAATGAATAAACTATGAGAGAATATTCAAATTACATTTACTACTTTGAGTACTGGTTGATACAATGTAAATAATTTATGAGCTTGAAGTTACTTCAGTTATTTTAATCTTGTGGCTTATGAAGCAAACTTCGGCAATATTGTAGAGCTTACGAATGATTTATTTATTTACCGACATAAAATAATAGCAACGTAAGACTATATTTTATTGTGGAACCTAGATGTAAAATATCAAGATTTTTTTAAATTGGACTATCGTAAAATACGTTCTCAGTGAGGGTCTACATTGCAAAATGAGTAACTATACTAAATTTCAAATCGAGCGGATGTATAGTTTTAGAGATCTCGTGACGAGTTAGTCAGTCTATGGTATTTCGCTAGTTTGTATATTTGGGTTGCGTATTTAGCAGGGATGGGAGATATTAAGGATATAGAACGACGAGTGAACGCAGGAAATAGAGATAGATGTGTCAAAAAAGGCACGTGTGGCAATTCACAATGCTGTGTTGGTCCCTACTTTAAGGTATGGTAGTGAAAGTTGGGTGTGGCAGAAGAAGCACGAGAGTGGAATAAATGCAGTAGAACTGCGGTCGTTAAGGAGTATGTTAGGGCTGAATCTGAATGACAGGGTGAGAAATTGTGTGATAAGAGAAGAGTGTGGTTTGCAAGATGATGTTGTGACCAGGATTAAGAAAGGAATGCTTCGGTGGTTTGGTCATGTGGAGAGAATGAAGGAGGAAAGAGTGACAAAGAAAATTTATGTTGCAGAAGTGAATGGCAGAGTCGGAAAGGGACGTCCTAGGTGAAAATTTATCTACCAAATTGGCGATTTATTGAAAACGGGCCAAATTAGGAGCACCCTTAACCGACGAGCATGTATGCGTAGGTATATGGATGTGAAGGAGGTGAGAGAGGTGTGTCAGGATCGTGCCAAATGGAAGTCTGTAGTCTGTAGTGTGTGTCTCTGCCTACCCCTCTGGTTGACAGGCGTGAGAGTTTATGTACGTATATGTGTATTTTTTTTTAAACCATACCAGTAGTTTGCGAAAATTTTATCCCCTAAAATGTCAAATTTAAAATGACCATGTAATATATAAATTTGAGTGATAAACGAACTTTACACCACCCGACGGTATTAGGCTCTGCGGACTATTATATATTTACTAAAAAAGCAACTAGTAAATATACTGACTCTCTATAGACCGCTACACAGCAGTACACGCACTGCTATGTGGAGAAAGATACAGGTGAAACTGTTGTGCCTCCCGTGTCGGGCTCGTCGGCAGAAAATTATTCCTGTCTACCACTTAGTAACACACAAAAACCTTATACTTGGAGAAATTTGGATACTTAACATAGAAATTAAGTTAAAATTAAACTTAATATTTTATCGCGTTAGATAATTTAAACATATTTTTTTAACACTTGATGATTAGGGTGCTGTACAGCACCTACGGTCCTAGGGAGACTATAAAAAGGAGACTGAAGGGTTATCTCCTGGTGATTTAAAACTTTTAATTATAGTTTTAGATACTGTAGAGTCATGCTGCACCTTTATTATGGTAGTAGCACGAATGGGTCAGTTCAATTTCGTAAGGACGACGCTCGCACAGAATACCTGCCTAAAATAGCAGATTAATGCTGCTTGCTGTATTTCATACGGTGAGTGTAGAGATCTGGAGACCTTTTTTGCTACCAACGAGGCTGTCCATTTTAGTCCATAATGGTGAAGCGGCATCTGCATTTTGATTCTTATAGGCCACAGCATCAACTTTTCAACAGATGGACCGTGCTCGTTTGTTCTATAAAAAATCAACGAACAAAACCTGCATAATTAAATACAACAAACAAAGCGTTTAACCGTTTTCCTCTTGTGAAATAAAAACAGGAATTACCAAAAATAAAACAAAAGCTCTCGGAAATACAGATTCGTAAATTAAAATGTTTTTAGTTCATGTCCGCTATTTAAAATGGCAAATACAAATTTATACTTTCAAAGCCTGGACTTTGTTTTCGTAATGAACGAAACGCTATTACGCAAGAACATTTCTAAATTATTATTTACTCTGTGGTTTGCAATTTTGAAATATTACTTACTTAAAGTGTTAATGAATTAAGATCTTTTGTTATTAAAAATAAATGAAATATTACTAAAACGTAGAATAATAGCGATTTTTATACAATTAAAGTTTACAAATGTGCACACAACTCACCCGATTATAACTGGATGCTGTGACTCACCAACACCTTCATCTATACCAGATTAAGAGATATATTGTAATAAAATGCGTGGTTACCCGACAGGCTGAAATGGATATCCTCGTAACCAATGGAAGAGTCTCAGGTTCCTATCACTTTACTTACGAAATAACGAAATACAGCAACATTAAATGTTGCTATTTAACGTTGATATCATATCAATAATTATATATCTGGGCTAGGTATATTCCATTGTTAATTAAGATATTATTGCGTAGTGTAGTGCTAGCGTTAGAATATCTACTACCACATAGTAACATACCCATCTCTGGGACGTATATATCCTTTTACTTTTACTCTGCTACTTTTTTAGATTCGTTATAATTGGCTATGTCAACTCTACTCATTCATTCGTCTACTCATTCATGTGTTTCCATACGCAGTAAATTTGCTTTCTTTAAAAGCATTTCTAATGGAATAAAATATATAATTACCAATGAGAAAATTTATTTCGACGTATGCTTTAAACAGAAAATTAGATTATGAGTTCGTTCATTTGGCGTTTTGAAGAAGAATTATTTTAATATTTTATTATAATTTACTACGTGCTCAGTGGTGTATGAATACATCGTGAAGAAACCTGCGTATTTTTATGGAATAGGGGTGACAAACGAGCACACAGTCCACCTGATGGTAGGTGGGTGCTGTGACCCATAGACATCTACATTTAACCTCGATAAATAATGAAAATGCAGATTCGTTGTCAGCCCTGAGGAATTAAATGAAATTCCTCGTTTCCAGTAACAAGAGTCTCCGGTTCTCTCATCATCATGTAAAACCCACCAGCATTAAGCTGCTATTTCATGCTGGTATTCTGTGAGAGCGTGGCCCTAGCCTGGTCGAGCCAACCCATTGCTACAACTATAGTATAGCTTCAGCATGGTTTTACCATGTAAGATAAATAAAAAAATCGTATATGAATAAAAAAAAAGTCGAGAACACATCGCCGCAGGAAAAAACCATTAAGCAAGCTTGACATATCCGAGTCCAAATACATAGTTATTAATACGCATTTTGCAAAGCATTCTTGTATTTTCTATAGTATCATTTAACAATAAGTTCTTAAAATATTGTACTTTAAATTAGCGTCCCACCCCAATAGGCTTCCCAAATAGGCTTCAAAAAAGAGCTTCGCCTGTATACTCGTACAAGTACTACTCGTAGAAGTGGTAGAGTCACGCTGCAGCTATATTATGGTTGAAGCATGAATGGGTCAACTCGATCGGCGATGGACTACGCTCTCACAGAATACAAGCGTAAAATAGCAGCTTAATACTGATTTGTTTCGTATGGTGAGTGTAGGGAACCGGAGACCCGTTTTAATGGAATCGAAGCATTCAATCTTAGTCCGCAAAGGGTGAAAACGCATCCGAATTTTGATTCTTAATCGAGGTTAAATGTAGATGTCTACGGATCACAGCATCCACTTACCATCAGGTGAACTGTGTTCTCACTTGTCACCCTTATCCTATTAAAAAATTTATTAATGCGGCATTATTTAGAAGATAAAAATCGAAAACCATTATTTTACTTTTATTTAAAAAAAAGTAAGTTTAGTTAATTTAAATTTTACGTTTATTTAAGTTTATTTAATTTTTTATTTAAATTTAAAAATGTCTTTAAGTTTTGGGATAAAATATAGCCTATATCCTTCCTGGACTTGCTTTCTATACGTTAGTAAAGTCTCACCACGATTTCTTCAGCCATTGTGACGATTAGCCCCGGGTCTCAATAACATGTTAATAATCTCCTAAGATTAATAGAGCCAGTTATATCAAGTTTACACAGAGTCACTTCAATTTTATTTTCATGCGTATAGATAAAATAGACATAGATATGTGTATATATATGTAAAGTGAGTTAGTAAAGTTACAGCCTATATACTCATTTCTGAGAGGGTTTTAGGACAAGGAAGTGTCCGCCGCGCTGCCCCAATGCGTGTTGGCGAACTTACATGTCTTCGTAATATTTTTTTTGTTATTCCTTAGACATGAAGGTTTCCTCACGATGTTTTCCTTCACCGCCGAGTACGTGATATATCAGCACTTAAAAATTGCAATTATCAATTTCATTGGTGCCGGCGGGGATCGAACCCGGGTTACTCGCGTTCTATTATATTTACAGCGAGCGTTAACCATCTGCTACCACGGCTTTATATATATATATATATATATATATATATATGTGTGTGTGTGTGTGTGTGCGCGTGTGCGTGTGCGTGTGCGTGTGCGTGTGCGTGTGCGTGTGCGCGTGCGCGTGCGCGTTCGCGTGTGCGTGTGCGTGTGCGCGTGCGCGTGTGCATGTGTGTGTGTGTGTGTGTGTGTGTGTGTGTGTATGAATACAAAATATAGTCATTCATTAACTGTGTAGTGTCGGTGAAAGAATATTCACTACTCCATACCGTCCCGTGGGTCTCGTAAAAGGCGACAACTGAAACAGGAAATTGGCGGCAGTATCTTCCGTATAACAAATGAAAATTATAAAAACACGGTTGGCAACCTGTAGCAACCGGTGGATGAGGCAGATGTTAAGCAGTGGACTTTCACAGGCTGTAATGGAAGGATGTTTAGTTACTTGCTCATTACAATAACAATATAATATTTTTTTATTTTTTTAAGAGGATTAATAATTTCCGCGCTTCAGCTTTAACATAGAGGCGAAATTACGATTATTTTTTATTCTGTTTGAAGCTCCAATGGCCTGATGTTTTAATGTATAACCTAAAATTGTATTAAGACATTTTAAATTATTCATTTATATTTCGTAGAAGTTTTTAAATTTAATTTAACTTAGATCCCTAGAAAAGAAAAAGTGATTTCTTAATGATTTCTTATATTTAAACGAACACTGTACATTGATTAAAACTACTTTTACGGATTTTTTCGCGTTTTATTTATTTTATTTTTAACACCCGACGTTTCGGGTGCTTTCCAGCATCCATGGTCACGGGGGACTGAGGTGACTGACGTCCCGATGTCAAAGTTAACCCGGAGTACCTTCAGCTTTTTTAATTATTGTCTTTGGTCCGATCTACGCAGAATGAACTAACTGTGGTTTGAAGTCTTGCAGTGGTATGCTTGGGTTTAGTTTTAATTTTATTAATTATAGGATCCCAAGCAGGTGGTAATACCAACCCTCCTTCTCTATTGAAATTAGGATGTTTTTTAATTTCAATAGCCTCACGTATCATCCTTGGTAGGAATCGGTGTTCTTTCGCGAGGATTTGTGGTCTATCAAATCTGATGTAATGGTTGGGGCCATCTAGGATATGATCGCAAACTGCAGACTTCCCGGAACGTTGATGCTTCACGTAAAAATCCGTAAAAGTAGTTTTAATCAAAGTGATTTCTTAATAAAGTGATTTTTATGAAACGTACGCAAATAAAAAATCTATGTTTGTTCATTCATCATCATTACAGTAATTTTCATGTCCACTGGTGAAAAGAACCGTGTAGTAGCGATGTAATCCACTAGCCCACATCTTCCCGCGGGTGTCGCAGGAGGCGACAGAGGGAGACAGGCAGGAGATGGGCAGCAGCATCTTACTGATAACAACAACAAAATGAAGAAAAAAAACTGCGGTTGCCAACCCGTCTGTCCAGCATGGCAACTGTGGCAAGTGTTTCCCTTACGTGGGAGGCCTATGTTCCACAGTGAACTTTACAGGTTGTAATGAAGATGATTGCTGTTGACAATTATAGGTCTTCAAAAGACTACCACAAAAATGTATGACTCAGTGTTGTTAACTGGCTACCGGTAAAGTGCCCGTTTGAATTGAAATCTAAAGTAAAATCTATGAATATGCTTTTATTGTACACCACAAACAAATATAAAGATGACAAAACAAAAGCGGATTATAATATGTAAGTACAATTTGGCGGCGTTATCGCTACGTAGCGATCTTTTCCAGGCAACTAAAACCAAAACTTTGTTTTCTATCTATTATTAATTAGAGAGTTATTTCTGACCGGTTTGACTCACTGGCACTGTGTAAAGATATTGCATCCCTTTGCATATTCTATCACATCTAGCACGGGGAGTTAATTGTTCGGACTAATTGCAGTCGCCAAATTTCACCATCGCATATCGCGAAAAAATTCACGATACCATCCATAAATCTAGATAACTGGCCGTTCACCATTGTGTACAAAATTGCAATTTTTAATAGAATTAGTATGACAAACGAACACACAATTTAAGTGATGGTAAGTGTGTACATAGACATCTACATATAAACTCGGTTAGGAATCAAAATGCTCGTTCCTGAGAACTAAATTAAAGTGTTCCGTTGTGGTAAAAAAGGTATTTCATGTATCAAAATCCACTTCACACCAATATACACGAAAATTCAAAAGCAAGCTGTATACCGTCAAGATTTCGCCAAAATTGTTAAGGTTTTATTTTTAATATTTTCCTATATTAAAAAATAAACGTTTTTTTTAACAAACAGCAGGAATTCCTATAATCACATATTGGTATATTTAACATTTGGCTCATCAAATACCAAAACAACATGTTAACAAAACTGTATCTAAGATTCACATAAATTTATATCTTAGGCCTACTATATATGTCAGTTTGGTACAGATTTAACCGTACCGACCTTCGCCCACGCGACTCCGGGAATAGAACCCCACCCCATCGCTCTCGCCGCCCGCTCCCACCCTTACTGCGGGTGGATGCAACCCCGCCATTGTTTGTCGGAGACGTACACATGGTTTTCGTTTTAATCTCAGACTTGACGGTTCAAATATTATAAGTTTGAATTCACTTGAATTCACCATTGTTGGAAGTTTTTAATAAACATACTCATTTTCAGTGAATGTAGGTATTTCAATGAAAAATTCACTTAGGAACGCTAACATATTACATTGTACAAGATGAATGAACTTTTCTAAAGAATTTTGTTTTAGCTGAAGTATCGCAATATAAGTAAATAAGTAAAAATATACATATAAATGAAACCAACCATTCAACGGCTTTACGTCCTTTCCAAGGCACGGGTGTGAAAAACTACCGGTTGCTACTGAGAATGTCTTGACAGAAAAACCCTATTAATGATTTTGGCCCGACCTGCGATTCGAATCCCTCGTGAACCATGTATTATAACCTAATACGGTATGTATAAAATCTAGTAATACTAGTTTAAACGTGGTATAACCACGCTACAGCTTTATTAGTGGTACAGTTGTAGCTCGAATGGGTCGGCTCGACCGGGGAAGGACCACTCTCTCACAGAATACCAGCGTAAATAGCAGCTTATTACTGTTATGTTTCGTATGGTAAGTGTGGAGAACCGGAGACTATTTTTACTGGATACTAGGCATTCCATCTTAATCCTCAGGGGCGACAATGCATCTGCACATTGCCTCGCAATCGAGGATAGAGATGTCTATGGGCCACAGAAATCACTTATGGTTGACTGTGTGCTCATTTGTCACCCTTATCCGTTAAAAAAAGTTATTAGCATACAAAACTAAAACAATAGAAAACGATAACAGACCCACGTATTTTATTTCGCTTTCGTCTTGAAAATATTATTTAATTTTCTCCCAAAAACTTATGTAGTAAAATACTAAATACCATCGAGTTTCGCATCATTCTTCACTCATAAATCCACCAATAAGGAAGTCTTACCACCTGAAATTTCCCTATTTAAGATTTAATAAGCGTTTGAATAGATTATTAATTACCGATATATGTAATGATTCTAATTTTGCAAGTAAAGGTTACTTGCAAACTATTCCTATATTCGAAATATGTTACCTTTGAGGTAAATTATACGTAAAATATTAATTATACGTATTAGAGCCATGCTGCAGCTATATTAGTAGCATGGTAGCACGAATGGGTCGGCTCGACCCGGGAAGGACCATGACAGAATACCAACGTAAAATCAAAGCTAAACACTGCTGTGTTTCGTATGGTGGGTGTAGAGAACCGGAGACTCCTTTAACCGGAAACAAGGTATTCCATCTTGGTCCTCACGGAGGAGAAAGTTACTTACGGTCAGGTAGACTGCGTGCTCGTTTGTCGTCCTTATCCTATAGAAAAATAGTACGAAAACAATCGCAGATGTTAGTAAAACCAAATTTTATTCTATTTTTAACATTATCCTTAAAAGTTTCCAGTCAGAAGAATAATATAAATCATTATTACGATTGAGCTCACTTGACAGACCAAACATTTTGAAGTTGTGTAAGAAGGCGGATTGGAAGTTACTTAACAGCCGAACGAGTGGGTCTGAGTGGCTTAAACATACCACTGGAAGGGAGGAAATGGGAGGCTGCTTTAAATAAAACCTCATCCCATTGCCTCTAGTGAAGTCGTTGAACTATCGATATCAGTTTTATTTTTATCTCGACAACGTGTTTGTAAAATCCATAGCCAAGCAGTGTATTTTAGGCTCTATTGTCTTTTCAATAAGAAGAAACATTTTCCCAATGGAGGTTCGTATGTTTGCTGTTATTTCGTAACATACATATTGAAGTAAAAGTCTTTTTTTTTTAAATAAAATTTAAAATACCTAGAAACCTTTAACCAACTTCAATCGAAGGATCTGGTAGCGTTGACACTTCATAGTAAGATTGTAGTGTTATGTTACTTACATACCATTTTAACTATTTTAAATTTATTTTTCCATTCTGTTTTCTATTTTCTGCATTCATCTCAAAACTAGATATTTTGCATCACCTTTATTTCCATAGGAACCTGTAACATTTTTAAACCATAAGAACACAATAACAAATCATTTTCACGTCGTATTTTCCCGTTATCAGCACTTTTTAAATCGATGTCAATGGAGTCTACCTTTTTCGGTCTTTTATTTAGTTCTCCGTAACTCTGCAATTTCGGGTTTCGTGCGCGCTGTTGCGCTACTTTTTTTCCTATATAAATAATATCTCATTTTTCACTTAAATCTTGCCGTTTCTGTATTACGAGCCTAAAACCAAAATTTGACATGTTTTGACATCGTTGTTTATCAGGTTGTCATGGCAATTTTTATTCAAATATCGTTACCGGCCTGATGTTTTTACTTCAAAATACTCCTTTCTTCTTGGCCATTTACAAGAATTTGCTTTTAATTTAAATAATTTCAAATTTAATGAGAATAATTTTCCGTTCTTATGCCAGATCCGTCAAAAAGGAAAAATAAGCCGAACAATCGGCGAATGGGAGAGTCGGACTTGAGCTTTGATACTTGAAGCATCTCCTAAAGGCTTTTTCCGCACTGCCTCGGGATCCTGCAAGCCTCTGCCCGCTCCTTAAGTCGTCGCCTAGCCACGCCTACGCCTCCGCCTACTAGTGCGCTGTGTTTGCCTACTTCAAGCGCCGCGTGTACCTACTTCAATCGCTGCGTGCCTACTCCAGACGTTGCGTGGACCTACTCCAGACGCTGCGTGTCTATTCCGGACGCTGTGTGTGTCTACTCCGGAAGTTGTGTTTGCCTACTTCAAGCGCCGCGTGTACCTACTTCAAACGCTGCGTGCCTACTCCAGACGTTGCGTGTACTTACTCCGGGTGCTGCGTGTACTTACTCCGGGCGTTGCGTGTGCCTACTCCAAGCGCTGCGTGTACCTTCTCCAGACGCTGCGTGTGCTTTCTCCAGATTCTGCGTGTACCTAGAGCAGGAGCTGTGCACCTATCATAGGCATAGCCTGTGCATACTTCGTTGCAGTATCTTTATCTTTGTTATTTTTTTTAATAATATTGTAAATCACTATCTTCATTACAACCCATCATCACCTTCATACCTTTTTTTATAAAAGAAACTGTAAAACTTTTCAAATTTTTAAATAATTTATTTTATTTTGGTTGTTTTCGTTGTAGTTAAGTTAGGTTCTTTAATTTTTTTTATTGTCGCTTCACGACAAGATGCAATCCGTCATTGCCTATAATTATATTGGTTAGCTAATTATAATCCCCTTCCAATATCCCTTAAATTAGATAGCTATAATAAGCTTAGATAACTATAACCGAAACACATACTAGAGATATTCTGCACACAGGATACTAGCGTAAAATGGCAGCTTGATGCTGCGGTGTATCGTAGACCCTCTTAACTAGAAACAAGACATTTTGATTCTTAATCGAGGTTAGATATGGATGTCTATGGGCCACAGCATACAGTTACCATCAGGTGGACCGTGTGCTCGTTTGTCGCGCTTATTTTGTAAAATACGCAGCAGTGCTGCTGCTCTGCTGCTTGGCGGTACAAATAAGTAAAGCGGTACAGACGGACTCACGGGCAGTATAAGAGCCTTACCACTTTGTGGAACATCTTTGTAAATCCGTTACTTCTGGGGTGCATTTAATAGCCACTGTAGCCTGATAATTTAGGTAAAAATATTAATAAATTTATCATATCGAATATTTACGAATGGAAGTAGTCGATATGAGTAGCCCATCACTATTAATACTCTTCACGTTCATACGTAGTTTCTTTTTTAGGAATAAGCGTGACAAACGAGTTCACAGTTCAACTGGCGTTAAGTGGGTGCTGTGACTCATAGACATCCACATCTATCCTCTATTAAGACTCAAAATGCGTAATCACACCTGAATACTATGTTGAAATGCCTTCTTACTTTCTTCCCAGGACAGAGGTTTTTTCCTGACCAGTGGTAAAGCTCAAATGACATTTAATAAGTATTTTTGTAATCTATAATGAATAAAAATCATTATATTCTATTCTACCAGTAGGATCTGTGCCTGAGCACAGATTGAGACGTAACTAAATTCGGCTCAAAGACATAGGGTAGAGAAAATTTAAAGCCCCGACTTCAAAATGATAATTATTGTTTTTAGTTCTTTGAAGTCAGCTTTAACTTTTTGTTGAAAGATTTTTTTTATAAATATATTATTACATTAAAATACAGTCAGTTTTTCTTATACTACTTTCGTATCACGTCTCTAGTTTTCGTCAGTCATTATATGTTTGTACTCTGTGAGAGAGTGACTCTTTCCCAACGCTGCTGCTTTAATGTAGTTGTCTTCTAGAAACCAATTTACTTGGGTACAGATTTTTAAACAAAAACTTTATACGGTGATAAACTTGCTATGTATAAACGTCTTGTCCGACCACCTTATACGTGTTTACCTAATAAGGAATAACAAAACGTTATAAAACTTTGCCATTTTGTAAGGTTGATGTCATAATCAGGCAACGGCACCTATAGATAGCATGAGGTCTTTAGCATCGAGAGCTTATAATTACAAATAAACCTACTTAAAGCGTAATAATAAGTTGGTTTTTATTTAAGGATATGACTTATACAGGCTTTATTACACAGGCATAGGATTTTTTTTCTTATTACTGAGAAAAGAGACGAGAACTCAGGGGGTAAATGCTCGCTTTAAGTTTTGTAGCGTGCGAACTTAATCCTGTTAAGTTTATTTTTGAAGATAAGCGTTTCAAACACACAGTCAACCTGATGATGATAAGTGGATGCTGTGGCCATATACACCTCCATCTGTCCTCAGCTAGGAATCAAAATTTGTACATGAGTTTTTACCCATGAATAGTAAGATATAATGTCCTGTTACTATTAAAAATGATCGCCAGTTTTCTACACTTACCATAGCAGCAGTAAGCTATTTTACGCTGTTATTCTTTAAGAGCGTGGTTCTTCCACGGTCAAGCTGAGCTAAAACAATGTCTCTTTTATAGTCCACTGAACATAAGCCTCCCCCACATATTTCATCACAGGTGGGTACTTTACCATTGATGGTAGACAGGCGGGTTGACCTCTTGTTTCTTTAAAATAATTTTAAGTTGTTTTCAGAAAGATGATGCGGCTCATCTCCTGTTTCAGTTTCCCTCTTGCGACACCCACGGGATGATAGGAGCTTGAAGATCGTGGGTTCGAATCCGTCACCCGACTGCTGCCGTGAACCACTACAAGCCTAACAAAAGCATTTTAATCTCATTAGAAGCGGTTGAATGGAAAATTATTAATGTTGATACCATTGCTAGTGTGCTACTAATTTGTGGTGGAGTCACGCTGCGCCTATATTATGTTTGCAGCACGAATAGGTCGGCTCGACCGGACCACGCTGTCACAGAATACCAGTGTGAAATAGCAGCTTAATACTGCTGTGTTTCGTATGGTGAGTGTGTCAGGAGACTCTTTTTTACTGGAAACGAGGTATTCCATCTTAGTCCTCAGGAGCATGACAACACATCTGCATTTCAATTCTTAATCGAGGATAGATGTAGATGTCTATGGGCCACAGCGACCACTTACCATCAGGTGGACTGTGTGCTCGTTTGTCACCCTATAAACAAAAAGTATTTTTATAATTGATTAAAATCTAGAAATTATGTGTTCTTTTGTATTTAATCATTTAGCATAAATGAAAGACTGCCCTATGAAGTTCACGGTGACGTTTATGATTTATTTAAAGACAATTCTTTATACCAAGGCGTTGTGAGGAATCTTCAGACTGCTTTGTAAGGTGCGGCGTCCGTCGGAATTTAGAACAGATAGTACTCTAATGAGTTTCTGTGGCCGCGAACCCATTTTAGTTGATGCCTCGTAATAAATTGACTTTAAGAGTTTGCTTTCAACTGAATAACTGCGCAATATTTTAAATTTATGTAAGTCATTTAGAAAAAAAGGATTTCGATATTATAGGAAACCCTATTGTTATTAAACATAAATATTGTTGCGTAATGTTGTTTTTTTAGCCGATGACAAAAAGGAGAAGGTTTTCGGAATGTTCGACTGTATGTGTATTCTTTTAATGTATGTTCACCGATTTTTTTTCCTTTCATTTGTAACATTGGGTGACAAACGAGCACACAGTCCACTTGATGGTAAGTAGATACCGTGACACATAGACATCCACATTTATCTTCAATCAAGATTCAAAATGCAAATGTTGTTACTCCCTGACCCACAGGAGGAACAGGGGTACTGTTACCCCCCGAGGATGCCTCGATCCCAGTAAAAGGGTCCCTGGTTCTCTACACTCACCATACGAAACACAGCAGAATTAGCTGCTATTTTACGCTGGTGTTCTGTGGGAGTGTGGTCCTTCCCCGGTCGAGCCGACCCATTCGTGCTACAACTATACTACAAATATAACTGCAGCATGGCTCTACCACGAAAAATTCTCCATCAATTGTGGGATGATTTTTATTTTTTTTAAATTTAATGAACTTTAAAATCGGCCCAATTCATGTTATACTTCACGGGTGGTTTGTATCAATTTGTAAAATAAATTGCATCCCTAAGGGTAGAAAAATAGGCGATGAACTTAGCCGCTATTGAGATTGTGATATTGCTTAGTCAACTCAAAAGGGCAATAGAATGTAAGAGAGTGATGTATTTGCCTACAAACTGCCCTGCAGTTTGGGGAAAATAGTAGATATAAGAAACAACCGACTATATTTTTATGTAATAACAAAAAGTATAAGCCGTCTTAGTGCCGACTTCCAGTCCGTTTTCATCCGTGGTCAGGTCACAGGTCTACGTAGTTATAAGTATATTGTATTCCTTTTAATTTCTATGTCAATTTGTTTTTAATAGAAGTCAGTAAGTAACGGTGACAAACGAGTACACAGTCCACGTGATGGTTAGTTAAAACAACGGCCTATAGAACAACTATTAGATATTTCTTATATTTCCACGCAAATTAGACACTAAAAATAAGTTAAATTTAAATCCGTAGAATAAGTTCTACGAGTATTTAGTTCTCGTATTTAACCTACATCTATTCTCGATAAAGTATCAAAATGCGAATGGGTTGTTACTCCTGGGCACTAAGATCTGTGAACGAAGAACGTGGTAGAGCCATGCTGCAGCTATACTATGGTTGTAGCACAAATGGGTCGATCGGGATAGGACTACGCTCTCACAGAATACCAGAGTAAAATAGCAGCAAAGAAAAAGAGACACTTTTTACTGGTAAGTGCATTTTGATTCTTAATTGAGGATAAATGTAGATGTCTGTGGGCCACAGCAACCACTTACCACCAGATGGACTATAAGCTCGTTTGTCATCCTTATTCTATAAAAAAAAAGATGGAATGTCTAGTTTTCAGCGAAAAGGGTATCTGGTACTCGCACTCACCGAACGAAGCATAGAAATATTATGCTGATATTTTACGTTGTTCTGTGGGAGTGTGATCCTACCCCGGTCGAGCCTATCTACCTGCCTCCGATTTTATCACAAAGGCATTGGTTATAGGGACGAATCAATGCCTCTTCGTTTAAGTGTACATTTGCAGTATAACACTACAGCTGATAACTTCATTAGTTCTATCGAGAGACGGTTTTGTTATAGAATTTAAATCGGAAGAGCACATCTGTTTCCAAGCACAGATGTGTCCTATTTTAAATTTAAAGTGAATATAGATTGAGCTCTAAGAACATTTTTTGAACTTTACATTTTTAAAAGTTTCTTAAAGCTCAGACTTTACGCGTTAGATACACGCTGCAGATATACTATGGTTGTAAAACGAATGCATCCTCATGACCGGAGAAGAACCACGGTCTCACACAATATCAGCTTAATGCTGCTGTGTTTCGTATGGTGAGCGTAGAGATCCGGAGGTCCTTTTTACTGGATAAAATGCATTCCACCTTAGTCCTCAGACGTGTCACCGCATCTGCAATTTGATTCTTAATTGAGGACAGATGTAGATGTCTATGGGCCACAGCATCCACTTATTATCAAGTGGACTGTGTGCCCGTTTGTCACCCATACTCTATTAAATAGCTTATAAGTACATGTCTTGCCTTAATCGCCATGCTGGCAGTCTTATTGGCTATTGTAGCACCAGATGTACTGTACCTTTAACGATGGTTCCCATCGCCAGCTTTGATATTTTACGTCTGGTATAAACGAGATGGCAACACTGCCACATTTAGGAAACCAAAAGATCTTTATGGGGTTAACCAAAAGCGACGTAACTTGTACACCATTCGTACGATTTTGGTGGTTGACAATGGCTTTCTGCTGAGGCTATTTTGATTGTACTGGTGACTCTGTTATTCTTTAAAGTCCAGATGCTTTTGCTCCTAAACCAATTGGCATGCGATGTTCACCCCAATAATTTTCGTCATTTGCACACTTATAAATTTTTTCACAGTACTTATACTCGCGTAGCTAAAAAAAATTACTATTCTTGATTATTTTTCCGTGATGGTCATGTCGGTCATGTGGCTTTGGCAAATTTGGCACATGACCGACGTGACTGCAATACCCATGAGACAAAATGGTGTGATAGTCTCGCTTCCGCCGCCACCACAGGGCTATTTTTCTCACTATTATTTGTTATATTTTGTGTGATTTAATATTGCAGCACTAAGTAAAGTCAAATACAAACTACATATAAGCGTAAATAAGTTGATCAGATAAGAAAAACTTCTACTTACATATACGTGATGTCAGAAGGCGTGTCTCTGACGTCGTAGTATTCCTCACCCCCTACAGACGGGGGAGGTTGGTGCGTACTGCGTAGATGCGTCGAAATTGTACAAATATCTCATTACGCAGCATAATATTCTCTATCCACTTGGGATTACGGATCGGATTCGCTCGAAACGACACTTCTTTATGGCCGTAGTTAGGTTAGGTCCGTCGTAACGATGACGTACTTATTCCCATTTGTCAGAGTATTAGTAAAAGACATCTCGAAAGGAAATACAGTGGATTTCATTTATTACGACCTTTGTTGTAGCGTCATTTACCTATAGTGACGTTAAATCTAAGTCCCTTGAATTTAAAGTATACTTTAGTACAAAATTCATGTGGCTATAGCTTTGATTGTAACGCCGAGTTCGTGTGTTGCGACTGTTTTTAATGAATATTTGTAACATATTCCTAGAAATCCCATGCAGATATTGCAACCGGAGTCGGCCGCCAAAGACACAAACATTTCATTCTTTCACAAACATTTCTTATCTTTTGTTTACATAAACACAGATTGTCAGCAAGTATGAAGACCTTACCTTTTATTTATAGATGTCAGCTAAGTAGGTAGGGATTCGTGTACGTTTCGGAGATTACAAAGTGATACCTATTCAGAGTAGCATTTTGAAATGTACTAGTGAATAACTACGTGTGCAAATTATTTTTAATAATAAATGAATATAAACTATATACATATGTACGTGTCTGTATCTTCTTACCTTTGCCTGTAACGACTTCCGGATATAACGACGAAAATTGAGTGGTCCCTTCATCGTCGTTATACCCGAAATCTACTGTAAATACAGAAAGATTTTCATAAACTTGTTTCTTCTTATATGTAGTTTTTTTATAAAATTAGAGTGACAAATCATACACAGTCCACCTGGTGTTAAGTGGCTGCTGGTGCCCCTAGACATCTACATCTACCCTCAAACTCAAATACGAATCAAAATGCAGATGCTTTGTTACCCGTGAGGGCTAAGATGGAGTAGCGTTAAGCTGCTGTATTATGCTGGTATTCTGTGAGAGTAAGAGATGACTTTCTCGGTCGAGCCGACCCATTTTGCTACAACTATACTACTTGACTGTTGTGCTTGTAGAATGGGTGAGTCGGCTCAGCCGAGAGGGGGGGGGGGGCAAGCTCTCACAGAATACCAGCGTAAAATAGCAGCTTAATGTTGCTGTGTTTCGTATCACCATACGAAACACAGCAACATTAAGCTGCTGTGTGGAGAACCGGAGACCCGTTTTACTGGAATCGGGGCATTTCATCTTGGTCCTCGGGGATGACAACGCATCTGCATTTTGATTCTTAGTCGGAGTTAGATGTAGATGTCTATGAGCCACAACATCAACTTACCATCAGGTGGACTGTGTGCTCGTTTGTCACGCATATCCTATAAAAAAGAAGCCACGCTGCAGTTATTATGGGTCTGCTTAAACGGGGAAGGACCACGCCGTCGCAGAACACCTGCTGGGTTTTTAGTTAGTGTGGAATATCTTAGAAGACTATAGAAGTACCATTCTTAAACTAATGAAGCCATCTTTCAGTGTGGTAAACGTAAGTAAATAGTGCATAGGTTGGTATTGCACTCATCAATTCTACTAACGCTTGAAGCAAATCATTCTTATAAAAAGAGGCGCATGTTTAACAGTGTTAGGGTTGTTCAGTGCTAATTTTATGACGTCTACATCCTATATATATATATATATATATATATATATATATATATATATATATATATATACAGAAAACCGGCAAAAGGGTTCATATAAAATAGTTTTTAGCCTCCACAGTTCTGCTGTGAATACTAAAAACTACCGTCAATACGCATCTTTTGTCCGTACGACGCGCGACGGAGACTAGCGAGTAGCGAGTAGCGACTATGCACCATTCGCAAGATTCATTGTTTACATTAGGCAGCCATAATATTTGTATACCTACTTTGTTTAGATTACGCGTATAGTGGTAGCATAACGTTTTTGTATATAAGGCGATGCAATGTTATATGTAATTCTCATTACTTTATACCAATATATAAAGATATTTTAGATTTGTGCAATTAAGTGGGTCCACTGGTGGCTTATATTCACTATTGGACCCGCTAGGTGGCGCTGTTGTTGAAATCCGAAAATCACCCATGCAAAGCCAGGGTGGATCGCCAGTTGTATATTATATATATTATATAAACTACATTCTTAATAAAACCGATGACATTTTTTCGGATTGATAGAGATGCTTAGTAAGTTAAGAGTAAAAACTAACAACTAGGTACACCGTACACGTAATTTTATATTCTCAAATCACTATTTGCTTCCAAACTTTTGTAAAGTAACTATACCCATTAAATACTAGGCTTAAACATACTTTGAACGCGAAGCAACAGTTTCTGCGTCATACGGTCACCCTCCATTGAGAAGCGTCAGCAACCACCCACCACCCGCAACCCCCAAAACACCCTTTCCTCCCTCTCTTTCTGGTATTGCAACAACCGTCTCTTTCACTCCGCCTACGCATCCATTGACTCCCACGCTCTAGCCCATTCAGTGAAAATGTGGTCCAAATGATAGGGATGTAGCCACGGTTCATTATGTATTTCAATTTACTTTTTTTTACAGTGGCACAGATGCGAAAACGGATTTTAAAAATATGTTACTTATCTACTCAGATCAACGAAGACGGATATACTACGTACATTATACTGTAATGATTATAGAACCCGAATTTATGATTAACTTATTGAAAGAACCTGCACTCATACACACATAATGCCTCTAAGTCATCATCATCATCATTACAGCCCTTCACGAGTTCGCTGATGAACATGGGCATCCTTCAAGGAATATTTCCTGCATATCTTAACAGGTCGTCACACCATTTAGTGACGACTGCGTTGACGGCTCCGTGGCGCAGTAGCTTAGCAATGAGTTATAGCGCTGAGGGCCGCGGGTTCGAATTCCGCACGGAACAAGTATTTGTATGGCCTACAAGTAATTATTCCGGGTCTAGATGTTTGTCCTTGCGCAATTTATGCATGTAAACTGCCTCCACGATACAGGAGAAAATCCTAGTATGGGAGTAACGCTTTTTTTTTAAATCTAGTGGGAAGCCCCCTACACTTACCAGTACGAGGTTGCCACTCGAATTATTTTTTTTTATAGAATAAGGGTGACAAACGCCCATAGATTTTATTTAGGATATTAAGATTTTTAACAATCAAAACGCAGATGCGTTGTCACCCCTGAGGACTAAGATGGAATGCCTCGTTTCCAATTAAAAATGTCTCCGTATCTCTACACTCACCATACAAACACGCAGCAGCTGTAAGCTGCTATTATATATATATATATATATATATATATATATATATATATATATATATATATATATATATATATATATATATATATTAATATAACTGCAGCGTGGCTCTACCACGTACAACACAGTTTTTATTAAGTTGATTTTTCGAAGTGTGTCCTACTCGTAACTATTGCCAAAGCTTGTTTGCAATTTTTTTATTAATATATTAGTTATAGTATACGGCTTTGTGTTCTGTTCTGTAGTATTTATCCTCCTCCTGGTTTTGATTTTATAGAGCGGCAAAGCTTAAGGTGATCATATTACCCTCATGTACCTTAGTAATTTTATTATAGAAACGCTACAGTACAGTTCGCCTCGACCAAGGGAGGACTACTACACAAAATTGGCAGGAAAACACTCGATCATAAACCTTCATAATCTAGCTATATCATCTTTCTATTTACTTTTAAAGCAAACTCGACCTTTATAGACTTGTATTTGTTCTCAAATCTATTCATTGAGCTGCAAAAACCCATTCAATCAGTAATATTATATTAATAAACTATAATGGATACCTTTCAAACTTTCGTAATTCACGAAAAGCCCGCTCGCTATTAATTAAGGTAAAGTTATTGTATTGAGGCGGTAATTTAATGATATATGTAACAATAAAACCTTTTTTCCTTGGAGAAGGACCTACAAATACCTACCTAACGGGTCAACTGTCGGACTCGTACTTTCGTTATATATCGCCAGGCCCACGGAAACTCTCGCATGCATTCGCGATCACACCAGTACCATGTACCCTTTTGCCACCCTCCCCCAAATAATGTCCCTCAGACCGATTTGCGAGTACAGCGTCAAGTTTCAACTGAGATTAGCCGCAGATGGCTAAGGCAGCAGGCGGCAGGACTATATTATAGTAAACGAATGTAAGTGCAAACACAGGAAAACTCTATAGATGAAAATTCGACACGAGTGGATTGAGATTAGAAATACGGGATGAAACACCATTTTTAAGATCGCTATGGAAAATTTCTTGACAGAAAAACCCATTAACACGATCCGATCCGACCCGGTATACCCGGTTAGTAAATACCTGACCGGCGAAGGGCAATAGCGTCTAAGGTGCAAGACCTCTGGCACTGCGATCGTCAATACGCCTGCCATGGGTGATGATGAAGAAGCAAAATAACTCAACGGTAGGGTTTTTTGGATTACATTTTTCTAGTACCTCTGGGGTAGGTTCTGCCTCGAAGATTAGTGGATGCAGTAGTCGTTTTCCATTTAAGTCTGTGTTTTTTTGAAAACTTACGGCTAACTAAGTTTTTACAGCCTCATTTAGGATGATTATGATGAATGCCTATGAGTACCTCCATATCTGAATATCAGATTTCCGGTACGCGAAGTTGTATTCAGGTTAGAAGCAGCGTTGTGCGGGTGGTAATCGAGGACAGCGAGCCTGTTTTCCGGCGAGCCTTACCTTTGAAAGTGAACGGGAGGATTAGTTCGACTGTCTTGTTGCTCTAGAGTTAGTAAGCAGATCAAGTTGTTCAGATAACTTGAGATAACTCGACGGCAATCCGTCCGTCCGATTGCCAATGCGATCGCTTATTTTATAATTGGCAGGCTCTGCTATAATATCTATGATTGTAGCACAAATGGGTCGGCCGACGTTGAAAGAACCATACGTACATTCTTATAAAAAATGAATAGTTAAAAATCTTTTCGGTATTTTGATTCTGATATTTCCCGTTGAACTTACCTATGCGCTAACTAGTTGAGTTAACTATTTCGACTTGAAAATTTCAGTGCGATATAGTTCAAAGTTGAGGAAACTTAGTGCTAAGTTTAAAATTTCTTAAAACGTAGTACAGTAACACTAAGTTTATCTGAATATAAAGTAATTTTTTTTCTCTCTGCGGCAGGCTTTTTTATATAGCATTGAGTGACAAACGAGCACACAGTTCACTTGATGGTAAGTGGATGCTGTGGGCCGACATCTACATTTATCGTCAATTAATAATCAAAATGCAGATGCGTTGTCACCCCTGAGGGCTGATATGGAATGCTTCGTTTCCATCACAAAAGGGTCTCCGGTTCTCTACACTCACCATACGAAACACAGCAGCGTTAAGCTCTTATTTTACGCTGGTATTCTGTAAGTGAGTGGTCCTTACCGGGTCGAGCCGACCCATTCGTGCTACCTATACCATTAATATAGCTTCAACGTGACACTAACATGTATAAAAGCCGTTAATATTTTACGTATAGCATTACGCTGCTATTTTACGCTGGTATTCTGTGAGAGCGTGGTCCTGAACAGGTCGAGCCGACCCATTCGTGCTACCTATACCATTAATATAGCTTCAACGTGGCACTAACATGTATAAAAGCCGTTAATATTTTACGTATAGCATTACGCTGCTATTTTACGCTGGTATTCTGTGAGAGCGTGGTCCTGAACAGGTCGAGCCGACCCATTCGTGCTACCTATACCATTAATATAGCTTCAACGTGACACTAACATGTATAAAAGCCGTTAATATTTTACGTATAGCATTACGCTGCTATTTTACGCTGGTATTCTGTGAGAGCGTGGTCCTGAACAGGTCGAGCCGACCCATTTGTGCTACAACTATAATATAGCTGCACCGTGGCCCTTCCACGTAAAAAAATTCTGTTTTGTTTGTTGCATTTTGTTCCCTATTTCCTCAGTTAATTTAAGGAAACTCTAAAAACTGACTTATGCTCGTTATGAAGAGTAAAATTTTAAACTACCTTTAAAAAATGAACTTTAATTAATATGAACCGAGACCGTAAGTAATTTCTTATATAATAAGTGTGGCAAACGAGCACATTGTCAACATTTACACGTATCCTCGATCAAGAATAAAAATGCAGATGCGTTGGTACCCCTGAGGACTAAGATGGAATGCCTCTTTCCTAGTAAAATGGACAAGTGTAATAACTTCGATAGTATTGCCGCCATAAGGAAATAGGACGTTTCTACATAAAGTACGAAACAGAGAAAAAAAAATGTATTTAAAAAACAAAAAAATGCGCTGTGCGAAAAGAAATAAACCAATTATTTGGTTTATTATGTGGTGTAAAAGTTTGTATCAGTGTTTGATCTATCAGCAATTATATGTAAATTTTAATTAAATAAATTTTATGTATTAAATAAATAACTTTTTCTTTTTCTTTTTAGTAAAAAAAATGCATGAAAATACTTGATACGGCAACGAAAAGACGCTTCTGGCTAGAAACGTCCTTTCAACTTAGTATTTTTTAAACGTCTTTCCTACTTGGTGATAATGTGTTACCAGGTTCTAGTTAACTAAATAAAAAAGACGTTAATAGTCATTTGCTGCTTTTTAACTTAGTAATACTAATATTCAATTAACTAAAAAATAATAATACCCTGCACATTGTTAGATCACCAACAACCCTAAACCCTGTTTAAACTGAGGTACGTTTTAACATGATAATTATCATGTATTAAATAAAACACAAAGTATGGGAATCAGGCTTATATTTCCTTATTAAAGAATATAAAAAATAGCAATTACAAACCTCTCATAAAATAAAGTTAAACTCCAAACTCGCGTTAAACTCTTCTATTAGAAACACAAATTATGTATCAAAACAATCTAAGTTTGTATTTATAATTAATGATAATAATCACAGCTTTTTAAGGAATCACTTATGTTGAAGTCTTAATCGTATACTTGAGTGAGATCAAACTACCACTACGACTTATGTGTTTTTCATAAAATAAAAAAACAATAATAGCAATAACAAACTTCTCTGAACTTATAATAGCTACTCTAAGTTACTCTTCTAAAAACAAATATTAAAAAGCTATCTAAGTTTGAACAAATTATACTTAATATTAGCAATAATCACAGCTTTATAACTCTTGTAAATTTAGTCTTCATCAACTTGAGTCAGATCAACACTATTTTTATCAGTAGGTAGATTACACCAAAACGATTTTCTGTTGTCTGGCATTAAGGGTGTAAGTTTTTGTATGATCGCTGTCTTGCGCTCTTGAGTAATGCCTCTATACTGATTTTTTGGTTTTGGAGGTGGTATCCCAGATTTTATATTTTTTAATCTCAGAAAGTCAAGTGAGTATTCTTCTTCATTGTGGAAAGCAGTCTTATAATAAATGATGTGGGGTGCCTCTAAGGAATGTTACTTCACACATATCACATAAATAAGCACGAGGGGAAGAATTTTGTAGTTTGTAAGTTGAAGAACAGTCTTCAAACTCACAAAAATCATCCATATTCATTAATTTTACGATAATATTTGTTCTGGTGTTCGATACTGCTTGATGAAAGTCTTCGAAATCATAGATGTGTTTCTTCCTCTTCATAGATTGCTCCACTTGATGATGGAATTCGTCTGCTGCCATGTGCGTGTGGCCTACCTCTAAATATTTTAATGTAATCGTTTCATAATTGACTTCGACTGAATTAACAAGATGGAGCAAATAAGAATACAAACTCCAATTTTTATTCTGGGCTGCACAGTTATCTAACCAGATGACTACATTTTTCAGGTCTCTATTTGCCTGCAAAAAAGCTTTGAAACAGAAACTTATTATGTCACTCATTTTGCGACCAGCAATTGCTTCATGCCATATCGCGGCATAGGTTTGCAAAGTAGCATTGTTTTTTTATTGTCACCTATTGGCACAAAACTTTCATTGAATACGATTACTCTTGGGCAAAACATTACAATTTTAAATTCTTCAATGCGTGGGAGCATAATTACTTTCTGTAAATCACCTGCAAAATAGGCAGTATCTGAGGTGATGTTTGCGTTATTTTGTTTTTCTACATCTTTTTTGTATGCTTCCCTGGCTGATGTATATTTTTCCCGGTGTCGTTCGTAATCTCGGCATTCTTGACAATTTCTGTGTCTTTTCTCCTTGTATTCCGGATTGTGGATAAAAAACTTTTCACACGCCTCACACTCTTCATATCCAAGTTTTGTAAAACATATATTTAACTTCTTCACAACTTTTCTGTAGTAGTCATAAGAAATCTGTTCGTGAACAGGAAGGTCTTTCATGTTTTGTTGTTCGTAAAAGTCTCGATACATTCTGGTCACTGTTAGGTCAGACGGATGATATTTTCTATTCGGAGCGTGCTCTCGTCTGTAGTGGGAAATTGAAGGATTAAAAGAATTTATATGTTCTACAATTTTAGTTTCATCCAACTTTTTTGGATTAGGATTGGTTCCTCGCTTATCAACTGGAATGTTGTTTGTTATGGTGCATAAGGCGTTTCTTACAGATTTATCATTTTTTCGTCTGTAACCCAGTGTTTCTAGAAAAAATACTTTTCAAACATTCACTTTTACCCCTGTTTCATTTGCCAGAAAATATAATATGCTTACGTTTCTGTTTTCTTTAACGGTTTTTCTCTTAGGATCTTCTTTGGATGTGTTATTTATTATGAAATACTGTTGCTCTTTCCAAGACATGTTTCTAAAGTGATGGTTTAGGTTTTTTCGTGCTTCTTCTGTAAACTGGGTATGACATTTTTTTTACATCCATCGTTACACCCTGGCTTAAGTTTATATTTAGATTCCATATCTTTCAGTTTTTTAATTTATTTTCTCTGCGCCGGTGATTCATCATACTTCTTACGTTTTCTGATAGTCCCCTTTTTTGTGAAATTTTGTGGCGTATCTTCGTCGCTTGAGACTTCAGGTGACTCAGGAACAGTAACGTTAATTGACGGTGATTGGGGGATGGTATTTGTAGAAGAATCTGAATATTCTGAACATTTTGACTGATCTAAACTTGAGGGTAAATAATTTTTATCAAAAACTGAATCATCTGAATCAAAATCCAGGATGTTGTCTGAGCTGTTATGAAGATCCGCATCATTCAAAGAGTTATTTTCATTCGTAGTAAATAAAGGCAGCTCATAATAATTAGTGTTCAGGTTTGACTCCTGGGAAGAACTGGTTGATCGCACCATCGAAATTATTTTTGAGCATCGATTATGTCGCATTTTGTCACACTGAAACAAATAAATAAACAAAACACTTAGAAAAAATCACCGGCGCAGAAAAACTAAATGAAAAAACTGAAAGATATTATCTTAATACAAACTTTCATATCCCACTATATACAAAAAACTCATTATGGTAATAATAAAACAAGGTATAAAATGTATAAACTGCAAACCTCTTCATTGTGATAGTTGGTACTCAACGGTGTAAACAAATTCGAAAAAAAAGCGTTTAGCTAGATTAAGGTGTTGTTATCTAACAGATATATTTAATATTGAAATATTTTAACATAAAAGTTGGTATATTTATTTGTGTCACCTGTTAGGTTTGCAGTTTTTTCAATCTTAAATTACTCATGGGTATGCTTAAATATACATAAATTATAATTCCAGGAAGTTTGACTTACGATTTTTCCGTAGTTATAACTCGAAGAGCCGCGCGCGCGTGTTTCACTCTGTCTGCCTGGACGCAACTGAAGCGCAGCATACCGACCGCGAGCCCCACTTCACCCCTCACAACTAGCAATACTAAAGCGGGCTACATACTACAGCGGTGGAGTAATGGGGATGCCTCTTAGATTGCCTCTAAATCGTGTCGTATGTAGGGCCATCCTAAGTCGTGCCCGATATCGCCTCCTTAATCGGCTGGCAGGAGCAAAAACGCAGCCGATGCTTCCTAGATCGGGGCCCCGCCCCCTCCATACTGCGTGTGTGTAGGCGCATCGGCCCGATTTCTTTTGACAGTCGCTGCCGGCAGCCCTCGCGGAAGGACGTTAACGAAACAGTGGTACTGAATGACCTTTTTACATAACAAAATTGTTACATTTTAATCATGTGAACGGAGTAGAAGCCTATGGCTTGTATGAATATTTTACAAAAAAGAAAAACAAAAAAAAAAAAAAAATTAATTAAAATCTGTCGAAATTCAAATCATATCCACCCTAGCCTGTGACCCTGCGAAGTGACATGGTCAAGAATGCCTACTAAACTAATTGTTTTATTGCCGTTCGTAAAGTAGGGTGTATGAAGTAAGTAGGGAGAAGATAAAGCCTCTCCTCAACAACTAACTCCTATTCCCACGCTATCTCCATAAGACCGCACTCAGATCTGCCTGCCTTCATCCTCTCATCAACAACTAACTCTTATCCCTTCGGCATCCCCACTTTAACAAACATGCTATATAGGAAGGAGTATGTCCGAAATTAAAGGTTTCTTTATGTAAAAAATAGATATAAGCTATTTTATTTTTTGATAGTTTTAGTCCATAAATAAAGATTACATTAAAAAAAAATAAAAGTATACATATTATTATAGAAAAGTATTTTATTTCTTTGTTTGTTGTCTGTAGTACAAAACCCGATTTTGACCAAAGCAGAAATGAACAAAGATAAGAAATAACTAAATAGCATAGGTAGGAGAAATTGATGTTTTTGTATAAGTGGCGAAATAATTTCTAGAAGGTTGTAAAAACTGTCTTCATCCATCCGGAGAAAATTAATCATGTCTATGTATTACACCATTAGTACGTTTATGTGGCTTAATTTTTGTCTCTTTTGGAGCCATTTTTCACCCAGCAACTCCTCTTTTTCTATTTTCGAATAAATTAACCGAGAGGGCTAATACCAAACCAACACGTTGGTATTTTAAGAGAGTCGGAGGCATTTTGAAGAACTCTACCGCATGTGCGTTCCGCTCCAAGTCCGAACGCGTACTGCTAGGCAGGCTCGTGTGTAGGGTCTGCCCCGATAAAAGCCCCGATTTCTTTCCACCCTAGATCGCCACCGACATCGTCTCGTATGTAGCCCGCTTAAGTAGGAAAGGCACTACTGCCACTTGCGCCTGCCCATTTTTCGTAATACTACGCTAAAAAGGCACATCTACGCAGAACAGTCTTTTCTTCTTATGACCATGCAGAAGTGTCTTTTCATTTTATGATGAATTAAATATTTTGTAAATAAATAAGACGCTTCTACTAAAATGCGTTCTTTCAACTTAGTGGACTTCAGAAACGTCTTTTCTATTTAGATATTTGATTCATATCGCAGATGCGTCTTATTTAACAGTAAGATTTATAGGGTTCCGCTTAATTTATGCGAAATATAAAAATACTGGTGGATGCCATTTTTTTACTGATTTAGAACATTTATGTAACTCCATTTCGAAAAAAATGTTAGATACGCCTTTTTAGGGTTCCGTAGTCAACTAGGAACCCTTATAGTTTCGCCATGTCTGTCTGTCCGTCTGTCCGTCCTCGCTTAATCTCTGTGACCGTTAGCACTAGAAAGCTGAAATTTGGTACCAATATGTGTATCAATCACGCTGACAAAGTGGTAAAATAAAAATTGGAAAAAAGTGTTTTATTAGGGTAGCCCCCCTATATGTAAAGTGGGAAGTGATTTTTTTTTAATTTCAACCCTAACGTGTGATATATTGTTGGAAAGGTATTTAAAAATGAATAGGGGTTTACTATAATTATTTTTGATAATGTCAATAATTTCAGAAATAATCGCTCCAAAATTAAAAAACAATGTGTCCCCCTCCCCCCTCTAACTTTTGAACCATAAGTTTAGAAAATATGAAAAAAATCTGAAAAGTAGAACTTTATAAGGACTTTCTAGGAAAATCATTTTGAACTTGGATGGTAACAACAGTACCCACTACCGGGAGTAGTTGCAGGAGCGCGGAGCGCTGTTGGAGCGCGAACATAATGGATACCCACCTTTTAAACTCATAAGTGGGAACACTTATTGTGACGGACGGGAAACTACGGAACCCTACACTGAGCGTGGCCCGACACGCTCTTGGCCGGTTTTTTTTTCCTTATGGCGGCAGTCGTTGTAAACTGCAGCATATATTGTGCCCCAAAAATTTAGGTTTAAGGTTTAGGTCCCACACAGAACAAAGGTTTGAATGTTCTATAAATAGTTATTCAACGTTTAGATGATTGGTCCATGTACAATTTATAAATGTAAACGCCTCTACAATACATGATAGTTCAAAGGATAATCTAATAAAAAAAATAAAAAAATGCCATAACGATTATGGACGTGCCATACTGCAGCTATATTATTACAAATCGTTATAATATTACGGTTTCTGTGTATATTATAGTTGTAGCACAAACGGGTCGGCTCGAACGGGGAAGGGCCATGCACTCACAAAATATCAACGTAAAATAAAATCTCATAGAGAACCGGATACCCTTTTTCCTGGAATTGAGGCATTTGGTCTGGGCCTTAGGGGTGACAACGCATCTTCACTTTGATTCCTTATTAAGGACGAATGAGCCAAAGCATTCACTTACCATTAGGTTAACTGAGTGCTCGTTTGTCACTGTTATTCTATATGAATGTATGTATGTATGTCTCCTGGGTGTTTACTTTAAGTTCGATTGTTTTGTCGGTCTGGTGTTCGTAAGCATGACTGCTCGTGATTGCGCCTGGTCCCAGATTTGAATCATGGGTCAAATGCGTAATTGAGATTTTTCTGTCAAGAAAAGCTCAGTAGCAGCCCAGAAAATTGGCGGTGTTCCAGCCCCGCGCCTCGGAAAACACGTAAAGCCATTGGATCAACGCCGATCTCTCTCCGGTGTCGAATTGAAATCTCATCGGACTAGGAGAGTAAAGAATAGCTCGCACTTTTGAACTATAATCCTATCTAACGCAGATGGATAGTTTTCCGGACTAGACCGAATTTCGATCTTAAGGACATTACTAGGGCCGATGCAAATGCAACCTTTTGCGAGAATCATAAACGTAGCGGAGTAAAAGTCTAAGGCGCGCGCTTTTACTTTACCTGTATTTTACCATAGACAATTTAGTTATTTTTTTAATATCTTTTAGACAAATTCAGTTTTTCATTGTTTAAAAACCTTTTCTGTGTTGAGCTACAAATGTTATCGAAAAAATTATGTAAATTGGCCTACGGGTTACGGAGAAGATAGATTTCAAAGAATCGTTTTCTTGTGCTGTGGGAGCTCCGCTCCTAATTATTATTATTGCATAAATGCACAGATTTATTAATCAGTATTCTGTCAGAAAATTAATCAATTACGGCATTACTTTCTAAGCTCTTTTCATCTAAATTTGTATGTAGATACATAATAATCCAGACCTTGTCAGGGTTAGACGATGTAAAACTCCCAAATAAAATAGATGAAGCTGCGCTATCATTCCGCTTTCAAAATTTCTGCCAGTGTCCGGAGTAGGATTAACATTGTTAAATTGAAGCTAATTAAAACGAAACGAAACGAACGAAACGTACAACTTTTGCCCTTTGTTATGTTTAATACGACGATTTGTATTTTACCCTCGTGCGAGGTTTTCGTACGTTTCAATTTGGACGAGATTTATATAACGAACACTCAATTATCTTGATGACCTGTTAAAATGTTTTTCAAGGGAAACTTGTTTATCGACGTACTGGAGAAATTTAGTACTAGTATTATTTATAAAAGAAGAATGATATGTCGTGAAGAAGTTTCACTTCGTACGTCTGTACCTACACAGTTGCACACACATTTTCTTAACAAATTTCGGCAAATGTAGCAAATGTAAAGTCTGTAACATAGTTGGACCTTGTTGTGCAGAAATGGTGCGCACAAACTGGTCAAAATAATAATCCAGTGGCTCTTTTTTCAGTTTATTTCATACTTATAAAACGGACTTGGATTAGTAAAAATTTCCATACAACTCCATAGAAAATGACATAAAACTAGCTGCAATATAACTTTGTAATGTTATTGTGAACTGTAAGAAATAAACATTTTATGAATAAAACGACTTATATACATTACTACTATAGCTTTACTTATTTACTTGCGGGAAAGGCAGGCAGGATCTTACTTACTTACTTACCTACTACTTTCGCTTATTATTTGGTTGGTAGTTATTGTAGATCTCATCCAAAGTATTCATGCAAGCATATAGTCTCATACAGTATCAATCGTCGTACTCTTAGTTTACGCGGGCGACCCTCAGGATATTTTCGCGCAGTGGTGTTTCACGGGAGGGTGCGTTACGGTCATTTATTATATCTTAGGGTTTCACTGCCGGGAATATATAGATAGATCAACTATGACAACTATGACTATCTTTGCATGGATTTGGCATGTGAATGATTTGACGCAAATTGTACTATTTTTAAAATCGAAAAGTTTTTTTTTAAACTTTTTTGAATACCACTATAAGTTTGATTTGAAAATAAGTACTTCAGTTACCATTTTGGGCCTATTTTTACATAATACATACATAAACACTCACGCCTGTCACCCAGAGGGGTAGGCAGAGACTACGGACTTCCATTTGGCACGATCCTGACATACCTCTTTCGCCTCCTTTACATCCATATACCTACGCATACATGCTCGTCGGTTAAGGGTACTTCTAACGTGACCCATTTTCAAAATATCGCCAATTTGGTCGATAAACTTTTTTCTAGGGCGTCTCTTCCCGATTCAGCCATTCACATCTGCCATATAAATTTGCTTTGTTACTCTTTCCTCATTCATTCTTTCTACGTGACCAAACCACCGAAGCATTCCTTTCTTAATCCTGGTCACAACATCATCTTGCATACCACATTTATCTCTTATCACGCAATTTCTCACCCTGTCATTCAGATTCAACCCTAGCATATTCCTTAAAGACCGCATTTCTACAGCATTTATTCTACTTTCGTGCTTCTTCTGCCACACCCAGCTTTCACTACCATACATTAAAGTAGGGACTAACACAGCATTATGAATTACCATACGTGCCTGTTTTGACACATTCTGGTTCTTCATAATAGAGTGTAGTGCCCCATTCACTCTATTCCCTGCATTTACTCGTCGTTCTATATCCCTGTCATATCTACCATCCCTGCTAAATACACATCCCAAATACACAAACTCATCCACTTGCTCAATTAACTCTCCTTCTATTCTTATTTCACATACCGTTTTGCTTTCTTCTCTTTCAAAAACCATCACTTTCGTCTTACTTGCGTTCACTTTCATTCCCCTTTCTTTTAATTCCCAGTTCATTAATGTAACCATCATTTGCAACTCTGTCGCCGATGACGCAAATATGACTTGATCATCGGCATACAAAGGAATCGGAATACATAAAAGGCATTTGACGGTTAACTCGCCCATTCTTAACCCACAGTCTTCATCTTTCAAAGTTTGCAAACACCGGTCCATAAATAGGTTGAACAGCCAAGGGGAAGCTACACAGCCCTGTCTGACACCTTTTTGGATGCCAAACCAGTCCGAGTAGATTATATATATATATATATATATATATATATATATATATATATATATATATATATATAGAGCCCCATTGATCCTGACACAAGCACTAGAGTCCCTATAAAGATACCTTAATGCCTGTATCAAACCAACGCTCAACCCATATGAGTTCAGTGTTTGCCATAACACATTCCTGTCCACCTGTCATAAGCCTTTTCCAAGTCCATGAACGCACAAAAAACTTTCTTATTTTTGGCCAAAAACTTCCCCGCAATCATGCGCATGAAAAAGACTTGATCTGTACACCCCATTCCCTTTCCAAAACCCGCTTGCACATCCCAAATTTTTCCATCAGTTTCTTTCATCACTCTTTCAATTAACACCTTAGCATACAGTTTACCCACAATACTAAGCAAGCTGATACCGCGGTAGTTTTTGCAGTCCTGCTGTGACCCTTTTCCTTTATATATTGGTACTATAACTGCTTTACACCAGTCATCCGGTACCCGTTTTAATTTCCAACATAAATTAAACAAGGTGTACAGCAGGCCTGCCACCACTCCCTCTCCAGCCCTTAGCATCTCGAGTGATACTCTATCATATCCAGCTGCCTTACGTGCTTTCATGCTTTTCATTGCTTTCATTATTTCATCTACACTTATCTCCATACCCCTTTCCACTTCTTTCGGAATTTCTAGTTCATTTAATTCAGACGACTCTTCGCTCATAAACACGCTTTCAAAGTATTCCTTCCATCTGTTTAAATTCGAAACTTCGTCATTCAGAATACATCCATTCTCGTCTCTTATAGCATTTATTATAGGCTGTTTTGTATTTCCCCTGGCAGTTCTTACGAGTTTCCAGAACATTTTTATGTTAGCCTGGAAATAATCAGATATCCTTCTATCATTCTTATCCGTTCTTTCTTTCTTTTTCCTTTCAACAACTTATTTTACTCTCTTATTTAGACGTCTAAATTCTGCCTTTTTTCTTTCAATCTCATCATTCATACCAGAAGAATTACCAGCTTTGGTTGCTATTAAATCTAACCATGGTTTCTTCTTTGATTCAACTTCTACCCGTACCTCATCATCCCACCATAACGTGTTACTTTTCCTTTCATTTGTTCTCTTACTTACACCACATACTTCGGTGGCGGTATCCACCAAACCTTTCTTAATATTATCCCACACAGTATTCAAGTCTAAATCATTCATACACAACTCATTCAAACATCTAATATTTTCTCTCAGTCTACATTTATACTTCTCTGCCACATCTTCATCTTGTAACTTCTCTATTCTTATACGCTGTAACGCAGTGGTAGACACAGATGTCCGATGCCGCCAACGCTTGAAAAGACCATTAATTCGACATAAGACCAAGTAATGATCCGTCCCTACGTTGGACCCCCGGTAAACTCTTGTATCGACGACTCATTCTTTCATCCACAATTACGAAATCTATCATGCTTCTATCATCACCTCTTTCCCATGTATACATGTGAATCTTCTTATGACGAAAAAAAGTATTCGTCACAAAAAGATTCTTTTCCGCACATACGGTGAGGAGGTCTTCACCATTCTCATTTATACTTTCATCACCAAACGTTCCCAATATCCTTTCATAACCAGACCTCTTCACCCCAACCCTTCCATTAAAGTCTCCTAACATAATAATATTTTCATTTTCCTTACATTTTGTCAACACCATCCTTACCATGTCCCAAAACTGCTCTCGGATGTAAGTGGGCTTAGACATGTCTGGGGCGTACACCCCTAGCAGGAACAGCTTCATTAAGCCCACTTTCATTCGTATCCATAGCAGTCTCGGGCTTACACATTCATACTCTTTCACACATTGACCCATTCTTTCTGAAAAGATGAAACCGACTCCCTGGCATGCCCGTTCGGTCTCGCCTACACCATATAATACGCGGTATACGTGCCATGTGCAGTGGCATCCTTTCCCTTTCGTTTCGTCTCATTCACACATAACACATCTATTCCTCTGTCATTCATCATTTCGCATACTTCATCCATCTTATCATTCATTCCTCCACATACATTCAGCGTAGCCAGACGGGTTTCCGCAATCCACTTTTCGCCCCTTCGGGAGACAGAACGTGACGGGTGGCGAACCTCGTCGCCGCCTATTTTTAGTCGAACAAATTTTACTCTCTCTCACTCACTCACTTATTATGCTCATTACCAAGAAAGCTCACCTATTGCGACGGGCAACTACGGAACCCCACCTCTTCGTTGTGTGTTGCCTGTCGCGTTCTTGACCAGTTTTTTTATTTAAAAAAATAGTATGAAGTATTACTTTCGCGATCACCTATCCGTCTAGTTTAGAAAATGATATAGTTATTCAGTATAGTATAGTATACATTCAGTGTATTTATTGAAAGTAATTTAAGCTCTACCACTGCACCGGTTAGAAAAAATACATCTGTCCTGGGAAGAACCAGCAAGAAACTATTTTAAAACAATAATTTATAATATAATATTTTATAGAATTAACTATGACGAAATTTAGAAACAGCATGGTTTTAACCGGCTTATTCCCACGGGTTGTTATCAATCATGTACAAAGTGTACATGATTTTGACATTAGTATATTAATCCTTATTTAACAAATCTTAACTTTTTCGTAGACAGATCCCGCATATTTTCTGGGACTTTGATTGTAGGTGGTATGGATGGAGTGACTAAGGATGTAGGTAGAATAGATACGGTTTAATATGGATTCCTTGTGCTTTTTTCTCAGTATGTTACTCTCTTTAGTTTCACATACAGTTTTCATCTAACTACTTTCACAATTTACTTACTTACTTAATTTATTATATATTATTATATATATTATATTATTTTCTAATTATCTTACTTTAATCTTTATATAATACAAGTTTAACCAAAGAAATTACTAAAATGAAGACCCCATTGTAATCACAGGAGGAGGAAGGCGTAGCGCTACAGCAGCTTTTAGTCATGACCTTGACCCCGTCTGACCTTCACGGAACCACCCTAAATACCAAAGTTCGCACACCCTCTACTAGCCGCCCACGCTTGTGACGTCGTCAGCTAATGACGTCGGAACTTTCCGAAAATTTAGTAATTCGATTTGTTAAAATGTGTCGATAAGCTTTGCAAATTGCCGTTATAATTGTTAAATACGGTTTCCCACAAATAACATAACATAATCGGTATTTATAGACTGCTATCGATACGTCCCGACTTCGCACAGGGGATTTCCCGATCTCGACGACAGTGCCACCTGCCGGGGCCAGTTGAGTTTTTAAACCATCTAAGGAGCTACTCCAATACACACAAAACTCTTCATCAAAATCGTTCGAGCCGTTTTAGTTCTAGCGAGACAAACGGACAGCAATTGCTTTTTATATATATAATATTTATATAAATAAGTTAAGATTGGATTGTACTAGATTTCAGCGGTCGCTGGTCCAAAGTTTTTTTTTAAAGAATATTAGCAATGCTACAAACATTACTAATATTCCCCTTAACCACTCGTGGTAATCTTAAATTGCTTGTGTTACGAGTGGTTCACGCCAGTAGTCGAATGGCGGCTTCGAACCCACGACCTTTTTGAGTTCGCGGTCCGCGCCCTGCCATTAGGCTACTGTCGCTTCATTTTATTAAACAATACGATTTGACCGATTTCGGGTCCTTACCAAAACATTAGCAAATTAAGATATTTTTAAATACATTGAGCCTTATTAATTACTTCGAAATTTTGTTACAAAATTTTACTATAGTAACCAACTTCATAAAAACGAAAGGTTCTCTCTTTAGTCTGTTCAGCCTTCAGACAGATTGCTTCAAGTAGGGTACTTGTCATAGTTGCCACGCTTGCCAGGCGGATATCCTACTAGTAACTAAAAATAAAAAATAAACTGAAAACTGCAGTTTTTATTTTTAGTTACTAGTAGGAGAAGGACTGATTCCAGCCGCACAATTTCACCATCGCACATCGCAACAAAACTCCCGATACCATCCATACCATCTGGATGACTGGCTGTCCATCACCGTGCGATTTAAAAGAAGTTTTCTTCTTCACACAACTTCCTTGTGGAATCGACTACCACCAGAGATTTTTCCGGACCGATACGCCTTAGGGACCTTCGAGAAAAGAGCCTTCTACTTTTTAAAAGGCCGGCAACGCATCTGCAATTCCTCTGGTGCAGGTTGCAGTTGTTCATGGGCGGCGGTAATCACTTACCATCAAGTGAGCCACATGCCCGGTTGCCCTCCTATAAAAAGCGATGCTGTCCATCCCCAATTTTGTTTCCCTCCGTCGCCTCTTAAGACACCCACGCGACGTTATGAGGTTGTGGGTATTTTTACACCGCCACTATACTGTACATAAATAGTTTCAAGGTTTTCAATTCCCTTTTCGTTTCAAACTTTAGCTTATTTTTTACTTTATTCGCAATGCTATCTTTATATTTTTACAAAATTCGAATGCAAGAAGTATTGCAATTGAAAGCAAAAGTAAAAAAAGTAAAGTTACAGCCTATATACGTCCTCCACAGACCTCCTCTCGTTTCTGGGAGGGTTTTTTAGGGCAAGAAAGTGCCCGCCGACCTGCCCCAATGCGTGTTGGCGAACTTCACATGTCTTCGAAATATTTTTTTCCTTATTCCTCAGACATGCAGGTTTCCTCACGATGTTTTCCTTCACCGCCGAGCTCGTGGTAAATCAGCACTTAAAATTGCAATTTTTGTTCGATCCCCGCCGGCAACAATTTCATTGGTGCCGGCGGGGATCGAACCCGGGTTACTCGCGTTCTGTTATATTTACAGCGAGCGTTAACCATCTGAGCTACCACGGCTCTCAATTGAAAGCAATTGAAAGCAAGCTACGGACAAAATACGAGTACATGCACTTGTACCTACTGTATTCCGAGTGGCGCTTCATTCGCACGGACAGCTACGCCAACGCTCCGCCGAATGCTCTTCCACTAAGGCTTTACTACCTCTTGCTTGAATTCAATTCAGCAGTTCAACAGTAGATTGTTACCGACTGGTAAATAAGAATAAATAAAGATGAATCGACAGTGTTAACTTTGTTTCAAGCTTTCAAGAGTCGCTCAACTTTTTTCGTCTGATTTACAAAAAAAAGTTTTCAATTACGAATCATTTGACGTCCCTGCGATGCAGTCAGTGACTTAGCTTATTTCCTTGTGTAATATTTAAAGTAGCATCACAATGCGTGGGAAAATTCTAACATTACATTTCTAAAGCAATATTAAAATAAGTTGCCCCAAATCAAAAGGAAAGTATGATTCAATTAATAAGTCTTGTGGAAAATATGCGGACTATACATATATAGATTCAACAGCAAATGTCAAACTTTGCGAATACTGTGTGCTGCGGCTAAGGAACTTCTTCTAGACAAAGCTTTCTGAGGATTAATCAGCCTCATGCGTCACCAGTGTCATAAAATGATTGGATCGATTATTTTATGCCACCACCCACCACATAATTTATATAATACATAGTTGATATTTTATCACAAACTTTCCGCGAGTTTGATTCTTTTAGGAATTACCTCATTATATTAATATTTATATAAATTACGTGTCACGTTGTTTGTCCGCGATGGATTCCTAAACTAATTAACCGATTTTAATCAAAGAAGCATGTCCATTATTGACCTGAAATTTTTTTAACGCGTCTTGATTTTATATATAGATATAGTCTCGCTAAAATTCGAAAATGTCTTGAGCGATTTTGATGAAACTTTTGTGTTTGAGTGGGTCCATGGATGGTTTAGATTCACAATTGGACCCGGTAGATAGCGCTGTTTTTTAAAATCACCGATGCGAAGCCGGTGCAGGTCGCTAGTAATATACTGGGTGATATTTTTTACCATCTGAAAGAACATTGGGTGTAACAGGTAAACGGAATAGGAGTCAATAAATACTACTAATCGGGTGCGTATTATTTTAATTTCGATAATTTTTAATTGATTTACTTAAAAATTTTGTTATTAATTTTTAGTACCGAAAGTTTATTTCAAATTAGTATTATTTATTAGTAAATCAATTTCATAATATTTTAATGTAAAATAAAAAAATTGTAAAATATTATTGCCATAGGCTTCCACTTTGTTTACCTGTTACACCCTTTTTTTTAGACGGTAGAAATCACCCAGTTTAAAGTAACAGAATGTTTAAAAAAACAATTATTATATTTATTATTATTAAAAATTGATGTTTTAAATATATTTTAAATTGATAATTTTCGCAAAACATTAATAACATCTACCAGCCTAAAATGATACTTACGCCATTAATTAATATAATATGTGATCATCACAGTAGCATTACAGTAATTATAGTGGTTTCGTTATTATTAACTTTGAACAGGTAGTAATCAATCAATCATTCGTTTCGATCAAACGGATCGTTTTGAACTGACATAATTCAGTAGGCGCCCTTCCTAGTGGCATTTAAACGACGAAGCCCCAAGGTCCACCACTTTTTATACCACTAAGGGTGACACGGACACACTTACTTACTTACTTACTTATCTTCACGCACAATCCCTAACGGGGTAGCCAGAGAGAACAGATCGCCAAGTGTCACGATCCTTACATACCTCTTTCGCTTCTTTCAGGTTCATTAACTTCTTCATACATGCACGTCTAGGTATCCGAGTACTCTTGACCCTCCCCTCTTCGAGCAATTTGCTCACATGGTCTTCGAAAGTTAGTCTCGGTCTACCTCGACACCTTTTAATATTTACTTTCGCTCTATATATTTTCTTCACCATTCGGTCTTCACTCATTCGTTCAACGTGCCCAAACCATTGGAGTACGCCCCTATCAATTTTTGTGATAAGGTCATCTTTCAATCCTGCCATATTGCGAATCTCTTCGTTTCGCTTTCGGTCGGCTATGCTAACGCCACACATTTTACGAAGAGATCGCATCTCCACTGCATTCAACTTGCTTTTATGCTTCTTCTGGCATACCCAGGTTTCGCTGCCATATAACAAAGTCGGTACCAACACCGCGTTATGTATTGCAGGTCATGTACTCTTCACCACGGACACACAGTCCAGTATTTTAAGTGGAAGCTGTGGCCCATAGACTACGGCATCTATCCTCGATTAGAAATCAAAATACATTATCACTCGAGAAGACTGACATAAAATACTTCAGTGGTCTTCAATTCTGTTCACCTACCATTCGAAACTTCGAAACACAGCAGCATTATGCTGCCATTTTGCACAGTTATTGCATGACGGCGTGATCCTTACTTGGTGTCGTTGACCTATTTGTGCTATCTATAATTTAGCTCTGCAGCGTTTCTCTGTCACATAAAATAACAACGTCGCTCTAAATCTTCTTGATGTCTTTAAGTGTTAAGAAACACGTTCTGTAGCTGGGCCTTGAGGAAACAGCACTCTCACACAATCATCATCATTACTGCCCTTCACAAGTCCACTGCCGAACATAGCCCCCCCCCCAAGGAATGCCACAAAGCACGGTCCTGAGCCACCTGCATCCTGCATGTGTTACCAGGTCATCACTCTATCTACTCCATCTGCGTGGTCGTCCTACACTACGCCAACCGATAAGAGACTGCCGATGACTATATATATATATATATATATATATATATATATATATATATATATATATATATATATACTGAATGATCACCATTTTTTTGTAATTTGATTTGCTGTCGTAGCAGCTGGTAATAAGAGGGCTGGAACTTTTGTCGTTTAATGGCTAAGTATAATCATTCAGCGAGGATACAGCATTCTTGGCAGTGCTAAGTACCGCGAGGAAGTTGTTGAAGTGAAAATCACCTAAGAAAGGATCAAAAATGTAGGGAATCAAAAATAAGTTTTATTATATAACAAGCAGTTTATAACGATTGGATTTCATGGGTTTTAATTTTTTGCGCAAAACTCTTTTTTCTATATTTAAAGTAACCTAAGTTACTCCTTATAAAATCAGCTACCTGTCAGTGAAAGTCCCGTTTAAATCGTTTCAGCCATTTTGGAGATTAGCCGGAACACACAGACAGACAGACAAAAAATTTAAATGTTATTTTTTTTTTGTTATAAATACCGTTTATAAATTCTTATTCATTTAGTAATGAGATGTTACTTTGACATCACAAACAGAAAATTTGATTTATTTCTATAGATTAAATCAAACGTGTAAAGTAAAAGTAAGTAAAGCAAGGCGCGTCTTTACTCTACCGTACCTAAAGGGCTGACTTAGCATTAAAAGTTATTCTATAATCGACTGCCACCAGATATTTTTCCCGACGGATACGTCTTAGGGACCTTCAAAAAAGAGCCTACTTCTTTTTAAAAGGCCTGCACCTGCAATTCCTCTGGTGTAGCAGTTGTTTACGGGCGGGGGTAATCACTTACCATCAGGTGAGCCATATGCTCGTTTACCCCATCTCCTATAAAAAAATACGCGTTTAGTTAAGTCGGTGTTTGAATATCCGTGCAATTATTTAATTTTACTTGTACGAAGGACTTATCGATATTCAATACCTCAAAATAAGAATCAGATAAGTGTACATACTCCCTTATAAATGAACTTTGTACCTCAATCGCCCCGGGTGCTATAATCCGGTCGTTTATAGTCCTTCATAATTGCTAAAGTAATTTACCCAGGTATTAGAGGTCAACTTCATTAGCATCGGAGCGTCCTCTGATTTTCGAAGTAAATTCTTCATAAATCAAAGTTAGATTATCATTTCTTTATTAGTACGTGAATTGCGTTTTACGTTTCAATTACTATTTTCTTTACTCTTCAAGGGATTGGACACACACATTTTATATATGTATGTTATTTTTCTTTTAAAATCTTGATTTTGTCTATGTCTTGGACTTTATGACCTAATACAAAAGTCGATAATATATTCTTCTTGCCTTAATATATTTTTTTACCGTATGGAAAAAATAGAATGTAACATGTGAACGGAGTAGAAGCATATGACACTAATATTTAACAAAATATAAAAACAAAAATTTGGAATTAAAAAAAAAACAAATTAATTAAAATCTATAAAAATTCAAATTGTATCCACTCTACTTTATGAACGGCAATAAAACAATAAAACATCTTTGATTTTTTCACTTCGCAGTGTCAGAGTCACAGACTAGGGTATATATATATATATATATATATATATATATATATATATATATATATATATATATATATATATATATATATATATATATATATATATATATATATAGTACCCGGTTGACCGAGCTTTGTTCGGTAATTTTCGCTCGGTTTTTTTTTTATTCGTGTGTTTTGGAAATTATATTTAGATACAAATTACATACTGATGAAATACGAATAATATTTATTGATCGTAGCGACATAATAGAAAAAAACTGAACTGTTTATTTGATTAAAAAATCATGAGTGCAATTAGTTTAATTTAAATTTTCGTGTTTTTAAAAAATACTAAAAAAAGGGCTCGAAAAAAATAGATTTTCACAAAAAAGAAAGGAATTTAAAAAAAAATAAAAAAAAGTCGGTCGGCCGGTCTGGGCTCGAACCATGGTATTACGATTTTGTGACCGCCCAATATACCATTAAGCTATTTGTAATCATTAATAAGCCGTCAAAATTTACCTTCTTATTCTAACGATATTATAGCAGTTTTTCATTGCCTAAAAACACGGACAAAAAGACATTTTCTAAAAATAAATCCTAGCTAGATCGATTTATTGCCCCCGAAACTCCCTGCACACAAAATTTTATGAAAATCGTTGGAGCCGTTTCCGAGATCGCGATTATATAGATATATATATATATATACAAGAAAATCGTTGGAGCCGTTTCCGAGATCGCGATTATATAGATATATATATATATATATACAAGAATTGCTCGTTTAATAGTATAGGATAAAGATTTTGTTTATATTTTTTGTAAAATATCAGTGCTTTTACTCCATCTATAACACTTTTTAGGGCGTTACTCACCGGCTACGGTCATCGGAGAGTTAAGAGACTCGAGTATCAAAATAAAAGTATCCCAAGGCGCCTGTGGTTGGATGATTAGTAAATGAAAATTCAAAGATACATACGAGTATCTCGTATACAGACAAAAGGTAGTTTATTTCCATCTAAAGTTCATACGGATAGCTCTAAATATCAAGTTGTCACTTTAAAATACACTGGGAACTGAGGTTTTGACTAACCTGGTGTATTACACAATATTACACTGATTATGGTCAATCCCGCAAAGCAGTGAGGTAACAAATGTCCTCCAGGTGTATTCCGGTCGCGGTCTCCATGCCGCCCAGTCCCAATATAGCCACCAGTTGAAGCTATCTCGCCTCGTTCACATAGTTAAACTTGATAATGGACCATACTCAAAGTAAGGATTAAGGACCCAATTTATGGGATGATGTGTTTGAACACATTAAACTGCCTGTAGACATTGTGTTTAAGGGGCCGTACGCCCAAGTACTCGTCACTTTAAATTCATGTTCCGGCGTTTCGATTCAAAAATTATATATGTGCGTATCCGATCATTACAACGGCTCGCTCCAAAAAAGACTAGGCCTCCCTTGGCCTACGCGCCACCGTCGATCCGTGGTAGGATTTCGAACTTACACGAAAGGTCAATTGCATGCAATTAGCTAGCTCGATTCGTCAATATACGTTTCTAGTTACTTCGGACTAATGACGTTAGATGGCGCACTGATGTCCGTTCATGGAATGTAATAACATAAATATGCTAAAATAAAGTACACGAAAATTTTCGTGTAACACATCATATAAAAAATCTTTTATATGATGCGTAACACGAATTATATTATGTAATTAAAATCTATCGAAATTCAAATCATATCCACCCACCACATAATTTTTTTTTATGGAATGAGAGTGACAAACGAGCACACAGTCCACCTGATGGTAATTGGATACTGTAGCACATAGACATCTACATTTATCCTCGATTAAGAATCAAAATGCAAATGCCCCCTCACCCTGAGGACTAAGTTGGAATGCTTTTATATAAAAGTGTAGTTATAAGCAAACTCACTGTCCACCTGACGGCAAGAGTTTACTGCAATCAATGGATACCTGATGCCACCTTCAAACAAAAAAAATAGCCACAAATGCGTTGTCGATTCTGCAGACTAAGATGGACTGCCTAACAGTCCGTAATTACACTCGCTCTATATCTGTAATTATACCCTTAGGACCTGGAAAACATCAGCGCAAGCACTGTTATTTGGTGGGGAAATAGGTAAAGTAAGAGGGTGGTACCCACCCAGGCGGGCTCCCAGGCAGAAAATCCTACCACCTTGTATATGGAGATGAGCCTATCTCATGGTAAATTGATGACCGAAATTACCAAGCTTTATAAGCGGATTTGCAACGGCAGTATAAGTCGTCTTAATTATAAAATATATACGAGCAAACGGCTTCATTAATGTATCTAAGAATGATGTTACCGTGTTTAGAAAATCATACTGATGTTTTTTTTTCATATTGATGTATACGTGGTAGAGCCAAACTGCGGCTATATTAGTAGTATAGTTGTAGCACGAATGGGTCGGCTCGACCGGGGAAGGACCACGCTCTCACAGAACTTTCGCATGGTAAGTGTAGAGAACCGGAGACCCATGTTAATGGAAACGAGGCATTCCATCTTAGTCCTCACGGGTGACAACATATCTGTATTTGGATTCGTATTTAAGGATAGATGTAGATGTCTATGCGCCACAGCAACCACTTACCATTAGATAGACCGCGTGCACGTTTGTCACCCTATCCTATAAAAAAATGTAGAGGCGGTGTAAGAATACCCAATATCCCGTATCGTCTCGAAGGTGTCGTGAGGAAACCAAGGAAAACAAACTAGTAGATGAGTAACAGCGTCTGCCTGATAAAAACTACAAAATTAAAAAAGAACTGGGCTTGCCAACCCGTCTACTAAGCGTGGCAACTGTGGCAAATATCTACCTAATGAGGCAATCTGTGGGGAGATCTATGTTCAGCTGTAAGCTTTGATAGGTTGCTATGGATGAATTAATGATTTATTTGTTCTATATTCACTCACAGTATTACATTTTGAATTTTGTTACTTGCAGGTAAGAGAGTGAGAGAATAATTGAAGATGCTGCTTCGGTAAGCAATTATTTTATATGTGACACTTTATTAACATAATATTCTCGGTAATCAAAAGATTGTTTTTAAACTTTTATAAACCAGAGCTTGATTACAATTCCGCCTGGTGGTATTTACAATTTAGGCCTTCATTATCACTTGGTAATGAAGGCCTAAATGGTAAATCGCACGGACTTAGCATAATAAGCCTTGATGAAGTCCAGATGACCATGAAGAAACAGATAAATAAAAAAAACAACAGTTTTATACCCCATGAGTTTGCTCTGATATTTCACCCTGGTATTCTGTGTAAGCGTGTTCTTCCCAGGTTGCGCCGAGTCAATCGTGGTGCAACCATAATATGTTGCAGCTTGGCTCTACTGCGTACATGTATTAATGTCTTGGGCCACCTTAAGATTATCATATAAAATGATCGAAATATATATTATATAGGTGTTAAGTTTGCACATTTGACTCAATATGTACATTTTACGAGCTAAACTGTCATAGATTTCTCATATTTCTGTGAATCATAAATCTATGATCATGTACGTGTTACGAGCTAAAAGTATTGTTTTTTATTATATTGTATAATAATGATATTTAACTGCCTCATTGCCGTTGGACCAAAATCAGTAATTGGGTTTTTCTGAAAAGAAGTTCTAAGTAACAGCCCGGTGTCAGCAAGTTAGCGGTGTTTCGCCAACATGCATCGGAAAGCACAAGAGTGCCATCTAATCGGACTATGAGAGTGATGGAATAAGGACACACTCGTGCATTGTAATCCTGTTCTGCGCAGATGGCTAGTCTCCATTGAGACTCGCTATATTCGAAAATTCGGTCTGGACGATATTATTATTAACTATTTGTTCGTTAGTCAGTTGGCTATTCTTTTATTAAATTCGTTTCGAGCAATAGTTTAAATGCAAAACTTTAAATGCAAATATTCTACATGCAGTTTTCTAGTATAGATTGTACAGACTTTTTAAGAGCATTAAATCAAATGCAATTACACGAAATGACCAATATCTTGTTTATTAAACAAAACTAAAAATGAATACCTGCACTATGCCCATGACAATATAATGTTATTGTTATACCGGGTTATCAGTGGGACATGCATTCTTAAATAATCGGGTTACCACGAACTGCGACACAAATCGATCATGTTGAGATAAATCGTAGTTGACTTAGTTAAAGAAAAAAAAATCTGCATCTGCTTTATCGGTTTCATCTTTGAAGTAATACATATATTACTTCAATAGCTGTTCCCCGCGGTTTCACTGAGCCGCGCGACAAAAAATGACACATCGTTTATAGAAGCGTTAACTACCTGTTTCTTTCAGTTTTCATCAGGCGGCCAGGCTTATGCGTCGTCCGCGTGCCGAGTCGAGTGTTGAATTATTTTAATTTTCCATTACGTCCAAATGACATGCTATGAAGGACAAAGCTTATTTTCAAAAATTCTCTTGATGATGAAGTAACTTACATTCGTAAGAACTAATATGTCATGCCCAATAATAACGCTCATAAATAACTTCTTTGTTTTTAATAATTTTTTGTCACAAAACACTTTATTGTGGCTTATTTACACTTTATTAGATGGGGTAAAGATATTTTTGTAGAACATTGTACTTCCGTATCACTAGCCAATACGCAAACGTACGCGTGTAAATAAATTCGGGAGAGCTTTTTTCATGACATGCTGAACAAAAAATATTATTTAAGGTTAGCTGAGAGGTGTAATCTAATGATAAAAAACTTATACTGTTCATCATGAATCTGGATATCATACATAAAAAAAAATTATCACTTAAAACTGGTAGTTTTAAAGATTGGCGTGTTTAAAGAAACAAAAACCTCTTCCACTTTATTATATTAATTAATATAGTAGGAAGATATATTCTATCTCATTCTCTCGCAGGCTAAATCTATAGATGAATATTATGTTTGTCTTTTTTTAGTGTCGCTTTTTCGTTCTATCGCGTTTTAAATCACAACAATACTAAAAAAAATTCACTTCAAAATCAATAAAAACTCTTCCGCTTTATTATATTAATTGATATAAGAAGATGTATTTTATCTCATTCTTTCGCAGGCTAAAACTGTTGATGTATATTATGTTTGTCTTTTTTTGGTGTCGCTTTTTCATTTCATCTCTGTTCAAATCACAACGATACTAAAGAAATTTCACTTCAAAATCAATAAAAACTCTTCCGCTTTATATACCTTGATGATGTAAGAAAGAAATAGTAGATTAAAGTCCGCGGGCTCAACCAAGTGTCAACATGTTACTTCATTGTCTTATATCTATTTATTATTTTTATTTTTAGTCGTTATTGGAAAGACACTTTTTTATGGGATAGGGTGAAAAACGAGCACACAGTCCACCTGATGGTAAGTGGTTTTTGTGGCCCATAGACATCTACATCTATCCTCGATTACGAATCAAAATGCAGACGCGTTGTCATCGTGAGGACTAAGATAGAATGTCTCATTTCCAGTAAAAAGGGTCTCCAGTTCTCTACGCTCACCATACGAAACACAGCAGCATTAAGCTACTATTTTACGCTGAAATTCTGTGTGAGCGTGGTCCTTCCCCGGTCGAGGCGATCCATTCGTGCTACAACTATACTACTAATATAACTGCAGCATGGCTCTACCACGTATAAAATTCCTGCCCATCACCTGATTTGTTTCCCTCAATCACCTCCTACGAAAACCACGGGATGATGTGGGGTAGTGAATATTATTACACCGCAACACACCGTAAAAAGTTAGGATTAATCAACTGACAAAAGTCCTAACCCCAGAATTTCTGAATAAGAAATTAAATACTATATTTAATCTGTAATCGTTCCAACGTAAGACTATATTTAGCTTCATATAGAGCACAGATGACGGCATCGCATGCGAAAGTGGAAGTTCTGCTTCCGCGTTTCGTCGGTGAGTGCAGGTGGCCGGAGGCCCAAATCCCCCCCCCCCCCCCATCAACATGGTAGCGGAATTAAATAAAGATAGACTACCCCAGGAGGGTACCAGCACCCCTGGAGAATCCCTCGCTGAGCATCCACGACCATGTTTCTCCACTTCTGAGCGTGGGTGCTCAGGCTGCCCCGCGTATTCTGGGGGGGGCGAAATTCCGCTCAAGACTACAACTGCTCGGGGCAAACGGAGCAACAAGACCAAGGCGACCCCTGCCACGCTGTCCGTGAATTTCTGCAATATCAGGGGACTTCACTCTAACCTAAACGCCGTCCACTACCATCTCGAGACGGCGAGGCCGGCTCTGCTCTTTCTGACCGAGACGCAGGTGTCCTCTCCGGCTGATGTTTCGTATCTCTCCTACCCGGGGTACAAACTGGAACACTCCTTTGTGCCTCGGGCTGGAGTTTGCGTTTACGTCAGAGAGGACATCTGTTCTCGACGCCTCGGCAGACTTGAAGGTTCGGACCTGTCCATCCTTTGGCTACGCGTAGACAGCGACGACCATCCGCGCGTCTACGGGTGCCTCTATAGGTCCCACAGCGGTAATGCCGAAACAGACCGACTCTTCGACCACGTCCAAATGGCTGCAGATTCGTTGCTACAGCAGATCCCCTCTGCAGAGATCGTGATCCTCGGCGACTTTAACGCCCATCACGCCGAATGGCTCGGTTCACGTTTAACCGATCATGCGGGGAGATCTGTTCATGATTTTGCCTTGGCATATGGTCTGACACAACTGGTTACTTCGCCTACGCGGATTCCAGATGTGGAGGATCATGCACCTTCCCTGTTGGACCTTCTGCTGACCTCTCACCCGGACGGATATCAGATTTCCGTCGACGCCCCTTTAGGCTCCTCGGACCATTGTCTGGTCCGGAGTGTTGTGCCACTCACGCTGAAATCGCGGTTGCATTCTGCAGGCTGCCGCCGTGTTTGGCACTATAGGTCAGCCGATTGGGATGGGATGCGGTCTTTCTTTGCATCCTACCCTTGGGGGCGGGTTTGCTTCTCGCCGGATGATCCCAACGTTGTTGCGGATTCTGTTACTGATGTGGTACTTCAGGGTATGGAACTTTTTATTCCTTCCTCTGTGGTGCCCATTGGAGGCAAATCTCAGCCATGGTTTGGTCGCTCCTGTAAAATAGCATCATGCTATAAGCAGGAGTGCTACCAAGCCTGGGTTGATGCATCAGCGTCCCGGGATGTAAACACCAGCGCTCTAAAAAAGAAGTATAATTCCGCCTCTAGGTCCTTCAAAAGAGTCATTGCCAAGGCAAAGTCAGAGCACATAGGCAGAATTGGCGAGAGACTAGTTCGCCTTCCTTCTGGAACGCGTGCATTCTGGTCTCTCGCCAAGGCTGTCCAGGGGAATTTCTGTCAGCCATCTCTTCCATCTCTGCACAGGGAGGACGACTCACTGGCCCATACTGCAAAGGAGAAAGCCGATCTTCTAGGCTCCTTCTTTGCGTCTAACTCGACTCTCGATGACGGGGGGAGTACGCCGCCGACCATCCCGCGGTGTGAGTGCTCCATGCCGGAAGTGCAGTTCACACAGCGCTCGGTTCGCAAAGCACTCCTCTCCCTGGACATCCACAAGTCGAGTGGGCCTGACGGAATCCCCCCAATTGTGCTGAGGACGTGTGCTCCAGAGTTGGCACCGGTTTTAACGCGTCTTTTCCGGTACTCCTACTCCCTAGGCGTAGTCCCAAAATCATGGAAGACTGCTTTCGTCCACCCGATCCCTAAAAAAGGCGACCGCTCAGACCCGTCCAACTACCGGCCAATCGCCATCACCTCCTTGTTCTCCAAAACAATGGAGTCCATTGTAAACTGCCAGCTCATGAGGTACCTTGAGGATCACCAGCTGATTAGTGACCGCCAATACGGTTTTCGCCGTGGTCGGTCAGCTGGTGATCTTCTGGTCTACCTCACTCACAGATGGGCGGAGGCAGTAGAGTTCAAGGGGGAGGCATTGGCCGTTAGTTTGGACATTGCGAAGGCCTTCGATCGGGTTTGGCACAAAGCGCTTCTTTCGAAGCTCCCTTCCTATGGGCTTCCCGAGAAATTGTGCGATTGGATCACCAGCTTTCTTGCAGATCGGAGCATCAAGGTCGTTGTAGACGGTGCAAGCTCCGATTGCAAGCCTATTAATGCTGGTGTTCCACAGGGCTGCGTGCTATCGCCAACGCTGTTTCTTCTGCATATCAATGATATGTTGCATACCCGTAACATTCATTGCTATGCAGATGACAGCACTGGTGATGCTCTTTACACCGGCCGAGCCAATATTTCTCGGGAAAACGTCTCCGAGTGCCGGGACAAACTTGTGTCTGAAGTCGAGTCTTTGCTGAACAGAGTCTCGGATTGGGGACGACTAAATCTAGTCCAGTTTAACCCCCAGAAGACACAAGTTTGCGCGTTAACCGCTAAAAAGAACCCCTTTGTCGTATCCCCTCAGTTTCAAGGCACTCCCCTTGTTGCCTCAGCCAGTATCGGAATCCTCGGCGTCGACATATCGAGTGACGTGCAGTTTCGTGGTCACTTGGAAGGGAAGGCCAAATTGGCCTCTAAAAAGCTTGGCGTGCTCAGCAGAGCGGGGCAGTATTTCATGCCGGCACACCGCCTGCAACTTTACAAGGCGCAGGTTCGACCGCACATGGAATACTGTTCCCATCTCTGGGCTGGGGCTCCCCAGTACCAGCTCCTTCCACTTGACCGCATCCAGCGCAGAGCGGCTCGAATCGTCGACGACCGAGGGCTTTCCGATCGGCTCGATTCACTGGCGTTGCGAAGAGATGTTGCATCTCTTTGCGTATTTTATCGCATCTATCACGGGGAGTGCTCTGAGGAATTGTTCGGATTAATCCCAGCCGCCAAATTTCGTGAACGCACGACACGGCAAACGTCCCGATACCATCCACACCATCTGGATGCTTGGCGGTCCACCACTGTACGTTTCACAAGGAGCTTTCTTCCACGTACAACCTCTCTGTGGAATAGTTTATCACCGGCGATTTTTCCGGACCGATACGACCTGGGGACCTTCAAGAAAAGAGCTTACTCCTTTCTAAAGGGCCGGCAACGCACCCGCAATTCTCCTGGTGTTGCGGTTGATCATGGGCGGCGGTAGTCACTTAACATCAGGTGAGCCGCATGCTCGTTTGCCCCCTCTTCTATAAAAAAAAAAAAAAAAAAAAAGAAATCTTTAGCTACTCTTACTACACTGCAGGTCTACGACACTTATCTATTGAACTGGTTTAAAGTGCATCCGAACTGAATCACCACAGCTACAATCGCGTGTTTACCTGTATTTTAACACTGTCGTTGGCTTTGACCCGTCACGTTGAAATTAAACAACAACGAAAGTCAAATGTTCTTTGATAACTACGCTACAAAGTTAGATAGAAACAGAAACAGAAACTTTATATTCGATGTAGATTATAAATAATACTTATTGAAAGTCATTTTAACGTTTAATTTACCACTGGTTTGGAAAATAAGTCTCTGTAATAAGAAGAACCAGTAGAAACTCAGCGGGAGAGTCATAGTCAAATTAATTGTTGTTTACAAAACAAAAAGTAACGCCATCTCATCAACAAGTAAAATACATTATGAACAAATTAATAAAATCAGAGAAAGCATATTGTGTTCAAGAATTCTTATCTTTTAAATAATTATTATATTTCGTACAATTCAATTTAATTTATTTGCTATTCTTTTTGTATCTCTATATAACTCTGCAAGGGCACTGCGTATATTGGATTTTTAATATTGTTATTACATTTACATTATAGTGTTATTTGTAAAATTATCATTATTAATTTCTGTGAATATTTGAAATTAATTTAAATAATAAATAAATCATCATCTTCATCACAACATTTTTTCACTAGTCCACTGCTGAACATAGGCCCAAAAACGAATGCTACAAACGTTCCTGAGCCACCTGCATCCATTAACTTGCGTGTCTTACCAGGTTGTCACTCCATTTAGTGGGGAGTCGCTCAACACTTCGCCTACCAGTACGAGGCTGCCACTCGAAAACCTTGCTTCCTCATCGGTTGTCGGTTCTTCGAACTATATGGAATGCCTATTGCCACGTCAGCTTACCAATCCGTTGGGCTATGTCGATCACTCTGGTTCTACTGCGGATATTCTCTTTCCAACTTTATCATACAAAGAAGTCCCGAGCATACTCGTAGCCCTCTCCATAGCTCGCTGAGCGACCTTGAGCTTAACAACGATATCGAGAATCGATAGAGAGAAAAAAAGACATATTATTTATTTCTAAATCCTACTTAAGGGCCTATACTACCTCAGCTCAAATTCTAATTTCGCCCCCACTTCCCCGCGCGTCGTATGGTATGTACCGACGTGTTTATAGTCACTAATACTGTAAGTAGATAGGTCGTTAGATACTTTTTTCATTAGGTTTATTATATTTATGCCTGTTTCTTTACGTCAACCCAGTCGCTTCTTATTTTTATTACGGTTATTTCCCATTTTAATTTTACGTCGTCCTGTTGCGAAATGTGTAGTCTGATCGTAAGCGACACATTTCCCGTTCAAAAGTCGTAGCGAGACTGATCGGGCGGCAGGCAACAAGGTTCAGAACGCCGATAGTTTAGGTAATTTCTTTTTACAGTGAAAATAATGTTAATATAAAAAAGCATAAGTCTACTTTATAGTTAGTTCAGTCAGTATGCAAAGTTTCATGATCTAATTTAAAGTATTTTATGAATACCAGCGATTTATTGATCAGTTTGGAGGTAACTTTGGATTTTTTCTATCGAGAAAATTTTACGGAATCGTGTTTTCGTCTAACATAATTTACATTAACATTAATCCTCAACTTTATTTTACAACTACCATATATTTATTTCAAAATTAATGCTGCAATATTTTCGGCATAACGGAGGATCTTGCAAAATCTTTTGATCTTTTGATTAATTGATCTTGCTATTTCCCCTTAATCACTGAAAACTCCTGCAAAGAGTAATAACATTTTTTCATTAAAAATGTATTAACTTCCTTTTTCGACTTTTGTAACACATTAGTGAAGGTCCCGTCCAAATTCGTTTTCTAGTTTTTGTGTGATGCGTGCCGAGACAGTTTGTTTGTCTCGGCACGCATCACAAAACAAGACAACATTTCCCATTGAAGTAAAGTGTACTTACGTACTAGAACAGCTATATCAAACAAAAAATGTGCGCTACTATGTGTTCGCGCGGTTGGTTTTTTTATCATAGAATAAACAGGTAGAACGATCCGTAGGTAATACTAGATTGTATTGTTAAATAGGTAAATTATATCGAAACACAATATTTAAATTTTGTCAGTTATTTTGTATATTATATTTGCTTATTTAATATAATATTACATAATATTATATCACAATTACATTTTAATGATATTTTTATCTAAATATTTTAAAAGGTATCTATGTCAAATATAAAAAACATACTAAATGTATGTTTAACAAAACTTATTAACATAACATTTAAATTACAAATATATTTATTTAAATTAGAATAAGAGTCGTTCATAAATGCTGGGCACACGAGACTTAAAAATGGACGAATTTATTCCACTTTGACTATGATGTGGAAACCCAAAAATAAAATAAAAGTTCAATAAGCAGATTTAAATATGAAAAATTTAGCCTAATTATAATAACTTATATATGTGTTCCCACAAAAAAAATGTGTATAATAATATATTCGTCCTATACTTAAGTGCCCACAGAAATGTCGCATCTGAATTCTGAACATATTAATTTCATAATCTATATTCCATGACACGAGATGGCGTCTTAGGAATAATTTGTTTTATTATTAATCTATAATACAACTTTTTTATTGATCAAGTATCTTATTATTAAATATATTATTATTCATCCAGGGGAATTTCTGTCAGCCATCTCTTCCATCTCTGCACAGGGAGGACGACTCACTGGCCCATACTGCAAAGGAGAAAGCCGATCTTCTAGGCTCCTTCTTTGCGTCTAACTCGACTCTCGATGACGGGGGGAGTACGCCGCCGACCATCCCGCGGTGTGAGTGCTCCATGCCGGAAGTGCAGTTCACACAGCGCTCGGTTCGCAAAGCACTCCTCTCCCTGGACATCCACAAGTCGAGTGGGCCTGACGGAATCCCCCCAATTGTGCTGAGGACGTGTGCTCCAGAGTTGGCACCGGTTTTAACGCGTCTTTTCCGGTACTCCTACTCCCTAGGCGTAGTCCCAAAATCATGGAAGACGGCTTTCGTCCACCCGATCCCTAAAAAAGGCGACCGCTCAGACCCGTCCAACTACCGGCCAATCGCCATCACCTCCTTGTTCTCCAAAACAATGGAGTCCATTGTAAACTGCCAGCTCATGAGGTACCTTGAGGATCGCCAGCTGATTAGTGACCGCCAATACGGTTTTCGCCGTGGTCGGTCAGCTGGTGATCTTCTGGTCTACCTCACTCACAGATGGGCGGAGGCAGTAGAGTTCAAGGGGGAAGCATTGGCCGTTAGTTTGGACATTGCGAAGGCCTTCGATCGGGTTTGGCACAAAGCGCTTCTTTCGAAGCTCCCTTCCTATGGGCTTCCCGAGAAATTGTGCGATTGGATCACCAGCTTTCTTGCAGGTCGGAGCATCAAGGTCGTTGTAGACGGTGCAAGCTCTGATTGCAAGCCTATTAATGCTGGTGTTCCACAGGGCTGCGTGCTATCGCCAACGTTGTTTCTTCTGCATATCAATGATATGTTGCATACCCGTAACATTCATTGCTATGCAGATGACAGCACTGGTGATGCTCTTTACCTGAAACCGGAAAACGTCTCCGAGTGCCGGGACAAACTTGTGTCTGAAATCGAGTCTCTGCTGAACAGAGTCTCGGATTGGGGACGACTAAATCTAGTCCAGTTTAACCCCCAGAAGACACAAGTTTGCGCGTTAACCGCTAAAAAGAACCCCTTTGTCGTATCCCCTCAGTTTCAAGGCACTCCCCTTGTTGCCTCAGCCAGTATCGGAATCCTCGGCGTCGACATATCGAGTGACGTGCAGTTTCGTGGTCACTTGGAAGGGAAGGCCAAATTGGCCTCTAAAAAGCTTGGCGTGCTCAGCAGAGCGGGACAGTATTTCATGCCGGCACACCGCCTGCAACTTTACAAGGCGCAGGTTCGGCCGCACATGGAATACTGTTCCCATCTCTGGGCTGGGGCTCCCCAGTACCAGCTCCTTCCACTTGACCGCATCCAGCGCAGAGCGGCTCGAATCGTCGACGACCGAGTGCTTTCCGATCGGCTCGATTCACTGGCGTTGCGAAGAGATGTTGCATCTCTTTGCGTATTTTATCGCATCTATCACGGGGAGTGCTCTGAGGAATTGTTCGGATTAATCCCAGCCGCCAAATTTCGTGAACGCACGACACGGCAAACGTCCCGATACCATCCACACCATCTGGATGCTTGGCGGTCCACCACTGTACGTTTCACAAGGAGTTTTCTTCCACGTACAACCTCTCTGTGGAATAGTTTATCACCGGCGATTTTTCCGGACCGATACGACCTGGGGACCTTCAAGAAAAGAGCTTACTCCTTTCTAAAGGGCCGGCAACGCACCCGCAATTCTCCTGGTGTTGCGGTTGATCATGGGCGGCGGTAGTCACTTAACATCAGGTGAGCCGCATGCTCGTTTGCCCCCTCTTCTATAAAAAAAAAAAAATTACCCGATGAAAAGTAATTCCTTGGTTTTTACTGACATTTCTTGATTTATTTGTGCAATATCTAAGTACACACGACGGCATATTTTTATCAAGAATTTTTTTTAAATCAACACAACACGTGACATCTGTACAAGCGCCTAGCGAGTGACTGATTAAAGTGCGGTGTATGCACCGCAGTTGAGTGGAACGGAGTAGCTGAATGCAATGTCGCCTCTAGTACGTAGTACATAATAGCTAAATGACATTTCCAAAATTTTTCGTTTTGGCTTCTGTATCTATAGTAAGTATAGTATATCCTTATTCAAATTTCGTCGGGTTAGACTTTTATCATAATCTTTTTTCATTAGAATGCTTTTTACATGTGCCTTGAAATTATTTATAGGCTACTCTGTACTGAAAATTAAATAAAACAGAACGTTGTTATAAATTGTTATACTAGATCTTTACCTATGAAATTGACGTTCGGCAGTATTGGCCATTCCAAATTAAAATAATTTTTGCTTGGCTAAGAATACTAATTTCAAATTAATTTTATTTTAAAAACATGGAATTCTTTTTTCAAAATTAGTCATTTGTAAACCAAAAATGAGCCGCTAGTTTATATGGAGAGTGTACTTTTGAACAGCAATTTTAGTTTTATTACGCGTAACAAAGATAAAGACATCACTCGTTTTATCGAAGGTATTTGAATAGTTTCTATAATAGATTACTATCGTATTTGGGCTTTAAAGCAACATTTACTCGTAACATATTAATTTGTTTAAAAACGATCTCTGAGTGGCGGAATGCTCTTTTCTGTAGTATAAATATGTTCTCCACATCAGCTGATGATTCCCTTAACAATAACCCATTCGACATCACATTATATGAAACTAACTAAAATAAACCAACCTTACTGCATCAGTATGCTACGCTCGCTGTAAATTTCACAGTACGCGAGCAACCCTGAACACCGCACCGATAAAATTGTTAATTGCAATTTTCAGCGCTGATTTACCACGTGCTCGGCGGTGAAGGAAAACATCGTGAGGAAACATGCATGTCTGAGAAATGAGAAAAATATTTCGAAGATATTTTAAGTGGGCCAACATGCATTGGTGCAGCGCGGCGGACACTTCCTTGCCCTAAAACCCTCCCAGTAATAAGAGGAGGCCTGTGCCCAGCTCTGGGACGTATATAAGCTGTAACTTTTAACTTAGCGGTACCAAGTCTCCTTGACAAAGCTTTAATATAAGGTCTCCATTGTAGACGAGAGTATAACTACTACTAATCTACTAATTCAAGAATTTGATAAGTATAAAAGTACTTATCAAATTCTTGAATCTTGAATCCACTAAAGATTGATAACATTATATAATAGTGATAACGTTTATCAAGAAATACCGTTACCAAATAGCCTTGTGGCAGTAACATAAGGGAATACTTCACCTCATTTCGTCTTTTAATGTTTAACCTTTGGCGACTATGGCAAAATACGTGGTACAGCCCCGCTGCATCTATATTATATATAAATGGTTGTAGCACGAAAGGGTTGGTTCGGTTGAGGAGGGACCACACTCTCACAGAATATCATCGTAAATTAAGAGTTTAATGCTGCTGTGTTTCGTCTGGTGAGTGTAGAGAACCGGAGACCCTTTTTACTGGAAACCAGGCATATCCATCTTAGTTCCTTGAGCTTTATATCGTTACGGCTTACAGATTAAAAATATTATGTATTAGCGACCTAATTCATTGGATCTATTTATGAAAATTTTAACATTTGATATTCATTACAGCCTTTCAAATTCCACTGCTGAACATAATTCTCGCTCATGGATTGCCTTATGGGGGATATTTGCCATTGTTGCCAATCCGCTTGCCAAAGTTGGCAACCGCATTTTTTTATATTTGGTCGTTATTAAGAAGAAGCTGCTGCCCATCTCCGGATTTGTTTCCTATGTCACGTCTTACGACTCCCACGGGGTGATAGGTACCGGGTAGTAGGTATTGTTATACCGTCACTACACGGTAAAATATGGTTTGACGGTTAAGCTCAACAGAAGCCAGTTATTTCAACATTACACACAGATACTTTAATTTTATTTAAATGTATATAGATTTACTTTACCATTAATTTATGCATATGTTTGTATATTAGTTATTCACATTCACATTTTGCACAACAGCTATGTTATGGTTGTAGCACGAATGGGTCGGCTTGACCGGGGAAGGACCACGCTCTCACAGAATACTAGTGTAAAATAGTAGCTTAGTACTTCCGTCTATTGTATGGTGAGTGTAGAGATCCAGGGATCTTTTTTACTGGAAACATGGTATTCCATCTTTGCCCTCATGGGTAACAAGTGACAACGCATCTGCATTTTGATTCTTATCGAGGATAAATGTAGATGTCTACGGGCCAGAGCATCAACTTACCATCAGGTAGAATGTGTACTCGTTTATCACGCTTATTCTATAAAAAAAAAACATGAGCGGACTATTTTAGTGACGTGTGGATTGTCGATAAACCGCAACTGTGAACAGCTATCAGCGGTTAACCGCAGTCGTATTGGTTTTTGGCCGACATTACGTCATTTTTTGTACTGGGTGATGTTTTTTTACAATCTGGAAAAAAATAGGGTGTAACAGGTGAACGGCATAAAAGCCTATGGTACTGATATTTTATGACTTTTTTATTTTATATTAACATACCTATTATTAAATTTATCTATCAATAAATACTACTTATTTGTAATAAACTTTCAGTACTAAAATATGACAACATAATGTTTGAACTAAATAAATATATCATTTAAAATCTATCGAAATAAAAATAATACGTACACAATTAGTAGTATTTATTAATAGATCAGTTTCATATTATGTTAATGTAAAATATCAGTGCCATAGGCTTCTATTTCGTTCACTTGTTACACATTATTTTTTCCAGAGAGTAAAAAATCACTCAGTACAAGAAAAGACAAACGAACCACATCTTTTTATCAAACATGATAGAGCCATGCTGCAGTTATATTAGTAGTACAGAAGATTTTTTCCGAACCAGTAGTAAATTAAAAAAAAGTGTTTTTCAATAAATATTATTTAATATTTATTATCTATATTGTATAAAAAAAGTTTCTGTTTCTGTTTCACAAAAATAAGTCATGCTTAAGCCATATAAAACTGAAAATTAATTCTACCCTATATTGGATTGGATTTATTTCAGAGATATGGTACAATAAGTTGTTGCATTATAACTTTTAGGATCATTTACATGTCTTACCGGTATCGGCATAGAAACAGCACGATTATCAATTATCAATTCTTAGTTTTTTACAAATGTCAGCAATAAGATGTAAATATAACAATATTATGTCAATCTAATAACAATAATTATAGTACATAATTAATAAATTGTGAAATTTAAATCTTCAATTACTCCAAATCGTAATACATTTGGAATAATTGAAGCCTCAGTATTAAGTTATATTCCAAATATAACACTTAATATTTTACCTACACTATTAAAAGTGACACTATTAATCATAAGTGTATATAAATTACCCCATATCATCCCGTGATGCAGTAAGAGGTGACGGAAGGCAGCGGACTTACGAGATGGGCAACAGCACCTTCTTGATGCGAAGAATCTCTAAGGGAGGTTTAGTTTCCATCAACGACTGTTGCTCTAAAAAAACGAGGAGTGCTCCAAACACTTCGCCAAAGATCTAAGCGAGTATTAACGAGTACAGTCAAAAATTTTACCAAAGACTTTCAGTCAAAGCGAGATTTAATTGGCTCTCCATCAACTTGGCACGGCAAGGCTCCGGGTAAGAGTGAAATAAAAGCAGAGCTTCTGAAATTAGGTGGAAAACAAGTACTTAAAGTCCTCCGGAAGTTCTTTAACTCCAACTCCGTAGTGGCACCACTTTAGAAGCGTGGAGCAGAAGTGTGGTGGTCTTCGAGAGTTATTGAGAATCGTATCGCACGCAGAAACGACGACTTCCAAAAAAGCTGGTTTCCGCAAAGGCTTTAGTACTATAAATCACACACGTACCCTTCACAAGTTGTACAGAACACAGAGGAGAATAATATCGAGGAGCTGATGTGCTTGAATAGTAATGCTACGAATACTATCTGTTCATTACTTACTTACTTACTTACGATTTAAGCACGAAATCTATCCATTTGCAGACATGTGTGACGTTATGACCCCAAAACTCCCCACCGCTGCATTGGAAGACATTTTCAGGCTACTGAACTGGAATAAATATGGTGTTAACATCAATGGTGAGCACATCACTCACTTTCAATTTACCGACTATACAGTAAAATAAGGCGAAATCCCTGGAGGATCTTAGTACTATGCTCAAAGACCTACCCGTTGGGAAATACTACTAACATAATAATAGTGATTCCCAATGAGTAGGTTTGAGATTAACATGAACAAGACAAAAATCATCTCCAACGTCCACGTTACGACTATACCGGTAGTTGTTGGGAACACAACGCTCGGAGTTGTTGACAGAGTGTGTGTGAGATGTATACCAGGGACATAAATTCTGATTAGGTAAGTCCATTTTCGACCAAAGAGGTCAACGGAAGAATCCACCTCGGCTGGGCTGCGTTCAGGTAGCTGTGACAAATCTTTTTGTCGTATATTCCTCAAAATCAAAACGAAACTGTAGGACCAGTGCGTGCTCCCAGTAATGGCTCACGGAGCTGCAACGTGGTCCTTCATTGATGGCCGAATGATGAGGTTCAAAGCCCGTAACGAGGATGTCCGCTGAAAAACAAAAGTAACGGGCATAGCCTAGTGAATGAGTGGAGCTGAAGTGGAAATGGTACAGCCGTTCAGCTCGAAGAACCGGTAACCGATGAGGAAGAGAGGTCTCGTAAGTACATTGTTGAGCAACCTCCCACTAGATGGAATGACGTACTTAATGAAACGCGCAGGGAGTCGATGGATGCAGTTGGTTCAAGACCGTAATTTGTGGTAATATACTGGAGAGGCCCATTCGTTGCTTCCTTTTTTATTTCATAAAAAGAGACCTCTGCGAAAGACGGGCATACCGTGATGATTGAGTAATTATCCCGTTTGGCGTTTGGTTTCGAAAGCACTGTATTTTTGTGTGACGATAGACTAATTCCACATTGCGGTTTTGGCGAAATCATGTCTAAATAAAAGTTAATAACAATTTAACAAGTTCAGTGCATCGGGAGGGAGTAGGTTCCTCAAACCGGTCGTATTTCAGGTTTCCATTGTTTTAAAAAACTTTGTCCAAAGTCGATGTCAGTATCGTTTTTCACGCCGCAACTACGCTCTGTTTGAAGTTTTTCTGCTTATTTACGATTGAAATGGAACGGTCCGAAATAAGGTTTGATTATTAGTCCTATTTAAATTTTCTTATTCCAAAGAAATTCGTTTTAAGTTTTGTTATCAATTTTTGGCTATTTTAAGAATTATTTAGTTCATTTTCTGTAATATAATATTTTTTTTGGAAATATTATAAGCTAAAACCTTTTATCGACGCTATGAATATTTTAAACGGTTGTTATTAACGTAGTTGGCTATTTTATTTAAAAAAAATATTCCTGTCTTAGGAAAATACTTAATGCAAAATTTTATTTTTTTAACTCAAGACCAAAAACGTACTGATAGGTTTACCCAGTGAAGGTAATGGTTTATGAACTTATTTCCCTTACCTACTTAAAATGAGTTCTTTTAATTTTGATAGCTACCAACATTGATTCATATGCTACCAACATTGACTTATATATTACTAACGTAAGGACCGGGCCGACCGAACAATTAAAACGGATCAATGCATTGGCCCTAAAATTACAGTTTAGGGCCAACGCGAATCGCGAATCGTGGTGCGCGCGCAGGACAGATTTGCCTGTCACAAATATGTCTACTTGCATGGTAAAAGAATGCAAAAATTACGATACAAAGATAAAAAACATGGGGTATCGTATCATCGGTAAATAACCTTACATTAATTTTGTTACAATTAAATTATTATATAAACGCATTTTTAAAGTTTTATTTTACTGTTAGTTTAGTTACATTACTGTGATTAGGCCAGGGCTGGATTCAGACCCTAAAACATTTGTACATGGAAAATAAAATTATACTATTTAAAAAAAATGTTACACGTTTGACGTTTCATGTTTATTTTTCCCATGTGCCGGGATTTTGGCGTCACGCGTCTAGTTTATCAATACGTTTAGTTTTTTGACGGTTTTATTTTTATTTCTGGTAAATTTTTGTCTAAAGAACTTAGTGTAAGTTAAATTTTGAATATTGGTACCTAATATGTTTTATACTCAATAAGGGTAAAACGAAAAGAGTACAAAAGAAAAGGACCGATCGAGCATCGATTGACCAGAAAGGGAGCTAATTCTAATTTTGGTAAAAAAACGCGGTACTCATATACAAAACATAAATTCTCGATATCGTAGGGTTAATAAGAAAAATATTAAAATGTAAAAGGACCTTTAGGTAAAAAATATGGTATTTTCGCTTAGTATTATTACGATACTATGTACTACAAACTATGAAATAATGGTACAATTGGAATAATTATATTACGAAATCTAACCCTGGTTACGTCGTGTCTTGATATGACGTTTGTATTATGACAGATGCGCTACTTTTTCTTGTATGAAAAAGTTATGACTAAAATATTTAGTTGGGCTTATCCTTCCTTTTGAAATCATTGGCTACCAAACACAGATGTCAAAGTTTCAATTTTAATTATCATTTAATACGCGGTAAATGATAGCACTACAATAGAAATTAAGCCTCAACTCTTTGCAAAACTTCATACTGTCACCGCGAGATGTCAACATAAATAAAAACTAAATAATTATATTACTTTATTATAAAATTTGAAATATATTAAATTAGTATTGATCGTTATAAACTGTACTATTTTGTGAACGTAATAAACCACTCCTAACACAATTATTTTAAGCTTATTTAGAGTGGGCGCTATTACCTATGTTACGTAAATAACTTTTAATAAAGCTGCAAACTATTTTTAACGAAATTTATTTATAACGTTTAACGTTTTAAATCCACGCTGTGGCTATACGATAGCTGCAGCACGAATCGACCACGATCTCACAGAATACTAGTACAGCTGTGTTTCGTATAGTGAGTGTAGAGAACCGGAGACCCTTTTGTGCTGGTAACGAGGCATTCTATCTTTTTTTTTCTCTTTATTAGGGATTGTGTTTAATAATAGGATTGTATTGTACAAACAATTGTACAATACAATCCTATTATTAAACACAATACCATATTTAAGCTTTATAATCATACAATTAACACCGTTATCCACATATTACTATTGGGTCTGTGTACTTAATAATTAATAAATGTAATGTTCTATTAAAACGACCCGTTCACTAATAAATACAGAGGGAACTGATTCATATATATGCATGTAAATGTGCACGCACATACATACACACACAAATATATATATATATATATATATATATATATATATATATATATATATATATATGTGTGTGTGTCTATATATATATATATATATATATATATATATATATATATATGTGTCTATATACATATATATGTGTATATATACATATATACAAACATATACATACACGCACATACACATACACATACACATATATACCTAGATAATACATAGATGTAAAAAATTTGATTGTACCTAAATAACCAATTACATTAAGTTGCATTAAATTCACAAAGAACCTCATACACAGCTTTTATATATTTAGAAGAAGTTAATCCAAAGGTATCTATCTCATTAAATTTGTTGTTGTATAATTCCATTATACGATTTAAAGGTGCACGCGCACTGGCATTTGTTTTAATTGGTTTTGGAAATCTATAAATCTAATAAATGATATATTTGTATACTAAGTACTCAGTTTTCTAAAGCGATCAGTCATCATCTTTGTTTATTTTTAATACATAAGTATTTCCTACACCTATTAACAAGAGAAAGAAATAAAAGTAAAAAAATAGAAAAAAATTACTAGTATAAACAAAGTAACAGACATACTGGGACTAGTGTAATGGACTAAAGTAATGTTTAAAAAAAATGTATCTTAGTCTTCAGGGGTCACACCGCATCTGCGTTTTGATTCTTAATAGACGACAGACGTAGGTGCTTGTAAACTACAGCAAACACAACTTCAGGTGAACTATGTGTTCGTTTGTTACACTTATTATATAAATTAAAATAAATAAAAAGTCCCAAGGCTAAAGCACGGGTCTCTGCTCGTTTCTGAGAGGACTATAGAGCAATTAAACTGCCTCACTGCTTGTGTTGGGTGAACATGCAGGTTTCCTCACCATATGGAAAATTGCAACTTACTCACATCTGTGGCCCCACCGGCGCCGGCTGCCCCGTAGCAACGGCTCCTCGGGGTATCACTTCTCCCAATTTTGCTTCCCGGGCAAGGCCCACCAGAAACACAAGGCGCGCATTCCTCCGCGTCCTCTAACTCCACGGATCCTAGTCCTGGTAATTTTTTTAAATATACCAATCAATATGCACTAAGCAGTGAACGACATTTTAATTAATAAGTCTATTGTTTACAAAGTCTTTGCGTGGAAAACAGTCGCGTGAGTTATATTAAAAGTGATTAAAGAGTTAATTTGCAAGGGAAATATTATGAAGCTAACGACTAAAGGTCATTCGACCTATTAACAGACCCTAGAATTATAAATCACTGACCCTGGAGAAGACGAGCTGCAATCACGACTTATTGCCACTTTCAAATTGTTTATCCATCCATCTTAAAATAGTAGGTTATACTATTAATCAACAGCAGTTATAGCTTATCAAAAGTCTTTTGCTGAACACAGCCTCTCCATAGAGCGCCTCATAAGGGGGGATACTTCCCATAGTTTTTTTTTATTTTATTTTATTCTTTATTTTATACTTAAAAATAATATTAACAATGTTATAAACATAACTAATATTCCCCTTAACCACTGGAATGGTGGATTCGAACCCACGACCATTTGTGTTCGCGGTCCGCGCCCTGCCATTAGGCTACTGTCGCTTGAGAGTTGCCATGCTTGGCTCGCGGGTTGTAAACAGCAGTTTTTTATTGAATAAAAACACAGTCCACCTGATAGTAAGTAGATGCTGTGTACCATAGACAACATCAATCCTCAATAAATAATCAAAACATAGATGGGATGTGACGCCTGAGGACTAAGATAGAACGATTCGTTTCCAATAGTTGTTATTAGGAAGAAACTACTGCCCATCTCCCGGTTTCCACAACCGTTGGTGAAGAAAGGGCGATACTCCACTGGTTATAGTGATGACCTGGTAAGACATACAGTGACTACCTGGACAGTAGCTTAGGACCGTACTTTGTGATTCCTTCCTTCCTGAGGCGGTTATCTGGACCCTTTCTGCCCTAAAGTCCTCTCACGAATAAGAAAAGACGAAGAAGATTTATTGAGTATGTAGGCCTACCCTATCAAAAGTCAAGCAGTAGACTTTAGATTAACTTAAGACTTTAAATTGTTTCGTAGGGGATTAGGGGGATATTTACAAATATGCTCATTGCAAATAGAAAGCATATAAGTGCAAGCAGACAGGTGATATTTAAGAAGTTTGTCTCCTGGAAAAAGAACCTACGGTCAAAGAACAAGGAATCTCTCAAAGAAGATCTCCTAAAATAAGTTACAAGTCTGTATGTTAATTTTACTTTTTAAAAGTTGAGTAAAAACCATAAACACTGAATTTTAAGACTTTCGTTGTAAATTTGCTTTCAATTTCAAAATTATGCTTTAAAAAATAAAAGCGATTCTGAACGCGACCTTGACACGATTTTAATATTTTCTTAATTACTTCAATCTTAACGTAGGTAACTAAAAATTTTTGAAATCTCTTTAACTAATTACATTTTGGCTTACACATTATAATATGAGCGTAATTGCTCTGTGTCGATTCTTCGAGCTACATCGCCGGCCCGCTGCCACTTCGGCATAACGATTTTATTTTCGTTACGAAGGGCTAGAAATGTTCTCTAATTTTCACCTCACAACTTTTTATCTGATTAATATTCCTAGGATCATATTACTAGGAGTCATTTAATAACTATTTTAAAGAAAATATTTTTACGGAATTAGAAATTAGTAATTCTGCAGCAGTGTGGCAGCAAAGAACACCCTTGCTTATTCGAATCGTTCGATCGAATAAATCGCCGATATATTGTAACTAAATTAAAAGTATAAGGATACTTTACCGACGTGCATGTACGAGTATGCGCAGATACATATATGGATGCTAAAGTAGCGAGAAAGGTATGACAGGATCGTGCCAATTGAATCCGTAGTCTCTGCTTAAACCTCTAAATGACATGCGTGAAAGTTTTTATGTATTGTTTGATTCTTTATATATTTTTCCACTGCTAAGCAACTGACTAACAAGTTGCAACTAACGCCAGAATTTACTTTTCATATCGACGCTCCAATTCCACAAGGCCGACGCCTAGTATTCAAGAATCCGGTTGGGTGTACATGCTGCGGCCTCGCTCGTACTCGATAAAGGTCAACAACACTAAGCAAAGTTTAGTGGTTTCTGAAATTTAAAAAATAAATAAAAACTGGATAGAGGGACATTGTATAAAGTCCTCCTTTTTACAGTATAAGGGTGACAAACGAGCACATAATCCACCTGATACTAGTGGCTGCTGCCCATAGACATGTACATTTCTTCTCAATTAAGAATCAAAATGCAGATGCGTTGTCACCCCTGCAAACTAAGATGGAATGCTTCGTTTCCAGTAACAAGAGTCTCCGGTTCTCTACACTCACCATACGAAAAACAGCAGCATTTACCTGCTATTTCACGCTGGTATTCTGTGAGAACGTGGTCCTTCCCCGATCGAGCCGACTCATACGAATCACAACCATAATATACCTGCAGCATGGCTTTTACCACATTTAAAATGCACCTTACAGTAAATAAATTCTACATAATATAAAAAGAGTATGTACTAGAGGACGTTTCCTTTCTTTCTTTAGTATCGCCGGACGATTTAATGTTATAGCAATTTCAACTTGAGTGTGTTATACGTCACAATGTATGATGTCAGTTCTATGTCAAATAACTTCGGTACAGATTCTGTCACAGATCAAAAAAGATAAAGTTTAATAGAATCCTTGAATAAACGTTAAAAAAAACTATTTGTGCTGTTTTATTTTAAAAATGGAACTCGAGAAAAAATGAAATGTTTTCAAAATAATTTAAGTATTATAAATTTTATTTAAATTTTAAAATGCATGTTTGCATTCAAAAATTTTCGCTATCTTTGATAAGAAATACCTGCTTAAAACTCAAAGATAAGAGCTCTGATAATTTTACTTAGAAAGCGATTTTCATGATAAATTCACCGCACATAGATAAATAACTATTTCAGGATTCAAAATTTCAAAATTTAATTATATTTATCAGTAACTTGATTCTTCCTTCTCACTTCCACCATCAGACAACCGGACAAACAAATTAGAACCAAACGTTTTCAAAGCGCGTAGGTAGGTAGATAGTAGAACTACTAGCGCATAAAAATCAATGATCCAATGTTTCCAAATTAAATATATAAATTATTTAAAAAGCATATTCTTAGAAAGATAAGTGATCGATGAACTTATTAACACTTTTTTTTAAATCGATTAATTGCTATTTTTACATTAAAAGAGTGGTTTAAGTAGCTTATGGTGTAATACAGGTCAGAGAGGACATCTGTTCTCGACGCCTCGGCAGTCTTGTCCCATCCGCAGAGATCGTGATCCTTGGCGATTTTAACGTCCATCACGCCGAACGGCTAGGTTCACGTTTAACCGATCATGCGGGGAGATCTGTTTATTACTTTGCTTTGGCATGTGGTCTGACACAACTGGTTACTGCGCCTACGCGGATTTCAGATGTGGAAGATCATACACCTTCCCTGTTGGAACTTCTGCTGACCTCTCATCCGGATATCAGGTTTCCGTCGACGCCCCTTTAGGCTCGTGGGTCCATTGTCTTGTCCGGAGTGTAGTGCCAGTCACATTAAGGTCGCGGTTGCATTCTGCAGGGTGCCGGGGAGTCTGGCACTATAGGTCGGTCGATTGAGATGGTATGCGGTTGTTTTTTGCATCGTACCCTTGAGGTTTGCTTCTCACCGGACGATCCGAGAGTTGTTGCTGATTCTGTCGCTGATGTGGTACTTCAGGGTATGGATCTTTTTATTCCGTCCTCTGTGGCCATCGGAGGCAGATCCCAGCCATGGTTTGGTCGCTCCTGTAATAAATATATATATATATATAGCTCGAAGAACCGATAACCGATGGGGAAGAAAGGTTCTCGAGTGGCAGCCTCGTACCGGTAGGCGTAGTGTAGGGCGACCCCCCACTAGATGGAGTGACGACCTGGTAAGATATGCAGGAAGTCGATGGATGCAGGTGGCTCAGGACCGTGCTTTGTGGCATTACTTGGGGGAGGCCTATGTTCAGCAGTGGACTTGTGAAGGGCTGTAATGATGATGATGATGATGATGATATATATATATATATATATATATATATATATATATATATATATATATATATATATATATATATATATATATATTTATTACAGGAGCGACCTATTATGTTGCTATTATATATATATATATATATATATATATATATATATATATATATATATATATATATATATATATATAATAGCAACACGCTATAAGCAAGAGTGCTACCGGCCTGTGCTTACGAATTAACGTCCGGGATATAAACACCAGCGCTTTTAAAAAGAAGTATGATTCCGCCTCGAGGCCCTTCATAAGAATCATTGCCAAGGCAAGGTCTGAGCACATCGGCAGAATTGGCGAGAAGCTAGTTCGCCTTCCTTCGGGAATCCGTGCATTCTGGTCTCGCCAAGGCTGTCCAAGGGAACTTCTGTGAAGACGTGTGCTCCGGAGTTGGCACCGATTTTAACGCGACTTTTCCGGTAATACTACTCTCAAGGCGTAGTCCCAAGTTCATAGTAGACGGTTTTGGTCTATCGCCATCACCTCCTTATTCTCCAAAATAATTAACTTAACTTAATCAACACAAAATAAATTAGAAATAGCGATCACCTCATTCCCAGGGGTTATTATCATCCATAAATTCTTTGTTGTTATAACCATTTTTATACAAACTTACCTGAATAAAGTTTTCGAACTTTGCGCGGGTCAAATTTTGTACAATCTATGCAGAAGCGTATGTTTAGCAGTGGACTTTGTTAGACCGTAGTTATATATCGTACTACCCATGTATATTTTTATATTTGTATATACTTCTTCTGTATGGGTGTTTGTTACCGAACTCCCCCTAAACGTCGGGACCGATTTTGATAAAATGTGTTGGAGTGGGTCCGTGGATGGGTTGGGTTCACAATTGCAGTCGGTAGGTGGTGCTGTTGTCGAGATCCAGAAACCAGTCGTGCGAAGCCGGCGCATATTGCTAGTATACTTATAATAAGTACAGTACTCATTAGTGCCAATGCTAAATATGTCTAATTACATAAAAACCGCCAAAATTACATAAGAGCCGTGGTAGCTCAGTGGTTAACGCTCGCTGTAAATATAACAGAACGCGAGTAACCCGGGTTCGATCCCCGCCGGCACCAATGAAATTGGTAATTGCAATTTTAAGTGCTGATTTACCACGTGCTCGGCGGTGAAGGAAAACATCGTGAGGAAACCTGCATGTCTGAGGAATGAGAAAAAAAATATTTCGAAGACATGTGAAGTTCGTCAACACGCATTTGGGCAGCGCGGCGGACACTTCCTTGCCCTAAAACCCTCTCAGAAATGAGAGGAGGCCTGAGCCCAGCAGTGGGACGTATATAGGCTGTAACTTTACTTTACTTTACTTTTTTACATAAAAACCGCTTTGCGTAAGCTGTTTCAATATTATTTTCAGGGCATTATTTTTCATCGCAAATCGATTTTGTCTACACTTGTAATACAGTGTTATTAGAATTGTATGTTTTAATTAACCTTTACCCATGTGGATAAGAATCATTTTAACATGGTTCATTTGAAGTGCGACTTGCGTCAAACTATTGCATAAATCCTATACCTTTAAACGAGCAATTCTTGTATATATATATATATATATATATATATATATATCTATATAATCGGAATCTCGGAAACGGCTCCAACGATTTTCATAAAATTTAGTGTCCAGGGAGTTTCGGGGATAAAAAATCGATCTAGCTAGGATTTATTTTTAGAAAATGTCTTTTTGTCCGTGTTTTTAGGTAATGAAAAACTGCTACAATATCGTTAGAATAAGAAGGTAAATTTTGACAAATTGTCAATGATTATAAATAGCTTAATGGTATAATGAGCAGTCACAGAATCGTAATACCATGGTTCGAGCCCAGACCGACCGACCGACTTTTTTAATTTTTTTTTCAAGTTTCTTTCTTTTTTGAGAAAATCTATTTTTTCTAGCCCTTTTTTTAGTATTTTTTAAAAATACGAAAATTTTAATTAAACTAATTGCACTCATGATTTTTTTATTTAAATAACCAGTTCAGTTTTTTCTATTATGTCGCTAAGATCAAAAAATATTATTCATATTTCATCAGTACGTAATTTGTATCTAAATATAATTTCCAAAACACACGAATTAAAGAAAAAACCGAGCGAAAAATACCGAGCAAAGCTCGGTCAACCGGGTACTAAAACATAAACAAAAATAGAATCGAACTCTAGCGCTTTTAAACTTTTCTTGCCCCGAGGCAAACACGTTTCAAATTTTAATTCCTAAACCGAACTTTGAAAAGATTTTTTGATGATTCATAATACGACAATAACTTGCATTTTTAGATTAATTATTAACTTCCTTCACTTTATATCCTATACGACATACCTAAATAAGATATAAAAAAAGATTCAAGTGTATGTCTGTGATATTAAAAGCCAGTTAGACTTCTATTAAGTTAGGGGATCGATTGCTTACTATTAATAAATATTAAATAAGCTTTTTGTGGTACTCAAGCTGCAGCAATATTGTATTTGTAGCACGAATGGGTCGGCTCGATCGGGGTAGGACCACGCTCTCAACGAATACCAGAGTAAAATAGCAGCTAAATGCTGCTGTGTTTGGTATAGTGAGTGTAAAGATCCGGAGACCCTTTTTTATTGGAAACGAGGCATTCCATCTTAGTCCTCAGGGGTGACAACGCATCTGCGTTTTGATTGTTAATCGATAATAAATGTATATGTCTTATAGGCCACAGCATCCACTTACCATCAGGTGGACTGTGTGCTCGTTTATCACCCTTATTCTATAAAAAATTGTGTCTGTCTGTTTGTCTGTCTGTTCGAGCTAATCTTCGGAACGGCTGAACCAGTAGTGATGAAACTTTACGAACAGATAGAGAGCGATGCCGGGAGGGGTCTAGGTTATATTTTATCCGAAAAGCTTGAAGTTTTAAAAAAAAAGGAAAAATTTATAAAATAAGTTTTCTTTGATTACCCTAAATCTTAATAATGCCAAATTAATAAATCCAATCCATGTGAACAGGTCGCTAGTAGATAATATTTTTAATCTGTAAGTATTTAATTATAAGTGGGGTTGACCACAAAGTAGAAGTGCCCATTAGTCAAATGTATTGTTAATTTATGAATAACAGTAACCCTTCGGAACGAGATGATCGCTATCAAGCTATTTCTAGTATTTTTTATTTAAACGGGTTTTTTTTTCAACTAAAATATCCCGCTGGGTTTTTTTGCTTGTTCTTCCTGGGACAGTTTTAGAGGTTTCGTTTTTTAGGCGATTACCTCATAATATTTTTCGGTAATATGAATGGCATGTCATTAAATTAGATTCTTTATTGGCTACATTTTTGTTTATATCCTTTATTTATTCATAATAGCAAAGTTTCAAATAAAGTAACTTTTTGTTCACCGAATATCGCGCGCTTTCTCCGTAATGAAAGGAATGGATCAAAGGAGAAAAGATGAAATCCTCTACACAATATTATATTAATATTGCCGTAATAAGAATAACATTAAGTACCATGAGGCACGTTTAATGACTTTTTACATTAAAAACAATGAAATTCAGAGTTTATTGTACCATGTAATAATATGCATACATAATATCTTGTTTGCGCAGCTGCTCCTATCTGCAAAATTCTGAAAATTGCCGCCGTATATTTTGTTATTCAAAATCCATACTTATTCTGCTAACTTTGCGTAAATGTATATATTTCTAAAACCGCGATGTTTTGGTTTCAATAGCCTTTTTTGTATAAGTGTGACAAACGAGCACACAGTCCACCTTATGGTAAGTGAATGCTGTGGCCCATCTGCAAATATCCTCAATTACGAATCAAAATGCAGATGCGTTGTAACCCTGAAGTACTAGGACGGAATGCCTCGTATGCATTAAAAAGGATATCCGGTTCTCTACACTCACTATACGAAACACAGCAGTATTAAGTTGCTATTTGACACTGATATGCCATGTAATCCATCCACTGACCCCCAGATGGACAACGTGCTTGTTGCTCACCCTTATTCTATGTAGAGAGGACAATACACGAGTGCACTTTAATCCTGTCACTATGTGCAAACATAGGTAAACTCTTCATTCCCTCACTCCTTGTCCATCTCACTAATCTGACACGATCAAAAATTCATCAGGCAAAAACCCAATAACTGTTTTTAGTTCGGCCCGGGATTCGAATCCGGGACCAAATGATTAGCAATAGCACTTACGATTACCAAAGCAACGAGGTAGTTAATAAACCCGCAGTTGCCTTTAAAAAATAATTCAGAACCGACGTATTAATTACCAACCTTATTAAACATATCAAGTGGCACCTCTCTCTTTGTCATTAAAAAAAAACGATTTTTTTCAACCGTAGCAACAACTTTCAAAGCCGTCAGTTAAAAGGGTGTAATTTTTGTCGTTTGTGTTTATTTCATTATAATATTTACATAAAAGTTGTACCTTGTTTAGACCTTGATAACTGGCCTTTTACTTGAAACCTGAGAGTAAAAATAAGTAAAATAATTATCTCTAAAGGCTGTTGTACAAAGTAGTGGACGGGTTTGCTTTGTTATTACGATCGGTGTTGTTGGATGTTAAGTTCTGTTGAGGGCTGTCTGGTATCTTACAAATGTCTGCTGCCAATCAGCAGTGGGAGCACTGCTGTGTTCCAATCTGAAGGTTAAATAGAGCCAGTATAATAACAGGCTGTCAAGCATTCCATCCCAGTCCTCGGTGGTGACAAAGCATCTGTTTGAGCCGCATTTGTTTAAAATTGGTTGCTCGTGACCATGGGCAGCAGTACCTACTTACCATGATATAGACTGTTGGTTCGCTCGTCACTTTATTTAAAAAAAAAACATATTCATAAACTTAAAGTTCACTGCTGACGCTCAAGGTCGCTCAGCGAGCTATGTAGAGGGCTATGCTCGGACGGATACTTAGAAATGAGGATATCCGCAGCAGAACCAGAGTGACCGACATAGCCCAATGGATTAGTAAGCTGAAGTGGCAATGGGCTGACCGTATAGCTCGAAGAACCGATAACCGATGAAGAAAAAGATTCTCGAGTGGCAGCATCATACTAGTAGGCGAAGTGTAGGGCGACTCCCACTAGATGGAGTGACGACCTGGTAAGACATGCAGGAAGTTGATGTATGCAGGTGGCTCAGGACCGTGCTTTGTGCGTTCCTTGGGGGAGGGCTATGTTCAGCAGTGGACTTGTAATAATAATGATGGTTCAACATGCTTGAAAACATTTCATGAATATTTCCTTTAAAACCGGTGCGCCAATATATTTCTGGAACAAAAAAATATCGGTTTTGGCACAGTCGGTTTACTTTTGTTTCTGGATTTATTTTTCATCGTGCACCAGTGAAAACACGAACAAATAAATTTGTATGCGGCTTATTTTAACCTGTAACGATCTATAATCCGGCGACGCAAAAAAATTCCGATGACCTTGATACGCCTTTCACAATGGAATCGGTTTGTTTACCAACTGACGTATCTTCAGTTGCGCGATCGAGCGCTTATCTGTCTCGCTTATCAATGTCGTGGATATCCTTGTACTTTTGGAAGTCATGGCCGAATATAGTGTGTGGTCTAGTTGACAAGAGAAGCGTGTACGACACTGCTTAGTTCTTTACTGTTTTTGATGACGTATTTAGTACTAAACTATTAGTTAAAGTAGCCATTTGATATGGTCGCTGGTTCGACTCTCAACGATCTCGTTTCTAACCAAAGAAATCGTAATAATAAGACAATAGAAGTCGCTTAGACGCGTGACCTTGTCGCCGCTATCATGTGTTGACGAACATAATTCACCATTTTGTGATTTAGTTGCGCGGGGAACGTCATACATGACTTTATGTTATTATAAATTTATAATGGTGAACTGCAGCATAATCAGTTGTAAAAAATCATCAAGGACGTGTAATTCAACTAATAAATGCATAAAATTTCATCGGTAAGTTGATTATTTACTAATTACCATTGCTTTAACTAATTTACATCTAGATGAATACTGTACTATAATATTAACCTTCTTAAACTTTCATTTATTACTTTTCGTATTGTACAATTACCATTACTGCTTTTGTTCTACGTTGACAAACTCGCCAAGCAATGTAATGTGAAACATTAGATATCATTGTGCATTGTGCGTATGTTTATAATACGGTAAGATGTGGCGAAATCGGTTTTGGTAGTAATCGAGCGCTAATTCATTTCGATTGTCTAATTATTACTATATCTGTGTTTCTAACATTACACTTGAGAATTATTTCTATTTCCTTTCATCACTTTGCGCTGAAGGAAAGATGAAGATGTCGCAAAACTAAACGGCCTAGACTGTTGAAAATATTTATTACATATTTTTGTACGATCATATCACACACTACCTCTTATTTTTTAGGAATTTTGAACACAAAAAAAAAAGAAATGTATTAAAGTAAAATAAAACAAATTTTAACTCAATTTTGTAATGGCTTTACAGTACTAGTGATCGCTGAAGGCATGACCTTTTTCTAACATATTCAGGATCGTTATTTTAGATTACGCCATTTCATCAGATTTGATTAACTAGAAATCTCGCAAAGTGACATTGACTCGTTCAAGATCAATCGTGAGGCTGTTGAAATTAAAAACTTCCTAATTTCAGTAAAGAAGATAGTTAGGGTTATATCTGGGTAGGGCTTTGAGTTAATAAACACTGGAAATTAGTTCATTTTTTATAGAATAAGGGTGAAAAAGGACCACACTGTCCATCTGATGGTAAGTGGATGCAGTAGCCCATAGATATCTACATTTGATCTCCATTAAGAATCGAAATACAGTTGCGTTGTGACCCCGAGAACTAATATGGAGTGCCTCATTTCCAGTAAAAAGGTTCTCCAATTCTTTGCACTCGTCAAACAAAACACATCAGCATTAACGTGGTATTCAACAGTGGTATTCTGTGCGAGCGCGGTCCTACCTCGGTCAAGCCGATCCGTTCGTACTACAACCGTAATATATGTATATGTAGCATAGATCCACCACGTAATAAAAGTTCGTACCATTGACATTTTCTCTTTTGGTGTTTTCTATACGTTGATTCTAAATTAAATAATTTATTTATTTTATGCGTTTAGTGTTACAAATAATAACAATAAGAATTTTTTTTTGTTTGTACAATTTTTACAATGATTTTTGTTTTCCATCTATATTTTCTAGTTAGTTGTGTGTTTAGAGTAAGCTTAACTTTACAATTTTTTGTTGTTTCCAAAGAATTAATCTATTCATAATACGCTACAGCTTGTCACTACGGGTGCTCGCTTATATATTCGTGGGAGTAGATTCAGTAGTAAGCATAAACGTGGCCCCGTGCCACTAGCTTGTATCGATATGCGTGAAAAAGTTATGCAATTGGTGTTGACGCATTACTATCACATGTACATCGATAGTATTGTTTATGTAGTCCATGACCTTTCAATTTTTTTTTACTTTATTTGAAAATGGTGCTTTACCCGTCTCAGGCCCAGACGAGATGTCAGTTGCAAGGATAGTTGGACTCATATTTTTTAAATTAAATTAAAGTGTAACCGCAGTCTTCCTAATGGTAAGTGACTACTGAAGTCCTTGAGCACCTGCAGCCAACTACAAACAATAAGGCTGCAAATGCGTTGTGACCTCTAAAGACTAAGACGAAAACCCCCACAGCCGGAATTGTACTGGCTCACATCACCCTTCAGACCGGAACACAGGTACACGCGCACTTGACGTCCAAAATAGGTAAAACAGATTCCTCAGCAGAAAAGCAGCCCTACGGCCTAGAATATACTGAAAAGAGTTCTAAAGAAGTACTGTGTATAACACATAGTCATTTACTATCTACGTACGAAATTTCGTAAAAATCCGTCAAGTACTTTTTCCGTGAATTGCGAATACACAATTTTTCTACAGATTTATCATATGTATAGATTAGCTGGTATACCCGGCGCGTTACTGACACAGAAGTAATACGTAATTGTGAAAATTTGGAAGACTTTTATTGTTTAAGAGGGAAGAGTAAGTCAGCTCAAATTCTAATTTCGCCCCCACTTCCCCGCGCGTCATATGCTATGTACCGATATGTTTGTAATCACTAATACTGTAAGTATAAAGGTCGTTAGACACTTATTTCATTAGGTTTATCATATTTATGCCTGTTTCTTAACGCCAAGCCAGCCGCTTCTTATTTTTATCACGGTTATTTCCCATTTTAATTTTACGTCGTACTGTTGCGTAATGTATATTCTGATCGTAAGCGACACAACCTCCCCGTCCAAAGGCCGAGGCGTAGTGACCGTGCTGCGAGAATCACGCTTCAAAAGGCCAATAGTTTAGGTAATTTCTTTTTACAGTTAAAATAATGGTATTTTAAAAAAAGTAAATAACATAAGCACTGCTTTATAGTTAGTTCAGTTAGTATGCAAAGTTTCATGATCTTATTTAAAGTATTTTATGAATAACAGCGGTTTATTGTTTATTTTGGAGGTAACTTTGGATTTTTTTTCTATCGAGAAAATTTTATGAAATCGTGTTTTCGTCTAACATAATCACTAACATTAATCCTCAACTTTACCATATATTTATTTCAAAATTAATGCTGCAATATTTTCGGCATAACGAAGGATCTTGTTAAGCCATTTGACATTATATTTCCCCTTAATTAGGATTAATAATACATACATTAATGTTGTAAATAACTACTAAATTAATTTGTCGGTTCGATACATGCACCACCTACTGTAACTTAATTATACTATACCTATAACCTTCTCAAGCAATAAGTTTACAAATTTTTGCTGTAATCTGATGAACGGTACGGCAGCGCATAAAATACGAACAAACAAACGAATATAATTTTTTTATATATTAGATTATACAATTCTATAACTGTATAAAATAAAAATAATCCGTTTTCCTTATCTCTTAAACAATTAGTAACAAACATGGATAAGAATGAGCAAGTGCCTATATTATTCGTTTCTACATAATAATATGTACATAATATGTTTTTATTTACCTAAATATTGATAAAGCAAATGATTTAACTGAAATATAACATATAAAGGCAGATACAAGTGAAATTTCCTGATCAGAATTGAATAGTCTGCAATACGTTAAAATGTATGTTAAATACATTTTAACGTATTGCATAAATGCAAGAAAATTAAAAAAGAAGCCGGAGCAGATCGCTAATATTAAATAAAAATAAACAAACAGGCCACTAAACAAAATATGTTAATGCATAGTATTTTACTGGACAAAGTTTAATAAAAAATAATACATAAATGTATGTTTTTACATGTTATTTCTATCAGTCAATAATTTTCGTATGTTTTTACTGGCCCGTAAGCTATGGTTTCTTAGATTTATACATTTCGCGTATCGAAGGTCAACTAGCTCTGGAAATAAGCAATTAATTGTAGAATATTACTAAAAGTCTCTCCATGTTTTTATTCCAGATCTGGTCGTCGCCTGTCCACATGGCAAATACACACATGTTTTGACCAGTAATTGACCCTGAACTCGGAACTATCCATAATTGCTTTTGGTATTGACTGTGACAACGTCATATTCATACACCCAAAAGTCGATTTTTTTTGTATAATTGCTTCCACGAGTTCCACATTATAATCGGATGATGAGCACTTCACTTTAACAATATAAGGTTCATATTTGCTGTCTCGAGTAGTACCCATAATTGAAAGTTCGTAGTCTATGTGTAATCCAGTCATGTATATTAACATTTAGAGCCATTTATATTTCTTTGAAATGCTTTATACTTGTTGTTCTTGCATTATGTTTTATGTGTAGATTGACTCATTGCTTAAATCGTAGCCATACAATATTTGCGTAACAAGGGAAGCACTGTTGATATTTTCACGGTGCTTGTAAACTCTGGAAAATCATGAAGTTCTCAACTTTTTCTTCTAGTTACTAGCGAGAGCGAGTTTATACTCTTTAAAATAGTGATCCATTTAATTAAAAAATTCTGCTCTAGGGACTTTAACAGCTATAATATTACCACAAAATCGGGTATTTCTGATACAATCATAGGTACTGGTATCCCCATCGGAAATCAAATGTGAATAAATGAGTCCGTAGTTGAAGAAAAACCTCTTACCTGTTGAATCCACAAAATTACTTGAAACACGTATGTATGTAAGGTGGCTCAATCCCTTTGTTTAGCTGATCGGGAACATGTGACACAATATTTATTTTTCTTCCCACAATACAAGACTTCTTTAGTGAGTTGGTCATCCATTTTCGCAGTAATATTGTCATCCATCAAAAATAATAATAAAATATTTCACTTACTAAAGGACTAAGACTTGTCGACAACACTGTAATCGTGCACTATTCTCGTATGTAGGATTGAAGTTCGTAGAATATTTATACTATATGTACCACTTTTTCACGGTTTGTAGTATCGTAATGCCACAATCTAAGCCAAAATATCATAATTTTATCTTCAGGTCAACCGACTTGTATTATTGGTGGGTCTTCTTACTTTTTAATATTTACCCCACAATATCGGGAATTTCTGTCGTGCGGCAATATCAAATCAGGCAACGACCAGGTAGGTAGGCATTTCCCACGTACTGTTTTACTATCCCGGTCGTTATGACAGAGAAAGATTTATGTATTTTATGAATGAGTGCGAGAGACAATATCATGTTCATAGCAGCATTTTGCTATGAACACGATATCGTAACGCTATACGCTAGACGCGTGACGCCAAAACCCCAGCGCATGGGGAATAAAACACGAAACGTCAAATGAGGTGTAATTTCGGATAAATATTATAATTTTTTTCCATGTACAATATATTTTTGAGGATACGAATTTGGACCTGCTCTTATGCATGGCAAACGTCAGGCAGAGCGCTGAGCGACATGGCCTCTCTCTGAAAAGCCTAGCGTCGCGGCGGTCTAATTTGAATTGATACAAACGTGGAGTTTTATAGTACTTTTAAAATATTTATAGAAAAATAATAAAGCTGTTATATGTTTAATTATAATACATACATACGTGTTAAAAACATGTACTTCGAACATTTTAATGTATTATTGTAATAAAGTAAGTATCATAAACAGGTGAAAATAATCGTTTTATCCCCATTGAGGTATTACTACTACGTATAGTAATATAGTTCGATGTTTATCCCCAGCATTTTCTTAAAAATTTCACATGGTTTGAACTTTTAATTTCTTATGTATTTAACCTAAATCAGTATATCTTTTCATCTAACTATTCTCCTTGGGGTTTTTACATGTGTTTTTGTTTCTTAAACTTAAGATATTTTAAGCTTTAAAATTGACGCTAAAGGGGAAATTAATAAAACCTCTGTTTAGTTTTCTTGACAGCACCCACAACTTGCTAATGTATTAATCTAAAAAAATCTCTGCTAATTATTTAGACCACAAAATTTCCTAAAGTTATTAATAATTAACATTTGTGTGAGATAAATGGTTGATGCATTTTAACAGATTTAAAAATAAGTACTGTTTAAGTCACAAATTGTGTAGTACCATACAAATTTGAATTCTAAAACACAATGAATACTGGGTTTTACAATTCTCGCAGATATATCTGATAATATACTTATTCAGACAGACTCCGAATTATCTTTAATTCACTGTCATTTCCTACTTAATATAATAATTATCTTTTTAATATGCTATGACGACTTAAGCTTAATAATTCTGTGGATATAATGTGATCGAAACAAGCTTAATGGCTAAACAGTAATTTAAAAAAGTTTACTGAAAAGAGAAAATGTTATACCCTATACCACTTCCATAACTAAAATGAACCGTATGTAATTGAAATGTATTATAAGATAAACATATATATATATAAAAAATTGCAATCAGCAATTTTTTCAATAAACTTTTATGCACCAAACCTTGTTTGACATATCTTTCTATGATTTTTTAATAAACTTCTAAGTAGTAAACTTTGACGTACCTATCTATAAAATAACATATGAAAGAAACAACCAGTCTTCTCTTCTAATATTAAACAAAAATCTTTTAGTAATAAAACAGTACTTTTATAACAAACAAAACAACGAGAAGTCAAAAAAATTAAACTTATTATCTAAGTTGAGTTGACTATTAAACTTGTGCGGGACAAGTGAAAATAAATAGAATTAGTCTATAATTTTATTTCTTTAATCTTATTTTTAATTACGTAAATAAGACGAACATTTTCATGTTAATGGAATAAATATTATAGTTTAGAGTTTGTACTTAAATAGGATATAAGCGTTTATGTTGTGATTATAGTTTAAAGTTACACATAAAGAAGATATAAGCATTTTATATTAAGAAAAATAATAGTGTAAAGCTTATATTCATGTATTAGAATTAGTAATTCACTTTGTATAATAATATAACTAGCTTAAGGTAAACAATGTAACTCAGCTCTGTCGCGCCTCGCGCTGATTGGTCGACGCCGTCACACGGTACGCACGCCGTACCACTCGACCCGGCCGAGGTAGTATAAAAGAGGGGCGATTTTCGTCGTTCGACACAGTCGGCGGCCAGCTCTCTCAAGGAAAACATCAAATATAGAAGAAAGAAAAAAGTGTCAGTGTTTTTATTCTCCACCAACCCAGCAAACAAATGTGCTTGTAGGGCACATTTAATGGTCCTTCGCCAGCCGAATATTGTGGAAAATAATTACCTGAAGACTTCAAATAGTGCTACATCGAGTTAAGAAGACTTCTCGGAAATCGTCATTCGATGAAAAAGTCAGCTAACAGTATGGCCGTTACGCGTTCCGAGGGAAGGAGCAGCAAGCCGCCGTCGTCCAAGGCTACCACCTCGGCGACCGGTACCACCAGTGCGGAAGCCAGTACGGAATCGACAGCTACAGGGACGACCGCCACGGAGACTTCGGAGTATACAGACACCTCCGCGGCAACTGATCCATCCACCGTGACTTCCGCCACCGTAGCAACCACTTCGTCCGCCGCCACCTCAGCCGCAACCGCCACCCCCGCCGCGCACCCCGCCAGCACCGTCGCTCCTTCCGTAACTCCATCCGCGGCGACGACGCTAACTGCGGGTGCGAAGGCCAAACAGCTGATGAAGCCGCCCGCTACTGTCACCAGAGCAACTCGCCGAGAAACAGAAACTGATACAGTGAAGCGAGCCATAAGAAGCACCGCCGGTCCATCGAAGCAAACCGGATTACAGGAACCCCGACTGCCCAGCAAGAAGGGAGGAGGGGGGGATCTACACACAGTAGAACGAAGCAGCTGAAGCTTGCAAAGGCGAAAGAAGATTTGCTACGCCTTCAAGTGGAATTAGCCGCAGCACGTCTTGCTGCCTTGGAAAGGGAAGACTCAGAAGAGGAGGAGGAAGAAGAAGATGACGCCTCCCTCTACTCAGAAGTCAATGCAAGAGTGGACGACTGGTTGGAAAATCAAGTGAATCGCCCGGTGTTAGCAATCACCAACGAACCTCACCATGCCATAGAAGAACCAACAACCGCCCACGCAGAAGAACCAAGACAGCAAAAGCATGAACAAACACATCAGTCACCGGCGGGAGGTCAAACTGATGTAGCCCTCCTAGCTGAAGCCATCACTCGGGCTGTCAACGCCGCTCAACGACCTAAGTTCGTCGAGTTACCATTCTTCAGTGGGTCTCATCAGGAATGGCTACCCTTTCGCGCCGCCTATTACGAGACAGAAGCAACATTCAGTGCAGTTGAAAATACGAATCGACTCAGAAGAAACTTGAAAGGGAAGGCCAAGGAAGCAGTTGAGGACCTACTTATGACCAACGCACACCCGGCTGAAGTAATGAAGACTTTGGAGTCAAGATTTGGAAGACCAGAGTCAATAGCCATGCTGGAAATGGAGACGCTTAGAGGTCTGCCGTGCCTTACTGAGTCACCAAGAGATATATGCATATTCGCCACCAAGGTCTCCAACGTAGTGGCGACTCTGAAGACTTTGGGTTGTTTTAACTACATGTACAATCCTGAACTCGCGAAGACAATAGTAGACAAACTGACGCCAACTCTGCGTTATAGATACTACGACTTCTCAGCCATGCAGCCACGTGAAGACCCTTGTCTCATCAAGATAGAGAAGTTTTTCAAAAGGGAAGCAGAATTGTGTGGACCCTACGCGCTGCCCGAACAGATGACACCGCCTACTACAGCCGCACCACAAAGGAAGACTCAAAGGATCAACAACGTGACTGAGAAGACATACATACCAAGGTGCGTTGTATGTGAAGATACGGGGCACACCAACGCCACAGAATGTGAACAATTCAAGAAGTTAGATGCAAATGCAAGATGGGACATGGCCAAGTCCAAGCGCCTCTGCTTCAGGTGTCTTCGCTATAGGAACAAGACACACCACTGCCGACCCAAGTCATGTAATGTCAACAGTTGCAAGTACTCCCACCACAAGATTTTGCACTACGAAAAGAAGTCGGTAGACACAGAAGCAAAAGAAAATCAAGGGGCATCAGATCAATCAGAGGTCATCAACTCAACGTGGACCGTCAAGAAGCAATCGTATTTAAAAATCCTGCCGATCCAGGTTAAAGGACCAAAAGGAGCTGTCAACACCTTCGCGTTGATGGACGACGGCTCAACAGTCACGCTTGTCGACGATAGCATAGTAACAAGCGTCGGAGCGACGGGCCCCATAGACCCACTGAAGATAGAAACCATCAACGACAAGAAAGTATCGGAGTCAGCATCAAGAAGAGTCACCATCAAACTAAAGGGGCTCAACGATCACGAAGAACAAATACAAGCGCGCACAGTGAAGAACCTGAAAGTCTCATCTCAACGGATCCCACAGGAACTAGTGGAGGAGTGTCAACACCTCTCTGATATCCAAGGACATCTCACGTATACAAACGCAAAGCCACGAGTACTGATCGGTCAAGCTAACTGGCATCTTCTGCTGACATCAGAAGTAAGAAGAGGAAACAAGAACCACCCAGTGGCATCTCTAACGCCACTAGGTTGGGTACTCCACGGAAGCCAGACACGGAGCTTCGGACGGAACATCGATTTCGTGTCACACATCACAGAGGATCCAGACGAGAATCTAGAGGACCTTGTGAAGCGATACTTCGAGATGGACGCACTCTGCATAAAACCCAAGAGACCGAAAACTGATTCAGAAGAACAAGCACTTCGTATCTTGGAAAAGACCACAACAAAGATAGAAGAAGGAAGATTCCAGACCGGTCTTCTCTGGCGCAAAGAAGATGTCAAGTTACCAGACAACTACGAAAACTCGCTGAAGAGGCTCTTCAATATAGAAAAGAAGATAGATCGTGATCCTATTTTAAAGAAGAAATACGTGGAACAAATGGACGCTCTCGTCGCAAAGGGCTACGCCGAACCCGCCCCAAAACAGAAGACAGCTGACAAGACTTGGTACCTACCCCACTTTGCAGTAGTCAACCCAATGAAACCGGAGAAATTGCGGGTGGTACACGATGCCGCAGCCAAGACCAAAGGGGTGGCACTTAATGAAATGCTACTCAAAGGGCCTGACCTACTACAATCGCTACCGGGTGTCGTCATGCGCTTCCGACAACACATGATCGCGGTTACGGCGGACATCAAGGAGATGTTCATGCAAGTCAAGTTGCAAGAACAAGACAGGGACGCACTGCGTTACCTGTGGCGTGGGGATCGACGAGACAACCAACCTCCGGAAGAATACAGAATGATATCGTTAATCTTCGGAGCATCGAGTTCGCCTTCGACAGCAATATACGTCAAGAACCTGAACGCCAAACAGCACGGGGAAACTCACCCAGAAGCCGCAGCTACCATCATAAAGAAGCACTACGTCGACGACTACCTGGACAGCTTCAGAACCCTCGAAGATGCCAAACGCATCACGAAGAGTGTACGAGCCGTGCACATGAAAGCCAGCTTCGAGTTGAAACAGTGGAAATCGAACTCAGCGTCACTCCTAGAAACACTCGGAGAAAACAATCAGACAGAAGACATGGAACTCTACAAAACAGAAGAAAAAATGGAACGAGTTCTGGGTGTTGTCTGGAAGATCAACTCAGACGAACTCACCTTCAACCTTAACCTAGCCAGAATATCCTCAACACTCCTAGAAGGGAAACAGCCGACGAAAAGGGAAGCACTGAGAATAGTGATGTCGCTCTTCGACCCGCTCGGGCTCACCTCACCTATCACCATCAGGGCAAAACAACTACTCCAGGAAGTCTGGCGTAGAGGAACAGCATGGGACGACAAGATCGACGAGGACCTGGCGGAGCAGTGGGAAATGTGGATGGAGCATCTGAAAGGCCTCCGCGAAGTAGCAATCCCGCGGCAATATCTTCACTACAGCGACGCGGCCTCCCTAGAACTTCACGTCTTCAGCGATGCCAGCGAGTCAGCCTACTCTGCGGTTCTCTTTTGGAGAACTGTAACAACAGTAGGCGAGGCCCACCTATCCCTTATTATGGCGAAAGCAAAGGTGGCACCGTTAAAATTGACGTCCATCCCAAGATTGGAACTACAGGCTGCAGTCATGGGCACCAGGCTCGCAGAAACAGTAGTCGAAGAACACGAGAGGAAACCTGACCGCAAAGTATTCTGGACGGACAGCAAGACAGTACTAACCTGGATAAGGACAGGGTCACGTTCATATAAGCCCTACGTGGCTCATCGTCTAGCAGCAATAGAAGAAAGTTCCAAAGTTAACGACTGGCGCTGGGTGCCAACAAAGCTGAACGTGGCGGACGATGCCACACGAGACGTGCCAGCAACATTTAATAAAGACCATCGATGGTTCAAAGGACCTGACTTCTTATACCTAACAGAAGACTTCTGGCCGACGGAAACCACAAGAGCAATAGCGGAAGAACCTTCCGACGAAGAAAGAACACATCACGTGAGCAACAAAGGAAGATTGAAGCTTGCAGAAGGTCTACCTGATCCAGCGAAGTTCTCCAACTGGGACCGACTGCGATACTCAACCGCACGTGCTCTACAGTTCATTCAACTCTGCAGAAACACCAAACAGAGAGTCAACTACAAACGAACAAAGAAGAATAAAGAGGCTGATCCCACTTGGAAAAAGAACAAAGTTACCGTAAAATATCAGGCGCGCACGACGACAAAAAAGCGGTCACCAGAAGACATAAAGCCGCTAATGGTCTCAGCCGAGCTTCTTAAAACAGCTGAAGAACTCCTGATGCGATCCTCTCAAGAAGAATCCTTTACGGAAGAAATGGACAGTCTAAACAGCGGGAAGCCGATCAACAAAGAGAGCCGCCTTCGCCAGCTCAGCGTCGAGTCCATAAACGGCACACTACGACTTAGAAGTCGTATTCGAGCGGTCTGCGACATGGAAGAAAAGTTCAAGAACCCGATGATAATCGACGGTGATCATTACACGGTCAAACTCTGGGTACAGGCTATACATCGGCAACTCCATCATGCCGGTGTAGAGGCCACAGTCAACGAGTGCCGGCAGCAGTATTGGGTACTGAGACTGCGTCCTACCGTACGCGCAATAATACGAAGATGCCTATTCTGCAGAATGAAGACGCAAGTACCGCCGCATCCGAGAACCGGAGACCTGCCAACATGTCGCTTAGCTCACCACAAGCGCCCCTTCACCTACACCGGGGTGGACTATTTCGACCCCTTTCAGTGACCGTCGGACGAACTCGACAAAAGAGATATGTGGCCATCTTTACATGTCTCACTACGCGAGCCATACATCTAGAAGTCGCCGGCTCACTCAGCGCTGACTCCGCGGTAATGGCCATAAGGCGAATGATCGCGCGGCGAGGCTGCCCGACAGAAATATGGTCAGACAACGGCACCAACCTGAAGGCAGCCGATAAGGAACTACGACGGGCGGTCGACGCAGCGACCTCAGAAGAAGCAGCGAAGAGGACTATCTCCTGGCGCTACATCCCGCCTGGAGCTCCATTTATGGGCGGAGCCTGGGAGCGAATGGTTCGCTCCGTCAAGACCGCTCTCATCGCGACGTTGCACGAACGTCATCCGACAGAAGAAGTCCTCACAACACTACTAGTAGAAGTAGAATACACAGTCAACAGCCGCCCGCTGACTCACGTCTCAGTCAGTCCAGAGGATCCTGAAGCTCTCACTCCTAACCACTTCTTGTTGGGAGGACCGGGACGAGTACCACAGCCAGGCACTTTCACCGAACGAGACACCCTCTTACGGTCAAGTTGGCGAGCTGCGCAGAGACTAGCCGACATCTTCTGGCTACGCTGGGTGAAGGAGTACCTCCCTGAGCTCCAACACCGGCGGGAGCCCCACGGACGAGGCCGAGCAGTACGCGTCGACGACCTCGTACAGATCGTCGATCCCAACCTACCCCGCAACGTGTGGATACGAGGAAGAGTCATCGCTACATATCCGGGTCCTGACAACATCGTGCGGACAGTGGACGTGCTGACCAAGGGAGGTGTCCTACGCCGGCCAATAAGGAAGCTGGTGATCCTGCCTCTATCTACGGACGTCGAGCCCGCACCGGAAGCTGATGCGACGCGGTCGCACGGCGGGAGTGATGTGCGGGACAAGTGAAAATATATAGAATTAGTCTATAATTTTATTTCTTTAATCTTATTTTTAATTACGTAAATAAGACGAACATTTTCATGTTAATGGAATAAATATTATAGTTTAGAGTTTGTACTTAAATAGGATATAAGCGTTTATGTTGTGATTATAGTTTAAAGTTACACATAAAGAAGATATAAGCATTTTATATTAAGAAAAATAATAGTGTAAAGCTTATATTCATGTATTAGAATTAGTAATTCACTTTGTATAATAATATAACTAGCTTAAGGTAAACAATGTAACTCAGCTCTGTCGCGCCTCGCGCTGATTGGTCGACGCCGTCACACGGTACGCACGCCGTACCACTCGACCCGGCCGAGGTAGTATAAAAGAGGGGCGATTTTCGTCGTTCGACACAGTCGGCGGCCAGCTCTCTCAAGGAAAACATCAAATATAGAAGAAAGAAAAAAGTGTCAGTGTTTTTATTCTCCACCAACCCAGCAAACAAATGTGTTTGTAGGGCACAAAACTGAGATATTATTATCAATTAAATAAAACTATATCTACTCAGTAGATCCATTAGATATTAGAGATTAATTAACAAAATATACCAATTAGAAACACTATTAAGAATATAGATCTATCTATTAAGAAATACAGATCAACTAACAAAATATACCAATCAAATGAAAGATGTGTTCAGCTCAAATCACAAGCCATTATTACGAATTATTTTGAAAGTAGCCTTATGAACTACAAAATGTCCAAAGAATCGTCTGCTAAACGGCTTCTTATTATGTTGGCCAGATAACCGACAGATCGCAACTCCGTCCGTGTCAGTCCGCGCTTCGAATAAGACGTTTTTATGCTCCAGTCCAATCTCGTTAAACTCGCGCGATTCGCTTTTTTTTTAGAGATGGGCCGTACATGAATTTCACTGAATACGAATATTCGGCCGAATGTTCGGTAAAAAAGATTCCGAACCGAATATTCGGCCGAACATTATTCGGCAGGATCACCTCGGTCTCTAACCAATTTATATTGAAACTTGTTACCGTAAAGCGCGCGGGATTATCGCCATACGCTGCCCCTCGCTCCCCCGCCACACCTGACATGTTATTGCTTCATCTAGTACTGAGCAAATTGCCGGCACATACTTATGTTTTGACTATTTTTGTGAGAAAAAAAGTATTTCGTTGTGTAATTCTTAGTGAAAATTGATAATTATAATATGATAAAAATAAGTGGCAGAAGATCTACTATTTGGACTTATTTTAGAGAAACTGAGGACCAAAATAAAGTGAAATGTACTAATGTATTATAGTGTTTCTTTTTTTCATTCCACAAACATTTTATCAAGCTTTCTATTTGCTATAATGGGAAATAAATCCACAGTGCATCAAAACATAACAAGTAGATTTAGCCTATAAATAAAATATATTTTCAACAGTAAAATTATGAAAGATATGGCATTACTCAATTCGTACATTTCAATACAGTGGACACTTTGAGTACTACATTAACGAATGTTCGGTAATTTAACCGAATATTCGGCCGAATACGAATATTCGGTAAAGGTGCCGAATATGCCGAATACCGAATATAAAACGAATATTCGGCCCATCTCTACTTTTTTTCGTCCGAAATCAATCTCGTTAAAAAAGACCGAGATCTCACGAGATCGATATTGCATTCCATAATCGCTATCAAACTATTACTCATTCGCACTTATAATTAATATACATATATTAAATATATATTATAATTAATATATACTAAATATATTATAATTAATATATATTAAATATTAATATAAATTAGAAACAACAGTAAGTTTGCATAATTTTTCACGTGGTGGAGGTACGCAAACCTATTCTTGTTTCTAATGCACCGGAGACTGATTTGCGACGTAAGAGTGTGTGGTTATGTTATTGAAGATTTCCCATAGTTGTCTTTAAAACTTAGTGATTATATTTTTTATTATGGTAGTGAAAGTTGGGTGTGGCAGAAGAAGCACGAGAGTAGAATGAACGCAGTAGAAATGCGGTCGTTAAGGAGTATGATAGGGCTGAATCTTAATGACAGGGTAAGAAATTGTGTAATAAGAGAAGAGTGTGGTTTGCAATATGATGTTGTGACCAGGATTAAGAAAGGAATGCTTCGGTGGTTTGGTCATGTGGAAAGAATGGAATGGGAAAAATTTATGTTGCAGAAGTGAATGGCAGAGTCGGAAAGGGACGTCCTAGGCGAAAATTTATCGACCAAATTGGCGATTTAATAAAAACGAGCCAAATTAGGAGTCCTTCCCCGGTCGAGCCGATCCATTCGTGCGACAACCACAATATAGCTGTATTGTGGCTCTACCACCTAAAATACCACCTATATGCCCTTTGGCCGCTTTTTACTACACCTACCTGACGAAATGGGCGTGTGCGTGTGCAGGCATACACGCACACAAACACGACATTGTAACGCGCGCTTTCTTAATTGTAATAATAAAACAATGTTGTTTTATCAATAACTATTATATTTTTTTAACTGCGGTTGCTCCATACGTTTCCATGGCGATATCGTGCGCACACAAACACACGCCAGTGATAAAAATAAATCGTTCAATTATTACAAGTAATGAAAGTGACCTATTGTTTTATCGACTTTACGTGTTGTGCGGTGAAGATTGTAAACATCGTAAACTATTTGTACAATTGCAGTCCACAATAATATTTGGATTTAATTATAACCTATCATTTGAACTTTTGCCTCGTTTTGATAATTTTATACTTTTATAACAGTAGAAGGAAGAATAGAAGAGAAAAACTGTATTTAACGCAACAAAATAAACAAACATTAAATATAGGTACGAGAAATCAGTAAAAAACAAATAATTTATTGGATTGCAGCAAAAGGTTTTCTCAGCCTCCAAAGAACTCGTATTGTGCTGCGGCAGTATTGCTGTAGTGCTGTTCTGTCGGCTGCCTCGTAGGTCCAGTAGTCGTAAACGCTGTTTTCGATCATGAGGTGTCGGGTTCGATCCCGGCCAGAATTAGTTTATTGCCTTTTTCTGTCAAGAAGTTCTCAGTAGCAGCCCGAAGTCAGAAAGTTGGCGGTGTTACGCCCTCTGCCTCGGATAACACGGAAAACTATTGGTCCTGCGACTGATCTCTCTCTGGTCGTCTAAAATTTCTATCCCATCGGACTATCAGAGTGAGGGAACACAGAATTCACATGTGCTTGCGCTAGGGTTGCCATATGGTCGGGATTTGTCTGGATTCTTCCGACATTTTAAATGATCTCCAGACTCCCAATAAAACTCAAAATCTGCAGACAAACAGCTTCTCTTCACATTACAGCTGCTTTTGATTTAATAAAATCTGAGTTAATAATTAGAATGAACTTTGAAGTGCATTGTTTGAATTTTAAATCTTTACTGAATACTTACTACTAACGAACTAGATTGGTGGACTCGGTAAAGTCTACGACCAAATACAGATGACAACCTAAACATTAAGTGTACTTAAATTAGTAATGTGTCAACAATGTTAAGTCTTTTTCTAGCATTTTAAATTAAAAAATAAACTTTTTAATTTAATTTTATTTGTAATATTTATTTCTCTCGACAACAAGCCAAAAATCCCGACATTTTCAAATTTCGTCCAGACATTTTGGTCTTTCGATCTGGCATTCCTAGCTTGTGCACACACGTGGACCACAAACAGATACTTCAATTTTCTATACAAATAAATAAAATTGAAGTGTTTTTTTTTAATGTCAAAGTAACAGTACGTACAAGATGTTAAAAACGAAATATGTTTTGTGTTCCAAAGTAAAGGATAAAGGTTGGAAAGAACGATGTATTGAGTAATGCTTATAAGCAAGCAAAAGCAAGCAAAGAAAACGATTGAAACAATACACAGATTTACCGTGTAGTGACAGACTACCCCATATCATCCCGTGGGAGTCGTAAGAGGCGACAGAGGGAAACAAATCAGGAGTTGGGCAGCAGCGTCGGTAACGGTAACCGTAATGCAAAGATTGTACGCGGGTAGCGAACAACAATAACGCAGTTGTAGAGCACGATAGAGCGCCTTTAATTCCTCCTCTACGCACCACTGAGAATGTGTCCGCGTTTTCCCGCCGCCCGACATTTGCGGCCTTGCATTGTTTCCATTGTTTTGGTTTCACTGCTCAGTTCCGACACACTTAGGGATTGTTGAAAGATAGATTTACGACAAAATAATCAAATAACAGATTCGGAAGAGATCTCTCGGCATCTCACAAAAGGTGTTTCGAAATGTGTCTCAGTTTTACGCGTTTGTGTTGGAGACGTCTACCGCGTTAATAAGCAATCTGATCAATAATAAATGTATCTGTCGTTTTAGTCAAGGTTACTAAATTCGAATGTGAACAACATTTAAGTATGTCAAAAAGGTAGAATTTTGATAATAGGGTTTTGAAACTAAGTTTAACTTTTAATTTGATCCTTTCATTTAAGCGTTAATCCACAATACGTACGTGAAGATTGATGGCACTTACGTCACATAATCAAGTCAATATCAATTGACGGAGCCAAATGTCACCATCCTACGCCACTCGATAGGTGGCAATCAATTACCAAGCGTTTTTTTCTAATCGAGTCATGTAATACGGTGGTGCTTAGAAGAAAATTCAGAAATTTCGAAATCCCCTTCAAGCACGACTATATTTTTGGGATGCGCTGCCGCCAGCGATTTTCCCGGACCGATTTGATTTAAGGAAACTTCCATAAAAGAGTCTATTTTTCTTCGTAAGGCTGGCAACGAACATGCAATGGACCACTTTTTTCACACATCACCAAGTGGGCTGCATACCCAGTTGCAAAAAAAATAGGCTTAAGTCTGGTGTTATTAAATACAAACTAGAATCTTCTGTTTCTGACTAAACGTCAGAAACAGATGAATGTTGTATTCGGCAAACATGACAACGCCCTTTAATTTGGTTGACTTGTCTCTATCGTCATAAGTTAAAATGGACTCCTCATTTGCTTACTATCTACGGTTTTTTAATTTTAAAAGCTGTATACGTAATGTTCCGCAATTATATTTTATATTTTAAACCCAAATATACAAACACACAAATATAACAAATATGCTTTTTTTCGTTCGCATAACTTTTTTTGTAATATTTTCTTTTTAGGAAGGCAGAGGGGATCTCACAGCCAAGAATATGATGAAAATACTTTTATTTACTTGAATTAAGCATTTTACATGGAAAACTATGTGCGTATGTTCGTTCGGATTAAATAAGTCTAATCGAAAATATTTTCACTTAATTTTGGCAAAGTAGCTTTCGTATAATATAAGTTTAATTCCTCCCCTCTTATAATTAATACTAAAAACAGCACCTCGAAGTTTGGTGTTCATGCCTAAATAAGAATATTATGAGAATGAGTGCACAAACAAGAACAAGACTACAAAAATCATCCAAGTGCGAGTCGGACTCGCGCATGAAGCTTAATAATAGGGTCCCGTTGGTTATCCTTTAGCAGGAATAAAGGAACCCTAAACACGATGAAATAGCGTTCTTTTAAGAGCATAACATAAGTTTAGTAACACTGTTGACTGTCAAGAGTTGCTTTATTAAATAGGGTTGTGCACGCCAACAATGCCATTAAGAAAACATAATTTTCTGCAGGTCCCTTTAAATAAAACTATGTATCAACAAAAATCATTTTGAATAAGTTTTGTTTTGAACAAATTTTGTTTTCTTTACAAAAATCTACCAAAAGTTGACTGTAATAACTGACTTAATCTTTTATATTGGTTCACTTTACCTCTTTGTGTAATGAAAATTACTTTCTTGATTAGCGCTTTGATTGCTTGATAATATTCCTGATTATTTCGTATAAATAAAAGTTTTCTTTGAATTTTGAATCTTTGTATTTAAATTTTGGTTTTTAGCGTTCTCAAGGTTCAGTCTCTGCTAAATATAGGTAACCTTTTCAGTCCAGTTCCAGTCACCGATAAAGGTATCGGTATCGCCGATTATTTACTACAGTAATCGGTATCGGTATCGTATCAGCACAATTATGTATCGTTACATCCTTAACACCAGTGTTCGTAAAGAATATTATGCTTTCTCATAGGTACGAGTAATTTCTTTAACTAGATCTCTGTAACATGCGTATGGTCTATTATTGTTATTATTATTTTACATCAACTTTTAATCTGTTTTACTGTTTAAATTATATTTGTGAAACCTTGTAACTGGCCTTCTTCCTATAATTTTCTTATCATGTAATACTTCATGTTTTTAGCTGTATATTTTCCAATATAATAAAATAAATACAAATACGAGGGCAGTTATCTTACTTTGCTTTAATATAAACATAGTGTTATTTACATCGACCTTGGTAACTTTAAATAAAAAGAAACAGTAACAGAAATCGAAAGCCACATTTAACCACAAATGGCAGAGTCTTGTTTACGTCGCATAAACAATAACATGAGTCCCCGACACCCGCCTCACAACATTTGCTCAATCATTTTTTATAGAATTAAGGATCACAAAAGAGTCCACCTGATGGTAAGTGGATGCTGTAGCCCATAGACATCTTCATCTATCCTCGATTATGAATCAAAACACAGATGTGTTGTCATCCCTAAGGACTAAGATAAAATGCCTGGTTTCCTACAGTCAAGATACGAAACACAGCAGGAGCATTAAGCTGCTATTTTACGCTTATATTCTGGGAATTCCTCGATAGTATAGTGGACACTTACATCTATCCTGAGTTATCAATAAAAATGCAGATTATTAAAGTAGTAAAGTATTATACCCCTGGTCCGCTGGTATGTTTTTTCTTTGAACTAAAAAATTTGAGTCTTGCAGAGGGTTGGCATACTCAGTAGAGCGGGACAGTATTTCATGCCGGCACACGGCACAAAGCAAACACGGGAAAGACACACTATATTTGTCGATAAGGCTTCTCCACATAAAGTGTTGTTATGAAATAGTTAAGTAAAATATTAAACTGCTCTTACAAAGTTACGTTATCAATTATCATTAATGCTGTCTCCCGGTACGTTCTTTAAGTGGGGTGAAAATATTACTTATAGTAATAACTAGGCAAAGACCATTTAAGGTCTAGACGTAAACAAACTTAATTTCAACACAATTTACGCACCTATTAAATTAACAGGCCCTTTATCTGACGTACATATTTGTCGTATCCGTAATAAACGGAGCGAATGCCGCTGGGCAGGCCCTACCAAGGACGCACCACATCCGTGAGAGGCGGTCGCAAGGCAGCTTTGATCTCGCATTCGATAAATCTTACATAAAACAGAATTACGTATAATAAAACAAACATTACAGTCATGTATGTTATATAAATGAAATTTACAATATGAATGAAATAAAACAATGATTTTAGAATTAAATCCACACCCAAGCATACCCCTGCAAGATACAGTACGTCCAAAAATTTATAGGTATTCAAAAGCTGAAAGTATCCCGGGTCATTGATCTATTCTGTGGGGTCTACTATGATATCAGCACGTCGAATAACCCAGTTCTCCGTGACCACAGGTAATGTTAAGCACCCGAATCGTAAGGAATTATAAATAATTCAAATAAAACCGTTAAAACGTGATAAAATTCTTAAAATTAGTTATATTCAATGTATATTATTGTAAGAATTAATATACTATGAATTTAGTTTCTCGACAGAAAGATGGTCTGTCAAGGTTGGTTACAACTAAATTTATTTATTGATTCGTTTTTGAACCTTACATTGTAAAGGAACAATAGGCCGACTTAATGCTAAAATATTCTCTATAGTCAACCATAGGGCCATTGAATAAACGTTGAAACCTACTGAATGAATGTATAAGCCGAAGTATACATATTTGTATATTGCAGGCCTGAGTGATATTTGTTCAGCAAAGGGTTAAAATATATTTTATTTATAGTGCTGTATATATCCACTACGTCGTATTAAACTGTGGTTATCGTAAGAGGTGACATAGCAAAATGAAACTAAAATATTCTCTATAGTCAACCATAGGGCCATTGAATAAACGTTGAAACCTACTGAATGAATGTATAAGCCGAAGTATACATATTTGTATATTGCAGGCCTGAGTGATATTTGTTCAGCAAAGGGTTAAAATATATGTTATTTATAGTGCTGTGCCGAGTCGGCGTTAGGTTATCCACTACGCCGTATTAAACTGTGGTTATCGTAAGAGGTGACATAGCAAAATGAAACGGGAGATGGGCAGAAGATCTTAAAGAAAAAATAAAGGAAATAACATTTTTATTTGTACATTCACAATTACTTTAAAAAAAGGAATAACAAAAGTTACTTCTAGAAACTAGGATAGACTAGGTAAAGTCCGAAACAGATTATTTTGCTTACGGCGTTTTACTAAAAAGTTAGGTACTTCTAGGTTTGCCTAAAAATACATTCGTCAAAAACAGAAATTGGAATCTATTTTGGGGTTTGCCGAAAGATGTTGTTAATGCCTATGATAAATGAGTTATTCCGCTAAGAGGTTATATACCATCAACCTTGAACAGCAGCAAATGTGTTTCACGCGATATCTTTGTCAATGTAAACCGATTTCGATGATTTTTTTAATTAAGTACTTATTTTACTGTAGGTGTGGTCCCACCGAATCGCGTTACGTTGCAGATGCAATGTATGCATCTTCTACCGCATATACCATGGGCAGTAAAGTAAAGTAAAAACTTTACTTTACTTTAATCCCAGCTACTCCAGATACCCAACTAAATTCCAATATAGTATTATAAACTGTGACGGAACTCGAAATATAATCCTCATCATCTCGATGGGTGGCGTATCGCTACTGTGCGATTTACGCGGAATGTTCTGCCTCGCACACCAAACTGTGGAATTTACTGTCGCCAGCCGTTTTTTTCGGACCAATTCGACTTACGCACCTGCAATTGCCCCGATGTTATAGATATTTATGGTTGACTGCGATCACTTACCATCAGGTGAGCCGCATGCTAGTTTGCCTCCTCCGCCAAAAAAAAACAAATGTGAAGAAAAAGATCCACTTCTAAGGTATAGGGAATGGAGTTTATAATATTACTAGATAGACGACATTGGAATTGTGATATTATTTAGTTAAAAAAAAAAACTTTCAATAAAAATTATAAGCCGACTTTAGATAATTAAAAAGAATAATATAATTTCACAATCTGAAGTCGGTTCTTTGTTTCTTCTATACGCTTTATCTTACACCGACTACAGAATATGAATTTATTGTGTTCTCTTTAATTCTTTATATTTGACTCTTATTTTTAATTAAAAGTTATTTATTGTTCTATGTTCATTACGTATTGTCATAACACGCTATCGCCGTCAGTTTCACAACTAAATGCGTGCGTTTTGCTCCGTTGGTAACTTATACCTAGATAGAATTTGTTCATTTGTTCAGGCGACAGAGTTACAACAGAACTGTTGCGATCCAAAAGGACACTTCAATAGATGTTTCGGCAGCTGCTTTATCAAAATCAGCTGTGGCCACGTACGTTACGGTCAACGACTGCGTGATTATGTTTAGAGTAACTGATTATTAAATCGTCCAACCTAAAATCTAATTTAACACAAACAACTAAAAAAATCTATGCAAACAAATAAAATTGAAGTCTTTGTTTGTAATGTCAAAGTAAAAGCTTTTTGCTAAATGCAAATGAAAGTATATATCCTAGATTTTTTTCCTTTCGGAAAAAATAGGGTGTAACGGATGAACAGAACAGATATGGCATTGACATTTTACATTTTTTTAAATTTACATTAACATGTTATGAAATTGACCTATCAATAAATATTACTAATTGAGTACCTATTATTTTAATTTTAATAGCTTTTATTTAATTTATTTATTTAGTTTAAAATTTTGTTGTTATTTTTCTAGTACCGAAAATTTATTTCAAATTAGTAGAATGTTTTTAGGATACGAAACAAAATGTTAGCTTATTGAAAAAACATATAACGGAGTGATTGATACCGGTTAACTACATCATCATCGTCGTCACGGTCGCATTTTATGGTGTTTTTGTGATCCGTTCGTTTGTGACAATGAACTGACAAATAAACCAACAAATATATGCTATTGCGGCACACGAAAATTTGCTGTAGACAAAGAACACTACAGTTGCGTTTTTATTTCTAAGTATTTATATGGAATGCTTCACAGAAATTAGTTATGGTGACTTTATATCAATTTTTAATGTTTATTTACAATTTTACTGCAGCTACTCCACTCATTTTAGAAAAATCTTCCTTGGCCATTTGAATTTCTCCTCTCCCTAGTGATAACTATAAAATTACAGTGGCTTCTTTATTTTATTTATCATTCCCTTAAACAGAAGGATCCTATGTTACTATCACACATGGAACTCTTCAATTTATTTAAACGGTAAATTCATCAGTGCATCACCTTGATGCGACTATGACCTAGTTTCATACCAGTCGGCTTAACTTTCGGTTTCGGCGACGGCCAAGGTCGATCCAAACTCTGGTCCACGGCGAACACTCGGCGAGCCCTCAAAACAAATGGAATTTTCTTCCGCGAGACACAAACAGTTTGGTTTAATTAAAAACAAGTTTTGTTTACAGCTCGAATGTTTATGAAGGTGATTTTGCTGTGATTATTGTCTTGAGTACATTAACAACAAACATTTACAGATAAAAAATATCAAAACGCTTGTTTTGATTATGTCTTTTGCGCTTTACTCACTAATGAGAAATCATTCAAAAGTTTAAAAGCAAAAAAAAATGCAAAAAATTAAATGTTTGCCAAATTCCTTGGGTATTACTTATTTTTACATTATATTAAAAGAACTATTAAAAGAAATGGCCCCGAGTTCCCGGCGCCCCTTAAATGGGGCAGGGGTGCGAAGAATCTCCGGAAGAAAAACCGGCGACGCGGTTCGCCACCCGTCACGTTCTGTCTCCCGGAGGGGCGAAAAGTGGATTGCGGAAACCCGTCTGGCTACGCTGAATGTATGTGGAGGAATGAACGATAAGATGGATGAAGTATGCGAAATGATGAATGACAGAGGAATAGATGTGTTATGTGTGAATGAGACGAAACGAAAGGGAAAGGATGCCACTGCACATGGTACGTATACCGCGTATTGGTCTGGTGTAGGCGAGACCGAACGGGCATGCCAGGGAGTCGGTCTCATCCTTTCAGAAAGAATGGGTCAATGTGTGAAAGAGTATGAATGAGCCCGAGACTGCTATGGTTACGAATGAAAGTGGGCTTAAAGAAGCTGTTCCTGCTAGGGGTGTACGCCCCAGACATGTCTAAGCCCACTTACATCCGAGAGCAGTTTTGGGACATGGTAAGGATGGTGTTGACAAAATGTAAGGAAAATGAAAATATTATTATGTTAGGAGACTTTAATGGAAGGGTTGGGGTGAAGAGGTCTGGTTTTGAAAGGATATTGGGAACGTTTGGTGATGAAAGTATAAATGAGAATGGTGAAGACCTCCTCACCGTATGTGCGGAAAAGAATCTTTTTGTGACGAATACTTTTTTTCGTCATAAGAAGATTCACATGTATACATGGGAAAGAGGTGATGATAGAAGCATGATAGATTTCGTAATTGTGGATGAAAGAATGAGGAGCGCAGTCGTAGATACAAGGGTTTACCGGGGGTCCAACGTAGGGACGGATCATTACTTGGTCTTATGTCGAATTAATGGTCTTTTCAAGCGTTGGCGGCATCGGACATCTGTGTCTACCACTGCGTTACAGCGTATAAGAATAGAGAAGTTACAAGATGAAGATGTGAAAGAGAAGTATAAATGTAGACTGAGAGAAAATATTAGATGTTTGAATGAGTTGTGTATGAATGATTTAGACTTGAATACTGTGTGGGATAATATTAAGAAAGGTTTGGTGGATACCGCCACCGAAGTATGTGGTGTAAGTAAGAGAACAAATGAAAGGAAAAGTAATACGCTATGGTGGGATGATGAGGTACGGGTGGAAGTTGAATCAAAGAAGAAAGCATGGTTAGATTTACTAGCAACCAAAGCTGGTAATTCTTCTGGTATGAATGATTAGATTGAAAGAAAAAAGGCAGAATTTAGACGTCTAAATAAGAGAGTAAAAGAAGTAGTTGAAAGGAAAAAGAAAGAAAGAACGGATAAGAATGACAGAAGGATATCTGATAATTTCCAGGCTAACATAAAAATGTTCTGGAAACTCGTAAGAACTGCCAGGGGAAATACAAAACAGCCTATAATAAATGCTATAAGAGACGAGAATGGATGTATTCTGAATGATGAAGTTTCGAATTTAAACAGATGGAAGGAATACTTTGAAAGCGTATTTATGAGTGAAGAGTCGTCTGAATTAAATGAACTAGAAATTCCGAAAGAAGTGGAAATGGGTATGGAGATAAGTGTAGATGAAATAATGAAAGCAATGAAAAGCATGAAAGCAGGTAAGGCAGCTGGATATGATAGAGTATCACTCGAGATGCTAAGGGCTGGAGAGGCAGTGGTGGCAGGCCTGCTGTACACCTTGTTTAATTTATGTTGGGAATTAAAACGGGTACCGGATGACTGGTGTAAAGCAGTTATAGTACCAATATATAAAGGAAAAGGGTCACAGCAGGAATGCAAAAACTACCGCGGTATCAGCTTGCTTAGTATTGTGGGTAAACTGTATGCTAAGGTGTTAATTGAAAGAGTTATGAAAGAAACTGATGGAAAAATTTGGGATGTGCAAGCGGGTTTTAGAAAGGGAATGGGGTGTACAGATCAAGTCTTTTCCATGCGCATGATTGCGGAGAAGTTTTTGGCCAAAAACCAGAAAGTTTTTTGTGCATTCATGGACTTGGAAAAGGCTTATGACAGAGTGGACAGGAATGTGTTATGGCAAACACTGAACTCATATGGGTTGAGCGCTGGTTTGATACAGGCATTAAGGTCTCTTTATAGGGACTCTAGTGCTTGTGTCAGGATCAATGGGGTCTACTCGGACTGGTTTGGCATCCAAAAAGGTGTCAGACAGGGCTGTGTAGCTTCCCCTTGGCTGTTCAACCTATTTATGGACCGGTGTTTGCAAACTTTGAAAGATGAAGAATGTGGTTTAAGAATGGGCGAGTTAACCGTCAAATGCCTTTTGTATGCCGATGATCAAGTCATACTTGCGTCATCGGCGGCTGAGTTGCAAATGATGGTTACATTAATGAACTGGGAATTAAAAGAAAGGGGAATGAAAGTGAACGCATGTAAGACGAAAGTGATGGTTTTTGAAAGAGAAGAAAGCAAAACGGTATGTGAAATAAGAATAGAAGGAGAGTTAATTGAGCAAGTGGATGAGTTTGTGTATTTGGGATGTGTATTTAGCAGGGATGGTAGATATGATAGGGATATAGAACGACGAGTAAATGCAGGGAATAGAGTGAATGGGGCACTACACTCTATTATGAAGAACCAGAATGTGTCAAAACAGACACGTATGGTAATTCATAATGCTGTGTTAGTCCCTACTTTAATGTATGGTAGTGAATGCTGGGTGTGGCAGAAGAAGCACGAAAGTAGAATAAATGCTGTAGAAATGCGGTCTTTAAGGAATATGCTAGGGTTGAATCTGAATGACAGGGTGAGAAATTGCGTGATAAGAGATAAATGTGGTATGCAAGATGATGTCGTGACCAGGATTAAGAAAGGAATGCTTCGGTGGTTTGGTCACGTAGAAAGAATGAATGAGGAAAGAGTGACAAAGCAAATTTATATGGCAGATGTGAATGGCCGAGTCGGGAAGGGACGCCCTAGAAAAAAGTTTATCGACCAAATTGGCGATATTTTGAAAATGGGTCACGTTAGAAGTACCCTTAACCGACGAGCATGTATGCGTAGATATATGGATGTAAAAGAGGCGAAAGAGGTATGTCAGGATCGTGCCAAATGGAAGTCCGTAGTCTCTGCCTACCCCTCTGGGTGACAGGCGTGAGTGTTTATATTATATTATATATTATATATATTACATTATAACTATGGAACAAAGTATTTGAACGGCTTAAATAAACCGGGCTTTATTACTTGGTAGGACCATGCTGCAGCTATATTGTGATGGTAGCGCGAATGGGTCGGTCGACCGGGGTAGGACCACGCTCTCACAGAATGCAAGCGCAAAATAGCAGCTTAATTCTGCTGTTTTTCATATGGTTAGTGTAGAGAACCGGAGACCCTTTTACTGCCGGGCTAGCATGAGCAGGGGATAAAAATTTTATCCACCGATTATATCCACTGACAAGGGATAAAATTGTCTTATCCCTATGTCAAAGCTTTATCTACCCTGCGAGCATAGGTCTATGGTGGATATAATATCGACAGTAGATAAACTTATCCCCGCGCATAGATAATATACGATAGCAAAGATGTTTTATAAAACATCTTTGTACGATAGTATAAAGCTGTAAACTATACTAGCTATAAACTTCTTTTAAGATTAAGTAGATTTACATTAACTTATATTTTCTTTTACCTTTTGTTTATTATATTGCTAAACTGTTAATAATTTTTGTTAAACAATATGTCATTTATAATGTTTGTTATATTTATTTTAAGCGTATTTCTGCCTTGTTTTTATTTTTTCTATTATTCTAATTCTTTCTTTATTTTCTTTTGTATAATATTTAAGTTAAGTATACATTGCTTGTATCAAATCGCAGGTATTACTGCGCTTGTGATAGCATTTATTAAAAAAATATGTCTCTAGAATTAAGCCAATTGCGAAACTGGACAATACAGACCCTTTGGAGGTGGTGTAACCTCTTGAGGAAATTAAAAAAAATTATCCCCGCAATTACTGCCATTATAAGAAAATTACAAAATACATCAAAATTGATGTCTACTCTAAGTCACAAAGATTTAATTTTAATTGAAAATGATGAAGCATGAAGAATACAAATGTAATGATTTCAAACAAAACAAGGAATAAATAATTTTATAATCATGAGTATTGTGTTATTTGTATTCCTAATATTATGTATATTAGTCTTTAAATTTAATAGAGCAATTCTTATATATATATATATATATATATATATATATATATATATATATATATATATATATATATATATATATATATATATATATATATAATCGGAATCTCGGAAACGGCTCCAACGATTTTCATAAAATTTTGTGTGCAGGGAGTTTCGGGGGAAATAAATCGATCTAGCTAGGACTTATTTTTAGAAAATGTCTTTTTGTCCGTGTTTTTAGGCAATGAAAAGCTGCTACAATATCGTTAGAATAAGAAGGTAAATTTTGACAGTTTATTAATGATTACAAATAGCTTAATTGGTATATAGGACGGTCACAAAATCGTAATACCATGGTTCGAGCCCAGACCGACCGACCGACTTTTTTTAATTTTTTTTCAAGTTCCTTTCTTTTTTGAGAAAATCTATTTTTTCGTGCCTTTTTTTAGTATTTTTTAAAAACACGAAAATTTAAATTAAACTAATTGCACTCATGATTTTTTATTCAAATAGCCAGTTCAGTTTTTTCTACGATGTCGCTACGATCAAAAAATATTCGTATTTCATCAGTATGTAATTTGTATCTAATTATTAAAACACACGAATTAAAAAAACCGAGCGAAAAATACCGAGCAAAGCTCGGTCAACCGGGTACTTAGTCTTTAAACTTGTATTTACCTACACAAGAGGCTAATTAAAGTATATTGCTCCACACATTTTAATGATGGCCCCAATAATTTAGGTCAAGTATTTGCTGATTATTTGTTGCTTGAACAACAGCCATGCCATGGTCTTGAATCGTACCTCTCTAGTAGGTAACTATCATCTACCAAGAGACTGAAAGATGTAAACTACCTACCCAGAAAAAATATTAAGATAAGTTACATAAGCCACATGTATTGATTGCAAATATGCGATGTTTTTGGACAAGGTGGTTCTAATAGATGCTTACTTCAATATGCACTGGTAGTCCATCCACAGAATTAATAGGCTTTAAAGCCTCATAGAGTTCTTTACACAAATACAAAACAATCTTTGAGCATCCGAAACCGGCGTAGAAATTCGTTGTCGGAGAATTCCAATAGATTAAGTATACTGATCACGTATCGATCGCTGGTGTAATTTTCTTTCTTGTTTTTCAATTTCTGACGCGAAAATGTAGTTGCAATAGGCTCGAGACATCTTTTTCGTATTAAAATGGTTTGAAGATAAACTTAAACCCACGTCCGCGAAAGAGGATAAAATTGTCCCTTTCAAATGTCAAAAAGGGATAATTTTTTCTCTTTCCCTTGGCCTCATGCTACGGACGGGGAGATATATGTCTACTCATTATGTCAAACGGGGATATACTATAGAGATAAGATAATTTTATCTCTTGTCAGTGGATATAATCGGGGGATATAATTTTTGTCTCTTGCCCATGCTCGCAGGGTGGATAAAATTAAGCAAGGGATAAAAATTGTATCCTCTCCCCGGGGATATATTGTCCCCAGCCCATGCTAGCCCGTCTGGAAACGACGAACTCCATGTTAGTTCTCAGGATTGGCAACGGATCTGCATTTTGATTCTTAATTGCAGATAAATATAGATGTCTATAGGTCACAGCATCCACTTACCATCAGGTGGACTGTGTGCTCGTTTGTCACCTATATTCTATAAAAAAGGATTAGGTAACCGTTTGCAGGCGGAGTAAGGAAATCCCTCAGCCCCTTTCCTTCCAGTGGATATTGTAAGAGGCGATTGTAGAAAATGCCAAGAAGATCTCATATCATCCGATAGATGGCAGTATGAGTACTTAGTTTACAGCGTTACATTGTAAGACGTCTGGTACTGCGAACGCCAATGCCACCAAGCGTGGCGAGTTACGTAAATCATCCCTAAAACTAAAAGGGCTCATGTACAGCCGTGGACTTTTTCGCATCCCCTTAGAAAAAAAGTATGCAAAGGCGGACTTAATGCCTAAAGGCATTATCTACCAGTCAACCTATAGAGTGGTGAGAGTTTGTCGTAGATGTAGTCATAAAAAGAGAAAAAAAGAGAAACTAAAATTAATACACATCATTTATAACAAAACAGATTATGATATAATATTGTTATTAAATATATATATACATATATATATATATATATATATATATATATATATATATATATATATATATATATATATATATATATATATCCGTATATTGACATAATTATTAACACACATATTCGTAATATAAATATATGTGTATGCTAAATATACATAATTACAAATTAAATACATACAACTTTGATACAGGGCATTTTCCGGCGAAATATTGATTCCAACCTCTTCATTTTTGAGGATTATAGGCGCTTTAGTTATTCTTTACTTGGCTAGTTTTGCTAACTGTTGATCTTAGTTTGGACATAGCGAATGCCTTCGATCGAGTCTGACACAAAGCGATTCTTTCGAAGCTCCCTTCCTACGGGCTTTCCAAGAAGTTGTGCGATTGGATCACTAGTTTTCTTGCTAATCGGAGCATCAAGTTCGTAGTAGACGGTGCATGCTCTGATTATTAGCCTATTATCGCTGGTGTTCCACAAGGTACCGTCCTATTACCAACATTGTTTCTTCTGCATATCAATGATACGTTGCAAACTGGTAACATTAACAGCACTGGTGAAGCCTCATACACAGAAGACACAAGTTTGCGCGTTAACCGCTAAAAAGAACTCCTTTATCTTATCTCCTTAGTTTAAAGGCACTCTCCCTGTTGCCTCAGCTAGCATCAGAACCCTCGACGTCGACATATCGAATAGTGTGCAGTTTTGTGGTCACTTGGAGGGGAAGGCCAAATTTTCTTCTAAAAAGATTGAGTTCTTAGCAGAGCGAGACAGTATTTCATGCAGGCACATCGCTTGTAACTTTACAAAGCGCAAGTTCGGCCTCACATGGAATAATCAGATGGGATATCTCATCTCTAGGCCGGGGCACCCCAACGCCAGCTTCTTCCACTTGACCGCATCCAGCGCAGATCGATTCGAACCGTCGACGACCGAGTTCATTATGATCGGCTCGAGTCACTGGCGCTGCGTAGGAATGTTGCATCCCTTTGCGTTTTCTATCGTATCTACCATGGGGAGTGTTCTGAGGAATTGTTCGGATTAGTTTCAGCCGCCAAATTTCACGAACGCACTTCGTGTCTGAATTCTCGATACCATCCTCATCATCTGGATGCCTGCCAGTTAACCACTGTGCATTTTACTAGAAGTTTTCTTCCTCGTACAACTTTTCTGTGGAATTGTTTACGACCGGTGACTTTTCCGGACCGACACGACTTAGGGACCTTCAAGAAAAGAGCTTACTCCTTTCTAAAGGGCCGGCAACGCTTTTGTAATTTCCTCGGTGTTGCGGTTTTTCATGTGCGGCGATAGTCACTTACCATCAGGTGAGCCGCATGCTCGTTTGTCCCCTCTTCTATAAAAAAAATCTGGTGATAATCATTCAACATTATTGTTCAATCTTTCAATAAGTATTCTTGTAAACTATATAGAATGAAAATAATTCAATTATATTCATTATAGCCTATCAAAAGTCCACCGCTGGGCATAGGCCTCTACTCTCATAAATTCCCTGTTAAGGAATATTTTCTCCGGTTGTCACGATAGGCAGGCGGGTGAACAACATCAGTTTCTGTCTAATTATTTTTAATTGTTATCAGGAAGATGCTGCCGCTCATATGCTGTTGCCTTACCCTCTGGCGCCTCTAATGACACAAACAGTGTGACATGGAGTGGTGGAATCTCTAACGCCACCACTACACGAAGAATCTCATATTATATAAAGCTTTCTCAACAATTAATTGAAAATATGAGAATTGCTTTGATTATACGAGTAATTATAAATGTTAAATAAAAAAATGTAAAATTTTAAAATAGAGGTTATTACCCCGCTTTTTACACAAACACTTATTAGGAGCAGTTAAATTGATAATTTTAATAGCTTACAATGAAAAGGCTGAAGCAATAAGTGTCATTTATTTTAAACAGACAGTAGTTATAACATTTCTCGGAAATAACGCAACAGCAAAATGTAGAAATAATTGAATATTAACGAAGAACGAATATGATGGCTTTTTGCAATTGTTTGTCGTATTATTTATGTAAAAAAACGCATTATATTTTTTCCTACAGAAGCATCTAAATATATAGGTTTATAATTAACTTGAAGGGTAACCTAGAATATTTTGCTCGATGTTCATCATATGAAAGTTTACTGGCAGATGTCAGTCGCTCCTTGTCAAATTACTGCCAAGATCAATGCTAGCTTTAAATGTTAACTTAACTAAAGTAGATAGTAGCATAGATGCAGGGTCTGATTTACTCGCAGGCTGACTGGTCTCGAGCCTAGATCGCAAGATTCGAGGGGACTCTGAGCTTGCCCTTGCAAGCACCACATGTTCAGAACAAAATTTGATACAATATTCTCAATAAATAATGGAGTAAGTGCTGCAAGTATTTTACTTGTTACTCTTTCTTTATGGTTGTTACAAACAAATAAATAGATTGTAAAAATAACACTGGATCATTTGGTACATTTCGTCTTTCCTTGACTGACTAGACGCTATTCAAAGATATTAAACAGCTGCCTTCTCTACCTTTAATTTTATTAAGGTTTAATTTTATTAAGGTTTAAGTTTATTGCCAAGGCTGTCTAAAGGAACTTCTGTCCATCTCTGCACAGGAAGGACTGACTTACTGGCCCACCCCAAAGGAGAAAGTCGATCTTTTATCTTCCTGTTTGCAAAGCACTCGTCTCCCTGTCAACAAGTCGAGTGGGTCTGATGGAGTCTCTCCTATTGTGCGGAAAACGGGTGATGCGGAGTTAGCACCGGTTCCACCGCGTCTTTTCTGGTACCCTTACTCTCCAGTGGTAATCGTGAATTTATGGAAGATAACTTTAGTGCATCTGATCCCTAAAAGGGCTAACGCTCAAACCCGTCCAACTACTGGCTTATCACCAGCTTGTACTCCAAAATAATTGATCCATTTCAAACTGTCAGCTTATAAGGTACATTGAGGATCACCAGCTGATTAGTAATTATTATTAGATTAACAGTGACTAGCTCATGTAAAATCTTCTAAATTACCTGACTCATAGATCAGCGGAAACAGTAGATTCCAAGAGTCGTTACTTTAGACATAGCGAAGGCCTTCGATGGACTTTGACACAAAGCACTTCTTTCGAAGCTTCCTTCCTATGAGCTTCCCGAACAAGGAGGCGATGTTGATAAGCCTATAGTTGAACGGACCTGAGCGGTCGCCTTTTTAGAGGTCAAGTCCACTAAAGTTGTCTTCACTACGCTGTTTCTTCTGTATTATATCTATTATATGTGCCAGCTCCTTCCACTTGACCGCATCCAGCGAAGAATGACTCGAATTGTTGACGACCGAGTTCATTCTGATCGCCTCGACAGGCAATGCGAAGAGATGTTGCGTACCATTTTCCACGAGAGAAAGACTGTTTGGATTAATTCCATCCGACAAATTCCATTAAACACACCTCGGGATAAAAACCACGGTACCACCCACACCATCTGTATTTTTGGAGGTCCCCAATGATTGTGCGAATTGCTAGGAGTTTTCTCCTTCGCAAGACTTCTTTGTGGAATCGTCAACCACCTGCGAGTTTTCGAAAACGATACGACTTACTCTTTTTAAAAAGGCTGGCAACGTGCCTGAAATTTTCCTGGTTATTCATGGGCGATGGTCGACACTTACTTTCAGGGAGGGGCATATTCATAGTTAGCCTAGGACTGTCGGAACTCTAAATCAGGTACTGCGTAGATTTGACAAAATTGTCACATTTGTGTGATGTCCTTGTATTATAAGTCAGAATATTTCTCATAATTATTTAATATTTTTCCCGCGATATCAAGATCGATAATGAGAACGAGCTATTAGTCTATCTGATTTTAAATGCATTTTACAGTCCCTGAACTCTTGTAGATAGCTCATAAACAAGAATGACTTCAGCTGCAATTTCACTCAAGATAAAAATAGCACACAGAGGCTATTTGTTAAAAATTATATTTAACATTTGATTTATTCTTCCACGGACTTATTAGATGCCTAGAAATTCCACTGAGCCCCTAAGTCCAAATGTGACATTAAAAAACTTAATCAACTATTTGAATTGTTCATAGATGAAAATGTGCTGCTTGTATTTTAACAATTTACTCTCAATTATCAGTTTTTATATACGCCTATAAGAAAATAAATGAGGTAAGGTAAGATATGAAGGACTAGAAATCCTTATAAACGCCTTTTAGCTAAAATGTACATAAAAAATCTAAAACACTACTTCAAAACTAATAAAATAAAAATTATTTTATTTATTTCTTACAAAAACTTAAGATTATTTTAAGTCTACGTACGTTTACTTTCGTCACGGCTAAGCAGCGTATTTAATTTATTTCTTTTCGATCCGTTCGCACAAAAGTTTTCAATTATGAAACCTTATCAACATGGAAATTTAAAAAATCTATAAACATCGAATATGTAACTAATTTGCTGAAGCGGCTTATAATTATTAAGATGGGAGATTTCGCCGTCATAGTTACGCTACGCGGATTGATAACCGCGCTGCCAGACGTCTTGCCTCGATTCTGTTTTCTATTTTCAGCATTTTTCTGTATTAAGAGGATACCTTGAAAATGAATCGAAGTTTTGGGGGCGTGGCTTATTCCTTTGTCGGTGAAGCTAACGGACGACTGAGGGAGTGTCAAAATGAAAGTGATGGAATGACTTCACCGTACGCAAATTATGAGATAGCTATACCGAGCAAGCGCTCGGAAAAAAACTAAGTAAGCGCCAAACAACATTTTTATTTATTTTAACAAAACTTCGTTATGGAATGAAAAACTGATTTATGAAAACTTAGATATGATTATTTACTATGCCTTAAAAATAATTCCATGAACTTATTCGTAAGAATATTGTGGTGTCATGGAAAAATGTAAATAATTAGAGGCTACTTTGCAATTTTTTTCTATCGAGAAAATTTCATGATATCGTGTTTTTCTTTTATGCAATCCAAGGTCATATAGTCAAAAATCATATACCAAAATTTTGGTTTGTAATCTATAAAACTTAAAAAAATATGTTAAATAGAAAAACCACCAAATTTTCGAGGTATCACCTTAATTAAACTAGCAAAAGAGCACACAATTTACCTGATGGAAATCGGTGCTATGACCAACTTACCTACGTATTCTCGTTTAAAATACAAAATGTAGGGACCGAGGACTAAGATAGAACGTCCCACTATCAGTAAAAAAGTGTGCCCGGTTCTTTACACTCACCATTCATACGAAACAAAACAGCATTCCTTCCCTAGTCCAGCTGACACATGCATGATGCAGCCATAACATAGCTACAGCGTGGCTCTACCACATTAAAAAGCCCATTCTTAATCGAGAATGAAATTGTTACCTGTACTAGTCTGTCTTTTTATTCTGTTGTATATGGCTCCTAGCATTTATGCCAAACATGATCACAAACTGAGCATCCTTATTCATTTCCACATTTATTAGGATAGAATTTGAAACTCTTGTTTCAACACACATTTAAATTGAATAAAACTAAATTTACGGATTCTATTGCGTTTTATTAATTACTTTTACGTATTTTTAATTTCCGACGTTTCGGGTGCTTTACAGCACTCATGGTCACGGGCGGGGGGGGGGGGGGGACTGAGATGTTTGACGTCCCAATGTCATTGTTAGCCCGGCTACCTTCAGTTAACAATGATATTGGGACGTCAAACATCTCAGTCTCCCCCGTGACCATGGGTGCTATAAAGCACCCGAAGCGTCGGGAATTGAAAATAAGTAAAATTAATTAATTAACCGCGATAGAATCCGTAAATTTAGTTTTATTCAATGTGTAGTGTTCGCGTAAATTTAAGAAATCATTACACATTTAAATATCAGAATTTGGCTGCAATTTTTTTTTTCGGCCAGTCGGACAAAACCGGTCAGAGATCGCCTAAATTTTGAACGACAAGCCGTCCGTCTGTTACCTCGTCCTTGAACTTTCGTATGCGTTACTACGCCCATTTTTGTTTATCTGAAATTCATATTACGCTGTCACAAAGTTTTCTATGCGATGCGTCGATAATTTATTAATAATGATAAATAATATCATTATCAATAAATTTTTGAATATGAGAAAAGAATAAACTAATTGCAAATTTTTCTTTATACTACTACCGGAAATAACTGAATAGAATATTCGAATTGTTACACGATAAAATAATTAAAATGCGTAAAGGCTGAACTATTTATATCTACTTTTGTACTTGGTCTAACATACTTTTGCGATGAATCAGTTAAATTGTTTAGTTTATGCAAAATATTTTTAGTCATTATGATTGATACATAGTCAAAAATTTTATATCTGGAAAGCATAGACAGTTTCAATGACGATTGAAATGAATACGTTAAAATTTTCAAAATTCTTACTACACACAACTATCGTATTTCCTTATGATTTACCTCCTCAATTTTGTAGACACTAGATAGATTTTAGATAAAAACGATTGAAAAGGCCTTTTTCAAATTTAACCTTTTCCAAATCTAATCTATAACTTCTACAAAGACGCTACGAGCGTAGCCGTAGACCCAATAGCTACCAAAGTACTACGCTTGTGCTCTTACGATTTTTCTTCATAGAAAGTGGCTTCCCACGTTGCGGCATTGTTATTTCATTTAACTAACTTAATTTTTCAGAGTTAATATTTTGAACGGAATAAGAATAACTTAGAGTCCATAAGTTTTTATCAACACGCATAGTAAAATACGCCTCAGTAAAATAGAATTCCTACTATGTCATTCTACGAGAAAGAAAGAGTTTGCCGTTATCAAGAACGTGCGAAAGAGACAGACGATGTAGCAACAAGTCGGTGCGGGGGGCGACCGCGTTATCGCAGCGTGACGTCAGGACAGGACCCTTTCACTGGCGCGTCGAGATGTATTCAGTCCGCGCGGCTCGGTCACAGCGTGGGAACGTCTCGCGCTCGTTGTTCCTAAAAACCACGGGTTTCACGCTTCTGATCTCTGCAACTTTCGTCCGGTTATTACAATCACTGCACGTAAACGGTCCATTCGGTCCTCCGTGTGTAAACCCAGTAGTGCTTCACCAGGGTCCAAGATGGGCGTAATCAAAGTGACTCCCGACACCGCTTCCCTGATCTCCGTGTGCGACATGCTCGATGACATGAAGGTAAGTTGGAGTCATGTGATATCAGAGTATGGCGTTTGTCCAACGCGGCTCGGATTTAGTGAAAAATTCACGCTTTATTTAGCGCGCGTAGGTGGTGCGCCCGTCACGAGATCTCGTGTAACCGAAGTTATGCGTTTTTACGAGTACGAGGCGTCGCCGACTCGTGTGGCTCCTAGACATTCGGAATTGCAAATAAGTGCAGTTTCAGTGTCTAGATATCATTATGCTGATTTATATTACAAACGGCTTTCTCAAAAAAAAATCACTTGACTTCAGCTCACAGACAAAAATATCCTTCAGATTTTGCTTTTAACAACTGCATTGTCCAAAGAAGTGGTTTTTTATTCGTAGCATTAACTATCGAAATATTGTGACTTGCAACAAAAATAAAAATACTTTTTGATTTGAATTGAATTGATCAGTTGTGAAGTTATACGGATGATATCATGATTTTCATGTGATTTCATTAATGAATGTCTAGACTTGAGACTAGCTTAACTGAGTATTCGGAATTTGTCTTTCACACCCTAGATCTCATCTTCTTCATCTTATCTAAAGGAATTACAAAGAGACGCATTTATGGCGCTGATGAACAAGGGGATCGCATACATAACAACTTTTGTTCAAACAGCGAGTATTTTATCACCTAGAAATAATTGATCCAGGTTTGAATGTTTGTCCGTATGCAATTTATGTATGACACGCCACGATTCAAGAGAAAAACCCCGAAACAAAATAACAGAAAATAACTATATCTATTCTTAACTATAACACACATTTTTTAAATATTTTTTTCATTCGGATTTGATGATTTTAATTTCATTTGTATTTCACGTTTCATGTTACAATATAGCACGGAATTCGAAATTCGTTTCGATGTCTCGGGTATGAATTGCGGTCGGTTTCCAACAGGCTGTCGGTGAAAACTTAGCGTAAGCAACGGAAGTGGTGCCCTTATCAGTTGTTTGTGACACATTTTAATGAGTACGTGAGAATATTCGCATTTACACTGATGTAATTTGAAACCTTAATATCAAGAGTTACCTAGCATTAAAGTAAAAATAAATATGGAAGCTGTGTACTACACAACTCTAATAATAATTTTACTTTCAACTTACTGTAATTGCGCTTGCTGCACTTTTTTATTATGAAAACTTTATCTACGTCACCTGTGTAATAACTGTAAGTCTGGGTAAGACTGTAGTAGGTATATAAATGCTTCTTAAACTAAAGAAGGGGTTTGAAATGAAGTTGCCTAAATTTGAGGATTCTGTCACTATGTCTATTTGCGATTTTTGTTGCCGGAGCAGCATCGAAGTATTTTTAAATTATTTTTTTTTTAAATTTTGGTAAATCACTAACTAAACGTGAAATAGAACGTACATTTAACTAAATTCTAACGTTTTTGGCGTTGCATCTGTCAAAGGCATGTCAAAATTAATCGCTAGGTCGGCTATTTTGTTGACAGTGACAGATGTACTTTATACGTCATCCCGTTGTTTCCGAGTTTACGCGAATGTCCGTTGTTTCCGAGTTTACGTGAATGTGGCTAACGTTTTTATCTGCTTCCACCTGTTTTTCAACGACTTTGCTATTCCTCTGGATCCTTTTTTACAAAAGGTTGTAGCTATAAATTAGGTTTATAATTTAAAGTAATTATAAAAATTAATATTTTGATGTTTTATTGAGTGTAAGAGCGAGCGAAGCGAGCTCGGGACTGAGGGCACCCCGACTCGGACACGGACAGGTGAGGTTAAAAGGGGATGGCAGGGTCGAGTGAGCGAGCGAAGCGAGCCCCCGCCATCTCCTTCGTGGTAATTTTTTTTATTAAACCGCTCAGACGTAGGAGCACCGCGAGGCGGGGCGGGCCTCACTCGACCAGGTTTCCCTCGACTGCGCTACGTTTAGTGACGTGGGGCTTCTCTCCCCCCATAAATCAGGTTTATAGTCCAAAACATTACGAAAACATAACCTCTAAATGAGATTTTTAAAATTTATAAAAAAAACTAAGCACGTCCGGCAGGCGGTGGAAGGGGGGGGGGGTGACTCTACAACTCCCCCGCCTCCCTCCTTACCACTCGCCACCCCTAATTCAGGCAACTTAATTTCAAGCCTTGCCCTAAAAAAAATTCACAGATCATATTATTTTGTTTTTATCATACCTTGATCGAAAGTTCGTATTTTGACCCTACTTTCAGGGACGAAAGTGCCACATTGCCTTTCAATTCAATGACTTATTAATTTTATACGCGTAGGTCAAATTTCTAGCTCTATTATGTTTAAACGTCAAAAGTATGTCATAAATCATAATACCGTTTAAGGTACATTCATTTCGATCTAGGTATGATAAAAAATAGTATACGCACAACGGGAGGAAAGTATGACTTCGCAAGCCGAGTTATTATCACCCTCGCCTTCGGCTCGTACCTAACACCACGCGGGTTGCAATGTCATACTTTCCTCCTTCGATGCATAATATGCCATTTCCTTTTTGCGTATTTGTTCAAGACTAGACTAATGAAAGTATCGTCACAAAGCTTGCGATAAGACCACAGTCTGCGCAGTACTATGATTATTTAAGCGTGTTATCTTTGCGATTTACGCACCGATTTTAAATAACAATGAAAACTTTTCGAGAAACGTTATTTAAACCACTTGGGATTTTTTACATTTTAGATAGTTTTAATGAAATGAGATGTTCTAAAATGTATGGATCCTGGGCCAGGTCTTGGTACATTTTACTCAAAATTAGGGAAAAAAACACATTTAAAACGATTCTCAACTGTGCAATTATTTTATAATGGCTTTGGTTGCTGGTAAAGCACAGAAAATTACCCTTGAAATTGCAACACACAACAAAAACCCGTCATGGCGGTAAGCTGTCGTTTTTATTGATTAGTGACGTTTGACATGTTTATTTAACTTATTTTTGACTCTGTTGTGACAACTGACAGTTCTCTTTCTATGATCAATGGGCGCTTTATGGTTTACTGTCATTTTCTAAAGGAAGCACAGAGTAATTAAATCTACAAGAGTTGAAATTCGATAAAAATAATTGATAAACATCAATTGTTTACCATGACATGATATATTTAAATAAATTAGTGTAGTAGTGTACATAGTCCTGGCCCATTTTGAAACATCTGCTTTCAATATAGAGAATCTGATATAATATAAACTTTGTTTTAATATCTCATTATTACCTATTTATTTACACTTGTGTGACTAGATTTTTCATTGTAGAATTTACGTAGGTAATATTATCTTGGTACGAATTGAAGACCACCTTGTATAATTGCATTCTTCCCTCTCAGAAATAAGAGGCCTGTGCTCCGCAGTGGGACGTTTACAGGCTGCACCTTTAACTAGTGATAGTTTAAAAAATTGTATATAGTATAAAGATAGGTAGGATTAAATATTTCATTTTTATTTAAATTTGACATTTTTAAATTATTCAATTAATCGGAGGTTTTATAGTTTTCTTTAAAATATATTTCCTTGCATCTTGCATGGCCTGACTGTGCTTTATGTAATAAAAATCGAAACAATAAAATCGATTTCTCTATAGTTTTGTTTCACGACCTTGAAACGCTCGGATGATGCGATCAGTGAAATTATTAATTTGAACATAAAACCAGTCTGTTACCACGGCAGCAACGTGGGTTATATGCGTGTTGGCTGAAATTGTCTAAATACAGTAGGTATTTTTATCACATAATTTTAATAACATAATCACACGATTTTAATATTATTAAAATCGCTTTCTTAACATACATTTTTGTTGGTAATCAAATTGTTTTACGCTTCGTTGTTAAATTATTTTAGGATGCGTCGCCAGGTGGTTGATTTTACCCGACTGCACTAGAAAGAGAGTAATGTTTTTCGTGTATATGTATGAATATATGTACCTATGTATGTATGTCTATTTCTGTAACACGCTCTGTAGCATGAACTGATTGATAGATCTTTACTTATGTGGAGTCGTTAGATTCGCCTTAGTTGAGGAAGTGTCATATGGCATAATAATATTTGAATTTTTCGCTTTTCAGTAATTTTTTTAAGTAGTCTGGGTTTTTAAATTACTGTTTTTTTGTTGCAGTTGTTTTGTTAATGTTTTAATTCTTACAAATAATCCTCATTTCGTTCTGTCTGTCGTTTTGTATCACATTATCGTAACATCTAGTTTTTCTTCATAAGTATCTTCATTATATTCCTTAATAAATCAACTGCCAAATATAGGCCTCCACAACTAATGTCATAAAGCACGGTCTTGTTCATCTTGTTAATTTTTGGTATACTCTTTTAATATGCCTTACAATGTGGGATGAAATTTAAACACATGAGGGATATACGCAAAAAATATTCTAACACTCAATTTTTTTTTGCAACTTATTAAACTTTTATATCCCGTTTTGTAAATATTTTTCAATGTAAACGGTCTGTAGTAATTACTTAGGATGTACTTTGGACAACGTATGTTAGTTGTTTTACCTATGACACGGTTACAGAAATCAAGGCACGTAGACACGATGCTTTTGAGTGACATCTAGTTCATCTCGTTTTCAAAGTTTTTAAACTTAATATTAATTTTTAACTACGTTATTTATAATGATCAATTCCTCCATTAGCTAGGGCTGTCATCTGTTAAATCTTTAAAACTGCGATAAGTCTGAAAACTCCGGTTTTTAAACTAAAACCCGGACATTTTCCAAGTAAGCTTGTTTGTTAGAATTTAAATTAATTTAAATTATCTTAGGTATATTGCATATTCTTCTATCCTTTTGTGTCATTATTTGTTTATTTTTAAAGAAAATCATAAACAAAATGACGTTTGTGGTTGTTTTAAAGTTTCGAGATCGAACTGAGTATGAGCCCCTACCCGGCCTCCAAACTAGGACAAATTCGGGAAAACCCGGACGCATAGCAGCCCTACTGTTAGCAACTGCCGAGTTGTTCAAGGTTGTTCATATCATTAAATTATTTTCGTTACTTCACTATTATCCAGGTCTATTTTTAGTTTATTGGCATTGCGTATCGTACGTTACAACATTAAAAAACAGAAGTAAATATGTTATTGAGTTATATTTTATGTAATCCTCATTACAAGAGATGTTTTTTCACATTATATGAAATGAAATGAAAAATATTTATATTTTGACACAAAAAATTAAAATATAACCTATTTGTCAAACGTGACTTTTGTTAAACCCAATAACGTTTCAAAATGAGGTTCCTCTAACCGGAAAAGTTATGTATTATTTATGGCCAGTATTTATAAAAAATAAAAAAAACAACAGGTAAATATGCAACCAAATCATGGTCTATGATAAATAAAAAAACAATATAGTCATAAAACGTAAATACACCGTACTGAGCAATCCCTACTTTTAGACAGACTCCTCGGAGAAAAAAGTTGCCCACTATTCTGCACGCAATAAATAAGAACACTGTATTATGTTGCAAATGCAAATCTTTTAATCTAGAAACCTTGAGTGTATTTTGCATACTATAGCTATCATCGAAATAGATCTACAAACGGTGCAAGTCACGGCAATAAAACAGTTTGATCGTGAGCTTAGCATCCTTGTTAACTATTGGAACGTTTGCCTCCTCTTCCATAAAAAAAATATCGATCAGTGTTGCCAGATCTAGAAGTTTTTCCTCAATCTAGGGGTTTTTGGAGGACGTTGAGGTTTTTTAGAGGTCATGTCACGAAATTAATTTAGAGGTTTTTCTGAAGATTTTCACTAGTCTTACCAACTTTTGAATTCTTTTTCAAAACAGACCATGCCGACAATTCATTATCGATATAAAATATCGATATGATAGTATCGCAATTAATTTGTCCGTCTTATACTCATAACTTTTTTTCTATATTGATGTATTTAATCTACATGTGTACATAAAATGTAATAGTGTTGGCAACGCCTCAATATCGCCGTCATATCGTGCTTACATTGAACGTTGAACGCAGTTGATTTTTCATAATCATTAATTTCAGACATATTTGATTAGGGCCTTCAGCGTATTTTTAAACTAAAATTAAAATTAGTATTAATTGGACTTTTTTGATAATAATTTAATTGTTCGAACACACTAAATTTATTTATTTATTTATTTATTTTATTCTTTATTGCATCCTTAAATAAAAGAATACAAGGAGCGGACTTAATGCCTTGAGACATTCTCTACCAGTCAACCCATCATTATCATTCACCCACAAATGAAATTAATTTCGAATTCTATTTCCAGAATAAGAAAAGGCAGTCTTCTTTATTTCATCATCATCATCATTACAGCCCTTCACAAGTCCACTGCTGAACATAGGCCTCCCCCAAGTAATGCCACAAAGCACAGTCCTGAGCCACCTGCATCCATCGACTTCCTGCATATCTTACCAGGTCGTCACTCCATCTAGTGGGGGGTCGCCCTACACTACGCCTACCGGTACGAGGCTGCCACTCGAGAACCTTTCTTCCCCATCGGTTATCGGTAACTGCAATCGGTTATCGGTAAAGGCAACTGAACAGACAGATCTCCAAATGCATGCGACGAGACTTACGCAACTTTAATACTGCTCGTATTAAAGAAGCGATCGAGCGGAACCAGGGCTCCAAAGTCTTTGCCAGAGATCTGTCTGCCCGTAAGAGCCAACTGTCAAAGCTGAAGACTGAGTGTGGCAGCATCGTTTCCGCAACACCTGAAATTTTAAGTGAGATTGAGAGGTTCTATGGGCAGCTGTACACATCATCGTTGGAGCCACACGCAAGTGTGAGTAACGATCCAAGAGCAAGTCTTATCCGACACTATTCCGATGATATCCCGGACGTCAGTCTAAGCAAGATTAGAGTGGCTCTCCAGCACCTTAAAAACGGCAGGGCCCCAGGCGAGGATGGAATTACAGCGGAGCTTCTGAAAGCGGGTGGAACACCGGTACTTGAAGTCCTTCAGAAGCTCTTCAATTCCGCCCTCCATGGTGGCACTACTCCAGAGGCGTGGAGCAGAAGTGCGGTGGTCCTGTTCTTTAAGAAAGGCGACAACGCTCTCTTGAAGAACTACAGACCGATTTCCCTTCTGAGCCGCGTCTACGTGCTGTTCTTGAGGGTCATTACGAATCGTCTCGCACGCAGACTCGACGACTTCCAGCCTCCCGAACAAGCCGGTTTCTTTATTTAATATAGATAAAATTATATTCATGATACATCTATTATATGTTTTATAGTTGGTTCGTATGAACATTTAGCAACATTATTTAGAAATATTTTTTGTAAAAAATTATTGCAATGCAAAATTTATAAAAATGGTAAGTATGGAATTTATTACGTTGCCTTTTTTATCATATTCGTAACTGTTCTAGCAAAACAAACATTTCGCCCATACTCCGCTATTCTGAATTGACGTAGTATCATTAGTAAACATTCATAATATATTATCTAACTTTCTTCTTAACATATACATAACTAAAAGTACCTTTTATTTAATTTAATGAATTCGTATGATGTAATGATTTCTTATATTTACCCGAACACTACACTTTGATAAACTATTTATATGGATTTAATCGCGTTTATTTTAACTTTTTTTTATTTTCCGACATTTTGAGTGCTTTACAGCATCAATGGTCTCGGGAGGTGGGGGGTGGGGGGCTGAGAGGTTGACGTACCAATGTCATAGTTAGCCGGGCTACCCTCAGTTTTTTAATAATTTTTTTTATAATGTATTCTGTTTTTAAGCTACGTTCTTAAAATTATATAATTTAATGTTATCCTTCTCAAACACACGCTACAAATACTCTTTCATAATTGTTACTATTTAATGAAACACTCACTTTTTATCACTTTGTTTTACTCACACACCACTACACTGTATTATAGGAACACACACCAAGAGGTTAAGAATGTTTAACTATACATCATAATGAAAACCCAAATGATACCACGTTTAACTCGGCGATAGTGCCATCTAGTGAGAACAGGAGAACTACATTTACTTACAAAGTTTGTTAGCTAAACATTCCGCCGCCCAAGGACGATTACTAAAAAAATGAATAAAACAATCCAAATTCTTATAACTAGTCGGAATCATTCAGGGGCAGAGGGCACAATTTTGCGATAGGCCTCTTAAAAATATTATCCTTATATTGTAAAGACACAACTCTTGTGACGCCGTCTGCTCCTGGGTGCTTCCGAATGATTCGTCCCAAAAGCCACTTTCCAGGGGGAAGTCTATCATCTTTTACCAACACGATTGTACCAATAGCAAGTTCTGGCTGACTCTTGTTCCATTTATAACGATGTTGCAACGTTGTCAGATACTCATTTTGCCATCTTTGCCACAAACACTGCACCATACGTTGAATAATATGCCACCGATGTAAAGGGCTGACTTTAACATCAATTAAAGGTGGTTCTGGTACACCAATTAACGGTTCCCCAACTAGAAAGTGCCCAGGCGTTAAGGGAGGTTCATCAAGTGTAGAATTAACTACGGTAAGTGGACGAGAGTTGACACAAGCTTCGACTTGAGTTAAAAGAGTAGAGAACTCTTCGAAGGTCAGTAAAGTTTGTCCAATTACGCGTTTCAAGTGTCCCTTAACGCTCTTCACTCCAGATTCCCAAAGTCCCCCGAAGTTAGGTGCGCTAGGGGGTATAAAATTCCAGTGAGTTTGGTCATTAGCTAGTTGTTCAGCAATTTCAGAAATAATTGCAGATTTTGCATCTCTAAAGGCAAGATCTAGTTCACGGGCTGCGCCTACAAAATTTGTACCATGATCACTCCAAATTTCCTTGCAGTGACCACGGCGAGCAGTGAAGCGTCGAAAAGCAGCTATGAACGCAGCTGAAGTGAGATCAGTTACCAATTCTAGATGAATGGCTTTTGTTACGGTGCACACAAATAAGCAAACATAAACTTTACAGGTTTTTCTACATCTACCAGGGTACAGTTTCATTGTAAAAGGTCCAGCAAAATCGACTCCACTTGTCAAAAATGGACGACTTGGTTTAACACGAAATTTAGGGAGATTTGCCATAAATGGTACAGAAGGATTAGCCCTTTGTTTAAAACATGGTATACATTTAGTGAGGACAGTTTTAACAATACTTTTGACTCTAATAATCCAAAATTTTTGTCTTATAAAGTTCAAAGTAAGTTGATGCCCTCCATGCAGAGTTTTCAAATGAGCGTTCGAAACAATAAGTTTAGAAAGACCACAATCGTTACTCAAAATAATAGGTTTTTTCATAGTATCTGAAATCTCTGCATTGGCAAGTCGACCACCCACATGAATAATGCCTTTATCATCTAGATATGGGTTAAGAACATGTAGTTTGCTCGATTGGTGAACTCGTTTACCATGTGCCAATCGAGAAATTTCATCACTGAACGAAACCGATTGAGACATCTTAATACATCTATTTAGAGCATCGTCAAGCTCATCTGGGCTCAGATAAACGGGTTCATCAACTGCTATCCCATATATTTTAAGTTTACACAGTTTAATAAAACGTAAACAATGAGCAGTGACACGTATCAGTTTCGAAAGTGTCGAATATCGTTTTAAGTAGGAAATAACAGCATCATTTTCAAAAACATTAATATTTGTCTGTACTTTAGCTTTAACCTTCATTTCTAAATCTGTTGCAGGTACAACGTTATCTAAATTAACAACAACATCGAGGTTTTGTAAAAATTGTGGGCCATTCCACCATAGTTCAGATTGCTGCAAATCGGATGGGATTACACTCCACGGGAAGCTAAATCGGCTGGATTATTCGCGGAACTAACATGATGCCATTGGTTACTATTCGTAAATGTCAAAATCTCTGAAGTGCGATTAGCAACAAATGTGGTCCATGTATTAGGTGACTTACGCAGCCAAGCCAAAACTATGGTCGAATCCGTCCATGCATATACATTTTCATCAAGGATATTTAATATAGTCTTAACATGTTGTATCATTTTCGCCAAAAGAACTGCACCACAGAGCTCGAGACGGGGAAGTGAAATTTGTTTAACGGGAGCAACTTTAGATTTAGCCATAACCAGATATACTTTAACAACATCATTTTCCCAAACTCTGAGATACACTACTCCAGCATAAGCGGCACAGGAAGCTTCACTGAATCCATGCAGTTCTTGTCTAATTGTGCTGTTAGAAACTCCAAGCCATCGTGGGAACTGAATGGGTTCAGAGTGCGCAAAACGTTCAAGATAAGTAATCCACTCATTTTTCAGATCTTGAGGTAGTTCCTCGTCCCAAGCTAAGCCAGCTAACCACAACTTTTGCATAAACATTTTAATTAAGATTATTTCAGGTGTTAGCCAACCTAGAGGGTCAAAGGTTTTAGCAATTGTGGACAGAACATTTCGTTTTGTGACATTATCATCAGTAAAATTCATGTTTATGTTTAATTCAAAGTTATCTGTTTGTGAGTTCCAGGTGATACCCAAAGTTTTCAGAGTATCTTCAACCTTTATATTTATTGCGTTTTGTGATTCTTTATCATGATCAGGAATTTGTGATAACACTAATTGACTGTTAGATGACCATTTGTGCAAAGGGAAACCACCGCGAGACAACAATTCCGTAAGCCTTTTTTGCAAGAGAACAGCATCTTCTTCATTAGACGCACCAGTCATTAAATCGTCCATGTACAAATCATTTTTCAATATTTCAGATTCCACAGGAAAATCATGTTTTTCATCTTCAGCAAGTTGGTGAAGAGTACGAATAGCTAAGAAGGGAGCACAAGATGTTCCGTAAGTCACGGTGAGTAGTCTATATTCCTGTATGGATTGTGTTGGAGATTCTCGCCATAGTATTCTCTGGTAGTCCACATCATCTGTAGATACTAAGATCTGTCTATACATTTTTTGAATGTCAGCGACTAAACAAAATTTGTGTTGTCTCCACCGAGTAATTAAATCTCTGACATCTTGTTGCAACGGATATCCAATCAAAAGTTCTTCATTTAACGATTTTCCCTTTTCAGGTTTAGCACTTCCGTCAAAGACAACTCGTAGCTTCGTGCTCAAGCTCGTCGGCCGAAGAACAGCGTGGTGAGGTAAGTAGTGAATTTTATGTGTTTTCTTTTCATTTTCAGGTACGGTTATCATATGAGATTCTGACTCATATTGCTTCATAAATTTGTGATAGTCTTCCTTGAAGTCAGCGTTACGTGTGAAACGTTTCTCCATATGCTGTAAGCGACTAACAGCAAGAGGTCTAACATCACCAAGATTTGTGGGAGGATTATCCTTGAACGGTAAACACACAACGTAACGTCCGTCATCATTGCGCGTGTGTGTGGATTTAAAATGTTCCTCACATTGTGCTTCTAATTCAGTCATCGGCTTTTTGCGAGGTAAGTTCTCTTCGATTTCCCAGAATTGTCTGAGTAACTGATCTGCTTCGAATTTAGTGTGAGCAACTATCATATTGTGTTTCTGTGTAGCAGTATCAGTTTGTAAAGCCTTGCCAGAGATCAACCAACCCAGACGAGAGTTAAGTGCGATCAGAGAATTGTGCTTGTGTAGTCCTTGTAGTAGTATGTGAGCATGCACATCGGCACCAAGTAGAACGTCAATAGATCCTGGCTTGTGAAAGTTTGGATCAGCTAGATCCAATTGCATATATGAAGGCCAAGTATCTTGTGGGAATTCACGTGACGGCAACAATGAAGTGAGTTTCTTGAGTACATATGCATGTACTTCGAATTTGGAGGATTCACATTGCGATCAAGATTCAATAACTGTGCTGCTGCTTCAGAGATGAAAGAGCCCTGTGAGTCCTGATCAACAAGAGCTCTTAGTGTATAGATACCACTGTCCCTGGACTCAACCTTTATTTCGGCTGTAGCTAAGATAACCAGTTCATCATTTGTTTCAGCCTTCAAGTTTACACTGAGGTTGCAAGAAGTACTAGGAGTAGATGTATTTTCCTTTGGTGTAGCGGTATCCTTTTGAGCTTTATCGGAAGTGTTATTCTTGGGAGAGGTTGTGAAATGTAGTAACGTATGATGTCGACGTCCACATTTTTGCAGTTTGTACTCTGTCTACAATTAAACACGGAGTGACCTTTTACCAGGCAATTGAAACATATATTGTTTTTCTTTATAAAATCTTGGCGTTCAGAAACCGTTAATGCAGAAAACTCTTTACAGTGGCAAATGTAATGATTCTGTGAGCAGTAAGTACAAGTGCTTTCAACTTCGGTAGTAAAGCTTTTAACTGTAGTTGTCTTAGGAGTATGTTGAACAGATTTCGGTGCATCTTTTCTAAATGTTTCTCGAGATTGTGAAAGATTGACCATTTCCATTGTTCGGAATCGTTTTTCTAGGAAGCTGTTTAGGTCGTCATATGTGGGAATATTTGTTGAGCTTTCTAACGACTGTTCCCAAAGCTTGTGAGATTCAATGTCTAGCTTTGAGACTAGAATATGAACGACTATTGCATTCCATGAATCAATCTTCAAATTTTTTAGAGATGTGAGACATTGGCTAGTAGTGTCTAGTAAATCTTTGATACCTTTTGCTGATTCAGTTGTTAGTTTTTTCTGAGTTAAAAATCGATTTAGAATATTATTTACAATCACTCGTTTATTCTCATATCTTTCATTTAGTTTTTTCCATGCATCATCATAGTTCGCTTCAGTTAAAGAATAATTTTTGAGTAACTGTTCGGCTTCTCCGGTTAAACTAGATTTTAAATAATGATGTTTTTCGATTTTAGACAAGCGGTCATCACAATGTATCAAGGAAAGAAATAGATCTCTGAAGCTCATCCACTGATTATAATCACCAGAAAATTGTGGTATAGCTATCGGTGGTAGCTTTGGTCTAAGTTTAGGAAGTTCTGAAGTTGTGTCAGATTTTGAAGATTCACTCATTGGTGCAATATCATAAAACCTATCCTTTAGCCAAGTCTTTAAGTCCAAATAATGTTCCTCTGTTTGTTCAAAATTATCATCAATATCGAAATCATATTTGGTTTTCAATGTCTCACTGTCGAACGATGCAGTAAGCAAATCATAACTTTTTGTGTAACAAGCCCAATATTCATATGTCTCCATGCGCGTATCTATATATATATATATATATATATATATATGTGTATATATATATATATATATATATATATATATATATATATATATATATAGATACGCGCTATAACCTCTTGTTCGTTTATCCTTTGAACATTTTTTCGTATTTGTAAGTAATTTCTCGATTTTAGTTGAATTTTGAATCATAATAGCTACATGTTGTTTTGCAAGTTGATCCGCCATATTTAATGATATTCGGAAATGTAAATTGATGAAAAAGTTTAATTTACACAAATATCACTATTACAACGCAGATACTAAATTTTCATCACTCAATGTTATGTTTGATTGCTAAGTCCAAATCTACTAAGTCTATATAAAAAACGGAGCAAATTTTTCTAAGTCTTTTTTGTCAAGAAATTTTTCTAAGTCTTTTTTGTCGAAAAATTTTTTCTAAGTCTTTATCACACAAATTCAACAAAGTCTTTATTTTTACACTTTGAAATAACACAAGTCTTAGACGCACTGTTATTGCACTTTACTTACAGTTTATTCGGCAGCAGAAGGACCATTTTATTTAATGAAACACTCACTTTTTATCACTTTGTTTTACTCACACACCACTACACTGTATTATAGGAACACACACCAAGAGGTTAAGAATGTTTAATTATACATCATAATGAAAACCCAAATGATACCACGTTTAACTCGGCGATAGTGCCATCTAGTGAGAACAGGAGAACTACATTTACTTACAAAGTTTGTTAGCTAAACAGTTACAAAACGTAATTTATTAGTCTCAGGTTTATTACTAGAATCTATTACACGAAAAAAGTCCTGCGGAAATATAAAAACTGTAATGTGAAGTATGTACATATATGTATAATAGTACCCGGTTGACCGAGCTTTGCTCGGTATTTTTCGCTCGGTTTTTTTAATTCGTGTGTTTTGGACAGCGACAGAATAGAAAAAACTGAACTGGTTATTTGAATAAAAATATCATGAGTGCAATTAGTTTAATTTAAATTTTCGTGTTTTTAAAAATACTAAAAAAAGGGCTCGAAAAAATAGATTTTCTCAAAAAAGAAAGGAACTTGAAAAAAAAATTAAAAAAATCGGTCGCTCGGTCTGGGCTCGAACCATGGTTTTACGATTTTGTAACCGCCCAATATACCAATTAAGCTATTTGTAATCGTTAATAAACTGTCAAAATTTACCTTCTTATTCTAACGATATTGTAGCGGTTTTTCATTTCCTAAAAACACGGACAAAAAGACATTCTCTAAAAATAAATCCTAGCTAGATCGATTTATTGCCCCCGAAACTCCCTACACACAAAATTTTATGAAAATCGTTGGAGCCGTTTCCGAGATTCCGATTATATATATATATATATATATATATATATATATATATATATATATATATATATATATATATACAAGAATTGCTCGTTTAAAGGTATAGGATATCTTCTCAACAAATGTCAGGCTGTGGCGCCTCGTATATCATACTTCTTTAGTTGTTTGTTTATTTATTTATAAGGTCAGTCAACAGCAGTACATATGTGTAAGTATATAAAGTAAGTCTTATGAATTATTGTCATGTTTTTACATGCATACCTATTATAGAGATGTACACAACATGAATAAAACCGGATAAATTAAAAACAAAAGTTATTCGGTAAAATTATTTAAGAAAAATAAAACACTAATGGGATTAATAAAATAATACAAAAAATTGTAAAATTATCAATAAACTACGTTTCGTAACCAGTATACAGTTTATGTTTGTGATTACTACTGTAAACATCATTAACCTTTGTATCTATATATTGTTTATGGAAATTCATAATATATCACTGCTATTACTCCGTTGTCCATTGCGATATGAGTACATTTGAAAAATTTTACGCAGGTCAATGCTGATAACTATTCATAAGAGGCGTAATGTAAAAAGTTTAAAAGATACAAAAGGAACATACTAATTTTCACGTAATTTACTTACTTACGTACTGAAAAATTTATCCTATACTTTTCTCAATTTCTTTGGTTGGAATTCTTTTCAAATTTCAAATTAAGGCATATCTATTGATTAAAAAACTCTGCTTTGCTGTTTCGAAGTGCATCGCGTAACACAATACAAAAAACATACTTTCTAATTTAGAACTTTCTCCTTTTTGATGTTAACTTAAAATTAAAGTTAAAGCATAATTATCATAATGATTTCTTATATTTACGCGAACACTATGCATTGATTAAAACTACTTTTACGGATTTTATCGCGTTTTATTTATTTTTAATACCCGACGTTTCGAGTGCTTTCCAGCACGTGGACGTGAAGCATCAACGTTCCAGGAAGTTCGCAGTTTGCGATCATATCCTAGATGGCCCCAACCTTTACATCAGATTTGATAGACCACAAATCCTCGCGAAAGAACATCGATTCCTACCAATGATGATACGTGAGGCTATTGAAATTAAAACACATCCTAATTTCAATAGAGAAGGAGGCTGGGTACTACCACCTGCTTGGGGTCCTATAATTAATAAAATTAAAACTAAACCCAAGCATACCACTGCAAGACTTCAAAACACAGTTAGTTCATTCTGCGTAGATCGGACCAAAGACAATAATTAAAAAGCTGAAGGTACTCCGGGTTAACTTTGACATCGGGACGTCAGTCACCTCAGTCCCCCGTGACCATGGGTGCTGGAAAGCACCCGAAACGTCGGGTATTGAAAATAAATAAAACGCGATAAAATCCGTAAAAGTAGTTTTAATCAATGCATAATTATCATGTTGTTAGTGTGTCGTTCAATTTCTCTTCCCATTCCCAATAATTTTTTTAAAACAACTTAACTCTATATATTATACAAATAAAAAGAAGGGCAAGAGCAAAAAGTAATGAAGTCAAAAAAAACTAATAAAAATTGGTAGTGAAGTTAATTTCATAGGCACATTACAATGCATTATTGCGACGAATCGAACTGTTTGGGTTGGCAACATACGTATCAAAGTTACGTGTTGTGAGCACCTTGGGATGTCCAGTTGTTGAGATTGATTCGCCAGCCAACAGTGTCAGGGATGCTCTAGGACGCTCTTAGTATGCAACGGAGTACGTTATCGAAGCGTACTTGAATGTATACGGTTAAGAATTTCTTATTGAAAAACTTTAATTGTAATTAAAATAATATAAAAATACAAAGTGACTATCAAATCCGCATTGTGGTTGTGTAACTCTAGTGGATATTGTTTGGCTGTGGAGAATCACCCCCAATTGTTTTTGTTATTGCGATAATATTTTGTAACCTAAAATATGAACCTACTAATGTAGAAAATGCATCGGTTTATAATTCAATACTAATTACATAACACATTTACACAATACAACAAAACTAAACTTCAAATAAAAGGAAGCCAACCACAATTCCCACTAGACTAGAGTAATACAATCCCACATTATTTTACATATTACGGAAAATTTTGCACAAAATAGGAAGCAACGGATACCCTATTCCTTTATTATAGTCAACCAAATCTAAGAAATACATTTTGACAGCTGTCAGACTTATTGCGCCACGCATGCCAAGCAAAAAATGGGAGCGTACAACATTCGATTTAAAAAAAAATCGATATTGGTTATTTAGAGCTGGTAATCATTTATAGTTTGGTTTGAATAATACCAGAATAAATTAGAAACGGATAATTTAAAACACAAGATTTATCAGTTTTTTCATATTTTTATTACTGCTTATTTCTAAAGGCAAAGTTATAAAAATTTAGGATTGAAACTAGATTAAAAATAATGTCTCTTTCAAAGTCATCCATGATATTTTTTTTTTGTTTTTTCTACCACTTTTTTTTTAAAACGTTACCTCCACAATGGGTTTTTCTCCTGTATCGTGGGGGCAGTTTACAAACATAAATTTCACAAGGACAAACATCCAGACCCGGAACAATTAATTGTAGGACATACAAATATTTGTTTGTTGAGAATCGAACCCGCGGCCCTTAGCGCTGTAACTCATTGCTAAGCCACTGCGCCACGGTGCCGTAATTTTTTTTTGCCCAATCATCCCTTGAGACATGGGCTTTGCCTTGGGACATATGCTCCAACGAATATGGAATAAACATTCCAAAAAGTTAAAGCCGAGTCACAAAATAAGAAGACAAACACAAAATCACAAAATTACGTACAGTGTGCTCGCAAAATGGCGGGAGATTGAAATTACGTATTGGTTTTTTTAACGCGGCCCTTTATATGAGTTATTTTGCCTACACAAATTTACGCAAAGTAAAAAAATGAACTTGTTTTATTCATGACTCACGTAATTTAAGGAATTTTAAAAATAAAATTTAATTACACAAATAATACATTGAAACATTAATGATTCCATTTTTTGTATATTTTTACTGATTATTTGAATATATTTGGCGATTATTCGAATAACAATGAACAAACACTACGGTAAGGTACGTAGTGACATATATTGAAACGACGTCAAGTAAAAAAGTTGATACTGGTAATTTTTTAATATTTTGCTTTGTTTGAAAGATTCAAATTTAATTAGTAATACAAAACTATACACTTTGTAATGAAATATAGATAACTTCATAATTCTTTCATAATAAATTAATCATAAATAAAATACATTTAACAATCATTTTTTTTTAGTAAACGACTTTTGTCGGAATAATTTGCCACAATTTTTCTGACCTTTATTTGACCTTGTCAAGTTTACAGTAAATCTCAACCTCATCTCCGCTACAACGTAGCTCTCCGCTATCCGCTTCGTGTTCGAGTTGCGTATAAGGCTCCATGTACATATTATTTTTTTAACGTCTTATGGACATAGACAAACATAATTCTGTTTTCTTCAAACATAATTCCGACTTCAAAAGGGAAGAGGTATTCAATTCGACTGTATGTTTTTTTAGGGGTTACTACCCCAGAACTTTTCTCTGAACGAACCGATTTTGATGATTCTTTTTTTATCTGAAAGCTGGTGCTTCTCGTTCAAGATCTGTCAAATCGTTTTTGCGTTATCATTAATAATGCGTATTTACTTCTTATTCTTACTAGTAATTTCAAAGTCGCGGGATCGAATCCACTATTTGACTACCAACTTTCCTGAAACAATCACAGCACAATAATTTTAAGCTAAGTTAGACTGTTTTACAAGAATTTTATTAGTGACTACGTAGTATATGTATAGTGGCAGAGCCACGCTGCAGCTATAGTATTATAGTTGTAGCAGGAAAGGGTCGGCTCGACCAGGTAAGGACCGCGCTCTCACAGAATACCAGCGTAAAATAGCTGCTGAATACTGGTGTGTTTCGTATAGTGAGTGTAGAGAACCGGAGACCAGTTTTACGGGAATCGAGGGAATTTTTACAGGAAACGAGGCATTCCATCTTAGTCCTCATGCATGGCAACGTATCTGCATTTTGTTTCTTAATCGAGGATAGATTTAGATGTCTATGGGCTACAGCATCCACTTACCATCAGGTGGACTTTGTGCTCATTTTTCAGATTCTATAAAAGAAAAATCCGTTTGATTTAAATTTGTTTGGCAAATAAAACTATTGTATAATGTTATTCACGCAATTCTTTATTTTATAGATCAAAGGTGACAAACGAGCACACAGTCCACCTAATGGTAAGTAGATGCTGTGGCCCAGAGACATTTACATTTATCCTCGATTAAGAATCAAAATGCAGATGCGTTGTAACCCCTGAGAACTACGATGGAATGCCTCCGTTCCAGTAAAAAAGTGTCTCCGGATCTCTACATTCACCATACGAAACACACCAGTATTCAGCAGCTATTTCACGCTGGTATTCTGTGAGAGCAATTCTTTTGATTCATGTATTTTTTTCTACACGACAATTAATTTATAAAAATCTTTTCTTCGACTGCCTTGTTGGTGTATTCGTAAGAGCCACTGCTGATCATGTGGTCCTGATTTTGAATCCCGTGTCAGGCCAGCATCAGTATTTGGATTTTTCGTCAAGATATACTCTGTACACAGGAGACTACACGTGGGTGGTACTGCGCATGATCTTTCTTCGGTTGTGCCGGATTGCCGTCCTATTTGCTATACGAACGTGAGACTAAGGGGAAAGGCAGTGTACCTGTGTTGCGCAAACACTCATGCTCTATTATCCTGAGCTGCGCATACGGCTAGCCTTCGCTGAGACCGGCCGACGTGACTAGGGTTGCCAACCGTACTATAAGTATTTATAGTATTCTACTATATTTGGGTCTGTGTATAATCTATTGAAGAATGATATAGTACGCAAAATATATGATATACATATATACAACACCGAAATCTAACAAACAAATCCTTAATTTTAAAGAAATATGAATGCGCCTTTACACTTACATAACACACTTATTAACTTATTACTTTTGATTGTTGCTATAGCGTGTATGGAATCTGTGTAAGTATTGTTGTATTATTTATACTCTATGGCAAAAATAAATAAGTAGTAAATATATTATTGTCTATTTTTTGTTTTTTCCATTAAATACTATATTTTTTGAAGTGTGTTATAATTTTGTAGCTTATTTTGAAAAATTACTATATTTCGCTTAAGAAATGTTAGCAACCCTTGACAGGAATTTGGTATAGAGGACATTCATATAAAATTTCTTTAAATGACCAACCGAAAATCAGCTGGTTTCGTGTGCAATAATAAAATAATTATTTATTTTTTATCCCTGAAAATGCTTTTTTAAACTGCATCTAATTTAGTTCAACCCTTTGAAACAATAAAAATCACATCGTGACATTTAATAAAATGACATTAATATTCATATTCACTTGATTTTAAAGTAAAATAAAACATTTTAAGAGTCCTTATGTCCGCGTTACCTTTGACCCCAAAAATAAAAGAGTAGATTATTGTTAAGTTTGTTCGGAATGGTAAGCAAAGTCCGTACGGATAAAGAATGTGATTAGTAATGGCGGCTCAAAGTCTATATAACCACTATTCTCTATGTCTCTATGTGGCGGCTCATCGAGCACGTACTGTCAACATGTAGAGTAAGTAGTACCAATGACAGAAACCACTAATAGCGGTATGTCGTTATATTATTCGGTTAATTTGAAATTTTCTTTTAATGGGAAAATATTTGAAAAGAATTGTGTACGAAAGAAGGTACATTAATTTTAAAATAACATTATCATCTAGCGGCGCGCTCGGGCTGTCTGGGTCTGATGTGTGATCCATTAATGTTTCATTTTTCATGTTATCAATATTTCTATTTTAATAAAATCTTCAAATTTGTCCGAAAAAATTTAGTCTAGATCACTCCTGGTATTTAACTATTTATTCGAAAAGATTATTTTTCCGAAAAGGCTTCAGTACCATATACCACATACATACCCTGCGGCAGATTGTACAGAAGCCCGAAGAGTACAATCTGCCACTTTGCCTTGCGTATGTGGACTATGATAAAGTTTTTGATTCCATCCAAATTTGGGCGGTGCCACAATTTCTTCAGCGGTGCAAAATTGACTGTCGGTATATCCAAGTGCTGAAGTGTGTGTACAGTAGGGCTACGATGGCTATCTGAGTACAGAACCAAAGTTCTACAACTACAGAGAGGTGGAAGATGTGTAGGACAGGGTGACGTCATATCCCCGAAACTCCTTACCGTTGCATTGGAAGACGTTTTCAAGCTACTGGACTGGAAAGGATACGACGGATAACGTCAATGGCGAGTACGTCACACACATTCGATTTGCCGACGATATAGTCCTTATACCACCTACGCATATATGCTCAATGACCTCAATAGTGCCTCCTAACGGATAGGCCTTAAAATGAACATGAACATCATGTGTAACGTCCATGTCACATCTATGCCGGTAGTTGTTGGAAGCACTAAAATTGAAGTTGTTGACGAGTATGTACCTGTGACAAATAGTCCGACTAGGTAAGTTCTACTTCGGCCGAGAGGTCAATCAACGGATTGAACTCGGCGGGGCAACGTTCGGGAAATTACGACACATCTTCTCATCAGCTACACCTCAAAACCTGAAAATGAGACTGTACAACCAGTGCGTATTGCCAGTGATGACTTATAGAACTGAGACGTGGTCCTTCACCGCTGGCCGTATGAGTACGCTCAAGATCGCTCAGCGAGCTTTGGAGAAGACTATGCTCGGGGTTCCTCTGTCTGATAAACTTAGAAATGAGGATATCCGCAGTAGAATCAGAGTGACCGACATAGCCGAACAGATAAGTAAGCTGAAGTGGCAATGTGCCGGCTATATAACTCGACGAATTGACAACCGATGGGGAAAAAAGTTCTCGAGTGGCAGCCTCGTACCGGTAGGCGAAGTGTAGGGCGACCCTCCACTATATGGATGACGACCTGGTAAGACATGCAGGAAGTCGGTGGATGCAGGTGGCTCAGGATCGTGCTTTGTGGCATACCTTGGTGGAGGCCTATGTTCAAGAGTGAACTTGTGAATGGCTATAATGATGATGATAAAGATTGCTCTTTATTTGTTCCTGAAGTTTTATTACAGTTGGTCCAGTTATTCCGACGATTAGCTCGGACAGACAGACAGACGAACGAAAATTTTAGAAATGTTTACTCATGTCTCAATGGCATGTAAATATTATTTTATACAAAAAATTTAACAAACAATTTGAAAAATAATTATAAAGATAAATCTTAAACTTCACAAATAAGCGTAATCGGTCTGAATTTTTTTGTAGTTTATGGCATTTTGTTATCATTGATTTCAATGTCAAGTTAGATTGCAGCTAACAAACGTACGAAAAACGCATATAGCATCGTACCAATTTATTTTTGTTGTCTTTACCGCTGAGTGTGAGTATAGATAGCGACATTGTGCGAGCGAGAGATGAATAAAGGCGAGGCGACGACTAAAATATATTAGTAAGCGTTATGTAATACATTGGTAATATAAAGTTACATATTTATGTGTGATTAATTACTTAAATACACTTACTAAAAACGTTACAATATATGTACTGCACTTTGAAAACAACAAAAAAATGTCGCTTTTGCATAATCGGTCAGATCTACAAATGTTTTACAGTAGTTATTTGTGATGTGTCATGGCCGGCTTAACGCGTCGGGGCGCCATATTGTTTAAAATTAAACCATTGTTAAGTAACAGGTTAGTGACACGGTAGAAGAAATAACTGAGAGTTAAAGTGTTTTCCTACTCCAGTTACGGTCCGACAGGTATCTATTTCCTCTCAAATAATTTTTGTTATATTCTGAATGAAAAATAGTAATTTTTACCGGTGACATTTTTTATAGCTGTGGATGCTGTGATCTACAACAGACACTTACATCTATACTCGGTTAAAAAGCAAGATTGAGGACTAAGATGGAATGTCTCGTCGTCTTACGAAACACAGCAGCATTAAGCCAGTATTCTGTGAGAGCGTGTGCCTTCCCCGGTCATCCGACCAACTGCAGCGTAGCTCTACCAAGATAAATCTGGCATCTTGTACTTGACTGAAACGTTGTTTTTATACTCTTTTTAACAGCCTTCAAAAGGGAGGAGGTACTCAATTCAACGGTATGTGTTTTGTGTGTTACCTCTGAACTTTTTTCTGGGTAAATCGATTTTGATGATTCTTTTTTTATTTGAAAGTTAACTGTATGATCTATAATACCTTTGCCTATAAAAACCACTCGGGAATAAGACTGAAGTGAATTACTTTTTGAATTGTTTTTGAAATTATGAAGTGTCCATTCTATCGCAGTAATTGTAATGTAAATTATTTAAAAAAAAAAAAACTAGTAAGTAATTATTGCAAAGGTTTCATGCGTGTTGATTCATAGGCCATTTTTAACAACGTCCTTTGATCAAGATGTGACCAGTAGTTTTTGATAATGCGTATTTCATGACTATGACTACATTGTCGATGTTATCATTTTATTTATATTGAAGATAGTTGTAAAAAACTTTTAATTTTACCGCTTGTTGCCCTTGACTTTCATAAGTTGCATCAGTTGTAAAGAAGTCTAATGATTTGTATCAATTTCAAATTGTTTATTTCTTGTCTGAGGTAATAAATTAAATTTATTCATCCATTTTCGAATATTATTTTGTTGTAAGTCATCACAAGGCTGTGTTCAGCGAGTGAATGTACCTAATACACGTTTACTTATTACGAAATTTTGTTTTCGCTTTATTGTACCTGTTTTGCTAGTTCATCAAGACCGTTTAGTTTTGTCAGACAAAAAGTAACAAGAATTTATTTAGAAAATGATCAATACAATATTAAAAATTATTTAATTAAAATTAAAAACAGACTTCAAAGACTAAAAAGAATAAAATAATTTCATTTGAATTTTGAACCCCTCAAAGTAAAAAAAACTGTTTTATTTTTATTTTAGTTTTTTGATGTTGGTTTTAACTTTTTATTGAAGGCTTAATTTTTTACCAGGACCATCACAAGCTCAGTGTGATTACCTTAAAGTTACCAGAACGTCGTATTTAAAAAGTTGCAATAAAAACTTCATCCCTTATTTTAGTTTATCATTATAATGAAGGTAATCATAGAAATAATATAATATAGTTTAATGTCCATGTCACACCTATGCCGGTAGTTGTTGGGAGTACTATGCTCGAAGTTGTTGACGAGTACGTTTACCTGGGACAAATAGTCCAACTAGGTCAGTCCAACTTCGACCGAGAGGTCCATCGACGGATTCAACTCGGCTCGACAGCGTTCGGGAAATTACGACGCATCTTCTCGTCAGGTATACCTCAATCTCTGAAAACTAAAGTGTACAACCAGTGTGTGTTGCCAGTGATGACTTACGGATCTGAGACGTGGTCCTTCACTGTTGGCCGTATGAGGACGCTCAAGGTCGCTCAGCGAGCTATGGAGAGGACTATGCTCGGAGTTTCTCTGCGTGATAGACTCAGAAATGAGGATATCCGCAGTAAAACCAGAGTGATCGACATAGCCCAACGGATTAGTAAGCTGAAGTGGCAATGGGCCGGCCATATAGCTCGAAGAACCGATAACCGATGGGAAGAAAGGTTCTAGAGTGGTAGCCTCGTACCGGTAGGCGTAGTGTAGGGCGACTCCCCACTAGATGGAGTGACGACCTGGTAAGACATGCAGGAAGTCGATGGATGCAGGTGGCTCAGGACCGTGCTTTGTGGTATTACTTGGGGTTGGCCTATGTTCAGCAGTGGACTTGTGAAGGGCTGTAATGATGATGATGATGAATCAATACGCGTCTAATATCGAACCTCGCCCTGTTTTGAGATCGGTTAAATACATTTTGAAAGTTAAAGCAACAATATTATTTTCTTTTATAATTTCTTTTGTTTATTTTGTTCCTAAAAGCATTGTCAATTAATTCAGTAATACAATTAATACAAGTGCATTATGTACAAGTAAATGCATTTGTATTAATACAATACAATTATTACAAGTAGATTATGCACCTGCATGCGCTCAAGATATTTTTCTTCACCGTCATGTACGTGTTAAATTAGTACTTAAAATTGAAACCAACGAAAAATTTATATCGAGCGCTTATCCCAGGAATTACCCCGGTACTGATGGAATTTATTTAAAAAATTGTCCTATGATCCCAGTTGACACATAGTAAGATATCATGCGGAAAGCATAATCAATATTTGTGGTAGGCATACTTGCATAAATATGAACATAGCCATTTAACACAAAAATTATTTATGTTTAAAAAAAGTTACTCCCATTTTTCCATCTATTATAGGGGCATTGATGATTTTACACATTGACAAACATTTCTCATGGTCAGGCATCCAGTTTAGGCTCGTTATTTTTTTGCGTAGTTCTTTCGTGCGAAATTCAAACGTGTTGCCTTACACTGGACGTAGATTAGTAGAGGTACTTAGAAGAGAAATTAACATAAAAATCACAGCAGCATTAAGCTAAAATACATTTTTACTAAATTACAATTTTGTCCACGTCAATCTGTCATATTCGTTTTTTTTTAATGTAATGAAGCAACAAGGGCAAGGAATGTAGCCGTTATCAAAGTAGTGCATCGGAAATTCTGCGTTCGTTTTCGTTAGCTCGCGCCTCTGATGCAAACTACGTCGTCCGTAATATTAATCAGCCCATTCGATGTTATAGCGATGTTCAAATATTTTAAAAGAAAGTGAAAACCGATACCGCGTAGCACACGGTCGCAAAAACTAAAACTGTTTTTATTTAGGTAGTTGTAGTTACGTTAACCACCTATGCATTAAGTCATATTACGCTTCTCTTCGTAAATAGTTAATATAATTTTAAAATTAAAAAGTTAAGTCATCTATGCATAGGTTAAAGGCTACTACACATAGTATAAAACTAAAGAAATCTCGATTATAATGATTTAGATATCTATGAATAAACTAATTCTATTGTTTTTATTTTGTGGTGTATAATTTTACCTTATTTTTAATTTCCAACGTTTCGATAATTCATAGCTAGTAAGTACTTAATGATTTTTTTTCCTTAAATAGGTTATACGCAGTAGTGGCCTCATACAAATTTAGTGAAAAATTCCATTAAAAAAATAGGGAATAAATTTTTAAATGTAACTATTGCGACGATATTCCAGTGACCTTAAGATTGTTTCTTTAATCGACTTAAAGGAGAGACAAATTTAACTTTATCAGCTACCGAATGTCGAAAAAGAACTCGCAAGTAGCTTCAGAGACAGTCAAATCACGACTAAATTTAATCCGCGCGTCGTAACTTCGCCTGTACCACCAGAAAGAGAACATCTACCTGTCTCGCACACGCACGAATGAAACCATAAAAAATATTAACACGGGTAAAAACCAGTTTAGGGTGCCCTGGCAATTTTTACGAAACTTGTAATTTTTTAATTACCCCGTCCTCACATTTGATTATCAACAATTTTGTTGATAATCTAAAGTTTTATGTAACATGTGATATACCGATAGAAAGAGGATGAAATAGAAAATTTTTGATGGCCATTTGAAATTACTCAACATATTTATTTATTTTTTTAAGTTGCTGGAAACTTAAGGGCTTACAATTTTTTTCTCGTTTGTTCACTTTTAATGTGTCGTAAGTATTTTTTCTTATGCCTTTAAATCTTTCTTTTAATTAAAAAAAATCATATTTCTTAGGAAAAATAAAAAAAAAAGTGGTAGAAAACTAGATATAGTAGAAGTTATTGAACCAAAATACTAGAAAATTGGGATAGTTACAAAAAAAAATTAAAAATTCATTTAAAAAAATGGTAAGAGATAGAAAAAAAATTTACTAAGAAAATATGCTTCTAACGAACCCATCTATCTCCCATTTCAGTTTGTCGCACCACCCACCAAACAGCCTGTATAAAAGTAAAAGCAGCACTTAAGCACTTTTATGAACTTGAAAAAAACTCCACATAACAGCTTTGACCTTGTAGTGGCGGTGTAATAATATCCACTACCCAATATCGTCCCGAGGATCTCGCAAGAGGTGGCGTATGGAAAATAAACCAGGTGATGGGCAGCAGCATCTTCCTGGTAACAACTCAAATTAATAAAGAACTGCGGTTGCCAACCTGGTTGCCAAGCGTGGCAACTATGGCAAAATCCGTGAGGCACCTATGAGGCAGGCCTATGTTCAGCAGTGAACTTTTATGACCTGTAATGGATGGATGGATTGATAATGTCTTAACACAGTCTTCTGAAGCTTGCTCTTTGAAGTCTGCTTTTAATTTTTATTAAAACTTAAATATTCTACCAACTGTATGGATATTTTAGGTCACCGTGTCACTGAGTTAGTTATTTCTCAGTACAAGTTCCCTCATTAAATAACTTACTCGTCATGTATAACAAAATAATGTAAATCGACAAATCATTGAACGTTTGTCATAAGTGATCCCACTTTGAAGATATGTATATAGAGGCCAAAGTCTGGCAACCTGAATATTATTACTCATACATGATTTTAAAACTTCTCTACAGATCTACACAGTTTACATATTAAGACCTAAGCTGTAGTCTGGCAACTTTAGTACCTATATATTTTGGCCACGTACACTAGGCGCGATCTAGTGAAGCCAGTTCCGTTCCGTGTTACGCACCACACGTACAGCGAGGCCATGCTAATTAGCGGCCACACGACTCACGAAATCGAAAGTACATCGCATCTACTCTAGTAATACCATTGTTGATTTAAAACTTCTACTATTAGTCCTCCTATTTTTTTTAACAATATAGCCCTTATATTGTGGTTGTGTCACAATAATTCTACCAATAGTCGTTCTATTAATCAATATTATCGATTTGCTTCGCACTAAATGTTTTTAAAATGGATTAAAAGGGTCCATATTTCAACTAAATTGAACTTAGACCATTAAATTAAAAAAAATGTTGGTCAAAACAAAATTGGTCTCAATTTAATTCACAAAGTTGCGGTTAGAGCATATAATATAGGAGGTTATAGTTTTCTTTGAAAAAGTGTACTTTGACAGTAGTCCTTAACAAATTTCGATCAGATCCGGTAATGTCGATTTATGTGTATATTTTATGGTTAATGAAACTTCTTTTTTTTAAGGCAGTAATATTAATTATTTCTCTTCATGAGAAACTTAAAAGAAAACTGTTTACAAGATTTTTCAGGTCGATGTACACATTACTTACATCTATATATATTATGGTTGAAGCACGAATGTGTCGGCTCCACCAGGGTGGGACGCACTCACAGAATACCAGCGTAAAATAGCAGATGAATGCTGCTGTGTTTTGTATGGCGAGTTTAGAGAACCGGATAGATTACAACTAGTAACGAGGTTTCGTACCGATTTCGAGGCGAAATTCCATTAAGTTCAAATAAAACTAATTTTTACGGATTTTATCGCATACATTAATAACTTATTTTATATTCCCGACGTTTCGAGCACTTTACAGCACCCATGGTCACGAGGGGACAGAGGTGTTCGACAGATATCGTAGTTAACCACGGCTACATCTAGATTAAAATTATTTAATTTTAAATAATTTAATTTTAATCTGGAGGATCTGGATATTTAATGTGTAGTGTTGACGTAAATAAAAGAAATCATTCCATCTAGTCCTCAGAGGTGAATAAAGCCCACAGCATCCACTTATATAGTGGACTGTGTGGACATGTACCCTTATTTTATTAAAAATTTATACCTACTTTAAAGAAAATATTGTTATTTTTAAATATTTCTATTATATTTAATAGTATTTAGCACTAATGTAGACTAATGCATCCGCGTTTTAAAATAACTTTTTATGAAGTAAAGAAATACACGCAAATAATAATCGGTCGTCTAGAATGACGAAAGCGTAGCCGATGCGATGTTTAAATGGCACCCGTCCAATTAACAGATGTTTGTTTTAATAAGGGAGAATTATTGTTTCGACGTATCAATGGCGGGTCCGGAAATATGAAACTGACCTTTCTCATCAATATTCCAAACGGTGGCGGTCACGAACGAATGCTAATGCAACCGCTGATGAAATCGAAAGCATTATTTTATGTGACACAGTAGTTGCCATGTGCTTCGACTTACGATATGATTGTGACGATACGATACGATACGATACGATATGGTCTTCGAATATGTCACGTACTGAATACGCTACTGAAAAAATAAGATACTTATATAGCGTTTTAAATTTAATAATTATCATATCCAAATGCAAAAGGTATTAAAAGATGTCTGTTCTATTTTCAAAATTAAAAGTAACATTAAATTAAATGCTTATAATAAAAATGTTGTTTATTCCCAGACAAAGTTTGTCTACTTTTGTATGGGCTTTATCTCTTATGGCTATTTTATTATTTTATTACTAACATCATGTTAGTAATAAAATAATATAAAAAAATGTCGTTAATCGACCTATCGCTTCACGTCATTTAACGTGTAATTCAATATAAAGTTCTAAACGTTTTTTTGAAATCTGCAATTCCATTAGCATTTTCTTTGTCTCTTACTCTGTTAATTATTTTAATTTAACACGAATGTTGTTTCTTTTGTTAACAAAAGAAATAACAGGATGATGTCAACCTTTGGACTAAGATAATATGTAATCTAACATAGCCCAAACTAGACTTGATACTCAGATGGCAGAAAAATTACAATAAGAAGTGCAATACGCTTATATTGTAGATTTAAGGGTAAATTCTAAGAAAATACATCTAATGCTCAAATACTCAAAGGCTGCTCAAATATAAGATGCCGTTAAACCTCGTGCTGTCTCTATCACTTTAAGTCAAAGTGACTGTGACAAGACGAGACTTAACGACATCTTAAAATTGAGAAGAGTTTGAGTATTTGGCCATAAGGGATTACGTTAAAAAGTACAGTCTAGCTAACCGTTAGATAATGAAAAAGAAGAAAAATAATACAAACATAGCGTCATCCCTATAATCGCCGAGGAGATGGTCCGAAGAGCAGCGTAGCACTCTAATCACTTTTAGCCAAAATTATGAGTTTAGATGCAAAATTGTGAAACAATTGATAGGAGTCTAGCCTAAAGTCTACAAAATCACAAATCCAATCCTATCTATCCACCGGTCGCCCTTTACAAGTCAAAAATAACACATTTGTCCCATTTGGTGGCAAAAACATAGGTAGGTAAGTAGGTACGTAATATGACATTTTTTACGCAAGATCTCATCCATTTGATGATGCAAGTTCATAATATTTTCGTAAGAACATTAGCCTAATTGCGGATATCCGACTGAGTAATGTCGTTACGTAAAATTCAAGTGCGGAATTCAAGATCTCGTTACACATTGCAAGGTCAACAATATTTCGGACGCGTCGGGCGCCATTTTGTTTGCTTTAGGAATGTCGATCGTTGTCTCGAATTGATAATATTGCGTCAAGCGTGAAACGATTTCTGCGGTCGATTTATCACAAATGTTCATTGAAGTATTTAAAGCTCTCTTATTTATGGTTATGGTTTGTGCGCTTAATATGGCGGACATAAATATGTGTTTTTACAGCTTAGAGATGTGGTGATTTCAGTGATGTATCTAAGCCGCGAAACTTGTACCAAGTTAAGTATTTTGTTAATTGACGTTATTTTGCTCATTTATAATTATCATTTTTGTCTTAGGTACTTTTGATTTCCCCATATTACGATAATATGAGGCAATATCTAAACTGTTGTAGAGTTGTGTGAATATGTTATTTTTTTTAAATTAATTTTACGATGTTTTAAGTGCAACACCCATAGTCTATATTTTTTGCTTTTTGTTGCTATTTCTAGTAACCGAGCTCTTATTTAGTCTGTAGCGCGGATTGTCTATAAGTACACTTAAATTGTGGAAAATTTTAGAAAAATCCCTAAAATATAAATTGGTTGATTTTAATGTTTCTAAAATAAAATACCTATTAAAACTGAGAAAATAAAACACTATTGTTATGCATGATTTCGTACACTATTTTACGTGCAATTATTGTGTTCTACCTTTTATTTAGTGAACCGATTATAAACAAGTTAGTTATTTTTAAATGTATTAAAACAAAGATGAAATATGAAAGATGTAGATAAGAAGTATTATTTTGTGCGTCGCAATATGGTCGCAATACTTTTGCGGCATATTATTCAAGTGCTGCGCCAGTATTATTATTTCTCCATTATCTAAGATTTATCAGCAATTCGCTATCTTCATCAATTTGTTACGTGTAGTAAATATAAGCACTGATAAGAGCTTGGAATAATAAAATTATAATGACCCGCCCGCACACCAACAAAAATACGTATTTCTTTAAAAATAAAATAATTTAACGAGTATATGTCAGTATAGTAAAGTATCTATTTAGCTGTTTGCAAGCCCAAAAAAAGAGAGTCTAGATAGCCCCTACGGCGTAACCTATGTCCATTTCTACGTCCGACATACATATAAAAAACTTCATCGCAATCAGTCGAGCTATTTTCGAGTTTTTGCGAGACTAACAGACATCAATCGATTTTTATATATAGAGATAGAAATTCAGATAATTGTATAAAGTCGGTTTTTTATAATAGGTAATTCACATACTATACATACCTATAATAAATGAATCAATTAATCAAAATCCCTAGTCCTTTAATATCTGAACCGAAAGCCTTCTCCGTTATCAGATTTTGATATTATCTGACTACAACAAAGCACGATTCAATTCATATTCATCAATATTAGAAGCTATACGTTTGTAAAACTTTGCCATTAGAATACCTATATCCGTTAAAAAGTTTAATATCCTAACTGGCCAACACCATCCAACCTGCCAACTAGAGGTACTTTGTATAAAAATGTATGAAAGAACTATCAAGATGCAAAAACAAGAATAGTGTACATCTATTATGGCATTGTACAAGTGCCGCGTAGTTTCATTATGTGACGCGTGATGTTTTCACATCTGTAAAAGATTATTGACGTAAATGTATTACGTCTTATAGTTATTTCATGCCTGATAGCGGTTTAGTTTAAATAAACGTATAGTGTTAGGCTACGACCATTATTATAACTTGTAAGAGAACCGTGACAATCTGTGGAGGAGGCCTATATTCAACAGTGGACTAGATGGCCTGTAGACATGTGCCGAGAGACGTAGCTTTGTGATAAATGATAATGATAAATTAGACATGTGTAAAAATATCGTGAATGATTCGTTCATTTGACCCGGGTCGCATTGATGTATTGATGATTGCAATTACATTTTCGAACGTTCCCGATCAAACGATTGACAAGACCATCGATCGAAGAGAACTGTTCGACGACTGTTATTATCGAGCGGGTCTCACAGATCTCAAAGTAAGACGAATCAATACTTGAATAATCGGGTCACTAGAAATTAATGAATGACACAACATGTCTATGAGAAATTTAAAACTATAAAAATATTTATCTGCAACTGGATATAGGCCTAGATTGCCAAGCAGGCAGGTTGGCAAACACAATTGTGTTTTATTTTTTAGTTGTATTAGGTAATACTGCAGACCACCTTTTGGTATGTTTCCCTCTACTGCCTTTTGCAACACCCATGGGATGATATGGGGTGGTGAATACACTCATACCGCCACTACACGTATTCAAAATAGTTTTTAATGTTACATTGTTAGTTACACAAAATAAAATATCGCTTGAAAATTTTATTTTGGCTTTGTCTTACATAAACAGTGTAATCGTACAATATGTTCCACGGGTCATACTACTAAACAAAAAGGTGAGTGAATTTATTTATGTCGTGATATAATTGATGTGCAAATTACATTCATTCAAAGTATATCTGTTGTTTTAACGTTTAACGCCCGTCTGACGTTATTTCTTTGATTATTGTTATTCAAATCAGTTACGACTTCGTAATGATGATAGGCAAAACAGCTGCATCGTATTGCTTTAATATTTTCTATAACAATCTATACAGTATTTTCTATACCTAGTATCTGTATTTTCTATAGTGCGGCACAATATCAAACTTCGAGTATATTTCGGTACATTTCGAATCCATAATCCAAGATGGCGAGGTTAGCTTCCTAAATGGTTTTTACCTGTAGAAATCAGAAACTTGTATTTTTTACGTGTATATATTACGTATAAAACTTTAAAATTATATCAAAGAATATTTTTTACAATACAGCACACATTGGGCTCATTCCTTTAAAAACATAAAACATAACATAAAAACTCACGCCTGTCACCCAGAGGGGTAGGCAAAGACTACAGACTTCCATTTAACACGATCCTGATACACCTCTCTCGCCTCCTTCACGTCCATATACCTACGCATACTTGTTCTTCGATAAAGGGTACTCCTAATTTGGCTCGTTTTTAATAAATCGCTAATTTGGTCGATACATTTTCGACTAGGGCGTCCCTTTCCGACTCTGCCATTCACTTCTGCAACATAAATTTTCTTTGTCACTCTTTCCTCATTCATTCTTTCCACATGACCAAACCACCCAAGCATTCCTTTCTTAATCCTGGTCACAACATCATCTTGCAAACCACACTCTTCTCTTATCACACAATTTTTTTACAACTAACTTCGAAAATGACGGCGCCAACATACAGGACATATTAATAGATAGGACAAATAAAAAATCCAAAGACCGCTGACGGCATGAAGCGTCGAACGTGCCAGATATCCTGTACTAAGTAAGCCAACCGTGGCCAATACGGTAATATTAATCCTATGTCTAGTTTCAGTGATGTAAGTACTGTTAACCACTCGGCTTTTACAACTCCATCTGACTCATACCAATACTATAGGAGAGCGCTCACCCTCCAATAGTAATTTTTTTACAGGATAGTAAGAAAAAGTGGCAAAAAATGACCATACGAAACAGTGGACGGTGGCCTATCCGTCAATATGTAAAAATAAAGTAACAGCCTATATATGTCCCCACTGCTGGGCACAGGCCTCCTCTCATTAAGGCAAGATAATGTCCGCCGCACTGCCTCAATGCGTGTCTGCGAAATGTTTTTTTTTTTCTAATTTCTCAGTCATACCGGTTTTTTTACATCATTTCTTTAACCGCCGAGCACGTGGTAAATCAGCACTTAAAATTGAAAGCGAAATTGTTAATTGCAACGCTCAGTGCATTCATATGTATTAAAAGGTAAAAGAAAGTGAAGTTACAGCCTAATACGTTCTACTTCTGTGCGCACCTTCCATTACTGAAAGGTTACTAAAGTAATTAATTTACAGCGCTACTGCAGTGAATGTTCGAAATATTTTATTCCTCGAATATGCAGGTTTACTGCATTATATTCCTTCATTGCCGAGGTATACTTAAACTTACACACTTTAAACACACTTAAAATTGCAATTCACACAGGCATCGAACCCAAATTCCATATAGATATGAATTCCATATGATTTAAGCATCCTGTAAATCTGTTCTTTTCAAAATTTACAGTGCAGTTAGAACTCATTCTGTCTATTCTTGGCTCGTGCCTTGTCTAGACAGACGTATTTGCACATCGCTACAGTTGCATCGTTACATCAGAACAGTGCGTTGCTATTTGAAACGATTTCGTATCCGCATTGGTCATTGTTTTCTATGACCTGTTATATTTAACCATTCGCATAAAAAGTATACTTTAACGTTGATACGTAATCCAACTAGAATTAGTAATTAGAATTTAGTATTAAAAATACTATGCCGTAGTTGTAGTTGTATGTATTTGACGACTCCGTGGTGCACCGTCTTGGCAATGAGTTTCAGCGTTGAGGGCCGCGGATTCGAATTCCGCAAGGAACAAGTATTTGTATGGCTTGTAAATAATTTCTCTAGGTTTGAATGTTTGTTCCTGTACAATTTATTTAAACTGTACAAGAACGAACATCCAGATCCGTAATGTAACATATTTAAACTGCCTCCACGATACATGAGAAAGTCCTAACATAATTTAAAAGTAGTATAGGGCTGGCGGCATTGCGCAGGCAGGCGGCGGCTGGCGGGATGACTCCTATATTTCTGCAACCAAGCAGTAGTACGTGAATTCCATGTTCCGGTCTGAAGCCAGTATAACTACTGGTTTATGTGGCATTTCACGTTAGTCCTCAAAAGTGACAACGGTCAACCTCTGAACAGCAGGTGGACTGTAGTTTGTTTGTCATTTCAATTTTTCAGCTTCAGCTTTCAGTCATTTTAAGATTAAAAGCAGTGGTTGGAAGGGTATATTAATGTTAATAACGTTTAACGTATTTTGTTTAAAAAATAATTAAAAAATAGCTGTTAGTTATACCTGCACCCCTCTTCCCCCATTAAACACCTTGAATATGATTCGTTACTATCAATTGCTAGATCACTACATCGCAAGATTACCACATTACGCGCACTATCAACACACTATCTTTTTTCTATTTACGGCCATCGGAGAGCACAGTATCTGTACTGATAAGGAAATTTTGTGGCATATCGTACGCACGTTAACGCCTGCTCAAGGACGCCATCTTGATCGTGACACAGAAACTTATCAAGAGGTTACGTTGATCCACGACGTTAGCTCAATCTCATAACACTTATCTGTTTATCCAATATTAATAACACCGATATGGTGTCGAGAGAGAGAGCGAAATCAAGCAGGAGATGGCAAGCATCTTTCTTATAAATACTAAAAAGAAATAGCTGCGGTTGCTATACCCACTTGCCGAATATGGCAACTATATCAAATATCCATCCTATTAAGGAATCAATGAAAAAGGCCTGTATTCAGCAGTGGACGTTGAAAGCCTCTAAAGAATGAATAAGATTATGACCTGCGTCAGACTTCTAGAGTCTCTCTTGCCATTTTTATGGGGTAAAGCCACTGCACCTATATTATGACTGCAGCGTCTCGATCGGAGAAGGCTCAGCCGTCACAACATCCCAGTCGATAATAAATGTAGATCTGGACCACATTATCCTCTTACCATCGGAAGGAATGTTAGATACAGGAGAAATTTCTTATGCAAGGTAATTTTTTTAATTATTAAAATTGAATAACAATCAAATTAAAACGAGTTTCAAGCGACTTTCAAACTTAATTAACTTTACCAACTGAAATTTTCAAAATGGAATTAATTCACATTAATCAGTTACAGTTTTACCGATATATTATATTCTTGATCGAAACAAAATTTTCAGATTACTCGTTTACCATCCACATTGAAAACACGTTTGATTTTTGTAATTTTAACCATACCTGAACTTAATTATTATAACCCAAAGAAATCTAGGTACATTTAAAATAAAATGAATTTTAAATCTACTTAGATTTCTTAAACTTTAACATTTTAAATACAGTATGTCGGTGAAAATGTCGTAGTTCTGAAGACCAATCAAATCATTAATCTAATGGAATATGTCGTTATCTACTCTATCGACAAACGCGACATGATTCACCGTATGACGTGACTGTCACGGCTGTAGCTATGACAGTCACGTCAAATAACTTTTGTTATTTTCATCATCATCATCCTTACAGCGACACAGTAGTCTACTGCTGAAGTATAGGCGTCCCCTAAGGAATGCCAAAAACTATCCTGAGCCACCTTCATCCCTCAACTTCCCGCATGTCTTACGTAATAAATTCCATAGTATTATAGGAGCAATATTTATATATTTGCTTGCAATCGCGTTCTGGAAATTGCCCCACGATTTTCAAAGTAGAGGCTTATGAGGGCGAAAAATCGATCCACATATCCCATTTACTTTATTAAACCTTATTGTTATCGATTTTAATGTGATTATGACAATATGTTTTGCAATGACGTTATGGCAAGCTTTTATCTAGAATGTTCCGATAATCTATCGATCTAAGATAAAAAGACAAAAGGCAAACAATCGACGTTGTCGGCCTGTTATGTTTAAATTACGCTCGTTTATAAAATCCTTTATGGAAACTAGGTTTATTATGTTGGCAACTGTTCGTTAACATTGTATTTGGTTATGTAAAATACATAGCCTGTGATTTAAGCTCTAATGTTGAATTATTACAGCATACTAAATCAGACCAACAAATAAACATAACTATTAAAGTAAAAAACAAGACTAAGTGATGGGTATTTGAAGTGGAGAAACTAAGCCAAAATCATGCTCAACCTATTTTAAGAACACGCACACGAACATTAACGTACGTTTTACTAGGTGGGAGTTTTCATCCTCGTACGACCCCTCTGTGGAATCGTTTATCACCGGTGATTTTTCCGGACCGATACGACTTAGAGACCTTCAAGAAAAGAGCGTACTCCTTTCCAAAAGGCCGGCAACGCATCTGTGACTCCCCTGGTGTTGCGGTGATCATGGGCGGTGGCAGTCACTTACCATTAGGTTAGCCGCATGCTCATTTGCCTCCTCTTCTATAAAAATAAAATAAAAACGCATACGCATCTGAAATTAGTCCCAACCATCAATATGTTTTTAGATAACGGCCGCTGCTAAACTCGTGCGAGTCTAGCAGTTGACTCTTACGAATTTTTAAAGAGAGAAAGAAGAAAGTTATGTGCTTGATTGTTAACAAGTTCTGCATAGGCACTTAAAATTTACTCAGCGCTCCGTCTATCATTCTCATTGGTATAAGCCTAATTAAATTATTTTTTCCTGTGAACGTAGTTCGAAGGCTGAATGGTTACGTGAAATTTCACAATATCAAGTGATCAACTGTTTTGACAACCGACATGACTAACGGACTTGAAGTCCACTTAGTGGCTACCGCAGTCAATAGCACCTTCAGCTAACTTCAAACAAAGAAGGCATGTGCATTGTCACCTCAGATAGAATGTCACACGGTCTGTGTTTATACTGACTCTTTATACCCTCCAGATCGGAACACTGCAGGGTACGCTCTGTGTTCCCATCTGGAGTGATATAATACAATTGGCAGAATCAAGCGTTACTTTGCGGAAATCCATTATAATAAAAAATAAAAATATAAATTTCTTTGCAACCTTCCGCTAAATAAATACAATGATGTGTCTTACCTGGATTGAAGAGCACCTCCCGCCCTCCCTCAATTGCATGCACTAACTTCGTCACCACTAGTCCCAGCACCACTACTCCCAACACCACTATTCCAGGTAAGACACCATCGACGATAATACGACACGTGTTTCGCCTCTACACGAGGCATCTTCAGGTAACGACTCTACGGCCGCTGACCGCTAAGTGACTTAGCAGAAGGTTGCAAAGAAATTTATATTTTTATTTTTTTTTTATGATATAATACAGTCTACACTTTGATTCTAAATGAAGCACTTTTCTATATTCTGGTAATATCAAGAATGGGTCAGCTCGACGAAGAAGGACCACGCTCTCACAGAATACCAGCGTAAATTAGCAGCTTAATACTGCTGTGTTTCGTATGGTAAGTGTAGAGATCCGGAGACCCTTTTTTACTGGAAACAAGGCATTCCATCTTAGGCCTCAGGGATGACAACGCATCTTCGTTTTGATTCTTAATCGAGGATAGATGTAGATGTCTATGGACCCCGGTATCCACTTACCATCAGGTGGACTGTGTGCTCGTTGGTCACCCCTATTCTATATAAAAAAGGCTGGTGCACGTTTGCCTCCCTCAATTATACTTTTTTAAAACATTGTCGTCACGCAGTTGTTGTATATTGTTATCGTGAGTGACATCTGCGCCGGCGCTTAATACTCAAATAACCTGATAATTCTCGAGTGATTTTACGATAAGTACCTAGGTTGGCCTGCGTTGCGACACTGTTTCAGAACAGGCTTAAGTTTCACGGGGAACTCTCGATGTTCGTAATAGACTACTCAATATATTTTCTGGTGGTAAATGCTTAGAAATGATGAAATGATGGCTAAAGTTTCGGAATGTAATCTCAGAAAGTTAGGGCTTGAATCGTTCAACCTCTATGGTGAAACAACTAACTTAATAAGCTGATGCATTTATGAATATACTCGTTAAAGACTTGCACATTAACTTTTAACGTATAGCCATATTTAAATAGTTTCATTGAGAGTGTCGCTCCTTAACTAATTAAAACTCAAAACAGTTGCCATTTTATTCCGCGCTATTTAACCAATCAATTTCATCAGTTGCGAGGTTGTAAGGCCACGAAGTAATTGGCCTGTTGGGAAAATATGGAAATCTGTATGATTCATCACTCGTCATAAATGATGACCTTTGTTTAGCTGGACTAAAATAATACATGTCAGGTCTCCGCTTAATCCTTAGTGAGGTTTTAGCAGTGAAGATTCCCATGAGCTTTCCCAAAACTTGTCGGCAAACGATACGTTTTTAATTTGACCGGACCACAGCAGTGAGAGCACTGATGTTTGGATGACCAGTCTCAACGGAGACCTAGCCATCTCCGCAAGACAGGAATACATGCTTTCCGAGGCATGGCAGTAAAACACCGCCAACTTCCTGACTCTAGGCTGCTTATAATCAACTTTGGCCTGATCCTGTACACAGGTATATCCCGGAAATAAATTGGTAATAAAGTAATAAATAGATAAAATAGGCGAAAAGGTGAAATACATATAGAAAATAAATTTAAAATAGTTATTGGCATATTTTTAATGAGAAGCTAATTGTATTTTTTAATTAATTAAATGTATTCAGATTTTTCCATCTATTCATTTGTAGGCGTCCATTTGTTCTATGGAATTTAAACGTCTTGTGTTACTTGAAGCTGTATTAGTTTGTGTGACAACAGGTCGTTCACCCCTTACTATAAAAACCGTAATACACAATCAATATTTACAACTACTAGTTCAAAATTTTAACTGTTCCGTGTTTAGCGTTCGTTTCACACGCGAAGCCAAAAAACAGGTAAAGTTCATGATCGGGTTTGCGTGTTTAGCGATAAAGGTGTAGTGCGTTTTATGGCGGGCTAGTTCTAAGTTTAACGTTAAAAGTGTAAGATTTTAATTGTAATTGCGTTGATTCTTGAAATATAGACAAAGTATACCAAAGCGATAGAGCTCGATTAGTATTAATAACATAATGGTATATTAAGAGTCTTTATTTTATTTTATAGGATAGGGTGACAAACGAGCACACAGTCCACCTGATGGTAAGTGGATGCTGTGGCCCATAGACATCTACATCTATCCTCGATTACGAATCAAAATGCAGATGCGTTGTCACCCGTGAGGACTAAGATGGAATGCCTCGTTTCCAGTAAAAAGGGTCTCCGGTTCTCTACACTCACCATACGAAATACAGCAGCATTAAGCTACTATTTCACGCTGGTATTCTGTGAGAGCGTGGTCCTTCCCCGGTCGAGCCGACCCATTCGTGCTACAACTATACTACTAATATAACTGCAGCATGGCTCTACCACGTATAAAGTCTTGAGAAGAAATTAAAATATAAACCACCACGGCTCATAATGGGATACATTGGTAAAAAAAAAACATTTTTTTCTACTGCATGCTTACACTTTCTAGTTTCGTGACGAATAGTGTAAATGTATTTGATGAACAGATTAAAAAAAACTTGTAATCTAACTATAATTTGTGCCGCACATAAAATTTACAAAGATTTATAGAACTATTTTAGTCGTAAGTGTAAAAAATCGAAAATTCAGTTGAAATCTGGTAGTAGAAAGCATTTATTTATCCTACATCGAATACATACCTTTCCCTACAATGGCGGACACTCATATCCAGCTATGAATTCTTACGGGCTGATGATGATGAACAAGAATAAAGAAAAACAATGTAGTTGTAATTACTATTTTGGATAAATAAATGTTTTTAAAATGATTCTCTTATAGCGAGAACGTAAAAACGCTAAAAGTTCTAACCCATCCTTTAAGTTATTCCATGTCCGTTTTAGAAACGGATTATTTAGCCGTTATAATTTAATCAGCTAAAGGATGTGTTTTATTGGATAGGTGCAACGTTATTAAACTCACAATAAATTACATTGTAAATTTGATTTAGATTCTCTTGTTCTCTGTTTAGTTATATTGTGAGTTTGTTTTTATATTTATTTTTATTCATAATATCTTAAAATTAAGATTATTATTAAAATAATACATTATGAGATATATTTAACTGAGGGATATTTAACTCTTGCTTTCGCAATAAAAAATTAATAGCAATAAAATATCTTAACTCCCTACACATATTACAATTCGACATTTTGCAATTAAAATTTGGATACACCGTAAAACCTGTAATTTTTCATAATTACTTTACACAAACAACTTAATTTCAACTCTTGGCGCTCCCAAACAATTATTATACCATAGGTAAATGAGCTGTTCATCATTATCATTTTTTATAAAATAAATGCTGTACCTTCATTAAAGTAGTGTCAGATAGGTTTTATATCCTCAGTACTAAATATCAATCCATATACGACAATTAGACCCACGATAAAAAAAAATTGTTATTTTACCACGTAACCTATATAAATACACACATAAAAATCAGTTGTTTTTCTTTCGAACGACATTTAATTACTTAAGCGTGCCGTATTAATAACAACTTTAAACGTTCCAAAAAAACAACATGTAATTTCCTCAAAAAGCGGGCGGAAGACTAACAAATCGATTTAGACAATATGTATCGAGTACGTGGGCTATTAGAAAATCGTTTCCGCGAGTGCCGTTTTAAATTGGGTCGATTATCTTCGCCTTATTCGAAATGGAAACACGTTATGTGTGTGTGTGTCAGTCAGTACGTGCTCTCCGTGGCCTTCGTACAGATGATTTCGATTCGAGATCGAAGATTTACTGCCGCGGAACTTGAGATGGTAAGCGGTTTTTGACTTCCATTGCCGAATGGATTAGCTAACGCACTGATGGTCGTTTCAACTACACCTTTAGTGAAGTCATATTCTTGTAGCTTTCTTTTTCTCATCTCTCGAATAATGAGGCACTGGACACTGGACTAGCTCGTTAGTCTTGTGGTCGACTGCTGAACATGAGGTATTTCAATCCCAGGTTTTTCTGTCGAAAAATTCTTAGTAGCAGCTAAGAGTCAGGAAGATGGCGGTGTTTCCCCCGTGTCTGGGAACGCACGTAAATTCGCTGACCTGACCCGGCCTCTCTCCGATCGCCATCACATCGGACTATGACAGTGAAGGAATAGAGAGTGCAAATTTTGATGAGAAAAGAATTTTCTTGCGCCACCGCCCCACGGCACTTTTTTAGGGACATTTCTTAGTTTTATATTTCGTACCACTTTAAGTTTATAATTTGGACTTGAATATCCACCTGAGCATTTGAGGAAACTTCTAAAAAAGTTTACATGATTTTTCGTTATACCACAATAGGTGTAGAAGTGCATGAATGGGTTAGCTCGACTGATAAAGAACCCTCACAAGATACCACCTTAAAATTGCAGTGTTATACTACTGAGTTCAAACGGTGTGTGACGAGAAGTGGATAGATAATATTCTTATTACAGATTAATATTCTTATTATCGCGTATAAATTTCAATGCTTTATCGAGGATAAATATAGGGTATAGATCACATGCATGGTCTACGTACACTTTTGTCACATTTATTTGCGTAAAAAAAATTCCGAACAAGGTCGCGTATTAAATTTATCTTAGAAAGATTTTTTTGTCTAAAATATGAAATAATTGAAGTAAAATTTCACACATTTGCATAGAAACGCCACAAGTTGATTGTTTTTCGTTTGTCCATTGGACCCGGTTCCGCGCGTAACTCCGTATTATTGTACACCGTTGCGTAATTAAATAAAAATTTAAATAAATTCAAAACGTGCGCGCATGTAAATGAATGTCACGGACGTATGTAACATGTTGATATGTAGCGGAGTGAAATTTAATTTTTTACTTGACGCTGATTGTTGGTTTAATGGAGCAAAGGTCATTCAATTTCAATTGCTTTTAAAATTTTTGACCATGTCTATTCATTATAGTGTAATTAGATGGAGAACATACCTAAGGTTGTTTTCTTTTTTTTTAATGTGGCGATTTCCTCTAACTATATCGTGGAAGTGTTTAACGTAATATGTAGAGACGGAGGCCCATAGACATCTATATATATATATATATATATATATATATATATATATATATATATATATATATATATATATATATATATATATACATTATACACCACGTGTATATACACCACGTAACCATTATTTTGGACAGTGGCCATATCACCGAAGGACGTGCTACTCGTACATCTGCACGCGTGTCACCAACACACTATTTACACAAATAAGTACGTTGCCTGAATAGTAATTCTACACTAGGAAGTAACACGTATTTCGTGGTTGTGTTGTTTTTATTTGTGCTATTTTTATTTTTTTAACTAACTTTACTAGCATTTTCTCCTGCATCTTGGAGGAGTTTACATACATAACATATTAAGAGCCGTGGTAGGTCAGATGGTTAGCGCTCGCTGTAAATTGTCTTCGAAACGTGTCTTCATGTCTTCGAACCGCGCGGCGAACTATTCCTAGTCCTAAAACCATCTCAGAAATGAGAGGAGGCCCAGCAGTGGGACGTATATAGGCTGTGACTTTAACTAGCATTTTCTCCTGCATCTTGGAGGAGTTTACATACTTACATTTCATAAGGACAAACATCCAGACTCGGAACAATTATTTGTTGGCTGTACAAATGTTTATTTGACCCTTGTTTTTAGGAACGGGTTAAGTTGAAATTATTGTTTTTATTATTTTAAGTATAATCTATATATTATTCTTGATGGTTTGAATCCGCCACACGCGCTCCCCACCTAGCACAGTAATTGGAATGGTAATGGAAATATAAGCAATGTTAATTGTGTATCTTATTAAAAAAATTGTTCGTATTATTGGAGCAATTAAACTAATGTTAAATAACGTCCGTTGTGATAAGCACGCTTTATATAATAACGTTTTATCTCCGGACGTCCGGACATTCCGGAGCGTTGCGTTACTCAGGCGCTTTATAGAGAGATTGGTACATTATTGTATCTGCAGAAAACCTTCAGTCTATTGAGGGCTTCCTGTGGTTGGATTTATACCAATTAAACATTGTACTTACTTAAAAATAAAGAATTAACGATACAAAGAACAGTCAAAATTTTCATTTTTTCATATTTAGTTAGTGTTTATTGCAGTTTTTGCCTTGTGGAACGTTTAGAGACGCCAACAGGAGACCCGTCGGTATAGTGTATAGCCATAGTGTGAGATGCTGCGTACGTAGACGCTTGGGCGATCTTTAATATCAGGGGTACCTCGTTTAGAACTGGAACGGCGTAAGAAGGCTGAATTGAAATTCTGAAAGATGAGTACACACTTGTGCCATTTGTTGCAGAGACGTTTGGTCCTGAGGTTGGTTACTGAGGTGTTTGACGTCCCAATGTGATGGTTATCTCGTCTACCTTCAGTTTTTTATTATTAATTTCCGGTCCGATCTACACATTGGGAAGTCAAACATCTCAGTTCCCCCCGTGACCATGGGTGTTGTAAAGCACCCGAAACGTGGAAAATTTAAAAATAAGTTAAAACAGTTAATTAAACGCGATAAAATCCGTTAATACGTTTTTATTCAAGACCTATCTAAGGTTAAATCTGATAAAACGCAATAATGAAAGCAAACATAAAAACGTTTTTTGATAAATCAATACAGTAGATATGTACCCAGTTACAACTAAAAGTGGTATTTTTAAATGTCATTTTAAAAAAAATATTTTCCTAATATACTCGTATATAACGTGTCTTATTGTAATATTGTAAAAAGTCAATAGCTTTGAGTCGCATCGGCTCTTGTATTATTTACGGCCACTATATAATTTTTGCTCTCGGCTCTAACACATAATATATAGGGCGATGGCCTCGTCTAGCAGAGGGTAGGAAGCGTCGTCGCCATGACCTAATACTGTGGAGTTGGCTTCTATAAAGATTATTATTCCACGCCGGTTTCATAGCCACGTCTTTATTATCAATAGAGTGCTCAGTTTCATAAACTTTATTTGAAATATCTACAAGTAAAATCGTTGTATAATTGTTGTCGTATAATTCAAACACTCGATAGGTAGGTAATAAGTATGAAAGTCTAAACATCGGAAAAGTGTGGCCCTATAAGAAATGTTTAAATGCAACAAGTATAATTTTTATAACAAAAGAGTGACAACCGTCATACAAGTAAAAGTGTCAAACGAGCGCACAGTCCATCTGATAAGTGTATGATATGACCCACGATATATGATTCACGGCTTCACCTATTCTCCCATATATTAGTGCGTTGCCAACCCTGATAACTAAGGGTCTCGCTAATAAAGAAAGGATCTCAGTTTCTGTACACTCACCGTACGAAACACAGATGAAATCTAGATGGTAGAGCTCATTTTCAACCTCGGAGTTGAAAATGAGAAAACACTACTCTCTTACCTATTTATTCAAATAGCAGTACTTGCACTTCTGTATTCCAAATGGGGTTGCCAGAAGGTCGGGATTCGTCTGGATTCTCCCGACATTTTAAATAATCTCCAGACTCCCGACAAAACTCAAAATCTCCAGACAAACAGCTTCACTCCACATCACACCTGCCTTTGATTTAATAAAATCTGAGTTATAAATTAAAATGAACTTTGAAGTGCATTGTTTGAATTTTAAATCTTTACTGAATACTTACTACTAAAAGATATTGGTGGATTCAGTAAAGTCCAATGTCAAAAACATATGGCAACCTAAACAAGTGTAATTAAATTAGTTGTGTCAACTATGTTGTCTTTTTCTAGCCTATTAATTTTAAAAATAAACTTTTTAATTTTTTTTTGTTATTTCTCCCGACATTAAGCCCAGAATCCCGACATTTTCAAATTTTGTAGCCTATTAATTTAAAAAATAAAATTTTTCATTTAATTTTTTTTGTAATATTTATGTATTTCTCCCGACAACAAGCCCAAAATCCCGACATTTTCAAATTTTGTCCAGACATTTTGGTCTTTCGATTTGGCATTCCTAGTTCCAACCAAAAGAATATAAACAGCCAGTATAGTAACAGTTTGAGGCATTCCATCTTAGTCTTTAATAAACGCAACTATAATAATGCTATAACGCAACGTTAGCCTTCTTTGTTAGAAGTTGGCTACAGTGGCCACTTACCTTTGCCTTTGAGTACGTTTGTACTTCAGTTTAGTAAAAACATAAGATTTTAATGTACGACTACTAACGAGATCAAGGATGTTACAGCAACGGTATTTTAAGATTTAAATTATACACCATTAGAATTATGTATACAAGACCATTTCACTTTAAAATATAGATTTCATTATCCGTTCTTCAATTTAAACGTGCGATAAGAATCTTGTTTATTTTTTGACTTACACAATTTGCAACCGACGATAGCGAAATAAATGCAGTCAAATAAAATTAAAAAAATGGACGACACAATCCAAGTGAACAGTTTCTATCAAGCTAATAAAATGTTGCAATTAAATACTTTGTCTGTGCGTCACACCGTCGACCTCAACTAGTGACCGAGTGATTTTTAAACATAGAGGAAAATGGCGCAAAACGAAACAAGATGGCGAGGTCGTTATTTGTTACGCGGACGCTTTTACCGCGCTAAATAATGTTGGATTTAAATTCCGTCACGCTCTACATTGATTTATAATAATTAAATTAAAAATAAAAGTATTCCTTTCGCAGTGTGCAATGCTACATTTTTGTGAAATTACGTTATTTGTAAATAGTCACTAATAGATACTATACCTAATTCAGTACCTAATAAATCATCATCTAGGTATTTATATAAAAAATTACAGTGTCTATCTTAATCAGTCAAGAGTAATGAAATCGTTAAATTCCATAATGTGCTTGACGGCGACTGAAGAAAAGAAATATTTTGAGAACATTTTGAGATCCACTAAATACGGGCAATTGCTCCTCAACCCGCTCAGAAATGAAAGTAGTTGGGGATACCTATATATGCTACTACTATATAGCCGGGCTGATTATGACATTGGGACGTCAAACATCTCAGTCCCCCCCGTGACCATGGGTGCTATAGAGCACCCGAAACGTCTGAAATTTAAAAATAAGTTAAAGTAGTTAAAGAAAAAAAATAGACTACAATTTTACTTAACTATATTTTGCATTTGGTATGCTATCAAGTGAAAGTTAAGTTTCTTTCGATTGATAACCTTCTACAAAATTATGTACACATAGCTTAAAAATATTATGCAGCATCAACTTCTAACAAACATCTACGAGTAATCTCATATTAATTCATTTTTGCCTTCAATATAAATTGATTCGATATTAACCCGCTGGTTCGACTGCGTTCAACGGAATTATTTCATTGTGACTCAATTTGCCTCCATTCACTTTTTATTGCGCTACCGACAAAGTGTTTACGCGGTAATGACCTCCTTATTCAAAAACTAATTACTTTAATAGACGTTACAGATTATCGTCGATAAAAAACATTTTATGTACCTACTTAGTAAATTTTAGGAGGTTATTTTTGACAAAGGAAAGAGTAGATTTAAAATAAAGTACCTGCAACGTTTAATTTCTTAATGCAATTTTCAGTTTAAAAATTTCATATATATTAATAAACGACAACTATAGTACTCGCCTAACTATATAGTGTAAACAATTAAAATATTTTTATAGCATTGGGTGACAAACGAGTACACAATCCACCTAATGGTAAGTGGATGCTGTTGTGACCTATAGACATCCACATTTATCCTTAAAATTCAAATGCGTTGTCACCCCTGAGAACTAAGATGGGATGCCTCGATTCCAGTAAAAAGGATCTCCGGTTCTCTACACTCACCATATGAAATACAGTAGCATTACGCTGCTATTTTACGCTGGTATTCTGTGAGAGCGTGGTCCTGCCCCGGCCGAGCAGACACATTATTTATATATTATGTCCTTTTTACAGTGTAGTGGCGGTGTAAGAATGAACCACTACTAAATTTTTCATCTTGTGGGTAAGAGACGGCAGAGGAAAATTGAACCAAGAGATGGGCAGCAGCATCTTTCTGATAACGGCCTAGTAAAGATAAATAACTGCGGTTTTCAACCCGCTTGCCTAGTGTGGCAACTATGGTAAATATCCCCCTATGAGGAAATCTATGGGGGAGGCCTATGCTTAGCAGTGGACTTTTGATATGCTGTAATGTAATGCTGGTAACAGTATACGTATTTTCCATTTTGAAATTAGTGCGACTTATTTCAAAACTTGTTATGTTGATAGTCTCGGGTTCGAAATACGGCTTAAGAAGAGTCCTTCAACTAAAGAAGTCCTTTAGTCGCGGCGCCTGCCTCCGCAAAGCAGGTGTTTTAAAGTGTGCCAAAAAAATGATAAAATCTAAAACAAATTAAAGGTTAATGTATAATTCGGGAAAAATACAGATAATTCATTTAAATATATCATGTCGTGGTAAACAAGTAATGTTTATCAATTATTTCTATAGATTTTCAACATGGCGTCTTACCGTAGACTTATTATACTACTGCGTACGTTTTACAGAATACAGATTTAGTTAAACTGTGGCAATGACAGTAAACTATAAAGCAACAATTGATCATAGAAAGAGAACCATCAGTTGTCACAACAATGTCAAAAATACGTGAAATAAACATGTCAAACGTCACTAGTCAATAAAAATGACAGCTTACCGCCATGACGGGTTTTTTTGTGTGTTGCAATTTCAAGTGTAATTTCCTTTTTACCAGCAAACAAAGCCATCATAAAATAAATTATCGAAGATCTTCTTTTTATTATATTCGTATTTACTATGTAACAAGTGGTTGCATAAATTATGCAGGACGTAATCAGTGCGATTATCTTGGAATTCGTCTGTTTAAACATGGCACCAGTTTGTTTTCTCACATTGGCGACCTTGATCCGGTCTTTATTTTATAAGTGCGCTAAGTCACGTCGCGTTATGGTACGATTTGTTTTCTCATAATTATTTCTAGGAAGTTCTTTTCGATCGATTCCGGGTGGTTTTGGTTTATGCCTTTTACGCCCGTAACCGTTTCTATTGAAACCTGTACAGATGTTGACGCGGTGACGGATTGCATTGTGGCGTTTTAAATTGGCTGCAAGTTTCATTATCAATTGTTTCGGTCGGAAGAGTTATTGCAGTGGAAAATCCGGGTGTCTAAACATAGACTATTGTTGTTTTTATACAGTTTCAATGTGCATTTATTATATTATTATACCTATTTTCGATATCAACATACGTTGCTAACATATATTGGTATCTATGTAGAAATAATATTAGGATGATAAAAGAATTAACTAGTAAGAACTAAGTAATATGAAATTCTATATTTACATTCAGAACGACCTTGAGAGTTCGGTCCTATAGGGTCGATGCGCTGGTTTTCGGCCTTTTAGTGGCGTTGTCAACTTTAAGGTACAATAAAAATTATAGCCATTATGTTGACCTAGTACTGTTAATGTTAATTTGTAGCTTATATAATGTAGTTTTCATTTTTATAACTCATTGATGTTACAAAAGAAATCTATTTTTTATAATAATTTTTGATGTGAAAAATAAGCAAAACGCTAGTTTTCGGCCCCAAATTTTAGATTTCGGCCCACAAGAATTTTAGTTTTCGGCCACTGTATTAGAAGAGATAGTACAAACTTAAAAGTGTTTTTGTAAAATCAGAAAATGGCAATACGGTTTGGGAAATCGGTGTATTTAGTTTTTTCAATCGGTGCTTACGATATTTTAACCGTGACGTTATTTTTTTCATTTTGGGGGCGGTTTTGATATAAAATAATAACCACGATTAATAATTTCTCTTTGAATCATAATCTAATAATAAAATCTTTGAAATATAGCAATCAAATCTTCTTATTTACGAGTATTTTGTACTTCCTCATAAGTATTTTAGTTCAACAAAATCTGTTACCATCTCTAGCCATCAGTAAATCTCAAATCAATTTGGTGCAAAAGTCACATCCAATATAATGATTTTACGGATTTTATCGAGTTTAATTTTAATTGATTTTATCACATCACATTCAATATTTTTTCCAGATCTTCTTCTATATCGTTTATTAAAATATTATGACACAAAGCCCAATTTACTCTTACCCTTTTCTCCTTCATAGATTTCTTGGATTTAGCTATTTTTCGTGTTTGAACTTTATTTAGCACTCTTTAATTTTTCTTTTTCTATGTTTTTCTTTTTCAAAATATTTTAGTTCTTACTTCTCTATTTTAACTTTCACTTATCTTCATGAAATTTTCGCCACACCGCAGATGAATTTGCTGCGAAAGAAGGTGCACGTGTACTGTAAGCAGTAATTTTTTTTTACGGGTTACGGTTTAATTAAACGATTTTTCTATTGCATCTCTATATTCTTTATTTAATAGTACTGAAACCAATGTTCCACTGTTACAATGTTCGTAGAGGGGTACTAGTCTGTTTAGTTGGAATATCAACCCACTCATTTTCTATAGTTTCAGAGATCTTGTTTGCTGTCGTCGGTGTTTGTAGTGGTATCATCGTAGTCATTTGAGTCGTTATTGTTTCATTACTGAAATCTATTATCATTTCAGGAATTGTCAGTACTGTTATCGTTGGTAGGCTTATTTGAGTTTGGATTACAAGAACATCATATAACGATACTTAGGAACCAATATCCAAATAACTTCCTGACAAAATTTGAAATTTTGTTATCGATTAACGATCTGATGCATCGTTAGATCACTAGTACATCGGTAGATGAATAAATAGTTACCACAAAATCGTGAGTTAGAATATTTTTATCTTGATCTGTGTTGCACAGACTTTCTGGAGACTTAAATGGACTTAGCGGTCTTATGTTGCTTAATTCGAGAACTCTTCGTTAGCCTGTATGTGTGGAACAAAATTGATCTGAGAAGACTTTCGTTTCAATTTCCTTATCTCATTCACTATAATAGCAACTTTTATGTTTTTTTCTGCCAAAGTTGATTTAAAATGTTTCTAAACTTTTCTAGTGCAAACTAGGTCTGCATTAATTATTTCTTTGGAAATATTTATTCTTTCTTTCAATTATCACCGATTAGTCTTTCCAGGGTTTGCTGGACTCAATTTGAGTAATCCACTGCATTAAGATCTATTTAATAAAGTCCGCATTTTCTGAAGCCATTTACTTATTATATTTCTTTGGTGGAGCCATCTGAATAAAAAATTCTTGATGAATCTTCTTCCTAAAACGCTATGTGAATAAAATATTTGATGAAATGGCCGTAAACGTAAACTAAAACAGCATTCTATTTTCCGCCGCCGTATTCTTTCATACAAATTTAAGTTGGCCGAAAACTAAATAAATATTTTAGAGTCAATCCAGTTTTCGGCCACGACCGAAATGGGTATTTTTGTTTCATCACTAACTGTTTAAATTGCAGTAATTAGTGGCCGAAAACTGAAAGTTAGTGTCTACGCATGCTACGATTCAATATAAGTAAGAAAGATGAATTATAGTACGTAACAAAATAAACGAATGAGAAAAAGTATTCAGGCTAAACTCATGCCACTTTTCGGCCGCATGGCCGACAACCAAATAATGGGACAATTTTATGTGACACTTTTCGGCCACTTAATTTATTATCATTATCAATAAAGTATTATAATAATCAGTGTCAAATAACTGTATTAGGTTATTTATACAGTGAAATATAAGCACAATATTAAGTAATTGCATTAAATACAGCACGCAGCAGCAAACATACTTTTGAATGGAATGCGCGCCACTATTTTATTTGCTCGATCTTACCCTTTAATTAATGCTACCAGATATAGTGCAACTATTTACAAATCCATTAAACTTTATTTCGTACGATAATATTTATTAAAATTGTTATTAAATTAAATTTACTGCATCACCTCGTGCTAAAGGCCGAAATCTAGACCCGGCCGGCTTACCGGCGCATCGACCCTACATTCACGCGCTCTCGCTACAATATATTATCACGTAAGAAATACGTCCAAATTTTAAAATATTGTTTTTATAAAGTCGAATTTTAGTCCTTTGAAAAAATTAAATAGATCAAAATGTTCATTAATAAATTGCCTATCCTTTAGTGTCTATTGCAAAATAAAATAATGATTACTTTATGAGGCGATTACTCAAAGGGAGATGCATGTGTAGTTTAGTTGTAGAAATATTTCGTCAAGTATTTATTCCTTTACCAAAATTGGAATTGGCTATTATGGAATTAAGATTATGTAGAAATTCAACAGATTTTTATTAGTTGATATATCTTTTTAATAACAAGTAAATAGCTTCTAAAAATCTCTCAAATAACGATTAGCGCGGCATTTTGCTCAAACGCGCACCTTAATCGTAATCTTCCCCCACAGATGGCTTCATATTATGGAATACTTGGCATAGTTGCGGGAAATACTTGTCTGGAACTGCGATCGTCAATCCCCTAAAGAGCCTGACGATTAAGGCAAGTCCCTATGACAGGAGAAGCACGTCTCCCGCAGTTGCTTTTTCTTGAATTAAAAATTGTAATAGTAATTAGTTATTAATTTTAGTTATATTAGTTATTAGTTATTAATTTTAATTAGTTAGTAATTAGTTATTAATATCACCAAAATTCTCGTTAACTAGGCCAAGTAGTGATTATAAATCAGTAGCCCAATGTCAAAATCTACGATTTTATTAGCCACTGTCGTTTGTAGAGCAGCATTAAAAATGTAATATTTCTTGTTACAGAGCGAATCGAGCTATACTTCCTCGGAAGAAGGCTGCGGCGGCGGCGAACGGCACGCCGTGCTTAGCTACGAGCAAGTGCGGCGACTGAACGACGTCATGGACGAAGTGGTGGCCATTCATGGCCGCGGCAACTTCCCCACTCTACATGTGCGTCTGCGTGAACTGGTCGCGGGCGTCCGTGCCAGATTGGAAGCCGCCCAGAGCGCCGGCGGGGCTGGTATCAACGTTCGAGACGTGCGCCTCAACGGTGGCGCCGCTAGTCACGTTCTCACCGATCGGGCACAACCCTACTCAGACATAGACCTTATCTTCACAGCTGAACTCACCACGGCCCGCCATTGCGACCGCGTTAAAGCGGCCGTTCTTGGACATTTAGCAACCCTACTTCCACCAGCTACGCCCCGCCGGCGCGCTACACCTGCTGGCCTCAAAGAGGCCTATGTATCCAAAATGGTGCGCGTTACCTCAGACGGTGATCGCTGGTCCCTCATCTCCCTGGGAAACTCGCGCGGTCACAAATCCGTCGAGCTCAAATTCGTTGACACGATGCGTCGTCAATTCGAGTTCTCCGTGGACTCTTTCCAAATCGCTTTGGACTCGTTGCTAGCATTCCACGAATGTGCTCAATTGCCCATCAGCGAAAACTTCTACCCCACAGTCGTCGGCGAGTCCGTTTATGGGGACTTCAATGAGGCTCTGCTCCATTTGACGGAGAAATTGATCGCCACCCGGCAACCCGAAGAGATACGCGGTGGTGGGCTTTTAAAGTATTGCGCGTTGCTCGCAAAGGGTTATAGGGCGGCGCGACCCGACAAGATCAAGACCTTGGAGCGCTACATGTGCTCGCGATTTTTCATCGACTTCCCCGAGTTGGGGCAACAGCGCGCTAAGCTCGAGGCCTACCTGCGGAACCATTTCGTGGGCCGAGAAGAAGAGGCGCTAAAGCACAGGTTTGACTGAGTTTTATATTACGTTCTCTATTTGAAATTTTGTTCATTCATTTTCTTCACATCATTTTCTTCCTCATCCTCCTTATTAACTGGTATTTAGGCCTCTGCTGAATATGGCCTCCTGCTATAGTATTTTAAACAGGGAAATCATCATCATCATCATTACAGCCCTATATATATATATATATATATATATATATATATATATATATATATATATATATATATATATATATAGAAACACTATGAGATGTGATGAAAATTTACTTTTTTCGTCACTAAACGCTGAATTTAATTGAGTAATTTTTCTTTGTAGAATTAGCAATGATATAAGGAAAAACGTTCCTATAAGATCATTGAGAATAAATGTGACAAACGTTCACGTAGCAAACACAGTCCACGTGGTGGTAAATGGAGCATCCATAGATATACACATAGATCTATTTTGATTAGGAATCAAAATGAAGATTCGTTGACCCTGTTGACTAAGATGGAATGCCTCCTTTCTAGTAAAAAAATCCACACTCACAATACGAAACTGTAGCATCAGCCTGCTATTTCACGCTGGAATTCTGTAAGAGCCTGGTCCTTCCCTAGTCGAGCCAACTCATTCGTGAACTATAATATGGCTCTACCACGCATAAAGTCTTCAAAATTTAGAAATCCGACAGGAAAACTATTCTTCACATCGCACTTAACGATCCGATGGCCTTTCCGTCAGGTACCTGACACTGCTACACAGCGTGGTGCGCGAGTCGACCGTGTGCCTGATGGGCCACGAGCGGCGGCAAACGCTGGCGCTGATCGAGGCGCTGGCGTGCCGCGAGCTGTGCGCGCGCGCGCCCATCATGGTGCCGGCGCCGGTGGGGCACGTGGGTGCCATGGGCCCCGTGGGTGGCATGGGCACCATGGTGCCGGGCTACGTGGTGTGCGTGTGCGCGTGCGCGGCGTGCGCCTGCGCCTGCGCGTGCGAGTGCTGCCGCGCCGCCCTGTGCCCCGCGTGACCCGCCCCGCCCCCGCCATCCGCCCCCCGCGCGCCGCATCTAGTGCCAAATGTATATTGTACGTAGTCCACTCGTCGCTCCGGTGTCCCGATTCCGAACCGACCTGAGCCGACGCGAGCGCGCGCGACGCGTGCTATGTGTATATATAGTGATCGCAACGTACCCGACGGTTCGCTTTGTCCGTCGGGAGTTTGTACTGCTTCGTATTGTTTCCCAGGTCGTCGATGTGACGCGATGACGGTGCGTCAATTGGATCGTTGCTCACACTGAACCCGATCAATTCTTGTCAATTTCGACGAGTGTTTTCTCAATTTGCCAATTTCATTAGGAGTAAGACGCATGGCTTGATTGCGACGTGAGGTAATTTCTAGTCGTACTCCTTCCGTGTTGATTTGTTAATATGTTAGCAGTACGAAAATTATGTTCACGTGGCGGAAGCGACCCGTTAGGCCGACGGTCTACCCGTAAAAGACTAGTTAATTATATTTTAAGCTTTGTATGTTAGTCTCCGTGAGGTAGCGGCATGTCTCTCCATTAGGCTTCGGGAGTACAGCGAGAACGTCTAACGAAATTCTGTATTACGCAAATCCGGGAAAAGTTTTTAACAGTTATTGCTAGTTTGAGAAAACAGTTCTAAATTCAGTTATGGATCATTAAAAATACAGACATGGCTTTAGTCGCAAAATCCTTAAATTTCGTCTGATCGATTCAGTAATTGAGGTTTAAAATTCCGTTCCTGTACATGTTTGTTTATAGGACGCAAAACACTATTTTACTACATGAATATTTATTACTCTAAAAGATTATTGTATTTATAGTTCCGGTTTCGTGAGCGCTCTAGTATTGTATACGGCTTGGCGTACGAAGCAACAAATTTAAGATTACTGTAAAAATAAATAATTTAAAAAAAAAACTTAAAAATCACAAAAAAATTATATAATATCTAAGGTGTGTACAATATTAAAGTTCACTCGTTTTTATCAATAAACACAGTATAACGCATATTTTAAGAACATTTACGAGTAGTGGAGTCATTGTAACCGAGTACTTAGGGACGTGTCTCCTTTTTTTAAATTTACGTCTTTTAAATAGTAGATGGTATGAAAAATTGTGATTTTTATTATTATAGAATTAACTAATGTCAAGGTTATAATACTTACATAACGTTACTATGTAGTTAATTCAATAGAGAGATATATTATTGTTGTATTTTAACTATATATGTATATAGATATATGAATGAAAGTGTCAACAGTGTCCGGCCAAAATGTGCATGTCTTATGTATTGCCAATCGCATGTTTAAAGATATAGTTATGTATACACGATTGCAAGGATATATTTGGTTATTACTCATAGATATATATCCGGAGGTAAATAAGTACAATCAGCTGTTTAGAATTATAACTTTGGAACCTTGAGAGATTTTTATGAACGAATTACTTACTAACTTGCTCACTATCGAACCAAAATTGGAGATCTCATTTATGTATCTTTATCATCAAAGTAAAAGTCTGTTTAGACTGCTATCGTGTTTATTTAAAAACACATGGTTTACAAATATCAGAAATTATTACCTAGATGTTCAGTTGCGTTTTTCCAGAGATCGTTTTAATAAAACATATGCTTTTCTGCTACTGCTTTTTTTAGATGTTTTGTTTAATTTTTCTTAATGAATTTATTATAAACTTTAAATTTCATTATGTTTTGCATTAACCCCTTGTCTCCGTTCTCAATAAATATGTTTTAACCCTCTAATCAAAGCTAATTAGTAGTATAGTAAAAAAGATTTTACTTTTGAATATTGTTTTTGCCAGAACGTTTGTAATGAAGTCTACCTATTTATTCGTTATTTATATAAATACAATAACTAAAGCTAAGTAATATTTATAAAATTGAGCTAAGCCTTGAAATTGGACGTACAAAACTCGAGCTGAAAAGACAAATACTTCTTGGGTTATTATTTGTGTTACTTCGGAAAAACGCAGTATATTTCCTTTAGAGTAGACATAGTTCGCAATCGTTTGTACTTAGTAATAAATAAAGTACATGACTAACGGAATCTAAAGTATACTATTCCATTTGTATTAAGAATGAATGTAAGTTTAGAGATATCTCTCACTTCGAAACAGGCGTCTAAGTTGTGATTTTAAGTCTTTTCGAAAGGTTTTTTTCCATCTTCATTATTGTCATTTTATAACTGTTCGTCCCTCGAGCAGGATACAGCAAAGTATTAAATATTTAATAGAAATAATAACAGAAATAGTGGTTCTACTTTTAAAACAGCTATCTTTCTGTAGCTTGTAGCAATTCTGCTCGAAGAACTAAGTTATTGTAACTGTGATTGTTATTATAAAGTATGTAAATCAGTTATTGGCATAATCTGTTAAAAACTACCTCCTTGCGTGTACTAAAAACTTGTAAAAATTTACAGATATATTTTTGTGAAATATTGCTTCGATGAGCAGACAGTAGAAGTAATTTATATAGATTAGTCATTGAGTACAAAAAGAGTCGCTCGCAGAACATTTACATTTTAATATAATATAACTTACTAAAATGCAAGACTAAAGACAAAGTTAAAACAAGACTAGTCTATTTGAATTATTTTACTAGATTATGGCCTACATCATCTCCAGTAAGATTCAAAGACTTTTCAATACAAAGGTTTTACTGGAAACTTGCAAGGCTGTCCAGGACCTACTCCTGAAAGCTCGTCAAGCCGCAAAGTTCTTCCACTACCGGTCGTTATTTACCATAACGAAACGCTTCCAGTTACGGACTAAAATATCTTTGTTTTGATACAAGTTGTAAATTAAACAGAGAGACATTGCGTTGTAGTTTTTAGAGTTTTACTTTTCTATAGTTACCATGAGTTTTCAGCTAGCCTTATTTTATAATGTTTAATTTTTATAAACTATATCTGAGCACTGGTGATTGGTGTTTGCATGCTTTATGTTTGTTTAACAGAAAATATTGTATACATTACATACATTCAGATGTGGATTACGTGTGAGATATGGTTAAAGGTTGTTTTGTCGAGATAATACAAATAAATTCATTTAAAGGTCATATGTACTGCTACTATTTTATTTATTAACTATTTTTAAATCGTATTTCGTTGCGCCTGTTGCGTTTAACACTGTATGCTATATTTAATGTTTTTACCTTATTGCTTTAAATTCAGATTAAATTATTTACACATATATACATATGTGTGTTCTTCTTGTGTTAATTTCGATCAAATAATGTCGATATTGGAAGCGAATAACGGTGCAATTTGGAAGGAATTTTTTTTTATAACACACGTAACCTGCAATTAGTGCCGTTCGCAAGTTGAATTAATTATATCAGACCATTTAAAAGGTTAAAAGTTGCAAACAGATATGTGAAAACACTGATAATAATATCGAGATTTTGTGCGTCAGAATTAATCGCTAATTAAAGAAGTGTTAAGACTTCAACATGTATAACTTATCTTAACAAAACAACTTATTAGCATTTACTAAGGGATGATTTCTGAAGAAAATATTGACTGGATACTGCAAAGAATTAACTTGATTATTAAGAAGCATGCAATCGCCAAATATGGAGCGCTGTTTCTAGTTATATGCGCTGTCGACAAGCAACGGCGGCACTGTGCTACTGTCTGATCAAAAATTAACAGAACATTTATTTTTATTTTTGATAACCGTGATTTAAGTCTACAAATTTTACCCGCACTTATTGTAGTATGTGCATTTAACAACCTATAATAATGGAATTATATGAGGGTATATATTACCTTTATAACAAGCTTCGTTAAAATGATGTATAATTAACAAGTTTTAATGAAGTCATTATTTTTTTAAGGTTCCGCTATTAATTTTTATGATCAAGAATGAAGCAGAAATTGTTGTAATGCATGAGTAGAATAACGATTTATCGCAATTATTTGAAAGTGCATAATAGTCTGGTAACGAGACGAATAATATTTATCTATCCGGCAATTAGGGTTTATCCGGCTTCAATAAGATGGAACTGATTGCTGTCGGTTAAATTTAAGTTTTATCGATTTTTTTATTAAAATATGTAATTTGTATTCAACGTGAAACATACGAAATTAAGTGGAAAAATTGTTATGTTCATGGCTGAAAGACAATCTAGTCAATTCTTTTCGACTAAAACTAAGTGTAGTACAGTCCCAATAATAATTTAAATAACTATGACTTCTGTTAACTTTGTCAGAAATACAAAACTGATGACTGATACTTAGTCAAAAATACAAAATTGAACTGCATTTGGCTGTATGCTAAGCCTACTTTATATTTTTTAATTAAAAAAATGCAAATTGCCGGAAAATAAAACAGTTGGTCCGTCATCCTGATAATAGGAAGCCTACTAACTAAAAATAATTTCATTGAATGAATGTGAAATTAAATAATTTCACATTTCGAATTCGGTGCTAAGACGTAATGTATAATGTACGTAGAACAATTAAAGCCCCGGTTATAGAATGTGAAATTATTTAACATTTGAAACATATGCAATGTAAAAAAACACAACTGTATTCTGTCTGTAGGCTAAATGTTTTAGTTGTATATGTTTATCTCTTTTCAGTGTCGCTTTTTTATTTCATTGAAATTGAAATCACGATTCTAAAGAACTTTTCATTTCAAAAAAAAATTTAAATCAAAAGCCTAGTTATATGTTATTTACCGGTAATATATGTGCCGCTGTTGCTTGTCCGGGTTGCGACAAATCTGCGCAGTGTCGCGCGCCGCACATATGTTAAACGCGGTCGCGCGACAGCCCGACTCTAGATTAGGGAATGCTAGATCATAACACTATACGTTATATAAGCTTATTAATAGTTTTTATCAGATATATTTACTATAGTTATTATTTTTTTCTTCCATGTTGCCTGTTTCGTATAACGGAGCGTTAACACGCCGTTGTTGGGTTACATAATGATTACTATACATATTATATTTCTGAGGAGTATAAGCTATTGTAAATTTTACAGAAAACTAAATAAAAAAATGTTGTGAAAATAAATTATAAAAAGTGATAAACAGTGATATGGCGTTTCTTTTTATTATCCTACTTTCCTGCTTTATAGTATTTTTAAATAAATATACAACAATATAATCGTAGAGTGAAACATTCGACCGACAAAAGTCGTAAGTTCAAATCTGCCTTTTGACTACTGTAGCGAACCATTCCTAGCACAAGCATTTTTTATAGAATAAGATTGGCCAACGAGCACACAGTCCATTTTTTTTGATGGTGAATGGATGCTGTGGTCCATAGACATCGACATTTATCCTCAATCAAGAATCATAATTAAGACGCATTGTCACCCCTGGGGCCTAAGGTGGAATGCCTCGAGTCCAGTAAAAAGGGTCTCCAGTTTTTTTTTTTTTTTTATAGGATAGGGTGACAAACGAGCACACAGTCCACCTGATGGTAAGTGGTTACTGTGGCCCATAGACATCTACATCTATCCTCGATTACGAATCAAAATGCAGATGCGTTGTCACCCGTGAGGACTAAGATGGAATGCCTCGTTTCCAGTAAAAAGGGTCTCCGGTTCCCTAAACTCACCATACGAAACACAGCAGCATTAAGCTATTGTTTAACGCTGGCATTCTGTGAGAGCTTGATCTTACAACAGTCAAGCCGACTGATTCATGTTACAACCACAATATAGCTGCAGAATGGCTATACCACGAAAAATATTAACTTATTTAGAGCGGTGAATGGAAATATTCATAGTGTTAAGAGCACTGATAGTATTCTTTTTTTAATATTTATCACTTTGCTCTTCTATAGCCCGTAGAAGCTCATCGACCTTGCCCCCTGCAGGAAGACTTAATCGTCATTCTCGATAAGCGAATTAATAATCGCAATACTAGATGTGAGCACCATTGTCATTGCTTCTCGTTGCCGGTCTGAGTATTATACGATTGGTTTTAATGAGATGGTAATACTGTCTCTGAAGTCATAAGATTAAGATACGTACCTTTTTACGTGGTAGAGCCATGCGGCAGCTATATTGTGGTTGCAACACTGATGCGTCGCTTCGACCGGGGCAGGACCACGCGCTCACAGAACACCAACGTAAAATAAGAGCTTAATGCTGCTGTGTTTCGTATGGTCAGTGTAGAGAACCGGATACCCTTTTTACTGGAAACGAGGCATTCCATCTCGGGGTTGGCAAAGCATCTGCATTTTGATTCTTAATTGAACAATTAATGTAGATGTCTGGGCCACAGCATCCACGTACCATTAGGTGAACTGTGTACTCTTTTGTCATCCTTATTCTTAAAAAAAACCACACAAACTCTCACGTCTTACACTTACAGGGATAAGCAGACACTAAGGACTTCTATTTGGCACGATCCTGACACACCTTTCTCGCTTCTTTCACACGCATATATCTACACATACATGCTCCTAGATTAATCTTCGAAATATCATCAGTTTGGTCGATCACCGTCTAAGGCGTCCCTTGTCGACTGTCACTCATGCAACATAGCCATAAGATGTTTTTGGCATATCTCATAGTCTCCATTACAGCACTCAGACGAAATGGTGTTGTGGGTTGTCTTACGCAGTCACCACGTTTTTATATATACGAGTGCATACTAAAGCAAAACATTTTTCATATATAATATACAGGTTAGTCATAATACACTATGATTTTAATATGAAGAGTTCCTTCTTAGTCATATAAATCGCGTCATATAAAATTTTCATTCGTACGTAGAGACAAATAAATGCACATAATTTAAATATTTTTACATCATCCCCTGAATCGGGAGTGGAGGTCGACTTTCAACGGCTGTTAGCTGTTTGTGTTGCTGCGTTTTAACTTACTTTATCATCATCATCATCATCGTTACAATATATCAAGAGTCAACTGCTGAACATGGTAACTCCCACAGATTGCCTCATAGGTGGGATATTTGCCCAATTTAGCCATTAATGGCTAAATTAAATTGCAAAAAGAAACGAAAGAAGTCTGTTTTTATATAGCTGTAGTAACAAACGCACAGTCCACCTGATGATAAGTGGCTAATATAATCCGTGGACACATGCAGACCACTTCAAACAAAAAGACTACATAAGTACGGAATATGCGATACCACTACTATCATTGTTTTGATAGTGCATCAACAAAATTAATAAAAAATAATCTTCATAAATTGAGTACGATCTTGGGGTCTTTAATAATCGGGGACCTGATGCTACAGCACCTAAACCTATTTAAATTATTGTATACATTTAGTAAGCGATGATAATATGTATCATCGACTTACGATAACCACGAGGCGAGATGAGGCGATTAGTTAACTAACGACATTTACTGGAACAATTACATTGCAAACAAGAAAGAATCCGCTCCGGCTTCGCACTGGTGATGATCTCGACAACAGCGCCACCTACCGGGTCCAATCGTGAAACTAAACCATCCAGGGTCCCATTCAAACACACACACAAAATATCATCAGTATCGGTCGAGCCAGTTTCGATTTTTAGCGAGACTAAGAGACAGCAACTGATGTTTATGTATAGAGATAATGGCTTTTGACTCGGTTCGCTATACTTCATCATTTATGAGTCCACTGAATGAATAAACGAGTTGATTTTTCGATAATATTTTAAAACATTTACTAGAAATTAAAAGATAGCTAATAAAAATTACATTGGGTTGCAGCTACAAAAAGGCAGCGGACTTGGTGTAAAAAAAAAGCAATTTTTCGCTCGAGGCCTCGTATTATTTTACTGAGCACATTTCGGACATACTATATTTAAAAAAATGAAGCAAATAAATGAGTAAAAATTGAAATAGTACGAAATATAATGATGTTACTATATAATATAGATTAATAAAATATATTAAACAAAAGTTAATCAAATTGTATTTGATATGTGGTAAATATGCTATAGTAAATAAATACAAAGGGATGAATCATCTCATCAGCGCCAGTGAATCTAGCCGATCAGAAAGAACTCGGTCAGGTGCATTCAAGTGAAAGGACCCGGGCACTGGGCTGCTCCGGCCCAGAGAGGAGAACATTAATCCTGCGGAAAGTTTTTTAGAGGCTAATTTGGCCTTCTCTTTCAAGTGACCACGAAACTGTACCTCATTCGATCGATCTTCATCAAAAGTTCGAAGTTACTTGAAGATGTCCATAGACTGCAGTAGCCAATTACCATCAGAAGTTCATATGTTGCTCCATAATACTCAAAACTGAAGTAAAGAATAATATACATTAGTTATAAAAAAATATTAAAAAAAAACAAAAGAAGTTCTCGAAAATATTCATGGCCAATGATTTGGTGAGAAAGAACCATCTTGGAAATAAAGCAAGTACAGAGTCTACCTCATAAGATGAACTGTAAGTTGATTCTGTGGACCACAGGCACCTTCACCTACCCACGATTAAGAATCAAAATAAAGGTATTATACAGTCACCGCTAAGGACTAATATAGAATGCCTCGTTACCAGCAAAGTAGGTACTTCATACGAAGGAGAGCCGCGCTGCAGCTTTATTAACCACGCAAGACTCAATTTGGATCGGTGGTGGACCGCCATAACTATCTGGGTGATTGGTGATCCTTCACTGTCCGATTTACCAGAACTTTCTTTCTCGCACAACTTATTTGTAGAATCTGCTTACAATAGCGATTTTTTAGACCGATACGACTTCGAGAAAAAAGGCTACTCTTTTTTAAATGGCCGGCATCGCACCTGTAAATACTCTGGTGTTGTTGTTGTTCGTACGCGGCGGTAGTCACCATTAGGTGAGTTTTATTTTAGCTTTATTAGGTGAGCCGGATGCTCGTTTTCCTTTGCCCAATCTTTTATATAAAAAAGTCATTCTTGGAGTGGTTAATAGGAATATTAGTAATTTAATAACATTCTCGGTATTCTTTATTTAAGAAAAGAAGATGCATTACGATAATGCTACTATTTTACGCTGATATCATGTAAGCGCGTAGTCCATTCATGGTCGAGCAAATCCATATGTTCCACAGCAATACGAGGGCGGCACTGAAAATTTCGGGAATCAAGGAAGTGACACAACATTAATATTTAAAAATGTATTTATTGCTTTTCGAAGTATTCTCCGCGAAATTTGACATATTTTTCCATACGATGGAACCAATCATTGAAGCAACTATTCCATTCGGAAGTTGGGGTCTCCAAAATGGCCATTTTGTAGGCGTCCATAGCTCCTTCAGGTGATGAAAATCTCTGTCCATGCAATTTATTCTTTATTTTAGGGAAAGTGTAGAAATCATTAGGGCTTAGGTCGGGGCTATACGGTGGATGGTCTAATAATTCTAAGTTTTCTTGCTCTAAAAACTCTTTTGTTCTGTGTGCGGTGTGAGAACTCGCATTGTCGTGATGGAGGCTGATTCGGCGGTTGCAGTTCTCTTTACGGAGTTCAGAAACGACCTGCGGCAAACAATTGCTAGCATACCATTCTGCATTAACCTTTCTTTGTCCCTCAAGAGGAATAGTCGTAACATGGCCGGTTTTGGAGACAAACGTGGCCACCATTTTTTTTTTGCAACACTCCGTGAACGAACAATTTTTGTTGGCTTTAACTCATTTTCGAACACCCAAACTCGTGACTGGTTTTTTGTTTTGGGTTCGTACGCATATATCCAGGATTCGTCACCTGATACGATGTTGTATACAGCATTTGAGGATCCTGCGTGGAATCTTTTGAGAGTTCTGACGCACCAAGTAACGCGAGCCGCTTTTTGCTCTTCACAGAGCGAATGCGGTATCCATCGGGAAAACAACTTTAGATAATTTGTATTTGACTCATGCCAATGTCTAAAGTTGCCTGAATTTTGCGGTATGTCACACGTCGATCTTCCTCAATCGGCTTACGCACAGCATCAACGTTTTCTTGGGTGACTGCAGTTTTTGGACGACCTTGACGGGGATCATCACTGAGCTTGACACGTCCACGTTGAAATTCCGCAAACCAGCGATAAATTGTTGTTTTGGATGGGGCTTCAACACCAAATGCAGAAATCATCCGGTCAACACACTGTTTTTGTGTTAAACCACTTCGAAAGTCATAATAAATCATCGCTCTTGAATTTTCTCTTGAATCTTTTTTTAAATAAATAAATGGTATTCGATTTTTAAAACCAAGGAGTTTTCAATTAAAAAGACTTTAATATGACAGGAACAGTGGAAATATTCCATTCCCGATACTTTTAGTGCAACCTAGGTAACACAAACACAGTGTGAGTCAGTCACATAACGGATTGTAGGTAATTGTGACGATTATTGAAAATTCTGCGTACATAAGAAAAGTCTATTTCCAACTGTGAAATTAAAGTCGTTGAATTATAGTTGCATTGTGTATGTGAAGGACAGTTTTTACCCTATCCAATTATCTTACTTGGCAGAGCCATGCTGCTTGCTTGGCTCTATCAAGGAAGAACACGATCTTATACAATACCAGCGTAAAATTACAGCATAATGCTGTTATTTCACGCTGTGTTTCGTATGGTGAGTGGTAGAGAACTAGCGATTCTTGTTACTATCCCGATGGTTCTGATTGTGACAACGCATCAGCATTTTGGTTCTTAAGCGATACTAGATGTTAGTGTCAGCCCCGATTTCGGTCCGAACGCGAGAATCCTAGACCACTCATATACGCTAAAGATGACCAGTGTGGATTCCCATCGGGTGAGTCCAACCGGGTCAAATGTCGTATTGGTTTCAGACCGCTTAACATGTGCGAGATATATTCCAGATTAAGTCCAATACGTTATGAGGCTTAATCATTTTACGCTCACCAAATGTCGTTAGTTGGCAATGAGGTGAAGTAATTAGTAATACAAGGTCTTTAAAATTGAGAAATTGCGTTTTAAATAAAAGTTTGTAGGTTTCTAGACTGTAAAATACACAAAGCAATGACTGTTTATTTTTTAAGTGAGCTAATTAGTTAACCTGCGTAAAAAATAAAAATGATAATATTTCTCACATAGTTTGAAGAGCACCATGTTTCCTGCATCCAACTTCAATCAAGGAACACATATTCCTTATCATATCTGAGGCCTAAGCTGGTATGTCTTACATCCTGTTATCATACCGGCTCTCTATACCTTTCAGACCGGAACACAGAAGTGTTATAGCCTGTAAAAGTCCACTGCTGAACATAGGGCTCCCCCAAAGATTGGTTCACAGGGGGGATTTTACCATAGTTGACACGGTTGGCAAACGGATTGTCAACCGAAGTTTTTTTGTTATTTTGAGCTGTCACTAATGGTGGTTAATATAGCTCATAGCTCCGTATTATAGCGCGCTATATCTGCATAGCGCATAGCGCGTGCTATGTAAGTAGCGCCATGGCGCTATGACGCTTAGGCGCTAATAAGTATTAATATCTAGCGGGAACTAGACTAGTTTTAACAACAGCGCTGTTGGGACTGGACGTGTGACGCTTTGATCTGGTAGCACGCTACTCATCGCGCGCGACCTAATTAAGTGTTAGACGTTGTTTAGTTAGTGATACCGTATATTTATAAATTATCTAAGGACACAATTGTCTGCTACAAAAGTAGCCTAAATAATGTTTTAATAGTGTACGAATATAGTTTATTTTTGTATTTGCAATTAATAAACTTTTAAATACGCCTTTAATTGATTTATAATTTACATTAATGTTAAAATAACGTTTAAATCGACTGTAGATAATCGCAAACCCGAAAAGTATGAAAGTGTGTTAATTGTTTTTTATTTACTGCTTTAATTCCATTTAGTCTAAAATGCGACTTATTACGAAATAATTTTCCTATATAGCACGCGGTCTATCCTACAAACGACATGTAATGTAACGTGCTACGAGATACAGCGTGCTGCAAAACTTAACGCGCTTGCCGGCCTCTAAGACACTTTATTATAAATAGCGCGCTATAACATAGCATATTTAATAGCGCGCTATATATTTATAGTTTATAGTCTATAGCGTGCTATTGATTTATAGTCGTTTTGAACAACTTTAGTTGTCACCTGTCTAAATTTCACTCTGTCGCCTCTCGTCGTCGGATACTCTTAAGCCGTCACTACACGGCATAAAAGGCAAAACAGCGGACGCCTGGTTTGAAAGGGATTCCTACCAGTTAGTAATCTTAGCATCAACTTCAGTACCTTACAAGTGGTTTAGTTTTTTTGACACTTTTGAGTGGACCTAGAAATATTACAAGCTCTTGGTATTAACTAAAATATCCTCTCGTCCCGTACTTTGGTTACCGTTTTTTTCTAATTTATTTATTTATTTATTAGGGATAACAACAGCCTTCATTCTGTGAAAAAATCTTATATAATATGTTTTACATAGGGCCAATAATAGTCATCCACTTTTCACGATTTAGCACAAATCAGAAGAATGAAAAGTTGGAAAAAAAAAATTACAAAACCTGTGATCAAAAACAATACTTAATTTAAAATGTTTGTCATGGCTGACCTAGGAAATTATTTATGCTTCAATGGAATAATATTAACATATGTAAGCACAAACATATACACATATACGTATAACCATATTATAATAAATAATATAAATAAGTAATATTTCTAGCGTCGCATTGCCTGCTTTTCTTGCTTCAGTGTATAGTGTCAATGACCTATGTAACACAATTTTAAATAATAAAGTAGACCTGTGCTTTGCTGCGGAGGCAAAGCAAACATGGCTAACGCTCTGTTCCGGCGAAAATATCCCACTGGAAGTTAACCTACAAAAACAGTGGGATATTCCGTTGGTACGGAGTGTCCAGAAAAATTTATTTCAAAATTTCCATATTCAACAAGATCAGGCTCGCCTTCTAGCTGTTTGAACTAAGGAATCTAGCCACTGGTTACATGTTCTACCATCAAGTAATCTCGGCACATTGCTTGATGGGGAAAGCTTGCGCATCGCCGCAGGAATCCGGCTAGGAGTGGCTATTTGTCAACCTCGCCAGTGCCCCTGTGGTAGCAGCGTCGATGAGTTTGGGCTCCACGGGCTTTCATGCAAGAAAAGTGCAGGTAGGTTTTCCCGTCACGGTTCTTTGAACGAAATCATCCGAAGGGCTCTTGCCTCTATAAATATCCCCTCGGTTTTAGAGCCTTGCGGGATATTTATAGACGATGGCAAGAGACCCGACGGTATGACTTTGGTCCCTTGGGAGAGAGGTAAAGCCCTAGTGCGGGATGCTACTTGCGTTGACACTTTGGCGGCCTCTCATCTCAAGGGTACCTCTTTTAGAGCCGGGGCGGCATCAGAGGCAGCCGAATTTAGTAAATGGCACAAATATGAGTCTTTGAGAAATGACTACATATTTGTGCCATTTGCTGTAGAGACTATCGGTCCGTGGGGTCCACGTGCAGTAAAGTTTCTGAAGGAACTGTATCCACGACTGGTCGTCGCTGCTGGTTATAAGAGGGCTGGTTCTTTCCTCGCTCAAAGGCTAAGTATAGCTATTCAGCGAGGAAACGCAGCCAGCGTTCTTGGCACTATACCACGAGGAGCAGGTCTTTTTGACGATTAAAATTTTTAGTTTTAGATTTTCTATATTATAGTTTCTTCTTTTATATTGTATATAATTAGTTTAAATCGTAAATATTATAATTTTAATTATTATTTTAGTTAAGTTCTTTATTATAATTTTTGTAATATAAATTGAACGTTATAGCTTTTTAGTATTAAGAAGTTACACTGAGCAGTTAATACATATATTATAATTAAATAATATAATATGGTTATATGTAAAATTTAATTAATTTAATAAGGATCACCCCTTAAAGTATTAAAATACAGTCGACTTGAGAACCTCCTTCAAATTATACTATTAAATAATTTTAATTCTCACTTAAAAATGAGATACAGATAATATTTGTCAGATTTCATAGCAAGGAAAAATATAAACGTTCATGTTTCTTTATACACTATTAGTTATATTTAAAATTAATTACATCAAAAAAACCAAACAACAGATAATTGATACAAGTAAAAAATGAAAAAAAGAGTAAAAAATGTGGAAAAAATTAAACAACAAATCACTCAGGCATTGTTTTTTGTATTAATATAATACTCTAGAAACTCATAAATGTTGAATTAAAACTAAATTTTCAATTAAATTACATTGTGTAATGAAATACAACTTTACCTCAGTGTCAACTAGCGGCATCTATTGAGCAGAAGATTATTTACAGACAGATTATTATCCCACATTGCCGTAATAAACGTACTTAGTAATATGGCGATTGAATTAATAAAAGATTATCTTCGAACGCTGATATAAATCCGCCTCACCTGAAATAAATTACTTGACAACCGTATTTTACGTTTGATTTTTCAAACACTTTCCACTGGTAGTACAAAATGTAGCACATTCAAATGTCACCGCAGATATGAGATCTCGTGCGTTTCGTAAGTATAAGATTTCGTTTAATATGCATCGGCTCTGGGAGTAACGGCACGGCGCTCCAAATACAAACATGCAAGCCGATTTCGCCACATCGAGCTGGAGTCACGATCCCACAGCATGCGACACTTATCCCGCCTAGTTCTTTCGCTACGTGTATCGTAATGTGTAAATATACCTTTAATCAAAGGTACTTTCATACTTGCGGTGTAGTCACAGGCACTTTAATACTTGCGGCTTGTCCTGCCTAGTTATTTTGCTACGTGTAGACGTACCTTAAGTTTAATACTTATTAATGCAATGATAATGGTGTCGTTTTAACTCGAGATATGTGTATGTATATCATATGTTATTTTCGCATTGATAACATTTCGTTATCGCAATCACTACGAGTTAGATTTCTCTGAGTGTAATATATTTAATATTATATCAGGAGTACTGATTAACCACGTGAAGGAAACATAAATACTCGAGAAATTAAAATTTTTTGGACAAAGTTACAGCCTGTACCTTTTCTACCAATGATACACAACGAAATATTCGTTTTACGAACCCTGATGATACAATAACGTACGAAAAGATTTTACACGTGGTAGAGACACGCTGCAGCTATATTAAGGTTTGTAGCACAAATGAGTCGGCTCGACAGGGGAAGCTTGTCTCTTCCACGATATTTTTTTATAGAATAAGGGTTACACATGAGCACTCAGTCCACCTGATGGTAAGTGGATGTTGACGCCCATAGATACCAACGCTATTAAAACTCAAACTGTAGATGCGTTGTCACCCCTGCTAAGATGGAAGCTTAGTTTCAATTAAAAAGAGTGTTCGATTATCACCAACGGCACTAAGCTGTTATTTTATGTTGGTATTCTGTGATAGCGTTGTCCCTCCCCGGTGGAGTCATGCCATACGTTCTACAACCATAATATAGCTGCAACATGGCTATACCACGTATAATTATCAACATTAAACAATCACTTCCATTTATTGGTACAATATCTTCAGTATCCTCAAAACAACAAAATTTATCCACTTGGAACGTGCGCAACGTGGTTTAATTAAAAATATGTATTTTAAAAACAGAAGATATCCTACTACAAGTCTTTACAATGAAACACAGTTATTATCAGTACGAAAAATTTATGTACTGCACACAATATTAAAGAAACATAAGTCCCTATCTTTTAATCCAAATATTTTACAAAAGAGGAGAAAAGAATTAGTAGCACAAGTTCCCAATACTCACACGTTTTTTGCTAGAGTACAGTATAGTAAACGCGCAGCAGAATTATACAACAAAATTAATAAACATGTATGAATTTACACAATGACCCATTACGAATGTAAAAATGCAGTAAAAAAGTATCTACAACCACTTGATTATGAGGAAATTGAGTCTCTCCTTGAAAAGTCGCTCATATAAATACTCAAATAAGCACAGCACGCACACACACACGCACGCACGCTTGCACTCACGCACGCACACACATACACACACACACACACACACACACACACACACACACACACACACACCACACAAGCATGCACGTTTTTATATTAGTTGTCTAAAGTATTTCATAAGATTTTGTTTGTGAAGTTGTGGAAGAGCGGAGCCTCCTACTACAGGCGCTCTGTGCTTAAAGGGAGGCTCTAGCCACTTATTTATGTTAAAATACCTTGTGATTTAAATAAAGAATTATTATTATTATTATTATTATTATTATCCTACCATACAGGTGGTAGCCATCGCCCTCCTTGACAATTATGTAAAACAAAATCATATATTTGAAATGTATGTGTTAGTTTCAAGTATAAACCAACTTCAAGTTTTCATCGAATCTGGTTGAAATATATGCATTTATTGCATTCGTTAAAAATATTATGCAATCTAATTTTTCCTTTGTCTACCGTAAATTTTTTAACTCTCTTCGAAATTTGACTGGATTTTTATTATGAGTGGATAATACTCTATGAATACCCCATTATAAATACAATTCTACTGTATGTTTATTTGTTTGTATGTTCCACGATATCTTGGTCGGTAGATAACCGATTTTGATAATCTTTTTTTTATTAAATAAGTTAAACTTCAAGAGTGGTCCCATATAAATTTAAAAAAAATATTTCACCTCTAAACGTGCCAAAATAAGGGATGAATTTTTACTAGCTTGCCAGGCAGACGTTGTTCCGCCTTCCAAGCCAATCTCTCAAGTTGGATCAAACTGCACACGGTGTGCAAATTTGATTAAAATCGGTTAAGCAGTTTAGGAGTCCATCGCGGACAAACAACGTGACACGTAATTTATATATATCAAATATATATATATATATATATATATATATATATATATATATATATATATATAATTTATATATATCAAATATATATATATATATATATATATATATATATATATATATATATATACAAAAAAATTAAAGAAAAGAATTAAATGAAATATGATATAATATATCCTTTAAATCATTTACGTTTTTTATATAAATGGGGCATGCGGTTCGCCTGATCACGTAGTTTTTATTAGAAGCTTGCGTAAAAAACGAACAAACTTATATCATATCATCTCATAATAGCAGCGTAATGATGCTGTGTTTCGTATGGTGAGTGCAGAGAACCGGAGACCCTTTTCACTGGAGTCGAGGCATCCCATCTTAGTCCTCAGGGGTGGCGACGCATCTGCATTTTGATTCTTAATTGAGGTTAAATGTGGATGTCTATCGGCCACAGCATCCGCTTACCATCAAGTGGACTGTGTGCTCGTTCGTCAACCAATGCTATAAAAAATCTACTTAAACTAATTATTTGGTCCAATTTTAAAATATTCTGAATACTGTTGATGAACATTTATATTAAAGTAGTAACAACTTTGTATATTCTATTTAAGTAAATAAATGCAGCGTATCATATCTATCGACAAAGTATTCACGACTTTGAACGCATCCTAGTTGTGTTTACAAATTGGACCGGAGCGGACCAACGACCCATTATACCGTTTTATGATAAAACCAGCACACGCGACACGAATGCATTGATAGAGAACATTGATCCTGAACTAAATAACCTATCATTGAAATATGGATTAGCTGCTGATGTAAACGTTATATCAGGCCACCGATCAAAACAACTTATTGTGTGCCCGAACGGAAACGAGTTTACGGAATTAATACGCTGTGATTGCATGAGTGATTTTTATTGTTTCTATTAAATAAGAAAGAAAGAAAGAAACAATTTTGTATATTATATATGCTTAAAGCTACGAAATATACAAACGCAAGGGGCGAAAATCTGCACGCACCGATCTTAGAGTGCTTTCACATTATGTATTATAATTATATCCTCCAGACGAATTCCGGTCACGGTGGACGGTATCGATAGAATCTATAATAATCTAAATATAATAATCTATAAAATCTATAATAATCTTGTAGCCATCTGCACAGGACAGGAAAAAGTGTCCAATTGTGTGCGCAAGCACGGATGCACGCTTTATTCCTTCATTTTCATAGTCCGATTGGACAGTAATCCGACACATCCAGAGAGAGATCAGAACCTTAGGTGTACTTTCCGAGGCACGGGGGTGAAACACCACCAACTTCCTGACTCCGGGTTGCTACTGAGAATTTCTTGTCAGTAACACCCTAAAGCTGATTTTGGGCGACCCGGGATTTGAACCTCGTCATTAGCAATGCGTTTACGACAACTAGACCAACGAGGATGCCGCCGGTCACGCATTAATTTGTACACGTACTTTTTACACTTATTTTTTTATAGGATAAGGTGACAAACGAGCACGCAGTCCATCTGACGGCAAGTAGTTGCTGCGACCCATAGAAATTTACATCCATCCTCGATTACGAATCAAAATGCAAATGCGCTGTCACCCGTGAGGACCAAGATGGAATGCCTCGTTTTCAGTAAAAAGGCTATCCGGATCTCTACACACTCACCATACGAAACACAGCAACATTAAGCTACTATTTTACGCTGGTATTCTGTGAGAGCGTGGTCCTTCCCCGGTCGAGCCGACCCATTCGTGCTAAAATTATACTACTAATATAACTGAAGCTTGGCTCTATCTCGTATAAAACGCGTGTAATACATTACTTTGTACCTAGTTTAGTCACTCAATACTACACTGTACGTTAGTAGAACCAAGCTGTAGCTACATTACGATTGTAGCATTAATGGGTCGGCTCGACCGGGACAGGATCGCACTGTCACAGAATACCAGCATAAAATATCAGCTTAATAATGCCGCTCTGTTTTGTATGGTGAGTGTAGTAAACCGGAGACCCTTTTTACTGGAAATGAGGCATTCCATCTTAGTCCTCAGGCGTGACAATACATCTGTATTTTGATCTTCAATCGAGGATAAATGTTGATGTCTATTGGTCATCCACTTACCATCAGGTGGACTGTGTTCTCATTGGTGACTCAGCGAGAGAGCCACGCTGCTGTTATGTTACGCTCGCTGGCTGCGGCTCGACCATGCTCTCAAAGAATATCAGTGTAATATAGCAGCTTAATGCTGCTGTGCTTCGTATGGAAAGTGTGAGAACAGAAGACCCTTTTTACCGGAAACGAGGCATTCCATCTTGGTCTTCAGGGGTGACAACGTATCTGCATTTTGATTCCTAATCAATGATAAATGTAGATGTCTAGGTGTCACAACATCGATTTACCATCATGTGGGCTACAAAGCTACTAGGTGGAATTTTGCAGCACCAGCCTATATATAGCACCAATACTTCGTGCACAACCGGACTGATGCTTGATATTACATTAATGTTAGCTATACAGGGTTATTTTGCAATAACCGTCCAAATTTGCAGGGTAGGTTAAAAATGAAAAATAGGTATAGGCAAATGGTGAAGACTGGGATAATTTCAAATACGTAGAAGCCTTATTTACTCGTATTTTCAAAGACTGCAATAACGGTATATCATTGTAAATTTGGCTACTCTTTGAAACATAACCCTGTATAGACTCACTGAACTTATACATATATAGACGATTAATATCAGGCTTCTATCGTCAACTGTGAGACGTACACATTTGTAATTTTTCACGTTTAATAAGGCGTTCTTGAATACCTGGCATCCTAAATTTCATGAAGATACTTACTCTTATTACTTATTATTATGTCCTTATAGTTCTTGAGTTATTAAGGTCTGATATATGGCATTTTTATCCATCACTGATTTTCTGACTCACTCACACATGACGTACAGATGCTTATGGGTTTTCGATCGGATCTATCGGATCGGAATTAAAGGATTCGTCGATAAATAAGCTGAGATCCAAAGAGGTGCCAATTCCCTTAGCAGTTCCTTAGTAGTTGCGTAGTAATATTCCGTATCATAGCTTTAAGATAGATATAGGTCGTTGGTACCGAACTTGGCCCCCTTTTCACATTAATTTCCGTTTTTGGGATATAATTAACTTTTACAAACTTTTATTCTTTTACCAATATGTAAAAACGTGAGCATCGACGTCTTTTCTTCCGTTTACGCAGTCCTTTCTATTTTCAATTAAACTATATGCATTAATTGTCGAAAAAGTTATTGGTTCGGTAAGTATGATACTCGTACCTACTTGAAACTTGTCGAGACAGAATTTACAGTTTTCAGAGATAATTTGGATTTTCCCTTGTTTACGCTTAATAGATCTACTTTGATGCTAAATTAAATGTTGCTACGTTACCTTGAAGTTTCCGAGGTTTTAATAAGTTAGTAAATCAGTTTATTAGTGGATAAAAATTACACTTAATTATTCTAGAACTATAATAGGTTTACACGTGAAATATTTTATGAATAAGATATAAGTTATTCAAAGGGTCCTTATTAGATATGCAAAATTACAAGTGGTGTGGGTCCAATAGTTTTTAAGTTATGGAGGTTTCGGAAGAGGTTCTTGAATGGGAATGGTTGTTGTAAGTGTATACACTGCCCATGTATCGCCCTTGCTTTTACCGTGCTTAGATAAAACACAGTGTGTCTATATGTCTTATATTAGTTAGAGTTACTGTAGTCAAGATTTTTTTTAAATAGGTATCAAACGGGCACACAATTTCACCTGCTTGTAAGTGGATACTGTGGACCATAGACATCTACATCTATTCTAGATTACGCATTTACATATTGTGAAGAAGTGTACTATATATGGTATTTCTTATTACTTGATACTGAAAAAAGCGTAATCGTACAAGTTCATTATCAAAAAAAAGAATAATATTCAAAAAGCGAAGATTTTGAATCATGAATCCGATGTGATATCAGACGAGTTTTCTTACAATCAGTGTAAACATAACTTTAAGGCTCGAATGTTTGCCATAAAATTTTTGTGTACGTGCGAATGAAGTTTCACAGAACCTTGTTAGCACTTTGCTCTGAATGTGCTCAATCTTGTAGGTTTATTGAAGTCTATTTAGTTTTATTATGCTATTACGTTCAAACATTCGCTTATTCAAAATGTGAAAGGGAAAGGAACAAGCGATTGCTTAATTTGAGAGGTGAGCTGGGAGTGGATTTTTAAAATTTGATATTGAACAAGATGTTGCTTGTAGAATGTCAGATACCATCTTGTTTTTTAAATCCGGACAAATTATAATGACGTTCTCAAGACCGATTTTCGGTCAAGACGGCCAGTCTCATCCGCGACTGGCTCTCTATGTAAAACAGGTTTATGGAACACGAGTGTGTGCTAAAGCACAGGTGCACGCTTTGTTCCCTATCTCTGGGTTAGATGAAACGGCAATCCGATATGACCAGAGATCGAGAGCAGGATCGACAATTAGCTCTTAGCACGCCTTTCAATTCCAGCGCTGGATGGTATTTTGCAGCACCAGCCCTTACTTGGTGGACATACTCCACGTAGGGTGAGACTTACGCTTTATATATAGTGAGGAGCTGGCCCGGCGTGTGTATAGCCACACCTATGCAAGGTCATAACTTCCTTGCACTAATCGTTACTCAGAAATAATACTCGTATATATAATTGAAATAGGTTTCCTAATTGATTAATGAAATTGCCACAGCTCCATCAACATTAACGCGTTACAATTAACCAATAAGAAGTGTTAAATTTACCAATGTTTCATTTTAGCCTATGAAAGTCCACTGCTGAACTGGAGATCAGTAACGGTATTCTTCGGGAGAGCCTTATACTCACCCACAGATTACCTCATAAGTGAAAATTTGCCATAGTTGCCACGCTTGGGATGCTGGCTACGGTAACCACGTAGTATTTAACTATTTCGAGTTGTTATCGGAAAGATGCTACTGCCTATCTCCTGTTGCAACTTCTCTCTGCCGCATCTCACGCCACTACACGATATACTAACAATAGTTGCCAAAAATTGGCCAATGCAGGTCTCGCTCTCGCTATATCGTCCAGCGGCTTTTGTTTATAAAGTGCTACTTCACTTTTATATTGTGCACCTAACGCGAACACTGATTGGCTGCGTTGACCACAACACTATGCAGGTACGTTATACTATGTTTCTTTTTTATCTATCTATCTGCCTATGTAACGGAATATTTTAATGTAATTTACACCAACTTGTAGACGGCCAACTTAAAAATTTGCACTTGTATAAAGAACCGATGACAACACAATAATATAATAATTTTATCTGTATCCTTTAACTGTATCTTGATCAGAAAAAAAAGTAGCTCACGATCAATGCGAGTAGTTTGAGTTCTTTTTTTAAACTCTTATAATATTAATAACGCAGCTTCACTTTTTTGTAAAATCATCTCAAGTAAGCTGAGACAACAATTTATTATAACTTCAAAAGCCTGATCTAGTTTAAATTTAGGTCAGGCTTTTAAACGTGGTATACCATGCTGCAGCTATATTGTGTTTGAAGCAGGAATGGACCGGGAAAGACTACGCTCTTACAGCTGCTGCTGAGTTTCGTATGGTGTGTGTAGAGAACCGGAGACTGGTTTTCGTGGAAGCTAGACATTCCGACTTAGTCCTCTGGGGTGACATCGTATCATCTTTTTGATTCTTAATCGAGGGTTGATGTAGACGTCATGGGTCACAGCATCCACTTTCTATCAGGTGGACTGTGTGCTTTTTTGTCACTTTTATTTTATAAAAAATGTATTTTTCACATCAAAGTATTGAAAATAAAAAATAAATTATTTTATTTTAAGACTGATCATGTGTGTTTAATAAACAGCTATCGTTATACAGTTCGACCTATTGACAGAAAACCTTAATCGATCATATTTATACTCTAAGCGACACGCGTTCGATAACTTGTAACGTGATGCTTAGCATTATAGTCCTTATTACGAAACGCTAAGAGCATTAATTATCGACGAACCATATCTCGCAATAAAGTGAGGTGCATCGACTGAAACTTGGCCTCTTGTGCCGCGTGGACACTGCTGAGTATCTTGTGAAACTTCTGAGTTTGGTTAACACAGGTATTTTATATATGTTTGGAATATTGCAACTTTTAACAAACTTTACTTTGTTGCGTCAATAAGATACCAAATTAAACTTAATATTAGCAAAAAAAAAACAATATTATACTTAATACGATATTATACTAAAACTCATCTTTCGCTAATAGCGATATTATATATATATATATATATATATATATATATATATATATATATATATATATATATATATATATATATATATATAATATATCTTTCGCTAATAGATATTAGCGAAATTCGTATTCGTAAACTTCGTGTACGAAGAAAGTTTACTCTAGAGTCTAGAGACCGGAGAAAAGAGATGACTAGGGAGTCTAGAGAAAAAGGGTAACTAGGGAGTCTCGAGAAAACGAGTAACTAATAGGGAGTCTAGAGAAAAGAGCAACTAGGGAATCTAGAGAAAGGGGGTAAGTAGGGAGTCTACACAAAAGGGGTAACTAGGGAGTCTAGAAGAAAGAGGTGAATAGGAAGTTAAGTAAAAAGAGGTGACAAGGGAGTCTAGAGTAAAGAGGTGACGAGGGAGTCTAGAGAAAAGTGGTAACTAGGGAAGCTAGGGAGAGAAAAGGATTGACTAGGCAGTCCAGAAAAAAAGGGCAACCAGGGAGTCTAGAGAAAAGGGTGAATGAGGGAGTCTAGAGAAAAAGGGCAACTAGGGACTCTAGAGAAAAGGGGTGGTTAGGGAGTCTAGAGAAAAAGGGCAACTAGGGACTCTAGAGAAAAGGGGTAGCTAGGGAGTCTAGAGAAAAGAGGTGACTAGGGAGTCTAGCGAAAAGGGGTAACTGGAGAGTCTAGAGAAAAGGGGTGACAAGGGAGTCTAGAGAAAGGGGTAACTAATAGGAAGTCTAGAGAAAAGGGGCAACTAGGGAGTCTAGTCAAGGTGTCAGATAACTTGATATAATTCTACTTTTTCATCAGCCGCTTGACAAGTGGACTGGCGACCGCAGTACAAGATGTACAATACGACGTCGGCGTTTAATAAAAGAATTAAACATCTCATCTCTCCCATGTGTGTGGTGAAAGCTGGCTATGGGAAAATACAGATGAGTCTTTAACTAAAAAACACAAGTTTCAGTTCCTGTGTGACACTCATGACAGACAGCTTCGTTCATCGGAGACTACTAACTAGTCTGGCCATAAATACTATTACATATAAACTTTTCTTTTTGTCAACTATTTAATTATTTTGAATGCGTTCATTATTTTTAAAAATTCTTCATTTCACATATTTTTTCGTAATCATTATCAAATTACAATATGGAATGGGGTGTTAAAGAAAATAGGATTACGGTGATCGCCTCGCACGAAGTGGGTATGAAGCCGTCGGTCATATTCCAGACACTTCAATAGCATGGTATCAGCCGTATGTCCGTATATCGTACCATCAACAGATACAACAACACTTCTTCTATCGAAGACCATAAAAGATCGGGGCAACCGCGTATTGTTAGAACTACAAAGGCTGTTAATGCTGTAAAAGGCAGAATTCGTAGAAATCCCATTAGGAAGCACAAAATCTTATCGCGAGAAATGATGATTCCTGCTAGAACTCTGTCGCGTATTATTAAACAAGACCTGAAGCTCATTGCTTATCGTCGATATACGGGACATGCCCCAAATCAATCTTTACAATTAAAGAGAGTGGGTCTATCAAAATGCCTTCTGTCGCGATACGCAGGTAAAGGGCACGGAAATATCCTCTTTACCGATGAAAAATTTTTCACGATTAAAGAGCACTAAAATAAGCAAAATGATAAAGTGTACGCTCATAGTTCTAAAGAAGCTGCTCAAGTGGTCGGAAAGGTACAACGTGGTCATCATTCTGGGTCAGTGATGGTTTACTGGGGCGTGCCTTATCAAGGCGTCACAAAGTTACATTTTTGTGAAAAAGGAGTGAAAACTTCAGCCAAAGTAGATCAAGAGACGGTCTTGGATCGTGTCGTGAAACTTATCAGCACAACTTCAGCACAACACTTTTTAAAATTGTACCGTGGACTTTCCAGCCAGACTCTGCACCTGGTCACAAGGCACGAACTACCGAAGCCTGGCTTGAAACCAACGTTCCGAGCTTTATAAGAGATGAAAACTGGCCCTCATCTAGCCCACACCTCAACTCTTTAGACTACAAATTGTGATCAGTTTTAGAGGACATGGATTGCTCTAAACGACACGGCGATATTGAGTATCTTAAAAAATCACTGGAGCAAGCTGTGGCAAAATTTCCGATCGAAATAGTGCGTAAATCCATAAATTCGTGGCCAGACAGATAAAAGGCCTAAAAAGGTGGCCATGTTGAATATTAATTTCATTGTAACCGCCTTCGTAGTACTATGGCAGAGAATGCTTTTAGCATTAAATCCGTCTTTTGATCCTGTACTAATGTAAGGCTTTCGATTGATGGCGGTGTACCATCTCGTTTACATCACGTCGAGTGAGCGAGCGAGACGTCTGGTGCCGCGATCGTTGTGATTCCGCCTCCACCTCAAATCTCAACTCTCCTCTTATTAATTATAAACCTTATGAATCCACTGCTGTATATATATATATATATATATATATATATATATATATATATATATATATATATATATATATTGATCGGCAATAAGACAAAATGTATTAAATTTACAATATGTTGAACATTCGAATACCAACGTGCTCTTGGGGCAAATGGGGCCTCTATATATTTAAATTAGCAGGCAGACATAGTTCTAAAGCATATGCTGTAAGATAGATTAGAAGTCTCATCAATGTTGCTACAGCTAGATTAATTTATTTTAGATACTTTCATAGCGTACTATCTTATGAAATATGCTATGGGGTAACGCGACTGACATTGAAGTTATATTATTTTGTTTTGCAGAAGAGATCCGTATGGGAGATATATAATTTAAGGGCCTATACTACCTGAAATGGCTTAGCAAGATCCTCTGTTACGCTGAAAATATTGCAGCATTAATTTTGAAATAAATATATGGTAATATGGTGGTTGAGGATTAATGTTTAGTACTATGTTAGACGAAAACACGATTCCATAAAATTTTCTCGACAGAAAAAAATTCAAAATCACCTCCAAACTGAACAATAAACCGCTGGTATTCATACAATTAAGAACTAACTATAAAGCAGGGCTTATGTTTTTTATTTTTTTTTAATTACTTACCATTAATTTAACTGTAAAAAGAAATTATCTAAACTATCGGCGTCCTGAACCTTGTTTTTTGCCGCCCGATCAGTCTCACTTCGGCTTCGGGAAGATGTGTTGCTTACGATCAGAATACACATTACGCCACAGGACGACGTAAAATTAAAATGGGATATAATAGTAATGAAAATAAGAAGCGACTGGGCGTAAAGAAACAGGCATAAATATGATAAACCTGATGCATAGCAATGCAATAGCATACGGCGCGCGGGGAAGTGGGGGCGAAATTAGAATTTAAAGTGAGGTTGTATAGGCCTTTAAATTGTAAAGAGTCCCGTAAAGAAAGATTTAAAGAAATAGACTTATTGACTTTGGCATCGCAATTATGAAACATTTATGAAAATGTAATGTATGTACATAAAAACATGACTAGTTTTTTATAAGAAAAAATATGTTCACAATTGAAACACTTGGAACAAAAATAAGTTTGTAATACCAGTTACTAGACTCCACAGAATTAGTAATTCATTTATGGCAATGTATACGTTTTTACAACAAATTCCCAGAAAATGTACAAAATGTGTCATTCATCATCATCATCATCATTACAGCCCTTCACAAGTCCACTGCTGAACATAGGCCTCCCCCAAGTAATGCCACAAAGCACGGTCCTGAGCCACCTGCATCCATCGACTTCCTGCATATCTTACCAGGTCGTCACTCCATCTAGTGGGGGGTCGCCCTACACTACGCCTACCGGTACGAGGCTGCCACTCAAGAACCTTTCTTCCCCATCGGTTATCGGTTCTTCGAGCTATATGGCCGGCCCATTGCCACTTCAGCTTACTAATCCGTTGGGCTATGTCGGTCACTCTGGTTTTACTGCGGATATCCTCATTTATGAGTCTATCATCATTCATCTAAATGTGTCATTAAACAAGTTTAAATGTTTTATTTAAAATAAATTGTACAAAAAGGGTTAATATAATATCAAATAATACATAAATGAAAATAACCCCTGGGAATGAGGTAATCGCCACTATGATGGTTCTATAAAAATTCATTTAAAACAATTTTATATTTAACAATAATTTTGTTCGTACAATTACTAACAAAATTATCGTTATATGAAATATGTTTAAAAAAATTCCTTATTTTATCAAGTACCGGAAGTTCGGAAAAGACGTTGTCCTGGGAAGACCCAGGACAGAGTCTTTTTCCGAATCAGTGCTAAATTAAAAAAAAACTTTCAATAAGTGTTATGCAATAATCTATATTGAATAAAAATTATTCATTTCATTTGATTGTAAACATTTTATCATGAAACTTTTTTTAAAGGATTGCGTAACAAACGAGCACACAGTCAACCTGATAGTAAGTGGTTGCTGTGGCCCATAGACATCTACATCTATCCTCGATTACGAATCAAAATGCAGATGCGTTGTCACCCGTGAGGACTAGCATGGAATGCCTCGCCTCGTTTCCAGTAAATAGGGTCTCCGGTTCTCTACACTCACCATACGAAACACAGCAGCATTTAGCTAGTATTTTACGCTAGTATTCTGTGAGAACGTGGTCCTTCCCCGGTCGAGCCAACCCATTCGTACTACAACTATACTACTAATGTAACTGCTACTCTACCACGCTCTAACTGCTACCGCGTAATGAATCCACAACGTAATTTGCTAATGTTTACTTATTACTTTGAATATTTAGGTTAATTTTTGGATACAAAATGTAATGTAATGTAATATGTGTAATGTAATCCATATGACGTATTCATATGAATTAGACAAATAGGGATCCAGGCACAAACGGAGGGGCACCAACGCTATTTTGCCTAAAAGAAAACAATTCCGCATGTATTAATATTTCTGTTCATTGTTAAAAGAGATGTTCCCCTTGTAAGGTGAGTTTGCATATTATATCATTCTATTTTACATTAAATTGTAATAATAATTAGATATAATTACGTAATGTGGGAATTACAATTTATTACAAACTGCAAAAAGAATTCAATTTCTACAATATGTGTTTACAATGCCGCGGCGTAAAAATTAGGTACTAACGTCAACCACTGAAATAGTAATAAATGTCTACATATTTAAAATTCATATTAGTTGAATCGATTCCTAAAAAACTCTACAATAAGCTATACTGTCTCGAATCTATCAAATGCATTAGAACGTTAGTGATGTATGACTCATTAGCACTCTTGGTTTTGTTCGTAATGAGGTGGAAAACAAAGGTCTACGTGATCACGGATGTCGTGAGAATGTTACCTAACGGTGTAGTTTCTTGTCAATCCAAACCGATACACACAGACATACTAGTCCATTATTAAATTACCTGAATAAAAGTTAAAATTATTTTCAGCATTTCAGACCTACTCTGATTTCTAAGAAGGTTATGATGCGATTAGTAAAGTAAAATTAGGCCTCGTGTTTCCTATTTCATATTGGCGGACATCAAAAATGTCTTCGAAATATTTAGTTCCACATGCATCCAGGTTTCCTCACAATTTTTCTTCACTGTCGACCACGTGCTAATATAGTACTTACACTTGCAATTATCAGTTTTATTGGCTGCGACGGTTGTGAAATTCCTGTTTTTTTCTATTGTATAAGGCTGGGTTACAAAAGAGCACACAGTCCACCTGATGGTAAGTGGATGCTGTAGTCCATAGACATCTACATTTATCCTTAATTAAGAATCAAAATGCAGCTGCGTTGTCACCTCTGAGGACTAAGTGGAAAGCCACGTTTCCAGTAAAAAAGGTCTCCGGTTCTCTGCACTCACCGTACGAAACACAGCAGCATTACGCTGGTATTTTAACCTGATATTATGTAAGAGCGTGGTCCTCCAACGGTCAAGCCGATCCATTCGTGCTACAAATAATATAGCTGAAGCGTTCCTGAAAAACTGAATCGTTACAATATTATTTAAAAGGAATTTTTATAAAAAATATATTAAAGAACGGTAATTTCGGAGCATCACAATTTTGTATAAGGGAGTTGGGTTGAATTTTCAAACTAATAAAATGGCATTTTTTATTATACTAGCTTGCCAGGCAGACGTTGTTCTGCCCTTTCCGACGTCCCTGTGATGTCCTATTAAAAATCCTTAAATTCGCAAAAAAAATTGTGGTCAATCATATCTCTCAAGTTGGACCAAACTGCACACGGTCTGCAAATTTGATTAAAATCGATTAAGTAGTTTAGGAGTCCATCGCGGACAAACAACGTGACACGTAATTTATATATATTAAGATAAGCGCCATTTCTATATGTGCCGGACGGGCGAAACTCTCCGGAGTAAATGTTGTCGAAGATACTTCGCGAGTCGCTCACGTCCTACACCTATAGGTTCCGGTGGGTACTTTCACCGCCGTCTTTGTGGGTGCCGCTGAAATATTGTGGACTGTGGTTAAAATCAAAATGCACGATTAACAAATACAAATAGCAAGGTAGTGGCCAGCGGTTCGACTGATTGATTAGTCGCGAAATTTTATAACTATTGATCACGGTTGTTAAACTACGGTTGTTCACTATTGATTGGTCACTGTATATTTCAAAAGATTTCTTTAAATTGTACGGTGGTATCAAAGATCTATTGGTAGTAGCTGGTTTTCTAACACTACTGACTAGCAGCTATTATCAACTAAACTAGCTGATTTTATCACTTGTATAACTGCGGATATCAGTTACCACTTTCACTACATGTAATGAAATGAATATCAGTTACGACCTTTTTCGGCTAGCTAACACTATCACTATATGTAACTGCGAATATCAGTTACGACCTTTTTCGGCTAGCTAACACTATCACTATATGTAACTGCGAATATCAGTTACGACCTTTTTAGGCTAGCTAACACTTTCACTATGTGTAACTGCGAATGTCAGTTACGACCTTTTTCGGCTAGATAACACTTTCACTATTCACTATATACTGCTACTAGTCACTTCAGCTACCACCGGATACCACTCACTTCACTTCACTGTCACTGGTAGTTCTTCACACTACTACTGGTACTGGGTCCCGAGCCCCTAAGGTAGACTTGGGCAATACTTTGCAGTGAGCCGCTTGCCATTTTCCGTTTGCCTCTTTATTGCATAAACTTTTCACTATACAAATGGCATAAATTGCAATATTTTCTATACAAAACTAATTGCTACACTAACATGCTATACATCATTAAATCGGTAGTCTGGTACTTTATTAGTATATAATAAAGGTTACTCAAAACATTAACATTGTAAAAAGTTATTAAACGAAATGTCCAAAATTTTCATAATATTTGGGTACATTAATTCTTTGATTTTTCTATAACTACGAAATGCGTTTAATTATACAAAAATATCCCTACACTTCTTTAATCTATAAGCCATCTGCTAATTCAATGTCATATTTATAACTCTTTTAGAACATAAAATTATTTTCCTTATTTTTAGTATGAACTATTACGCAGTTAATTAAACACTTTTAGAGAGTTCCACGATAAGACGCGCTGTGATTGGTCGATTTTTTTTGGTATATAATAAAAGTTGTTTATATCACTTGTTATCAAAACGACATTCTATACAAATATACTAAGAGTTATAAACATGCTAAACAACTATATTAATACACGTTTTCACCCAGTTTTGTCGGTAATTTCATTATTAATACAAAAACAATATTCTTTATAACTTTGTTTCTTAACGTCGTTAGGCCGTCGCGAACACTATACATATTTTCCTAGAGCCTTATTAAATACCCGGTAACCACGTGCAAGAGAGTTCACATTTGAAGAATTTTCAAACATAAGTGCTAAGATCCGCGTATAAAAACGTTAACGCCAAAACTAACAACAATATATCGAATAACCATCGCAGGGTTTAAGGGGTGAAACAAGTTTCATGTTATCGGTGGTGGGTATCCTAGTATGAAGTAATCTGTTTAGCGGTGATGAGTTAAGTCAATAAATTTCCTCATCATTAAAATAATTAAATCCGAATAGCAAGATGCCGCCAAAGTCAATAACAAACTGCATGATGCCATGATCGCCAACTTATGTATTCATTGGACTTTATAACCCAAAAACTTTCTAGGCCACAATAAAAATGTACGTTCTTTGATTTGTAAAGTTTCTGTTAGGGACACTCTTTCATGAATAAATTTCCTTTACCTTTTTATATGAAGACAAAGGAAAAACACACAGAGGATGAATAGAACGGACTCAAAAACTTTGCATTTTAAACTTAATAAAAATAACCTGTTACCGTATAATGGCGGCGTCGGAGAATCCATTACACCTTATCCCGTGGGTATTGTGAGGAGCGAGAGGGAAATTCTACAGGAAATAAGGCAAACATTTTATAAACAGGCAATGCTTACATGCCGACTGCTGCAATATCTCTCCATGAAACAATTTAGTCAATGAAATTCGTAAGTTTTAATTATTTTTTACTGTGTATTTATCCGTAGTGAAGCAACGCTGCAGCAATATTATGGTTGTAGCACAAATAAGTCGGTTCAAACGGGGTAGGACCACGTTCTCACTGAATACCAGCGTTAAATGACAGCTTTATGCTGCTGTATTTCGCATGGTGAGTAGAGAGAACTGGAGACCCTTTTTACTGGAAGCGAGGCATTTCATCTTAGTCCTCAGGGGTGACAAGTGACAACGCAAGATGTTGATGTGTGTTGGCCACATCTTCCACGTACCTTCAGATAGACTGCGTGCTCGTTTGTTATCATAATTAAAAAAAAGTAAGTAAATGTGAGTGAGAGCGCTGTAGGCTCATGGTCTGAGCGCTCGTTATAAAATGTTAGTTGCAATTTGAAATGCTGATTTACCTACAGCTCGGTGGTGAAGAATCTTAAGGAAACATTCATGTAGGAGGAATGAAATATTCGATATGAAGTAGGCGGCTCGGTGGCGCAGTGGCTTGGCCATGCGTTGCAGCGCTGGGGGTCCCGCACGGCACATGTTCCTCTTTGTACAATTTATGTTTGTAACGACGGCACAGGAAAAATTCCTAATTAAGAGGTGAGGTATTTTAGAGACAAAGTCGGCACCGGAGTAGCTCGCAGAATAAATTTGCTTCTTTCTTTCAGAAATGAAACTGTGTAAAGGAAACGCGATAAAATATGAAAGAATAATTTAGTGGTATTTTTGTATGGAAATAATATGTTTAGTATTTTCTGGGCCTTGTTCTACTCGTACTTGCAAGAGTATGTTGTCTCACCTTCGGATGTTTCCCTTTATAAAATAGTTTTCAATTATTATGTAGGTAAACAAAAAGTTTTGGTGGTTTTGTTAATATGTAATTAAGTAGGATCTTTTTTTATAGGAGAGGGGACAAACAAGCATACGGCTCACCTGATGGAAAGTGATTACCGGCGCCCATGAACAGCTGCAACACCAGGAGAATTGCAGATGCGTTGCCGGCCTTTTAAAAAGGGATAAGCTCTTTTCTTGAAGGTTCCTGAGCCGTATCGGTCCGGAAAAATCTCTGGTGGTAGTCGACTCCACAAGGAAGTTGTGCGAAGAAGAAAACTTCTTTTAAATTACACAGTGGTGGACCGCCAGTCATCCAGATGGTGTGGATGGTATCGTGAGATTTGTCGCGATGTGTGATGGTGACATTGTACGCCTGGAATTAGTCCGAACAATTCCTCAGAGCACACCCCGTGGTAGATGCGATAAAATACGCAAAGAGATGCAACATCTCTTCGCAGTGCCAGTGAGTCAAGCCGATCGGAAAGAGCTCGGTCTTCGACTATTCGAACATCTCTGCGTTGAATGCAATTAAGTGGAAGGAGCTGGCACTGGAGAGCTCCACAGTGGGATCAGTATTCCATGTGCGGATGAACCTGTGCCTTGTAGAGTTGCAGGCGGTGAGCCGGCATGAAATACTATCCCGCTCTGCTGAGCACGCCAAGCTTAGCTCTAGAGCTTTTTAGAGGCCAATACTGGCCCTCTCTTTCAAGTGACCACGAAACTGCACGTCACTTAGACAGGATATTCAGGACATGATATTGCGTGAGGCAACAAGGGGAGTGCCTTGAAACTGAGAAGATAAAACTTGTGTCTTCTGGGGATTAAACTTGACTAGGAAAGTCCGAGACTTTGTTCGACAAAGTCTCGACTTCAGACACAAGTTTGTCCCGGTACTCGGCGACGTTTACCTGAGAAATATTGACACGGCCAGTGATCAAAGCATCACCAGTTCTGTCGTCTGCATAGCAATGAATGTTACCGGTATGCAACATGTCACTGTTCACTGATATGCAGAAGAAACAGCGTTGGTGATAGCACGCAGTCTTGTGAAACACCAGCGTTAATGGGCTTCTAATCGGAGCATGCACCGTCTACTACGACAAAACTGATGATAAAATCGCACAATTTCTCGGGAAGCCCATGGAAAGGAAGCTTCGTAAGAAGCGCTTTGTGCCAAACCCCGTCGAAGGCCTTCGCTATGTCTAAACTAACGGCCAACGCCTCCTCCTTGAACTCTACTGCCTCCGCCCATTTATGAGTTAGGTAACCCAGTAGATTACCATCCGAGCAACCGCAACGGAAACCGAAGGAAGATGAACTGGTTTCTCACCAATTCTGCCCATGTGTTCTGACTTTGCCTGGACAATGACACTTTTGAAAGACCTGGAGGCAGAATTATACTTCTTTTTAAGAGCACTGGTATTTGCATCCCGGGACGTCAATGCGATGCCCTTTTAGGCTTTTCCTGCCATCAGTCCTGCTCTGCCCACGGTCTACCGTTGTCTGTGCAATTAACGAATGGAGTGACGAACATTTGACGTGGTGTGGCAATGCCAAGTAATGCAGTGAAATGACTACAATTATTTTTATAGAAAAACTGTAATAAAAATCATTACCTGCCGAGATTTTTTCGGGTTTCCACAGTTAATCAATTAGGCCGCGTTTTCCCGGAATTGAATTTAAATGATTCATCTGAGGTCCCTTCTACCGAGAACGGTACGCATAACTTTCTTTTATTTTAAGAAAACAATATAAAAAGTAAGTAATTGTTTTGGGGTCGTGGGAAATTAGGTCGAATGTTCGGCGGTTTAGCTTTATATATACTTATAACCATGTAGTGGAATTCACTATTCCACCACTGGAGTGTAATTCACCACCTCAATTCATTTCGTAAATATTTTTATACGTGGTATAACCAAGCTGCATATTATGGTTGTAGCACGAATTGGTCGGCCCTGGGAAGGACCACGCTCTCACAAAATACTAGCGTTCATATCACATATATATTATAGCAACTTAATGCTGCTGGGTTTCGTATGGTGAGTGTTGAGAGCCGGAGACGCTTTTTACTGGAAAGTAAGCCATTCCATCTTAATCTCCAGGGGTGACAACGTGTCTGCGTTTTGAATGTTATTGAGGATAAATGTGGATGTCTTTGGGCCAAAGCATCCGCTTACCATCAGGTGTTCACATATATTCTATAAAAAACGTAGTAAAAGGCGACAGAGAGATATGAAGCAAGAGATGATAAGCATCACCTTCCTGACATAACAACTCAAAATAATCAAATAAAAATTGCGGTTGCCAACCGGTCTGCCAAGAATGGCAACTCCGCCTTATACCCCCCTATGAGGCAATCTAAGGGAAGGTGTGTTTGTGAAGTGTGTTCAGCAGTAGAAATTTTAAAGGCTGTAATGGAGTAGTACCTATAATAAGTCTATAAATGAGGGAGTATATACTATATACATAGGTAATATTTTTATTCTAGGTAATATTTTATTTCAAAACCAAACCTTGGACTAAAATTCAACTCAAACGTAAGTAGTAGTTGTTGTAGTCGTGAATTTTACAAATAACTGAAATAGAAAGTAAAAAGGACTCCGCTCCACTAAAACGACCACGGTCTCGCAGAACATCTGAGAGAAATAGTAACTTGCTAACACAGCTATTTCGGAGGTCTGTGAACATGGAACCCGAATAAAGAAAATAAAAAAAAAAAACAAAAATCGATACACGTACTACAAACAACGCAAGTGATTGTAATAACCTTTATACGTTTTTAGTCCTGAAAAATCTTTTGAAAATCACTAAAAGAGTTGTATATTCGCGAGTAGTTACGTTGTACCAGTTCTGGCGCACTTGTAGAAAGGTTGTACCAGTTCTGGCGCACTGAGTCACAAGTACGACGTTCGTCGACTCACGATCCTAAAAAAAAAAAAAAAAAAAAAAAAAAAAAAAAAAAAAAAAAAAAAAAAAAAAAAAGGTTTTGGCATGCTCTGATCACGAATCTGCGGTCCATTTTTGCGTAGGATGCACGGTTCCGGAGATGTGCAGATCAATTAACTCTTATCTAATTGATATCCGCTTCGAGCCTCCACCGTCATTAGCGCTCCATTGTTCTTATCTACTTATCTATTGTCGATTGACTACCATCATTATCTATTATTCGCAGCGTGTGGGTCGGCTTATGCTATTGTATTATACTCCTTTGTTCCTATCTACAACACTAATCTGAATCTACAATAAAACACATTACCTAATTTTGTTAAAATTTTTATTTATAAAATACAAAATCTTATTACTTATTATCTATAAAATAGGAGCGAAACATCTCATCCACTAACATATCGTCGTACAATGTGTTCTCTGTAAATATACTCGTAAAACTATGCATTGAACATCCCTGAAACTTATATAGCAAATACATTAAGCAATATTCGCCACAAACTGAAGTCCTATCAACATTCCAGTTCCATCTTTTACAATTTCGTACAGGTGCCCGTCCATATGAATCAAAATATTCACCGACGTCATTCGTATCGATATATAAAGCTACCCAATGTGACCCTGGTTTATCATCTGTACCCAAATTGCATATTACCTAGTCAGGTCATAAATTCTATCACATGTTTAATATAAAATAATTGAAACAAGTTTATTCATTATGTAACCATTTATATACCAAAATGAACTTAACAAAACATAGATTCTTATGACACTATAGTTTATTCAAAATGACCTCCGTAATTTTGAATACAGGCCTTCAATCTGCGCGGCCAGTCGTCTATCTCACCACGAACGAGGTCCATGTCATATCGGCGGCTGCCTTAATTAAAGATGTCTTGAGTGACTCGAAATTGGGATGAGGCTTTGAGCACGCCTTTTCCTCCAAGTGTTGCCATATCTTGTAATCTAACGGATTCAAATCTGGATTGGTCTTTGTGTCGGATGAAGTCGATTTCACGCGCCGCCAGCCAGTCTTTTTTTTTTGTTTTTAAAGAACGTTACCTCCACACTAGGTTTTTCTCCTGTATCGTGGGGGCAGTTACAAACACAAATTTCACAAGGACAAACATCCAAACTCGGAACAATTACTTGTAGGTCGTACAAATACTTGTTCCGTGCGGGATTCGAACCCGCGACCCCCAAGCACAGCCACTCATTGCTAAGCCACTACGCCACGGAGCTGGCAAAAGTCCTGTGTGCTCTTCGCTCTATGAGCTGACGCCGAATCTTGTTGGAATACCCAGTGCCTATTATTGAACATGGTATGAGAAACAGGTTACACAAGGTTCGTCAGGACTGTATTTTGATACACAACTGCATTCCTTTTTAACCTTTCTCACAAAAATGTATCTCTGTTAAGTCCCAATAAGAAACTCCCAACCACACCATGAGCGAGGATGGAAAATGACCCCGTTGGACACGCGGAATACGGTTGCTCGCTTCTTCACTACTGCGTGCGTACACCTTATCATTTTGTTTGTTGTAGCTCTCTTCTACGGTAAAAATTTTTTCATCCGAAAAAAGAATTTCCCGATATTTTTCCCGCGTACCGCTTCAACAAAGCGCGGCATCTCTTCAGTTTCAGATCCATTAGACGAGCATTCAAACGATGTCCTGTTTTTCTTCGATATGCCCGAAGCCCTAAGTCTTCATTTAACGCCGTGGTTCTGCTTAACCCCATCTGAAGGGCCAACAGTTTCTGCTTACGTTTGGGATTTCTTTGAATTCGCACCTTTACAGCTTTTATCACTGCTGGAGTCCTAACAAATCGAGGGCGACCACTTCTTGACCTGTCATCTACACTAGAGTCTTCATTGTATCGTTTGATGGTACGATAAACGAATCTTTTGGTTATATTCAAATTTTTCAGTATATCAAAAAATTTAATTGGCGTGTAATCGCAACTGCAACACGGTCTTTTTTAAGCGTCCACTCCATATGTAAAAATGAGTAAAATTCTAAAAAGTATACAGTTTTATTTTCATGAATAATTCGAATTCAATAAACTTTTTGTGGCCAGCATTCTAAAAGGGTGCGTTTGGCAGAAAAAAGCGCTAGCAAGCGCTTATAAGCGCTGAAATAGTTTTCGGCCAGGCCACGATTGCTACTTCAGTAGCGCTGACACAATCCGCCATTTTGCTTATTTAATTTGTTTGTTTTGAAGTAGAGTTGATAAGTTGTTTTGTGCAATATTCGTTTTAAGTAATATAATGACATGAATAAACATATACATGTTATTAAAAATTCATGATTGGTAAGTTTTTAATATGAATACTTTACAAACATATATTTAAATTAGGTTAGGTTCCCCCGTTAAAACTAACATCGTGTCCTGGAGGAAAATAGCTACTTACGATTTGACAGCGCTTACCGCTTACGATCGCCATTTTGCTTACAAGCGCTTGCTAGCGCTTTTTTCTGCCAAACGCACCCAAAGAAAAGTTTTTACTGTGTGACAATACTTATGACCTGACTAGGTATGTACGTTGGTACGTGGGTGTACATGGACAGTCTGTTAGCAGCATAAACATTATTTTCTATTTTCTGGGGTGAATCTTTTTCAGATGTTGTTGTACATCTAGTGTATCCATGATATTACTGCTATTAGTAGATTACTACAGTACAATCTACTCAATGACTAACATAGGAATGATCAATTATGTGATTTCTAAATATTAAATTGCATTTTTTCCGTTATACAAAACCTATTTGAGTCATCAATACACTGAATAAGACGCAACACGAAGAATGTGAGATAAGGTTGTTGACGCATAAAGTTATTATCAATTCTACTGTAGAAATTCTTTAGATTAGAATTATTACTTACTGGTACTATATAAGACCAAGCAACTGCAGTCATGGAGTTAGTGTATGGTCGTTTGACCGCAGTGTATCTATCAATAATACATTTGTGTTACTTCAACGCATCAAAGGCCATAGATGTAAGTGTTTAATCTATTGACAAACTTACCTTTCTTTCTGTTATTTTTTTACGTGTGTATGATTTTGAACGACAGGCCTGTTGGTCTAGTGGTTAGTGACCCTGACTGTTATGCCGGAGGTCGTGGGTTCGATTCCCACCCAGGACAAATGCTTGTGTGATGAGCACGATCATTTGTTCTGTGTCTGGGTGTAATTTATCTATAATATTTATGTATTTAGAAATATATAAGTATGTTTATCAGTTGTCTAGTACCCATAACACAAGCTCTGCTTAGCTTGGGACTAGATGGCGTTGTGTGATAGTTGTGGAATATTATTATTATTATTATTATTTAGTGTTAACAAATTATATTTAAATATTTTGTGTGTGTATATGATTAAGCCGTGGTAGCTCAGATGATTAGCGCAAGCTGTAAATTTTACAGTACGTAACGCGGGTTCGATCCCCGCCGACACCAATTAAATTGTTAATTGCAATTTTAAGTGTTTATTCTATTGACACACTTACTTTTCTTTCTGTTATTTTCTTACGTGTGTATGATTTAGTGTTAACAAATTATATTTAAATATTGTGTGTGTATATGATTAAGCCGTGGTAGCTCAGATGGTTAGCGCAAGCTGTAAATTTCACAGTACGCGACCCAGGTTCGAACCCCGCCGACACCACTTAAATTGTTAATTGCAATTTTAAGTGCTGATTTACCACGTGCTCGGCGGTGAAGGAAAACATTGTGAGGAAACCTGCATGTCTGAGAAAATTTCGGCGAGCAACCGTATTCCGCGTTTCCAACGGGGTCATTTTCCATCCTCGCTCATGGTGTGGTTGGGAGTTTCTTATTGGGACTTAACAGAGATACATTTTTGTGAGAAAGGTTAAAAACGAATGCAGTTGTGTATCAAAATACAGTCCTGACGAACCTTGTGTAACCTGTTTCTCATACCATGTTCAATAATAGGCACTGGGTATTCCAACAAGATTCGGCGTCAGCTCATAGAGCGAAGAGCACACAGGACTTTTGCCAGCTCCGTGGCGTAGTGGCTTAGCAATGAGTGGCTGTGCTTGGGGGTCGCGGGTTCGAATCCCGCACGGAACAAGTATTTGTACGACCTACAAGTAATTGTTCCGAGTTTGGATGTTTGTCCTTGTGAAATTTGTGTTTGTAAACTGCCCCCACGATACAGGAGAAAAACCTAGTTTGGAGGTAACGTTCTTTAAAAACAAAAAAAAAAGACTGGCTGGCGGCGCGTGAAATCGACTTCATCCGACACAAAGACCAATCCAGATTTGAATCCGTTAGATTACAAGATATGGCAACACTTGGAGGAAAAGGCGTGCTCAAAGCCTCATCCCAATTTCGAGTCACTCAAGACATCTTTAATTAAGGCAGCCGCCGATATGACATGGACCTCGTTCGTGGTGAGATAGACGACTGGCCGCGCAGATTGAAGGCCTGTATTCAAAATTACGGAGGTCATTTTGAATAAACTATAGTGTCATAAGAATCTATGTTTTGTTAAGTTCATTTTGGTATATAAATGGTTACATAATGAATAAACTTGTTTCAATTATTTTATATTAAACATGTGATAGAATTTATGACCTGACTAGGTAATATGCAATTTGGGTACAGATGATAAACCAGGGTCACATTGGGTAGCTTTATATATCGATACGAATGACGTCGGTGAATATTTTGATTCATATGGACGGGCACCTGTACGAAATTGTAAAAGATGGAACTGGAATGTTGATAGGACTTCAGTTTGTGGCGAATATTGCTTAATGTATTTGCTATATAAGTTTCAAGGATGTTCAATGCATAGTTTTACGAGTATATTTACAGAGAACACATTGTACGACGATATGTTAGTGGATGAGATGTTTCGCTCCTATTTTATAGATAATAAGTAATAAGATTTTGTATTTTATAAATAAAAATTTTAACAAAATTAGGTAATGTGTTTTATTGTAGATTCAGATTAGTGTTGTAGATAGGAACAAAGGAGTATAATACAATAGCATAAGCCGACCCACACGCTGCGAATAATAGATAATGATGGTAGTCAATCGACAATAGATAAGTAGATAAGAACAATGGAGCGCTAATGACGGTGGAGGCTCGAAGCGGATATCAATTAGATAAGAGTTAATTGATCTGCACATCTCCGGAACCGTGCATCCTACGCAAAAATGGACCGCAGATTCGTGATCAGAGCTGCCAAAACCTTTTTTTTTTTTTTTTTTTTTTTTTTTTTTTTTTTTTTTTTTTTTTTTAGGATCGTGAGTCGACGAACGTCGTACTTGTGACTCAGTGCGCCAGAACTGGTACAACCTTTCTACAAGTGCGCCAGAACTGGTACAACGTAACTACTTTCGCGTATCGTTCGCGTATCGCGGTGCTCCATTTCAGCTTGATATTCTGTGAGAGCGTAGTCGTTTTTATGCACCGGGGAACGTTGTTCTCCATGGTGAAGCTTATCTATTTCTGATTCAACTATAAAATAGCTGCAGCGTTGCCACCACCATACCAGTGGCGGCAACGCCGCAGCTATTTTATAGTTGACTCAGATACTCATAACCTCTTTGTATTAAAGGGTCAAACGGTGGATTCATTGCCATATGGCATTTTCTGCCATCCAACCGGAAAGTTAGTGGGAAGTGTGTACTGTGGCTATGGTGAAAAACATAACATTGATGAAGTACGTAAAATTCACACACATGCACATATATTATATTGTTCGTAAGTTTGCGCTTTCGACAATATCCTCTTAATATGCTCGTAACAGTCTATTACTTGGAGTAGTCGCTCCAAATGTAGGAAGGATTTGGCACAAATCGCTACAATTTGCAGGTCTGTTGACAATCGCACTCGCTGCTCACTATCGCCGGTCTAAATGTTTTACATAATGTGCTCTCGACCGAATTTCGGTCACGGCGGCTAGTCTCGGTGGACATTAGCCATCTGCGCATAATAGGATAAAAGTGCACGTGTGTATGTGCAAGCACAGCTGCACTCTCTACGCAGACACCCACTCATAGCCCAATCGGAAACGAGATATTTCATCGTAGTGGTCAGGGGTGAGAACGCGTTTTGCGTTTTAATTCAAAAACGAGGACAGAAATGTAGACATATTTGGACCACAGTATCCATTTGACGTCAGATGGAAAGAGAACACGTACAAATTAGCAATTAAAACTGCAATCAATAGTTTAAGTTGTGTAACAGTAAATGGGAAACGGCGATATTTATATCTTGCGTTTAAAATTTTAATAAAAATTTAAACGGGCGTCTAGCTTACTAAAGGAAAGATTTTCTTAATAGCTTAAGATTCGGTAAAAAATAAATACTTTCCACCCTAACTACCGTGGAAATCAATAACTATTTGTATTACAATTTTAGGTTAATAGATCAGAAATATTCTTATTGACTTCATTAGATCTTATCAGAGGAATAAAATCCTACTCAAATGTACAATATAACACATGCAAGTTATACGGTTTTGGTCCGAAACTAACTAGATTAAAAAGTCGAATTAAGCTAAAAAACGAGGCCGCGATACTTTATTATCCAATGCCAGCTACATGCAGTACAACACGTTCACTACAATATGCTGTAACGTCACGTACTCACATTTATCGAAGTAAATAATCAGTTATATATTAAAGTTTAGTACATATTGTATATTAAAGTTTAGTTTAGTACTTTAGTCCACAGCTGGATATGGGCCTTCACCTTTTAAGGAAATCATCTCCAAAATGGAAATTATAACGTAGTAATTAGTTTAAGATTATTGACTGCCAAAAGAGAGTAAAGAGTGAGTTATAAATTTCTATTCCAATTGTATAATTTACATACATACCCTACCCTACACGATCGAGCTTTGCTGGGCTTTAGAAAAAAAATGTGTGCAGTTCACACGCGGTAGATGTGAAACCTTCAGAGAAGGAGACCGAGGGAATAGGAAACACTACGAGTTCTCGCTGTCTCGCGATTCTAAAGAAGTTTTCGCTACAAATATATATATATATATATATATATATATATATATATATATATATATATATATATATATATATATATATTTGGGTGTGTGTAGTGGCAATTGCACTAAGCAATCTAATTTAATATAATATATTACTTGTGAGATACATTGTGTTTTCATGCGATGGCCAAGTCAATCTATATATTTAAAACATAAAAGATTTTTAACATTGATATGGTCACTATAAACACACAACAATAAGTAAACCGGAGTCAAAAGGTGAGTGTGTATCACTCCCGTATCTCGGGAAGCACGTAAAAGCCAGAGTTCAGTTCAGAGTCTGATTTCTCTCCAGTTGTGACGGAATAGAGAGTGCACCTGTGCTTGAACATACACTCGTGTACTATAATCCTGCCCCGCGCAGATGGCTATTCTTTGTTGAAACTGGCCGCCGTGACCAAAGTTGGGTCTGGAGGACATTATATACAAGAACTGCTTGCTAAAGTTATAGGGATTTAAGTTCTTTTTAGTATATTTGCGGATTTTTTTTAACTAAAATTTCGTTGTGTAAATACCGTTGTAACCGCGATGACTTTTTATAATATCTTTATATCTCATTCTCGCTAGTAAACGGCGAATCACGAAGGATATTCAAAGATTTCCTTATTATTTGACCTGCACGCAAATAATGTCCTCCAGACTGAATTCTGGTCACGGTGACCGCTCTCTACGGAGACTAGCCATTTGCGCAGGACATGATAATAATGCCCGAGTGTCAAGTACAAGTGCACTCTATATTCTTTCACTCTCATAGTCTGTTGAGACGGCAAACCGACACGACCGGTGAGAGATTACGTGACGAAACACCACCAACTTCCTGGCTCCGATCTGCTACTGAGAATTTCTTGACAGAAAATCTCAATAACCGATTTATGGCTGTCCCAGGCTTTGAAACCGGGACTGCATGATTAGCAATCGCATTCACGACCACTAGAGCGACGAGGCAGTAAGTCTGCACGATAAGTGAGCGTGCGGTGTATAACAAGCAAAAGTAAGTCGGCAAGGTCGTCCAAGGCAAGCGGGCCGGTGCACGTGGGAACGCGCTCTCGCACCAAATCGCTCTCAACATAGCGTAATATTTAAGACTGATTATTTACTTCGATAACTGTTACAGACTTCTTTTGCGCTCCGCACTCACTGTATTCAACAAATTTTTACGAATCTCTTTATATTTTTTTTATACAGAATGGACAGCTCAGGGCTTAAGTGCGTTAAATTGGACAGTACCCGAGCACTAAACAAATTGTTATTTGCTATATTAAGTGCTGATTTACCACATGCTTGGCGGTTAAGGAATAAATCGTGAAGAAACCTACATGTTACTGTTACAGCCTGGTACGTCCACTGTTGAACATAGGCATCCCCAATAGATTGGCTCACAAGTGGAATATTTACCACAGTTGCCACGTTTGGCAGGCGTGTCAATAAATGCAGATTTTTATTTTTTATTTGTTCTTAGGTAGTTTCTGCTGCCCAACTCTTGTTTTGTTTCCTCAGTCCCCTCTCGCAACACCGACGGGACGATATGGAATAGTGGATATTCTTACACCGCCTCGTAAAGGTATACCGGTGTCCTCTATGAGAAGATAACTATTACAACTTCCACCGCATCAATAGATTGTAAGATTAATAACATTTCCACTGTTTTCCGCGCTGACATAACCAGCGAGTACCGACGAGGTTCGAACACGGCTTTCTCTTGTACTTTAAAAGTATTTTAGGGCTGAATCTGAATGACAGGGTGAGAAATTGTATGATAAGAGAAGAGTGTGGATTGCAAGATGATGTTGTGACCAGGATTAAGAAAGGAATGATTCGGTGGTTTGGTCATGTGGAAAGAATGAACGAGGAAAGAGTGACAAAGAAAATTTATGTTGCAGAAGTGAATGGCAGAGTCGAAAAGGGACGTCCTAGGCGAAAATTTATCGACCAAATTCGCGATTTATTGAAAACGGGCCAAATTAGGAGTACCCTTAACCGACGAGCATGTATGCGTTGGTATATGGATGTGAAGGAGGCGAGAGAGGTGTATCAGGATCGTGCCAAATGGAAGTCTGTAGTCTCTGCCTACCCCTCTGGGTGACAGGCGTGAGTGTTTATGTATTTAAAATTAACAGAACCAATGATAGGAGCATCACCAATCTTTAAAAGGGAAAACTGTAGTGCGAATGTGTTACACCAGAGGGAAACGTGGCAGACTTCATTTTGACGTTAAAACGTTTGTTTTATTTAAATTACCTTACCTGCATGTATTTTAGTAGATTATAGAATTCTTATTTCGCCCGATTGCTGGATGATGCGATGGTCAAGATTAGTCAGGATTTCTTAGACATTTTAAACGGTCTTCAGACTCCCGACAAAAATCAAAATCTCCAGACAAACAGCTTCTCTTCACATCACAGCTGCTTTTGATTTAATAAAAGCTGAGCGAGTAATTAGATTGAACTTTGTAGTAAATTGTTTGAATTTCAAATCTACTGAACACTAATAAAGGATACTAATAAAGGATTGGTGGACTCGGTAAAGTCCCAATACCAAACACATGTGGCCCCTAAAATAAAGTGTACTTAAATTGCTTATGTATTGACAATGTTGTCTTTTTGTAGTCTATTCATTTAAGAACATACTTTTTTATTTTTACATTTTTATTTAAGTATAATATATGTTTCTCTAGACAACAACCCCAAAATCCCAATATTTTCAAATTATGTCCAGACATTTTAGTCTTCCGATCTGACATTCCTAGCAGTCCGTCTGGGTAGGGACCACCTCCTTACCAATACCTGTCTTCTTTGTCTGAAGTTGGCTGCAGTGGTCCATGGACTGCAGCGGCGACTTACAGTCAGCTGGACTGTCAGTTTGTTTGTCACTTGGGTATTATGAAAGAAAGATCAGTATGTATTTATATGTAGGTTTTATTGATATATTATTTCGGCTCACAAAATATTATCACACACAAAAGAGCACAGAATCCTCCTGATGGTGTGTGGATGCTGTGGCACATAGACATCTACATCTATCCTCGATTAAATTTTTGATTGGAATGCCTCGTTTCCAGTAAACAAAGGTCTCCGGTTCTCTACACTCGACACTACGGAACACAGTAGTATTAAGCTGCTATTTCTCGCCGGTGTTCTGTGAGAGTGTGTTCCTTCCCTGGTCCAGTCGACCCATTCGTGCTACAAACATAATTTAGCTACAGCAAGGCTCTACCACGTATAAAAAACTCCGTTGCTGAAGAAATCCCACCGAAAAATTTTTCCCACCAGTTAAAAAATTGCAATGCTGATCCCCGTTCTGGATATCTCAGTGGGAATGTTCCCACTAACTCATTTTATTTTACATAAAATACCTATGTGACCTTTTATATCACCTTAATATATTCCATAAAGCAGCGTATGGACGGTATTACAGCTTTTTTAATTCACGTATGTCTAATAACGTAATATTATACGTTTTGTCGTGCTGACCACTTTGATCTGAAATATCTCCTCTTTGGTTAAGAATTCCAAATTCAAATTTATAAATTTATTTAGCTGGTACATTTAAGTTAAAAACAGTCATTTATTTGTTTTTTCCTCTTTGTTTTTTCTTTGGCGTTGCTTATTACGGCACAATGAACAAGATGAAATATCGGTATATTTACGAGTAAGGCCGTTTTCTCACTACGCGAAACCAACACAACATCAACACAACATAATGTTGTGACAACTCCAACCGCCATACTAATGTATGCGCCGTTTTCTCACACACGGGGACAACACAACACCAATACAACTTTGAACCAACAATTCGGCTGTGTTGTCTTATCCGCTAGATCGGATCAACTTTTTTGTTGTGACAACACTGTGACAACATAGCCGCCTTGCAAACTCTATAGGGACTTTTTCACTGCAAGCAACACGACACCATCACAACATTCCTTGCGAGTGCGCGCCCTCCTCGAACATTTTCGCGCGTGTCTAGAAATTGTTTTTTTTTTTATTTAACCTAATTAATAATGGAAAAAACGGCTGTAATATGGCACGTAATATGGCATCACTTATATGGTGAAGTATATAATCAAATGTTGCTATAGACATGCGAAAGTAGTTGAAAAAATTATTTTCGTGCTCCCGTAGCTTATCAAAGAGCACGTAAAATGCTCCATAAACATATCTCTCACGTAGTAAAGGGTGAATCCAACAATTCTTTCTCCGCCTTCTTCTTCTTATGTATAGTAAAATAGCTAGCAGTTGTCGTTGATTGAAGGCAGGACACATAATTGCGTGCGTACTCGACAAATGAACTTCACAAAATGTGACAGTCGTGTTGTGTTGGAGTCGTGCTAGTGAAAAAGGGATGGACATCACGACATCAACACAACTTTTAATGTTGTGTTGATGTCGTGTTGGTTTGGCGTAGTGAGAAAACGGCCTGAGAGTTCTACCGTGACACCAGTGCTGCAGAAACAGCTCGAAGGATTAATGATGTGCACGGCGCTGCGGTTGCAAAAGAAAGCACAGTACGTTTTTGGTTTCAACGTTTTCGTTCTGGAAATTTCGACCTTCAGAACCAACCCCGTAGACGGCCGGAGACCAACGTAGAAAATTAAGAACTAAAGGCTATTGTGGAAGCGGATCCATCACAAAGCACATCAGAGACAGCTGCAGGCTTCGGGTAAGTGATAAAACTGTATTAATCCACTTGAAGCAAATCGGGAAAGTAAAAATACATAAACGATGGGTACCTCATGAATTGAGTGAATCGAACTTGCAGACACGCGTCGGCTGCTGTGTTACTTTGCTCAACCGACACAAAAATGAAAGGATTTTAAATCGAATCATTACTTGTGATAAAAAGTATATACTGTACGATAATAGGAAGCACTTGTCACAATGGCTGAACCCTGGAGACCGAGCCAAATCCTACCCTAAACGAAAATTTACTCAGAAAAGTTACTTGTAAGTTGGTGGAGTAGTACCGGTACTACGTCGTTCACTACAGTTTTCTAAAATCTGACCAAATGATTACGGCAGATATCTTTTGTCGGCAACAGCAAACCATGAAGGAAGAACTAGCTGCTAAACAACCGAGATTGGTCAATCGCTATAGGCCGCCGCTGCTTCACGACAACGCAAGGTCACGCACTGCACAACAAACAACCACTAAATTAGATGAGCTACAATTGGAATATCTGCGACATCCACCGTACTCCCCGGACCTTGCTCCAACAGATTACCATTCTTTCCGGATTTTGGACAACTTCTTATAAGGAAAAAAATTCAACTTCGATGCGGCAGTCCAAACCACCTTCAAAGAGTTTATTGATTCTCTCCCCCATGGTTTTTTTTTTAGTAAAGGGATCAATGCACTACCTATAAGATGCCAAAAGTGCATAGATCATAACGGTACATACTTTGATTAATTAAGTATATTTTACAAAAGAAAAATTGACTTTATATTCCTCCCGTACAAAACGGCAATTTCTAATGTAAGGACCTATTATTTAAGGTCAGGTAGGGGATGGGGGGAGGGTCAAGCAAACTCTCATCAAATTTAATTTAAAGGGAGCAGTGGATTATTGAAAATATCACGTCAACGTTTCAATTAAAAATATACAGATTATAAAAATATATATTATTCCTCTTCGTCCATCAGTATTAAATATTAATGCTTAGGTATTTAGTGGTATATAGCAAAATACATGAACGCACATGAAAATCAATTGAGTTGTTTAAAAATGATATGTAAATCTCACGTGAGGGGGGGGGGGTGGAGATCGCGACACATCTTTTTTATGTAGAATAAGGGTGACAAACCATAGTCCACCTGATGATTGGTAGATGCTGTGGCCCATAGATATCTATATCTATCCTCGATAAAGAATCAAAACGTAAATGCGTTGTTACCCCTGAGGACTAAGATGGAATGCCTCGTTTCCTGTAAAAAAGGGTCGATACGAAACACATCAGTATTAAGCTGCTATTTTACGCTGGTATTCTGTCGAGCCGACCCATTCGTGCTACAACCATAATATAGGTGTAGCGTGGCTCTACCACGAGTGAACAAACGTAGCACGTAAAAATCTCAAAACATCTCATCAAGGGGGAGAGAGGGGTCCAATTTAAAAGAAAAACACCACGTAATTAATGGGTGCCTCGTCCATTAATTACGTGAGGTGTTTTTCTTCCAATTATTTCTTAAGTTAGAATTGATTGATGGATAATTCTTATTTAATTCGGACAAAATCGTTGCACCATTGACATTCTTAATTAGATAAATATTTATCTTTAAACATTTAAACTATCTTACTCGCTTCATTTGCCAAGAAAACACGCGTGCAAACGTTTTAACAAGGTGTGCACGAGACTTGTTACATGGATTTGTGAATCCAGTTATAAGTAGAATCGAGGCGGTTGTTACATGGATTTGTGAATCCAGTTATAAGTAGAATCGAGGCGGTTCTGGAACTCGCTGTCACAGTCTGGCAGGATGCACAGCGTTCAGGCGAAGTTATGACGAATAAGTGGTTACATCCCCTGATATCTTACAAATCCATTTTTTTTTACAAAATGTAGTGAGTAGTAGAAATTTACATTTATCATCGATTAAGAATCCAATAAGAATTTGCACGAATGGGTTGGCCCGACAAACTCTCACAGAATAGCAACGTAATGCTGCTGTATTTCATATGGGGAGTGTAAAGAACCAGTGGTCTTTTTAATGGAATCGAGGCATTCCATCTTAGTCTTCGGGGATGACAACGTATTTGCATTTTGATTTGTAATTGAAGATAAAAAAGGATGTCGATGGGCCACAGAATCACTTACCATCAGGTGGACTGTGTTAATGGTATGTGATTTTGTAGCTTGTTTGTCACTCAATGCTATAAAAAAACGAAATGCAGATGCACTGTCACTATTGAGGACTAAGATGGAATGCCTCATTTCCAGTAAATAGTGTGTCCGGTTCTCTACACTCATCATACGAAACAGAGCCGCGTTATGCTTTACGCTAATATTCTGGAGAGCATGGTCCTGTCCCGGTCGAGCCGATCCATTCATGCCACGACCATAATATGGCTGCAGCGTTACTCTACAACGTATAACGTGTTATATCACTGATAATATTATTATTCTACATCAGCCCTCCCGATGCAGGTAGGATTAGCGATCATTACACAATTTTAACATGGTAGAGCCACGCTAAAATTGTGTAGTGATCATCATGTCAGTTATATTATGGTTGCAGCATGAATAGGTCGGCTCGAGCAGCGAAAGAATACGCTCTCATAGAATACCAGCGTAAAATAGCAGCTGAATGCTGCGGTGTTTTACATGGTGCTTGAAAAAACCGGACCAGAGACCATTTTTAATGGTAAGGAGGCATTCTATCTATCTATCTTAGTCCAAAGTAAAAAGTAAAAACAGCTTTACCGATCGATTATATATAAAATAGCTCCAAACTACCAATCGGAGCGTCGGCCGCTCCCCGGGCAGAACATCTTGCCCGGCGGGAGATCGTCACCTTTTTTTTCACGGCACTGTACATTTATTTTATTCTTATTCAAGGATCGATGAGGGAATGGTCCAAAACATCCCCTTACTATCGGGAGAACTGTTCGCTTATCAGCTTTATTTTATAAAAAATTGATACGTCTTGCAACTTTACTGCTGCTACCCATGTCCGGTCTGGGTATTTTATGTTAGACGTATTATAAATGTGGTTGTTATACCTCCATCTGTTGGAAGCCATAAGATCTTTTTAGCATCTATTTCTGCCGTAGAAGTTTTGCTTTTATTGCGGTGTTTCAATTTTAAAAGCCTATATACGTCCCCACACTCCTGGGCACAGGCCTCCATTCATTTCTGAGAGGGTTTTAGGGCAAGGAATTGTCCGCCGCGCTGCCCCAATGCGTGTTAGCAAACTTCACGTCATGTCTTTAAATTATTTATTTTTCTTATTTCTCAGACATGCAGAATTCCTCACGATGTATTTCGTTCACCGCCGAGCACGTGGTAAATTAGCACTTAAAATTGCATTTAACAATTTCATTGGTGCCGGCGGGGATCGAACCCGGTTTGCTCGCGTACTATTAAATTTACAGCAAGCGCTAACCATCTGAGCTACCACGGCTCTTTAAGGCTAAGCAAACCAGTATAATTGACTATAGGTTGTGGGAGTTTCATCTTAGTCCTCAAATATTTCAAGTTCAACGCAGCTAAGCCTCCCCTTTGCTTTATATCAGTTGAAGTTTTGTAAGGTACTGTAAGCACTTACCATCAAGTGGACAATTAGCTCGTTTATCAATTTCTAAAGTAAACCTAAGTGAATCTAATCGGTTATAGAAGGTATACATTAACTTATTAATTACACTATGATACTACTCTTATTCCGGGCCATTGTAGAGGCAAAAAACCACACACAATTTGTTAAATTATTTCTATATACGTTTGAATACTGATCCTAATAACGCTCTTAACGGGAACCACAGGCTTTTTGTTACACCTTGATTAAAAACTTCGACATTAGACGTTTAACTAATTTTAAACTTAATTGGATCAACTTTCAACCATATATGGCATCGATCGACTTACGTACGATAATGTAGACAGGTAGTCTAATGATTACTGAACTATAATTGAAACGGAATTGGAAATACGTACATTTTAAAAGGATTAGAAGTGTCACAGCGTAGTTTAAAAATTTGGTAAGTGGATGCTGTGGCTCGTTGAGAACTTTTGAACCTACCTTGGGAACTTAAAAGCGACAACAGCCTTATCACAAGGTGCGGATCACGAATTCAACATGTTCGTAGGTTTGAATCCACCAATCGACTACTGCCGTGAAGCACTTTAAGCTTAAGGGGAAATATAATGTCAAATGGCTTAACAAGATCCTTCGTTATGCCGAAAATATTGCAGCATTAATTTTGAAATAAATACATGGTAAAGTTGAGGATTAATGTTAGTGATTATGTTAGACGAAAACACGATTTCGTAAAATTTTCTCGATAGAAAAAAAATCCAAAGTTACCTCCAAAATAAACAATAAACCGCTGTTATTCATAAAATACTTTAAATAAGATCATGAAACTTTGCATACTAACTGAACTAACTATAAAGCAGTGCTTATGTTATTTACTTTTTTTAAAATACCATTATTTTCACTGTAAAAAGAAATTACCTAAACTATCGGCGTCTTGAGCTTGAATTCTGTCGCCCCGTTAGTATCGCTTAGGCTTTTGAAGAGAGAAGTTGTGTCGCTTACGATCAGAATATACATTACGCAACAGTACGACGTAAAATTAAAATGGGAAATAACCGTGATAAAAATAAGAAGCGGCTGGCTTGGCGTTAAGAAACAGGCATAAATATGATAAACCTAATGAAATAAGTGTCTAACGACCATTCTACTTATAGTATTAGTGATTACAAACATATCGGTACATAGCATACGACGCGCGGGGAAGTGGGGGCGAAATTAGAATTTGAGCTGACTTACTCTACCCCCTTAACAGGAGTGGTTACAGGGAGTATTAGCAGTTTTAATAGCAATGCTACTATTTATTAAATAAATAAAATTGGTTCACCCTGCAAGCCATCCCTGGAACTTCCCGCTAATTTCAAATGCAAAGCGCTCATAATTTCATCAAATTATAACGTTGAACATGAAATATCGATGTAATTAAAAAAAAAACATTTTGTTCAAAAATTTTTGTTATATCTCACGACGAACGAATCAATCGATTTTCACCGGACCGGCGGCGATCGGCGTGGTTTTTCAAGGTTTAAAGCTGATTAGTTTTTGGAATGGATTGGTAAAGCCGTTTAAAAATTATTCCCAAAAAAACAGTTTTTCAAAATTTTTATTTTAGAGATTTCTTAAAATCTAACGGTCCGAATTAGTCAAAATTCAAAGGAAATCTAAGTTTGATAAACACTTTGCAAATCCGCTAAGTTCATTGTAATCGGTCTTGCTGTTCAAAAGTTATAAGAGGTTTACATACATTGTCAAGGTGTCCTATGACCTCAAAACGTTAAGATTTGACGGAAACTCAATTTTCGAAAATCTGGGTAAAAACAATAACTTCACGATTTTTGAAATTTTTCAATTTCCTTAACGGGAAGTTAAAAATTAAGTTATGTTAGCAAGGAGGAATAATATTGGGTAGTGATTAGGGATGGGCCGAATATGGATTTCACCGAATACGAATATTCGGTTAAATTTTTACCGAACCGAATATTCGGCCGAACATTATTCGGCAGGATAACCTCGGAACTTAACCAATTTATGTCGAAACTTGTTACCGTAAAGCACACGGGATTAGCGCCGGACCCTGCCTCTCGCTTCCCGCCACACCTGACATGTTATTGCATTATCTAGTACTGAGCAAATTGCCGGCAAATGCTTATGTTTTGACTATTATTGTGATAAAAAAGTATTTCGTTGTTTTATTCTAAATTAAAGTTAAAGTTATAGCCTATATACGTCCCACTCCTGGTCACAGGCCGCCGCTCATTTTTGAGAGGGTTATAGTAGGGCAAGGAATTGTCCACCGCACTGCCCCAATATGCTTGTTGGCGAACTTTACATGTCTTCGAAATAAATTTTTTCTTATTTCTAAGACATGTAGGTTTCCTCACGATGTTTTCAAAATTTTTGTAAATCAGCACTTAAAATTGCAATTAATAATTTCATTGGTGCCAGCGGGGATCAAACCCGGTTTGGTAGTGCACTGTGAAATTTACAGCGAGCGCTAACCATCTGACCTACCATGGTTCTTTATTCTTAGTAAATAAGGTAAAGAGCCGTAAGAATTTTATTCTTAGTGAAAATTGATAATTATATGATAAAAATGAGCGGCAGGAGATTTACTATTTGGACTTATTTTAGAGAAACTGACGACCAAAGTAAAGTGAAATGTACTAATGTAATTTAATGTTTCTTTGTTTGATTCCAAAAACATTTTTTCAAGTTTCTATTTGCCGGAAATAAATCCACAGTGCCTCAAAAACATAAATGTATAGATTTATGCATTTGAGGCACTTTTAGAGTAAGTAGATTTAACCCATAAATAAAATATACATTCAACAGTAAAATACATCGCGTTACTCAATTCGTACATTTCAATACATTGGACACTATGAAAATGTTCGGTTCGAATGTACGGTGATTTAGCCGAATATTCGGCCGAATACGAATATTCGGTAAACCTGCCGAATATGCCGAATAACGAATATAAAACGAATATTCGGCCCATCTCTAGTAGTGATCTTAGGCAGCAACTACACGGCTATACATCAAATGTAAAACACCCAGATCTATGACTAAAAGCATTCTGTTATTTCTTTATGTGGAATAACGGTGACTGATGGTGGCTGGTTTCTGTGACCCACAGACATCCACGTCTATTCTTGGTTGACCCACCACGACCACGTATATCTTACGACTTGGTTGACCACGTATATCTTACGTTGATATTTTGTAAGACTTCCTTCGTTTTCCTTTCCTGGGTCCTCCGGTCGAGCCGAGCTATTTGTGCTCCAACCATAATATAACTAAATCGTAATTCCACGTATAAAATCCATGTTAATTTATTTAGCAAAAAGAAAAGTTAAAGGAATTTTAACCACCATGCTGTTCACGAGTGTCATGGGTGGTACTATGGATGCTATAAAGTGATCGTCGGGAATAAAAGTAAACGCCATAAATTCCGTAAAAATTTATTTCACAATACTCTTAGTACACCTAGCTATACTAAAGTATCAGTTCTATATTCCTAATAGCGTCCGATTTAACGGCTGTGATATTGATATGAATAAACTTTGTAGGTATATTTATTGAATATCAAAGCTATATCGTTACATTTTGCGACTAACAGTTACTCAATAGTTTCATTTCGCGAATTAAAGCCTCAACGTCAAGTTAGCATTCTGGCTCTAGAATATTATTAAGGCCTCGAGCTGTTATTAAGTATTATTATTATTTTTGTGTCCGATCCTCCCCCCCCCCCCCACTCCACGAAACACCATCCCATCATACAACATCACAATATTCTTTATTTTTGAAAACAAAAATTCATTGTGTTTTATACATAACAAAAACACTTAAAAACTTAGAACTATTGTTAGTAACCTATTTAACTATTTATGCCGAGGCTGATCAAATAAGAAGCATTAGTTTATCGTCCATCTCACAAAATGCATCATAATAGGGGAGGTATTCTCCACCACCGTTTTTAGGATGCTGTTTTGACAAGCCCGTATTCTTCTTACTAAACACGCGTTTTTTATGCGAATTAAGGTGGTGAAACCAAACCATTCGTTCGATTTTTCGCAATTATTTGTGTGGCACTGCAGTAACAGCAGGTAGTCCCACATTCTGTATGTTTGAGACACATAGAGCATGCGACCTGTTAGTGTAGTTGACCCATAGATTCTCCTTGTAAAATCTCCGACAGTGTACCTTGAAAAGCGTAATTTTAACCTGGTCAGTACAGCGGAAGAATCTACGGGCCAACATGTTTCCACCGACTGCTAATGCCCTACGTTCCCTTTGTCCTTAAGGTCGTCGGTAAGATAATGCTACAGATATTTAAAGCTTGTCATTCTATTAATGTATACGTCATTTAGGGTAATGTTAGGTATATTTCCAGATATTTGCCAACGGTCCTAAAGATCATGTATTCATTGAATTTTATGCCAGCCCATGTGCATGTGGGAGTGACGACGTAAGTCTCACATACTTTTAACATTTCTCTCAGTACTCCCGAAATCGGGCCCAGCAGCACTAAGTCATCAGCGTAACTTATACTCGTATTGTTTCCATTTACACCGTTTATATGACATCCGATACATGTGCTGCTGAGCTCGGTCGCCAGGTCATTAACATACAGGTTGAAGAGCTGAGGAGACGTCAAACCCTATGTCTCACACCGCACTTCAACCGTCGTTGGGGATAAATAAAAAAGAGGCCAAAAGAAAAGGCATTGGTCACAATGAATACTATTACAGAACAAAAGCATCTTTTAAAATTTAAAGGCTTCCCACAACGAGATTTATGTGAAACCATCAAGGTCCAATTGTAATATTTTAATTGGTGATTTCGCATTCAAATAGAAATCAAAACATGCTATTTAAATTTGATGCCATTAAGGCATAAGCAGGTGAACTTTTTAGTCCATCATCATCATCATTACAAACCTTCACAAGTTCACTGCTGAACATAGGCCTCCCCCAAGGAGTGGCACGAAGGGCACGTCGGATTCACCTGCATCTATTGACTGAGTCACCCGCATCCATCGACTTTTAGTCCATCATCATCATCATTACAGCCCTTCACAAGTTCACTGCTGAACATAGGCCTCCCTCAAGGAATGGCACGAAGGGCACGTCGGATTCACGTGCATCTATTGACTGAGTCACCCGCATCCATCGACTTTCTGCATGTCTTACCGGGTCATCACTCCATCTAATTAGGATCACCCTACAATTTGTCTACCGATACGAGGCTGCCACTCGAGAACATTTTTTCCCTTCGTTTGTCGGTTCTTCGAGCTATATGGCCAGCCCATTGCCACTTCAGCTTACTAATCCGTTGGGCTATGTCGGTTACTCTGGTTCTACTGCGGTTTTCTATATTCCTTCATAGCTCGCTGAACGACCTTGAGGTTCCTCATACGGCCAACAGTGAAGGACCACATGTCAGATCCATAAGTCGTCACTGGTTGTTCACAATCTCGTTTTCAAGCTTTGAGGTAAAACTGACGAGCAGAAGTGTCGTAATTTAGTCCTAGTTCAGCAATAACTTCAAGTCAGTTCCTTTTCAACGTAAAAACATGGTTTATAGTATGCAAGAGTCAGGGATTTTGATGTTCTATTTTGTGTACCTAAATGCATAAATGCAAAACATTAACTCGACGATCTAAATTATCAACTTGTAAGCCTCTAACATAACAATAATAATCCCCTGTAAACGTGAGTAATGCGAAGCCATTAGAATATAAAGACAATTATAGACATTCTTAATCTACTTCAGTACAAGTATTCGACTATAATTGTTCAATTAACTGTACAACCACGTGGATCACGATGAAGGCCGACATTAAGAGACTATCTAGAGCTTAAACTCCAAACTACCAACGTCCAAATTTGATTCAAGGGCATAGTATATACTCCACAAATTTTGATAGAGTTGAGTTGAAGTTCTATGGAGTGTAAAAGTACTCCTTGTACTTACTCCCATAGTGGAATAGTTGAAAAAGTGGTCTTCTGTAAGCAGTAAATAACAGTTCAAAAACACTCCACAACAGCGCAGCTACTGGGATGAAATGAACTTAGCAGTTGTTGCCGGTTTAAGTGTGCTGCTAAACTGCTCAGTAGCTCTAAAATCTAAAATAATTTTATTTAGTAAATATAACCTCGGAAAAGTCGTCTATCCCACTAATATTTTTCGGCACGCTCTTTAAAATTTACCCCGTAGCTATAGTGGCGCCATCCTTATTTAATGGTTTTATGGACACTTTTTAGTACACAGTCTGTACTCCTTACTTCTACACTCCATATGAAGTTCAAACTCAAGATTATCTCCTAACCCATGAGTACATTAGAATTGCGAGTTCTAATTTCGAATACAAATTGTGGAAATTTGTACTATACGGTTTTACAGATTAGATTACGCATTTTCATTTATAATAGATATGGAAGTGGAACACCTACTTATATCTTCAACTATAAATAAAAATGTAAACACGTTTCCTTCCCAGAGGTCTAAGATAAAATGCTTTCTGTAAATAGGTGGCTCAGATTTGTTGTCACTTACTATACGAGACACAGCAGCATTAAGATGCTATTTCACGTAGGTAATCTACGTGATCGTCGTTCTTCCCCTGTTGAGCCGACCCATTCATGTTGCAGCCATAGTAGCTCTGCCACGTGATACATTCGTTGTTCTTCTGACACTGTGTTCAAGTCTACCTCTAAACTTGCCCCATAAGTGTAAATCAGCAAGCTTATCCCCGAAATTGATGTCAAATTCGATTTAAACTGACGTTGCTTCAAACCTCTTACTCCTGTAATAATTCGAACCAGTTTGTTATCAGACAAGACGCTATTTTTAAGGGTAATTCTTTACCTCAATCACAACAGACAGCATTTAAGAATAATATTCTTAACTGTACTGATCACAAAGACATTAATTTATAGGAGCGATTTACATATCTTTTATCAAAAACGATTACAAAACAAAATCTATATCAGCTGTTTTTATAGACATCGAAATGAATTAAACATTAGAATATAAGTGCATATTAAGCAAACATCATCAGTCATCACTATTGCAAAAAAAAACACCGTTGTGTTACAACATGTGTAAATGTAAAGGCTATTGTAGCATTCTTGAAAATCCCTGGACCTACAAGATGTGAAGCGAGTGTTTCTAAATCACTAGTAGTGAGAGGAGACTTCAAATAATCGACGTCTAAATATCTTGTTTTAATTCACCGATCGGTAATATGTATTTAGTAATTGCAGCACGATCGTTGATTGCCGAGGTGTGGCCGAATGATTTGTACACGTAGATACTGCCTGCGGCGGTGAATTAAATTATAAGTATGTAGTTTCCATTGGGCTATTACAGTTCAAAGTGTTAGATCCGTTACAATTTTGGGCTGATTTTAAATAACTGAACCTAAGTTGAATGTATAGTTTCTGATTTTCTATCCCATCTTCAAGCGCACATAGTCTTTTAAAAACTATTCTCAATCAGATTTCAAACTTATCGAAATCTATTTATTGAAATTCTAGGCGGTAGGATTCTTTTTATGGCCAGAAGTCGCTAAATAGCAGTACTTGCACTAGTGTGTTTATCCGATGAGAGAAGTATACAGAGTCAGAATAACTATAGGCTGTGGGGCATTCCATCTTATTCCTCTTAGGTGACAACGTATCCGTAGCTTTCTTTGTTGAAAGCTGGCTGCAGGTGTCCCATGACTACAGTTTTACTTACCACCGAGTGGATGGTAAGTTCGTTTACCACTTGTTTTATAAAAAAATATAGCACTGCTATGTATTACTAACCGAGAAGTTTCTTACTATATTTTAAGGCCAAATACGAAGGCATGCCTTTGTTCCTCTAATTCGAAAATTGATGTTACAGCAATACAATAAGATGCCAAAGACCATTGGCGTAGATAGGGGGTTAGAGTTCGTGGGCATCTCACGCCCACGGGCGGCAAATTTTAGAGGACGGCATTTTGGGAATAAAAGTCAGCTTCCCACGTTATGTTTGGAATTAATGCAATTAAAACTATCCAAAACTCTGATAATTTGCTGTTACTGAATACTTTTAATAAAAACTGGTTTTTACCCGCGGGATCGTTCACGCAGAACCTAAACAAAAAGACCGCAGATATTATAGTGACTTATACCCCGGCCACCAACTACTCATGTTACGTCAATATGGACAACACGGTTAGTCCAAAAGTGAAGATCAAAAAAGTGTGTCACAATCAATCCGGCTGCATTCCACTGCTTACCTAATCTTCGCATTTAATTACAATATCCTTCACTTAGTGTAATTTGCGTCAATAAAAAAAACTAAATACAAACAGTAGGTGATACGATACGAAAGGTTAGGACGATAACATGATCATTGGCAGAGCCACGCTGCAGCTATATGGTTGTAGCACGAATGGGTCGGCTCGACCGGGGAAGGACCACGCTCTCACAGAATAAAAAAAGTAAAGTTACAGCCTATAATACATCCCACTGCTGGGCACAGGCCTCCCCTCATTTCTGAGAGGGTTTTAGGGCAAGGAAGTGTCCGCCGCACTGCCCCAATCCATGTTGTCGAACTTCACATGTCTTCGAAATAGTTTTTCTCTTATTCCTCAGACATGCAGGTTTCCTCACGATGTTTTCCTTCACCGCCGAGCACGTGGCAAAACTCACAGAATATCAGGTTAAAATAACAGCTTAATGCTGCTGTGTTTCGTATGATGAATGTAGAGTTTCCATCTTAGTCCTCAAGGGTGACAACGCATCTGCATTTTGATTCTTAATTGAGGATAAATGTAGAGGTCTATGAACCATAGCACCCACTTACCATCAGGTCGACTGTGTGCTCGTCGTCACCCTTATTCTATAAAAAATGCATTTCATGAGTGCTCTCTATACTCAAAGAGGTGTGTTCTTAAAAATTTATTAATTTAACATACTCATATACATTCTTACCTTTATTTCGCGGTACCTAAACGATGTATAAGACGTAAAAGACTCGATCGACCCATCTTGTTTAGTGGATCTCGTAATTAGAAGCTAGCTTAAATCTATTTCATTTTGATAATATATTTCAATAAATTTTAATCTATTTCATACTGATACGGCAGAACAATATAATTTAATATACTGCAATATGTCCAGCAGTAGACAGTCTATTAGTTGAGGTCACCTTCACTGTGTATTAATGACGTAAGGGAATCCACTAACATCGTTTTCTCTTATTATATAAGAGGCGAAAGAGAAAATTGAAACATATGGGCAGCAGCATCTCTTTGATAACAACCTATAATGACAACTGTCTACCGAGCATATAAAGTATGGCAAAAACTTCCTTTTTTTGCGCCCGAAGCAAATAAGGGCAACCCTCCGGTAACGGGGGAGGGAGGTGGAGAATGCTCATAGCATACCACGCAGCCGGCTGCGTGTCTATGTGGAGACTTTTACCCACTAAACTCCACGTTTGGGATTGGCTTACCGATCTGACGAGAGATCTTTAAGCTGTAAACGGACGCGACCCTCCTTGGCAGAAAGGAGGGCGCAAGAAAAACTTCCTCTATAAGGAAGCTTGTTAAGAGCTCTGTGTTTAGCAAACAGTAACTTTTAAAGGGCTTATGAACGAATTAATGAATGAAAAACCACAAAACGTTAGTTTTTCGGCTTAAAGAATTATTTTGAATTATTAAATTTTAACACCATTTGCTATATTCGAGTTATGACTTGAATACCAATATTGATATTATTATAGGGTTTCATTCTTAGCCATTTAATAAAACCATCTTTATTTAAAACTTTCAGACACTATTGTTACTTTCAAAAAAATCTTTGTTAAGTCAACTTATAAACTCTATGACCTACAACCTTGTTCGAAAGTTATTGTCGATCCCAACTTGTTAACAGATGTTTTGTTTTGAAATGTGCTATTTTTGCTTAAAAAGTTAAATGTGTATCTTTCTGTGCTTGCTTGTACGTTATTAGGAAGAAACGCAGACGTTTTTACATGATATTAAACGTTCCTAAAATTTTCTGTTGCAATTTATACATTTTTAAAGTATTTTGTGTCAATTGAACTAATTCAAGAAACGTTATAAGCAGGTTTGATGCCGTCGACTATTTCAATAGATCCTCACCTATATTGGGAACAAGTGTATTATTGGACCGTACCTCATATTGCTTATTTGTGTCATTTGGTTGCTTTAGACTATTATTTAATCCTTCTACATTAATTAAATCATTCGAATCAATTATAGCCTTCATTCGTGCTTCATCACTATTATTAACAACTTTAGTTTCATTTAAGCCTTTTTTTATACTTCCTGCTTTATCTAAATTATTGACGGATCTTCTATAGTATCTGTAGTCTTTTATAGGGAAAAACATTAACGTTATCAATTTTTCTTTATTAGTCTTTTTTGTTCTAAAGGATCCCGCACGCTCTGTGGCGTTTTCTTTCGAAATAGATGGTACTACAACTGGTATTTGAACGGCTAGTGATTTACGAAAATTTGTGTCCCATTCTACCTCGCCTTTATATGGTGTTCTTGCTTCATAATCTCCTGGAACTTTTTCTAAGCCATAATGTACATTATCCTTCGCACTCAATTCATCGTTCCCATATAAGTCGTCAAACTGATAGAGAAATTAACAAAGTTTAAATCAATCAATCACTTCATAGACATTTAAGTAAAAGCTCAGTATTTAAATTAATACAATTGTAAAATGAAATGAAATTATAAAGTTTACCGGTACATCATCCATTTTTCTACCAGTTGTGTAGTTTGTTTCGTAAGGTTTAGGATCTACTGTGCTCATGAGGTAGCAAAATACAACAAATACAATTAATATGAATATGGAACCTGAAAGGATCCATAAAATAGTTTTGGACATTAATATAAAAATATTGGAATACAATGTAATATTACAAGAAAAATTTAAAGCCTTTATTCATACAATAAATATTCACTATGACATCCAAAGTGACATCTTTCATCTGTTCAGAAATCTGAATATCCAAATGATAACCTAATATATATATACAATAATCTAGGATGACAGCGCTCTTTTCTTAGGCGTCACTGACCTCTATATATGCACTTGTTTATATAGAGGTCAGTGCTAGGCGTACATACGAGTACATAGGTACACGATCATGCAGGGGTCAGTCAATTCCATCAATTATGATTGATAAAAACGGATGGTAACCGATAGGCGTACATTACACGCTCATGCAGGCGTCAGTTTAACAACAATCACGGCTGTGTTTGACGAATAACCTACCGTGTAATGCAGGGATTGACACCTGCATGAGCGCGTAATGTACACCTATCAGTCACCATCCGCTTTTTTATCAATCATGATCGAAGGAATTGATTGACGCCTGCATAAGCGCGTAATGTACGCCTAAGAAGTCCGGGTGTGATATTTTTATTGGAAAACATGCAACCAATTCTTTTGCGTTCGGAGGTGACAAAAAGAAAACGAAACAGTACATGGGCTACAGCATCTTTCTAATAACAACTGAAAATAAAAAATCACTGTTGCCAACCCGCCTGCCAAGCATGGCAACTAGGGCAAAATCCACCCTACGTTCCAACAGTGAGCTATAATCGTTTTTACAGACGACAACAACGTATTGATGATTACAAACATGTCGGTACAACGCAACTCGCCGCGTGGATTCACTTCAGAATGAAAACTCATCATAATATTCCATTACATTTTGATAAAAGAGTAGAGTCATAAAAAATGCAACCATGCTTTCCAGCCGCATCACCACACCCACTGGACGAAATAGGGAGCTAGATTTTCTTATATGCCGTTTTACATTGTATCAAATTTATTGAAAATTCCGAGCTTATTATTTTCAACGTTTTTATTATTTTAGTTTAGTATCTTACACCAATATCCTTCTTTACATAGCTCCTTAAACTGAGTCAGTAAATGAAAGTTGGTACTTCACTTTGTTTCGGAGCTAAGAAAACTGCTTACATCGGAATAAGCTTCAGGCGGCTACGGAAAATAAACAGAATCAGAAATTAGTTACGACGAGAAACAGTAAAGCTGTATCCTATCCTATACCTTTAAACGAGCATATTATATATATAATCGGAATCTCGGAAACGGCTCCAAGGATTTTCATAAATTTAGTATGTTTTCAGGCAATGAAAAACTGCTACAATATAAGAAGGTAAATTTTAATACAACGTTAAAGATCATAGTAGCTCAAGTGGGTATCGGGCGGTCGCGATATCGTAGTGCCCTGGTTCGCGTCCCTCTCTTCGGTGCGACTTTTTTTTCAAGTTCCCTTCTTTTGTGAGAAAATCTATTATTTCGAGCCCTTTTTTTTAAAAAATACGAAAATTTAAATTAAACCAATTGCACTCATGATTTTTTATTCAAATAACCAGTTCAGTTTTTCTATTATGTCAATAAGATCAAAAAATATTATTCATGTTTCATTAGTATCTAATTCGTATCTAAATATAATTTCCAAAGCACGCTATTCCAAAAAAAAAAAAAAATACCGAGGAAAGCTCGATCATCCAGGTACTAGAAAATTATGTTTGATGTTCTTTAGCTATCACATTCACACTAAAAAGATACACACGTAGTACATTAAATTACACGACCGATTGTTACCCGACAGTAGCACCGGGCAAGCCATGCTTTAGATTTAGTCTATTGAGCAATGTGGCTGCAACTAGTTCCATTGTACGCATAGGACCGCGTGGACTTATACTGTTACAGAGGGGAACAACATGTGCTTTATGACGGTAACTTTTAATTTGTTTCTGTTGTATTTATCCCTTTAATCACTTTTATCTAATGATTGAAATATCAGTCCTGAGGATGACAAATCAGCACACAATCCACCTGATGGTAAATAAGTGTTAGGGCTCATAGACATCTAGGTACATCTATTCCTAATATGAATCAAAATACAGTTGTGTTGTCACTCCTGAGTACACTTCTTTCATATATAAGGTAGAATATCTCATTACCGATATAAATTTTTTCTGGTTCTCGTAACTCAATGAAAATATGTACCTATATATATGAAACACACCGGATTTGTGTTTGTATTTCACGCTGCTACTATTACGATGGTAGGAAATTACAGGCGCATGCACACGAACACACAAACAAACGAACAAACAACAACAACTTCTTATAATACGGAATAGGTACTATCCCCTTACAATGACTTGTAAATCGCGATAAATTTATGCCTAAATTTTCAATACGTTGTATTATTGCATGATTATTTTCGGGTTCGAAACATGGCTCCAATAATTAGGAAGTCAGATTATCATTAAGCGGTTTAACGATTAAAGTTTTATTTATTCAGCTTTCTTACTAATATGTCATCGTCCTCTTCAGCATTTCCCGCCATTTTTGCAGCTCGCTGCGTCAACTCGCGCAATCCTGGGTCCACGGTTATCATGAGATACACAAATAGTAAGAATACACTCAGAATGAAGATATATGTTAAAATTACATAGAGAAGCTTCATCGAAATGATTTTTAGATGGAATATTATTAGTAATTTACTTATAATTGTCTCCACGTTTATTTTTTACAAATGACAGTTTTTCTTTTAATAAAACATGGCTTTGCTTTGTGGTCAACAAACATTCACACATACAGCTAAGATAATATTTTTAATTAAAATTATAACCACTAACACTTTTTCAAAATTTAGCCTCACGCCTGCCACCCAGAGCGAAGACTACGGACTACTATTTGGCACGATCCTGACACACCCCTCTCGCCTCCTGATCGTCGCCCAGATCGTCGGTTAAGGGTACTCCTAATCTGGCCCATTTTTAATATATCGCTAATTTGTTCGATAAACTTTCATCTAGGGCGTGCTTTCCCGCAGAATCGTTCACATCTGCAACATAGATTTGCTTTGTCACTCTTCCTTATTCATTCTTTTTACATGACCAAATCACCGAAGCATTCCTGTCTAAATTCTGGTCAAAACATCACCTTGCAAACCACACTTTTCTCTTATCACACAATTTCTCACCAAATTCAGCCATAACATGAACGCATTTCAACAGCATTTATTTTTCTCCACTTCACACACACATCATCAGAACCTATCAAAAGTTCACTGCTGAATGACGGCCTTCCTATTGATTGCCTCATATTTGCTACGCTCGGCACGCGGATTTTCAGTTTTTATCATTATAAGTTGCAATCGGGAATATTTTGCTTCTTTTCATCTCTTACGGACCTACGGGATGATATGGGATAGAAAAATTTTGTAAGAAAGTGATGTAAGAAAACTAATGTGTCCTTTGCTAAGTAGCAAATAGTTAGAGATATTTTATAAAATATTTTTTTAAAGAAGGAGAAATAGAGTTTGATTATAACATCTAATTACATTTTACAATTAAACTCCTCGTTAGTATGTGTCACGGATCATTTTTTCGAGATAGTATGAATTCACGGAAAGGCATCGACATCCAAATCTGTGATTTAAATGTAAATAAAGCCTCTTTGTTGTAGTGGAAACTAACAATTTGATTGCACTGCATACTTAGGTAACTTATATTATTTTATTCACTTAAGGGGAAATATAACCTCAAATGGCTTAGCAAGATCCTCCGTTATGCCGAAAGTATTGCAGCATTAATTTTGAAATAAGTATATGGTAAAGTTGAGAATTAATGTTAAGTAAATTATGTTAGACGAAAACACGATTTCGTAAAATTTTTCTCGATAGAAAAAAATCCAAAGCTACCTCCAAACTGAACAATAAACCGCTGTTATTCATAAAATACTTTAAATAAGATCATGAAACTTTGCGTACCAACTGAACTAACTATAAAGCAGTGCTTATACAATTTACTTTTTTTTTAAATACCATTATTTTCACTGTAAAAAGAAATTACCTAAACTATTGGCGTCTTGAAGTTTGATTCCTGTCGCCCCGTTAGTATCGCTTCGCTTTTGAAGGGAGAAGTTATGTCGCTTACGATCAGAATACACATTACGCAACAGGACGACGTAACATTAAAATGGGAAATAACCGTGATAAAAATAAGAAGTGACTGGGTTGGCGTTAAGAAACAGGCATAAATATGATAAACCTAATGAAATAAGTATCTAACGACCTATCTACTTACAGTATTGATGATTACAAACATGTCGGTACATAGCATACGATGCGCGCGGAAGTGGGGGCGAAATTAGAATTTGAGCTGACTTACTATATCCCCTTAAGATGAGCTTGCTAACGCTACCTGTAGTTACGCACACAGACACGCGTCTGTGTCTATTGCGACTCTTGACGACTACAACTAAGTCTCACCCGCCTAATAAAACATGTTTATCCCGCACGATGATTTGCTTCACTTCACCAGTCTCCGAACTACTAGTGGAAATAAGTCCCTAACAAGGCGTGTAAGTTTCTCCGATCTACGACATTGCGTCCATTAAGTTGGTGCCTGGTTGCTAGGTGGTATCCCACATTACATTTAGATACACAGTATAGTTACATATATATTATGATTATGATTTTATATATTATGATTATGTTTATACTATGACATTTACCTAAGCACGATATTCTCCATTGCAGGAGCCGTTTAAAGGCTGTCGTTCATGCTATTAAGAAACCATCTCACAACCACGTTAGTTGGCGGGAACGAAAACCATGTAGAATGATTAAAAAATATATTATAGTACCTGCAGGTAATGCGGCCTAGCTAAGGGAAATTAAAAAAAAAGTGAAAAATATCTGATTTGGTCTACCTACAGATTTTAATAAAAATCATTGGCTTAGTACAGTTCTTATATAGTATAAACGAAAAAATTATAAAATTTGCCATAATGAAAAACAAAACTAACCATTTCTAAAAACATTGCTAGTAGGCCTTATTTTACTGTGGTAGGGTAATAAGGCCTACTGCTTTAACGAATTCAAATAATCAAAGTATACGTAATACATTTAATATGTATCCTATACCTTTAAACGAGCAATCCTTGTATATATATATATATATATATATATATATATATATATATATATATATATATATATATATATATATATATATATATATATATAATATATATATATATATATATATATATTATATATATATATATATATATATATATATATATATATATAATTGGAATCTCGGAAACGGCTCTAACGATTTTCATAAAATTAAGTATCCAGGGGTTTTCGGGGACAATAAATCGATCTATTCATTTTTAGAAAATGTCGTTTTGTCCGTGTTTTCAGGCAATGAAAAACTGCTACAATATAAAAAGGTAAATTTTGACACAATATTAATGATCGTAATAGGTCGAGTGTATATCGGGCTGTCGCGAAATCGTACTGCCTTGCTTCGCGTCCTGTCTACGGACCGACATTTTTTCCCTTTTTTTTTCAAGTTCCCTTCTTTTGTGGGAAAATCTATTATTTGGAGCCATTTTTTAGTATTTTTTATAAAAATACGAAAATTTATATTAAACTAATTGCACTCATGATTTTTAATTCAAATAACCAGTTCAGTTTTTTCTATTATGTCAATAAGATCAAAAAATATTATTCATATTTCATCAGTATGTAATTTGTATCTAAATATAATTTCCAAAACACACGATTCCCAAACAAAAAATACCGAGCAAGCTCGGTCATCCAGGTACTGATTAATAATCACACGTATGCAGCAATTAAGACTTAAAGTTTTAATAAAATATAATTTTTCTCGCCTAACAGCACTTTAAGTCTTTAGTATAATGATGAACAAACTGACAAACAAATGCAATCATCAGATGACTGTTAGGTTGAGTTGAGAATTAGATTGATTGCTGGGTTGTGTGTCTTCCCAACCAATTTTTGTTACAGCGGCCAGTCTGGTCAGAGACTAACCTATCTGCACAGTACAGAATTATAGTATGGGAATGTATGTGCAAGCATAGGTGCATTCTCTATTCCCTCACAACATTGATATACAACAAACCCTCAATGCCTCACAGTCATCAAATCGCAATCCGACGCGGTCTGAGGGAGCTTAGACGCAGGACCAATAATTTACACATAATTTAATAGCTTCTAATGTCAAAGCCTTAATTCTTCGACACACTGTATGGACGGCTGAAACCAGGTTTTTGACGTTTTCTATGACATTAGTTCAATAATAAGAGCGTACTATTTATTTGCATGTATAAGATTTTAAGTGTTATAAAATACATAAAAAAAATCTACACACGAAGAGGGAGTATAATAGGGCCTATAGTGAAATATAGTAGGTCTCAATAACCGCCATATCAGGAAAAACCAAATTTAAAAAAATTGACGACGATATGTTATTCAAATCTCAAGATCAACACAGCATTTTTATTCACAAAGATATAAAGATTACGATTTTAGATAGCTAAGTGTAATATTACAAAACGTATCTAAGATTTATTTAGACTGATTTTTATTATTGCGGATTACTGACGTTTAATTAGTGCGGTCGTATCTCATGATAGACAATGCAACTCTGGTGGCAGGACGCGGCGCGGGGTTGCGCGTCTCCGCAAACTTGAAGAGACATAATCGTGTAATAGGAGTCTCTCGTTATCTCCTGGAGCGAGAGCGGTTATTATAAATACGTAAAAATAATTTTTTTTTACTTTAGCCGACAGGCCGTACTACCCCCAGGTACTTATATATTACTAGCTTTCGCACTTGAACCTTCAACTACTAAACTTTTAATTCAAACCTTTATTGTAACTCAGGCGTGAAACAAAATTAGAAATATGACAAATTTTTATTATTTTGTCGAAGTTTTATATTGACAATTTAAAAAGTCAGAAGTGAATGACAAAAATTTCATTCCTTTCATAAACAATGATGCTATTTTTAATTTTTACAAGTAAATAAAAGTGAGTACAACTAGTTCCTTATCATTTCGTAATCATATTAAAAATATTAATGAACGCCGTTAAATATTATACACATTTATGAGAGTGACCAATGGCAGGATGTTATTTTAAATAACGGCATTATAAAATGTTGACTTCAATAAAACCCAGAAAGTAGCATTATACGAGTGATCTGTTAACATTTTTAAAATATTTTCAAAGTTTCTTTCTATTTTCTACGATATTCATTTTCGAATAATTATTTTTAAGTCCACATTTTAATTGTGTGTAATGAATATGGAACCCCGCCATGGTTAAATGGGATCCGAGTGGTCCTGGCCGCCTGAGGCAACTCCAGTAAGTTATAAAGAGGGCAGTGCTCGATGTTTCGCTCCGTAAAATTTGCGTTTTGTAGATCATATTAAATGAGAACAACATAAGACATCTTAGACTCTTCTTTTATTAGCCCTTCTAAGCACTTTTTTTATTATTTTTTTAAGAATTTCCTAGTTTTTATTAGTATTAAATACATGTAAATATTTCTTACCAAGATTGAAAAATATTACTATTAAAAATATTATTAAATTTACTATTATTTCTACGAGACGTTCCATATAAATGTCCTCACATATCAAAGCTCATCTTGTACGTAGTTTGTGCAGGTGTAGAGACAATCTAATTTAAAACTGCATGCGCCTGCCTTGTATATTTTTTTATAGAATAAGGTGACAAACGAGCATAGAGTCCAACTGATGGTAAGTGGTTGCTGTGGCCCACAGACATCCACATCTATCCTCGATTACGAATCAAAATGCAGATGCGTTGTCACCCGTGAGGACTAAAATGGAATGGCTCGTTTCCAGTAAAAAGGGTCTCCGGTTCTCTACACTCACCATACGAAACACAGCATCATTAAGCTACTATTTGACGCTGGTATTCTGTAAGAGAGTGGTCCTTCCCCGGTCGAGCCGACCCATTCGTGCTACAACTATACTACTAATATAACTGCAGCATGGCTCTACCATGTATAAATTTTTTGTACGTTTTCGACACTTTAATCATATCAAATATATTATCAATGCCAAAATCAACTAAAACATTAAAAAAATACTGCGCGGATTCAGATTCTTAATACCCTTATTTAATAAATGTGATAAAATCTACCATACGACTAAAAAGAAGAGAGGCGCGTGCAGTTTAAAATTAGATGGTCTTTACAACTTTAAGCTCGTTAGTGACGCGAATATTATTTGAAACATTTATTTCCAGTTATGACCAGAGAATCCGATCAGCACAGTAACACTGATTCCGAAGCAGGCTCTGTCAGGATCCAGCGCGTGAATAAGCTAGGTGCCGTGCTCTGCCCCGCCATCTGCGCACTTCTGCTCGTAACTTTCTTCGCTGTATCCTTCATCGGCACCAAGCTCGCCTACGAACAGTTCGCATTCTGCTCTAACCGCAGATTTGACGGCGCTAAACTTTATATATTTCCCGATGTTACCAATATCACCGTGAAAATACGACCTGTTTAAGTTTGTTGAGCATGTTTAATTTTATAATATTAGTTTGATGAAATGAAAACTGTTTTCATTACTACTTACATCCTTATTTGCCGTATGTTGGTAACGACGTCGTTTCGTGATTAGAACTCAGACCAACAAAGAAAACCATAAATACGCACTTTTGACACACATTCTCCCTGGCGTGTGTTCCTAAAATCTTTATTATATTATGATTAATCGATATTATTATTTCTGCATTAAGTGGTTAGTTTAGTTGTAGGTAATGGGGTCTCTACAAATTTTTCTACCAGCAGGGTAGCAGTAGTTAAGAATGAGGTGATATATTATATATAACAGATTTAAATATTTTCATGGATGGAAAATTAGTTTCCAAAATATTAGTTAAATTTTATATTACTTCGATTTATTATTTATATGAATTAATTAGAACAAACCAAACGACGGATATTCCTAAAAGTAAAAGAATGAAATATAAGTAGAGTAGAAAATATTCGAGAAAAATTAAGAGCAACCACTGAGGCACTGTTTTGTGTTTGTAGGTAGAGATACATTAGAAAAAGAAAAACTTTTGTCAGAATTTTTCACACAACTTACGTGTAACGATATACTTTATATTTTTACTTGATATTTATTTTTAATATACTTTACCTCAGTCATAATTAGCTACATCTGGTGAGTAGAAATTAGTCTTCCTTAGTTTCGAAAAGCGTCATCTAACGGTAATCAACATAACTAACTGGAAATACAACAAATGTACTAGACACAGCTTCCGCAGTATATGTACAGATGGCAAATACATAAATGCTGGGTGGCATTGGTATTGTTATTACAAGTACAATCTTATTAATTATACTGAAATTATGTGTAAGCTATTTAATACAAGTATTATATTTAATACTTCTTAATAAAATGTTTTCAATTAATTTTCTATAGGTAAATTAAAATGTTTTGACAGATGAGAGCAAAAGTGACAGCGAACGAAAGAGAAAAGATGATACAGATTAGAGAGATAGAGAGAAAAAGAAATAAAATAGGTGGCCAGTGGTGGCCAGGCTGGCTGCTAATCTGTGAGTTCTGTTGCCGAAATTTGTACATATCTTTTCTTTATTTACTAACTATTAACTAAATATTTTTATGTTAGATGTTAGTATATCACAGCTTAATTTGTTTGTGAGTGTCGCGTGTTTTCGGATTTTTTCCTGTATATAATACGTGAGTACATTTTGATATTATATACACAACTGTTTTCACACCTTGCCCTGTATTGATTGTTTGTTGCTTATTAGGAAGGAAGGCCAATGTCAATTGTGAGGTAAAACCAGTTAAATGGGTCAAAAGCATGTTTAATTTGATTGCAGCGACTTATTGGAAATGTAAAGTTATTTTCTGTTTTCAATTATATTATCATAATATTATTTGTGTATTTTATAAATACTTACCGGGCAAAGATATATTTGTTCAAATCCTACCTATAATCGATTTCGCTTTGAAGTTTAAATTTTTTATGAGATATAGATTTTATATTTGTTAGTCTAGTCGTAAAATATTATATTGCAGAAACACGTAGCTTTCGAGATATAAATTTTTGAGTTCACCGACTTACCACACATGATAATATGAACTACGATGATTAATACTAAGGGTTTATAATTGTATTTGTAATTACGTTACGTTATTTCCAAATATACATATAATATATACTGTGATTTGCTATTAGTTTTTATTGTTATCAAATTAACTAATATCACAGGACAACACATAATAGTACTATGTACTATTATAAATCAACAAAATAAAACATAAAAATGATGCAATCGCAGAGTACTTTCTAATTTAAATGTTTATTATACAACTAAAAGATGCAGTAGCATTTTGTCTGATTGATGCAACTAATGTTTAAAAGTAAAGTAAAGACAGCCTATATATGTCCCATTGCTGGGCACAGGCCTCCTCTCATTTCTGAGAGGCTTTTAGGGCAAGGATAGCCCGCCGTGCTTCCCCAATGCGTGTTGACGAACTTCACATGTCTTCGAAATATTTTTTTTCTTATTTCTCAGACATGCAGGTTTCCTCACAATGTTTTCCTTCACTGCCGAGCACGTGGTAAATCAGCACTTAAAATTGCAATTAACAATTTCATTGGTGCCAGCGGGGATCGAACCCGGTTTGCTTGCGTCCTGTGAAATTTACAGCGAACGCTAACCATCTGAGCTACCACGGCTCTTGTTTAATATCAATTAAATATGTTTAATGTCATTAAATAATCACATCAAAGCTATCTAAATATTGATATTCGATAACTGAGCCTAACAATAAAAATATTGTGTAAAAAAGATTCATTAAATATTCTGCTGCTATTTCTTGTTTTTGGAACAAATAGACAAAAATGTCCAAAAATTATAAAAGTGGTATTTCAGTCCACTTTAATGAAAACTAATGTTTATTTGTATGTTTTTATCAATATCATTTATGCCTTAATATTGATAATATTGGAATATCATCTATCTATCGATATAAAACACAAGAAATGTTTCTAGGTCTGTTAAAGACTTTGAAACCATCCAACTCTTTTTGATATCTAGTGTATTGTAATCTTTATAAGTTTTTTTAGATTTTTGAAAAGTTACCTTTTTACATTAATTTATTGTTTGATGTATTATACCTTCCATATGTTTTGTTATACATATTATGTTATTGATTTTTCGAGTGTTCTACTGCAAGGTCAATTTCAATGGCAGTATGAAAAGCCTTCATATTGTTATTACTTTGATTGTTGATGATAACATTAAATCAGAAAAAAAAGTTAAGTATACTTAACACACGTAAGTGTGTAATGTTTAGTGTACGTATGTATATATTTATTTCTTTAACATGTGATGTAGCCTGTAGGGCTTAATTGATTTTAATATATATGGGGTTTTTATTTTTTTATTTTATAGGATAAAGGTGACAAACGAGCACACAGTCCACCTGATGGTAAGTGGATGTTGTGACCCATGGACGTGTACATTTAACCTCGCTCAATAATCAAAACGCAGATGCGTTATCACCCTTGATATTAAGATGGAATGCCTCAATTCCAGTAAAACGGGTCTCCAGTTCTCTACACTCACTATATGAAACACAGCAGCATTAAGCTGCTATTTTATGCTGGTGTTCTGTGAGAGTGTGGTCCTTCCCCAGTCGACAGACTTATTCGAGCTACAACCATAATAGCTGCAGTGTAGCTCTATCACGTAAAAAAGTTTTCCAGTGTACAGTACAGTGTACCTGGTGTGATCTATCAGGTGTCATTAGAGTTTTCTTAGTTGTGAAAGTGAAAATTTTTCTTTTACCATTAACTTTTTTATGCAGTTGGGGTTCTTAAATTACTATTTTAACCATTGGACTTGTTAATAATTAAAACATTTCTTTAGCTTTTAGCATGATGCTTGCAAAATACTGGATTGAACACTGCTACCTTTGCCTTTGAATATTAAACTTTAAAAAGCAATAAAAAATATTTTGTTATATATAATGCATGTCCTATATCTAAATAGGTAATGTATTATATATAACTAAACAGTTTTGTTACTTTTCTATGTCTTATTGAGCTGTGGTAGCTCAGATGGTTAGTGCTCGCTTTCAATTTCACAGTATGCGAGTAACCCATGTTCGCTCCCCACCGGCACCAATAAAATTGTTAATTGCAATTTGCTTGCAAAGTGCTGATTTACCATGTGCCCGGCGGTGAAGGAAAACACCGAGAGGAAACCTGCATGTCTGAGAAATAAGAAAAAAATATTTCGAAGACATATGAAGTTCGCTAACATGCACTGGGGCTGTGCGGCAGACACTTCCTTGTCCTAAAATCCTCTCAGAAATGAGAGGAGGCCTGTGACCAGTGGCACGTATATAGTGGGACGTTTATAGGCTGTAACTTTAACTTTCCATGTCTATATGTCGCACGTAGCTTAATCGGCCGTGCAATTAACAGCCTAGCCTCTTTACTAAACAGCATCGTTCAACAAGTGGTCCGAATGATACTCAGCCATTTGGTCAAACAGCTAGGTAAATACTTGGATTGATGATGTTTCATACTTGCCTACCCTGTTTATTTCAATTTAGTTCCACTTTCTGCCACCTCGCGTTTAAACTCTAGGTTATAACTAGCTTAATTAGCCGTTGAATTAACAGCTTAGCCTTTTTATGTTTAACTAGGGGCTTTAACTAACTTTAACTTCGCTTTGTCGTGGCGGGGGGGGGGGGCTTAGTAGCCGTGGCGTTGTCACTCGCGGTGAACAAAGAGGAACCCACATGGCTGACCCGAGGTGAAGATGCTCTGAATGAGCTCACTTCGGATGTGTGCAGGTGGGTTGCGGCGAGAGGGGTGTCCTCTCCCCCTACCGCTGCAGCTGATGTGGAGTCGCGGAGGAAGAGGAGTTTTGGTATGGGGATGCGCCACTCGCTCTATCCTCCGCGACTCAAACGGGGCCGCACCATAGATGCGGTGGTGGCGGGACTGCGAGGGGAGAGGAATGTCGGTAGTGTGAGGCTCTGATCCTTACCCTCCGCAGCGGAATCTTATGGAGGTATGGAGGAAGGCGCGCCTTGTGTTCTGGTGCGCCTTACTTGAGAAGGAGAAAGGGGAGGAGTAGTCCTCTTCCGAGAAGGCGCCGCCATGGGGTGGCCGGCGCTGGTGGGGCCGCGGATGTGCGAAAGCGTTCCCGTGGTCCTGCCAATATGCGACAAGGGTGGAACACCATGGGGTTTTAGTCGGTGCGAGTCCGACGTAACCCGTCCCTGCCCCCACGAGACGGCCTTTATTTTACATTTAAAAAAGGCTGTTAACTGAAAGGCTGATTAAGCTAGTTGGCTACGATATATATATATATATATATATATATATATATATATATATATATATATATATATATATATATATATATATATATATATATATTAATATTTAACTATAACTGTTAAATTTGTATATTGCATTTGTTTATTACAGCCTCAGGGAGGATATTTGCAAATATACCCCATATTTGCCATAGCTGCCAGGCTTGGCAGACGGTATAGCAACGGCAGTTTTTTATAGTATTCAGGAAGAGCCTGTCTACTGTTTCATTTACCCCGTCGCTTCTTACGACACCTACGGGGTGATTCTTTTAAACCGCACCATTAAACGACGGTAAAATTGTACATTTTTAATAATAAAAAACTTGAAAGGTGTCTTCTTCGTTGCTACGTATATATGCAACATGAATAATAAATCCTCTATTTACCTTTGCTACGGAAACGTGGATTTGGTTTTAGAGCTGTATCTCTTGCATGAAGCTTGGAAGTGCTTTCTTAATATATCTACATAATGTTTGAAATACTTATGTTTGAATTACAACGGTCTTACTTATAAAACTCGACGTCAATTTTAGGTATTTTAATGTCCCTCTCCTTTCTCTAAATGGCACTAGAAATTTTACATGGTAGGGCCACACCGCAGCTATATTATGGTTGTAGCATGAACAGGCCGGCTCGACCAGGGTAGGATCACGCTCTCACAGAATACTGGCGTAAACTAGCAGCTTAAAGCTGCTGTATTTCGTATAGTGTAAAGAACAGGAGTCCCTTTCTACTGGATACAGGGCATTTCATCTCAGTCCTCAGAGGTGACAACCCATCTGCATTTTGATTCTTAATTGACGATAAATGTAGATGTCTGTGGGCCACAGCATCCATTAACCATCGGGTGGACTGTGTGCTCGTAAGTCATCCTTATTTTACAACAAAAAAAACACATAGGTATTAAACTGAATGCGAAGCTGAAGCGTTAATCAACGATTTGAAGTGTTGCCGTTTAGCAAAATTTTTCTCGAAGTTAACTGCTATATTACATAATCTGCTTTTGTTATCCAGCCAGTCTGTAATTATACTGTTACAGGCTATGACACATTTCATGCATTTTGCTAATTTTTTGAATTCTGAAAGAATAAGGGTGACAAACACCTAAACCTGATGGTAAGTGAATGCTATGGCCTATAGACATCTACATCTATCCTGGACTAAGAATTAAAATGGCAGATGCATTACCACCCCTGACAACTAAGATGGAATGTGGTTTGCAGTAAAAAGGGTCCCTGGGTCTCCGGTTCTCTACTCTACGAAACACACCAGCATTAAGCTGCTATTTCTCGTGGGTACCATAGTATAGGTGCAGCATGGCTCTACGACGAAAACATATATCATCATCATCATCATCATTACAGCCCTTCACAAGTCCACTGCTGAACATAGGCCTCCCCCAAGTAATGCCACAAAGCACGGTCCTGAGCCACCTGCATCCATCGACTTCCTGCATATCTTACCAGGTCGTCACTCCATCTAGTGGGGGGTCGCCCTACACTACGCCTACCGGTACGGGGCTGCCACTCGAGAACCTTTCTTCCCCATCGGTTATCGGTTCTTCGAGCTATATGGCCGGCCCATTGCCACTTCAGCTTACTAATCCGTTGGGCTATGTCGGTCACTCTGGTTTTACTGCGGATATCCTCATTTCTGAGTCTATCACGCAGAGAAACTCCGAGCATAGCCCTCTCCATAGCTCGCTGAGCGACCTTGAGCGTCCTCATACGGCCAGCAGTGAAGGACCACGTCTCAGATCCGAAAACATATATAGGGTCGGGGAAAAGTTTCTTCGTAGTTTATATACAAATTCAAGGCCATATTGCCATTTTGTTCGATAACTTGTTGCATATTGTAGGTAAACATAATCCCATTAATGTAAAAATCTTGGGATATTTGAATAAAACTATTATTTACGGATTTTATCGCGTTTAATTACATTAATTTATTGTTTTTATTATCCCGACGTTTCGGGTGCTTTACAGCGCCCATGGTCACGGGGGGGGACTGAGATGTTTGACGTCCCAATGTCATAGTTAGTCCGGCTACCTTCAGTTTTTTAATATTAATTTTTGGTCCGATTTACGCAAAACGAGCTTATAGTATCATGAAGTCTTGCAGTGGTATGCTTGGGTTTGGGTTTAATTTTGTTAATTATAGGATCCCAAGCAGATGGTAGCACTCAACCATCTTCTCTATTGAAATTTGGATGTTTTTTAATTTCAATAGCCTCGCGTATCATCCTTGGTAGGAATCGGTGTTCTTTTGCGAGAACTTGTGGTTTATCAAATCTAATGTAATGGTGGGGACGATCTTGAACATGTTCGCAGACTGCAGACTTCCCGGAGCGTCGGTGCTTCACATCAGCTATATGTTCCTTCACGCGGGTTTTTATAGATCTCTTTGTTTGACCTATGTAAGAGAGACCACATTCACAATCTAGCTTGTACACACCTGCATCTTGTAGAGGAATATTACATTTGATGGATGGTAAAAATTGACTAATCTTCTTCAGCGGCTTGTAGTATGTCTTAATGGACGCTCGCTTCAAGATGTAGCCAATCTTGTCCGTGACTCCTCTAACATATGGTAGTAGAGCAGGCGCGCGCTCGACTGTGGCCGGCTTCACTCGTTCACTGTGACGTAGGCGCGGGACCCGAAGCTTGTTGTCTTGCAATACTTGCTTGACATGCTGAAGCTCCGCAGCCAGATGTTTTCTGTCACAGATCCCTCGTGCTCTCTGAAACAAAGATTTACCCACGGTAGCTAACTGTGAAGGATGATGGTGAGATTCACCATTTAGATATCGGTTGGTATGGGTCTTTTTCCTATACACAGTGTGACCAATAGTGTTATCAGGATTTCGGATGACTAAAACATCTAGGAAAGCTAAAGAATTATTTGCCTCTAACTCCATTGTGAATTGTATTTTAGAGTTTATGGAGTTAAGGTGGTCTAAAAATGCAGTTACTTTGTCAGATGGTAAAATTGTAAAAGTGTCGTCTACGTACCGCTTGTAGAACCTTGGATTTACAGGAGCAGTAAGAAGGGCTTTCTCCTCAAAGTCCTCCATGAATATGTCGGCGACTATGGGAGACACAGGTGAGCCCATCGCCACACCATCTACGTGCTTGTAGAACTCCTCCTTCCACAATAGATAGCCAGATGTGAGGCAATGTTCAAGTAGTATTGCATATTCTTGAGGCATGTTATTTTCTTCTAGCTTCCTAGTTACGATTGAGATGCAGTCCACAATAGGTAGGCATGTAAATAGTGACTGAACATCAAAACTGACCATAGTTTCATTGTTAGCGAGATGTAGGCTTTTATCTCACTGACAATATGGTATGAATCCTTTGTGTGTGCTCTGGTATGTCCTCTCAGTGGTGATAGTATTTTTGCTAAGTATTGTGCCAGCTTATAAGTTGGTGAATCGATCTGGCTCACTATGGGACGTAGTGGAGCGTTTGGTTTGTGTATCTTCGGTAACCCATACAACCTCGGTGGTTTGGCACATGATGGTATTAGCGAATTCACGTCGAGATTTAATTTTTCGGAGTATTTCTTTATTAAATCGCTAGTTGTTTTAAGCGTGTTAGTTGTAGGGTCTGTTTTGACCTTTTTATATGTACTTTCGTCCGATAAAAGTTGTTGTATTTTAAAATTATATTCCGACGCGTCCATTACCACCGTAGCATTTCCTTTATCCGCGCGGAGAATCGTGAGTTCTGGTCTGTTCCGTAAGTTATTTAGCGCTATAAATTCGTCTTTGGGAAGGTTTGGTTTCGGCACTGAACTACGACGTAACAAGGACGAAATATCTTGACGTATGGCCTCCAAATCTTCCTTACCGATATTATTCTTAAACAGACAATCCTCAACACTGCAGATAATTTCTTCGTACGGGATTTTTCGCGGAGTTAATGCGAAGTTCATTCCCTTCGCTAATACTTTCATTGTCGGTTCGTCCAGTGTATGTTTTGACAAATTATAGACAGTGCGTTGTTTATAGTTTGTGTCTATGGTCAACGGTTGTTTATTGTTCTGGCGTTGACTTGGATGTTTGGCATTTGATTTGATCGTTAATTTTTGGTATTTTTCTATTTGTTTATTTTTGTATTCATTGTATTTTGATGTTTCTCGTTTGTTTAAAGTTTCGATGCAATTATTAAAATCAAATGTCGTTAAAATTGTCTTTAGTTCACTGGACAAATTGTCTATGGTGTTGTTTATGAAATGTAAATCGAACCGTTTCTGCTGAATCACCGTCCGTAACAACTTTTTACTTGCCTGATTTAAGATCTTAGCGCTTCCTCGAATGTCCTTCTTTGTTGATATTTTGACACACGTAGGAATGAGATTATGGTCTCTGCATCTCTTCAAAAAATTTAAAGATGTTATATATCTTGCGCGCTTGGTTTTAAGATCTTCTAATCGGCGAATTTTATTTGCTATTACCAGTCCGTACTGGTTCACATAATGATTTCTTAAATTTACGCGAACACTACACATTGAATAAAACTATTATTTACGGATTTTATCGCGTTTAATTACATTAATTTATTGTTTTTATTATCCCGACGTTTCGGGTGCTTTACAGCGCCCATGGTCACGGGGGGGGACTGAGATGTTTGACGTCCCAATGTCATAGTTAGTCCGGCTACCTTCAGTTTTTTAATATTAATTTTTGGTCCGATTTACGCAAAACGAGCTTATAGTATCATGAAGTCTTGCAGTGGTATGCTTGGGTTTGGGTTTAATTTTGTTAATTATAGGATCCCAAGCAGATGGTAGCACCCAACCATCTTCTCTATTGAAATTTGGATGTTTTTTAATTTCAATAGCCTCGCGTATCATCCTTGGTAGGAATCGGTGTTCTTTTGCGAGAACTTGTGGTTTATCAAATCTAATGTAATGGTGGGGACGATCTTGAACATGTTCGCAGACTGCAGACTTCCCGGAGCGTCGGTGCTTCACATCAGCTATATGTTCCTTCACGCGGGTTTTTATAGATCTCTTTGTTTGACCTATGTAAGAGAGACCACATTCACAATCTACCTGCATCTTGTAGAGGAATATTACATTTGATGGATGGTAAAAATTGACTAATCTTCTTCAGCGGCTTGTAGTATGTCTTAATGGACGCTCGCTTCAAGATGTAGCCAATTTTGTCCGTGACTCCTCTAACATATGGTAGTAGAGCAGGCGCGCGCTCGACTGTGGCCGGCTTCACTCGTTCACTGTGACGGGATTATATATTATTGGGATATTTGATTAAAAAAATGCGACAATTAAGTAGCACGAATGGGTTGGCTTGGAAAAAGACCACACCCTCTCAGAATACCAGCGTAAAATAACAGTTTAATGCTGCTGTGTTTCGTACGATGAGTATAAAAAACCGGAATCTCTTAACTGGAAACGAGGCTTTCTTTTATTTATTTTAAGTTAGTGGCATGTGCCCTTAGGCTGCAGTAACTTACCGTTACGTGTACTTTTGTGTGTCACGTCAATGTTAAAAAAACTATCATATGTTGACCCTGCCCTTGAAACTTAACCCCTGTGTATATTTAGCATATGCGCTTCAAGTTAAACGTCCGGACAACATGTTAAGTGAAAAGCTTTTATGGTTAATGTCATTTTCATTTGCCCCAACATAACTGGCTTGTTAAGTAAACATGAGCTTATTTGTTAAATAAATTTCGTAGGTTAATAGTTCTATAGAATTTTTATGGTGTCCATATTAAAAATATTGATGTAGGTTGAAGATCGGAATAATAAAGATCTTCAATTTCTTGAAAACCAGTTTTTATTTTTTTACAGATTTTATAGGTATACCTAGTCTAAATTACAGTGCTAATATAAACCGAATATTACTATCCCACCTGATCATAAGTGGATTCTGTTGTCCATAGACACATCTATCATCGCTTTGCAGATACGTTTTCACTCCAAAAGGGTCTCCGTTTCTCGACACTCACCGTACAAAACACAATAGCATTAAGCTGCTATTTTACTCTAGTATTTTGTAAGAGCGTGGTCCTTCCCCGGTCTAGCAGACATATTCGTCCTGCAGCTTTAATACAGCTACAGCGCGATTCTATCGCGTAATTTTTTTTTCTTAAAATTCAAATTACGAAAAGTATGAATGTCAAGTTTCATCATTAACTATACGTGTGATAACAATGACGTCTCTTCATAGTGTACTTTTGAAAATAATAAGCATCCGCCTTTGTTCCGTGCTTCAGAGTCATTTCGGTAGGTCTCACTCTCATTACGTCGAATGTAAAATTTACTCTCCTTGAAAAGTAGGTAGGTATGTCAAAGATGCCTGGCTTTTCTATTTTCAGCGTTTCATGTTTTATAGTACCTACTTTGCTTATATGGAGTGTCTCGTTTGATAAAAGTTGCAACACTAATGCACAAAATGGCACATGATATAATACAATGAATTTTTAACGTGGTATCTACGTGGTGGATCTACGTGGTAGAATCATGCTGCAGTTATATAGTAGTATAATTGTAGCACGAATGGGTCGGCTCGACCAGGATTATGCTCTCACAGAATACTAGCATCCAATAGCAGCTTAATACTGATGTGATTCGTATGGTGAGTGAAGAGACCGGAGACGTGAGACCCCTTTTACTGGAAACGAGGCATTCCATCTTAGTCCTCACGGGTGACAACGCATCTGCATTTTGATTCGTAATCGAGGATAGATGTAGATGTCTATGGGCCACAGCAACCACTTACCATCAGGTGGACTGTGTGCTCGTTTGTCACCCTATCCTATAAAAAAATGTTATAATTTATTTGAATTAGATATATTGCATTGTAGGAATTATGAGTCTCCTAAACATCGAATGATTAGAGCGTTGCCTTTAGCAACAGATGCATGTAATCAATAATTTTTGTCATTATTTAAAAGTTGATTTTAAATGAATTTATAACACATAAAACAAATTAGAACGTGGAATGTGATGATATCGAACATCAATAATGCACTTTTAGGTGTAGTTTTAAGCTTAAAAAAACTTATACAACGCGCATTGATCATGAGAGTGATGGTCCTAATAATTATTTTATTTTATCCTGGTGATCCTGACCAGGATACTAGGATAAAATTATTAAATTATTGTATTGTCATTTTCGTTGTACGGTCATTGATACGAGTGCAAATTTTAAAGTCAATGGGCCGTCTACAAGTTGGTCTAAATTTCACTAAAATATTCCGTTTCATAGATAAATAGATACACGCGAAGCTAATATATAGATACGATAGAGATAGAGATACAGATACATACGAGATAATATAGATAGATACACACTAAAAGCGTGTTAAAAATACATCATGTATACGTCGAACGGCTAGCTATACGCCTGTTAGTTTTGAGAGCTTTAAAGAGTCCGACGCGTGATCAAGTGTGTGTTTGCGAACTTTATTATGTCCCCAAAATATTTTATTTCTCAGCCATTCAGGAAAGCGTGTTGTAATTAATGATGTTGTCTTTATCCAATTAAAATTTTGACAAATGCCGGTAAATCGAACGCAAGTTGCTCGTGTACTCTTTTGCGTACAGAACTTTACGGCGACATTTATCCCCTAAGCTACCATGACTATCCAATGTATTTGTAATAAATGTCCAATCTGCTCAAAATTTATTATTAATTTATAGCTATATATCACGGTTCACGGCTAAAAGCCAAAGTGTAGCTACATTTAGGTTTAGGCGGCTACAACGAGGTGCATCCGAATGTGGTCGAGGAATAGATTTATTCGTGGTATGAACATGGTGATATCAGAAGTAATATTTAGCCTAGGGTTACCTGTACGAATAATTTATCAATTACTAGCTTGTTAGGCAGACGTTCTGCCCTTTTCGACAACCCGTTATCATATAAAATCATATATTGAGGGTCACTTATCGGAATAAAAGCTATTATATATCTCAAGTGTGACCAAACTGCACATAGTGTGAAAAATTTAATTGAAATCGGTTCAGTTGTTTATCAGTTCATCGCGGACAAATAATGTGACATGTAATTTTTATAGTATATAAATGGTTGCGACTGCGACGAAGTAAATTTTCTCCATTAAACTTCTCACTTTACTTAAAACTAGACTTGCAACGAATAGTATATTCGGCTTTACGCCGAATACCGAATATTCTGCGGGCTTCCTGGCCGAATATCCGAATATTCGTCAAAGGTATACGGCCGGGAAGGAAGTAGTATTTATTCAGAGCGTATTTCCTCTAAAGATTGTCTACGAGAAGAAAAGAAGTAAGCTACTGGAAATGCAGAAAAATAGCCTTTATGCACCGTAATCTTCCACTTCTGAATTTTAATTACGATGATTCACGTGCATAAACATTTATTTTATAGTTTTTAGTTAATTTTTAAAATACGGAAGTTGGCTACGTACCTATGACTACTTTAACGATTACAAGAAAACACATTATTATAAAATAAATCATAATTTTAATATCACCAATACTTTTTTATAGAATAAAAGTGAAAAACGAGCAAACAGTTCACCTGATGGATGCTGTGTGCGTGGATGCTGTGGCATATAGACACCTAAATCTATCCTCGATTAAAAATCAAAATGCAGCTGCGTTGTCACCGCCGAGGATTAAGATGGAATACCTGGTTTCCAGTAAAAGGACCACAGAAGCATTATGTATGTGATTATAAACTACAAAAAATACTTAAGTATTCGGTATTCGACCTATCGGGATAAAAGTAGCCGAATAGACTGAATACTGAATAATAGCCGATTATTCGTTGTAAGTCTATCTAAAACCAATATCATGCAAGTAATTTAGATAAATATTATTCAAATGTATTTAAAACCCGTTACATATATTGTAGGATTTTTTTAATGTTTTCCTGTAGTTTTTTCATCGCTACCACACTGCAGATAACTAAAAACTGTATGTTAATATGCGCGTGCAACTTAAATCCTTCAACAACGCAATTACATTTCGTCGTTCACTAAATGCGTTTCATATGTTCATCAACCGTCATGGCTTTGAGGTTTTCACTAACTCGTGCGTCACCAGATTCTTCACGCTAAGACGCGCATAAAAATAACTGGTCAAGTGCGTGTCGGTAATTTATTCTGGTGTCGGGCCACGCAGAATGTTAGAGGTAGGATTCCGTAGTTGCCTGTCACAACTACGGAATCCTACCTCTGTCACACACTTACGCTATTACCGCTATTACGATTAAAAATGGGCCCAAGTAGGACGATGGTAACCGAAGAATTTTCGATTTTGAAAGTAATACAATCAACATACAAATTATTCACATGCGTAGTTGACTATATATATATATATATATATATATATATATATATATATATATATATATATATATATATATATATATGTACTGTACTGCAGGGAATATATATATATATATTCCCTGCAGTACAGCCCCCAAAATATATAGGACTGTAACGAACCTTCCCGTAAACCACCACTTCATAAACTATTCCGAGGGTCGCCCGCGTAAACCAAGAGTACCACGAATGAAACTGTATGAATACTTTGAATGAGGCCTACAATAATTACCAACTAAAAAATAAGCGAAAGTAGTGGGTAAAAAAAATCCTTCCTCCCTATCCCGCAAAGTATAGCTATAAATAATAGTAATATGTCTTACAATAACATCACAACGTTATAATGTGCAGCTAGTTTTAGGTAATTTTTCTATAGAATTGTAACGAAATTTTTACTAATCCAAGTGCATTTTATAAGTTGGTCGACTATTACTCGTTAACTTGTTAATTTTACCTAGCTGTGATTGTTTTCCTTTTAACTTCATTATATATAATATATATGTAGACCTTTCACATTTCCAAAAATAGTGGTTTACTTGGTAGAGGGGCGGACACACGACCCTAATAAAAATACCACTTTAAACCTTAATATCTCGCGAACGGATCTCTCACTGAATCGAAAAAATATTGTTCTTTACCTGCAATTTTTTAACGGGAAAAAATTTCATCCTCCCTTATCCATAGTCCATAGGTATGTACGGGAGGTACCCAAAATAAAAATATTTTGGATTTCACAGTGTTAGGCCTGATTAATATCTATTACTATGTCAAATTACAGATGTGTATCACCGAGGTTCTCTGAGTAAAATCGCGGACGGTCGGACGGACATGACGAAACTATAAGGGCCTTGTTGTTTGACTACGGAACCCTAAAAATGAATCATAATTAAAAAAAAGTACGATTATGATTCAAATGTGCATTTTATTTAAATGCAATTCTTTTTTTTTACAATTGCAAGCAACTGTGATAAATGAACAGTCTTTGTAAGTGGATGCTGTGGCCCATGGTATCAAAGTACAGATTCGTTGTCACCCCCTAGTGACTAAAATGGAATGTGTCGTCACCATCACCCCCAATACAAAACATATCACACAAACAAACCAATACCTACGAAGCATATTCTGCTATTAAATTAGTAAAAAGCCAACAGATTTTATTTTACCGTATTGTCGTCCCGAATTCGAATATAGGACGCAGCATTCAGCATTCAAATGCGCTAACCACTAAGTAATTTTTTTATAATAGGATAACAAATGAACACAGTCCACCTGATGACTGGCCCACAGAAAACTAAATCTACGAAACACAGCAAAATTAAGCTGCTATTATTACTCTCGTATTGGTATTGTGTCCTTCCTTGGTTGAGCCGACCCATTCATGCTAAAACCACAATATAGCTAGCATGGCTCTATCCCTTATAAAATTGGGTCGTTACCAGTCACGTCGATGTATTATTTTTAATCAGAAGCACCCTAAAACCCCTTAATGTAAATGCAATAATCGTGTGCGCGATCCTCCAACGCCTCAGTGAACTATGACCTAGTTCCCTGGATCTACCTGGGATGCGCCTGTGACGTCAGTCCGAGACGTCACAGTTGACACGGTGCCCTATTTAGCGATCGGGGGTCGGAGTCCCATTCAGGTTTAATACGTGCACAGCGCGGAGCTATTTTTGGAAAAACAACTTCATTCATGGAGGCTCGATGCATTTTGACGGAAGTGAGACTGGTGATATATCCGAGGATTCGTTCTGGTTTTGTGTTTAAGCATTGAGTTACATTCATTAGTTGAAGTTGTCAGTAATTGAATAGACGGTGTTAGTGGCCGGAAATTTGGTCCGTGGTTTCCTACACCGTTACATTATGTGGTCGAATAGAATACGTTGCACGCGGCGGAAATTTGATTATCTCTACTTTCAATATAGGAAATGACAACGGTAGAATGAAAAAAAATTATGTTTATGTGCAAATAATATGACTTTGTTGTGTAATATCGAGTAGCAGTTTTATGTTACTGATGTACTAACTTAATAATAAAAATTATTTGATATTTGCACTCATTCGAATTTTACAAATGATTATTTAAGGTGATATGATGGTGGTTTTCCTATTTCACATATTTTTTTAAGTTTTATACATTACAAACCAAATTTTGGTATATAATTCTTGACTATCTGATCTTTAATTGCATAGAAGGAAAACACCGTATCATTTAATTTTCTCGATAGTATTTTATAGAAAAAAATTGCAAAGTAGGCTCTAAATAGTTACGTTTCTTCATGACACCACAATATTTTTACGAATAAGTTCATGGAATTATTTTTAAATCATAGTAAATAATCATATCTAAGTTCCCACAAACCATTTTTTAATCCATAACGAAGTTTAATAAAAAAATGTTTGGCGCTTACTTAGTTTTTTTCCGAGCGTTGCTCAATGTAGCTATCTCATAATTTGCGTATAATGAAGTCATTGCATCACTTTTATTTTGACCCCAAAACTGCGATTAATTTTCAAGGTATCCTCTTAAACATTAGAAGTTAGTGAAAAGTGTGTCCAATATATCAACTATTTTGTATATTTCAAAGGGGCACGAAGTTGATTTATTATTTTGGCCGCAATTTGCGAAAATGTATTAACACACTCTAAAAATTGTCTACTGCGTAACCTTTTTATAATGATCAATATAGTAATGTTTCGTAATTTTTATTTACTTTTTCACGCAAAATTAAATGCTGTAGTAAAATAAGTCTTAACAATAGTTTAGTTTTTATATCAAAAGTAATCAATAAATTGTATCTTGCGCTACCAATATAAAAAAAAACGACGCAGCTTTTCATTAAAACTAAATAAATAGATAACCTACATAATTAGATAAACGCAAAAAATCTACCCTACAGATGCCCTTTTATCTACGGTATATTGTGATATAAAAATATAGATTCTGTTGTAGGCAGGAAGAACACCACGTTTAAAATTTAAAATTAGTCACAAAAAGTTACTTCAGAGACAAACTTGGTAACCGCCTAAGACATAAAATCAACAAACTTGTTATAAATATTTAAAAAAATACTTTTAAACATAATGACTTTGAAGTAAGTAACAATCATACTAATAAGTACAATAAATTTAAAACTTAATTTTCAAATAAGGAACAAAATATTATCTTATTTAGGATAAATATTCTACTATTAATTATCAATTCCATCTTATTTATAATCTTGAGATCAAATTTGGATCGTAATTATTTTTCAAATATATCAATGGACTCAGTAAATTTATACATATCTTCCTCCAGAAGACTTGGAACCGGTAAGATGCTAATAACATCTTCATAATTTACGTAGCTTATATCCTTTTTGTCTAGTCTGAACTTCTTCGCATCATTACCAACTACCCGTAAAAACATCACATTCACGCCGTGTGAGCGTATTATTTTCATGTATATTTACGATAATTATTGCTACAAATATTACTCGTAGATTTACACACAAAATATAACATTCTTCAGCGCTTTGTCTGTTCTTTGTTGCTAAGAATCAGTTCATAGTGGGCAACAATCAATACAAATCAGTTAAATTAAAGTTTCTGTTTATAATGTCATAATAACAGCTTTTTATGAAATGCATATGAAAGTATATATGGTACTTCTAACGAAAACAGTTTATTTTTAAATTTTGTGTATCTGTCTGTTTGCTCGAAACGGCTGGACCTATTTTGACGGGACTTTCACTGGCAGATAGTTGATGTTAGAAGGAGTAATAGGCTAATTTAATTTAAGAATAAGCATTTTTCAAAATGACAACCTTACTTGACCGACGTCTCATTGCAGACTTAATGTTTCTACACAAGCTACTGCATAACAAAATCAAAAGTACGCACCTCGATTACATCAAATTAATTATCCCATACTCCCGTACAAATATCCCCGATATCCAATTCGCAAACTATTTAGCATAGGTACCTTGCCACAAAACGAATTTAGGCGCGCATTATCCCCTAGCCAGAATATGCAACACACACATACAATGAAATTATGACCATGATACCGGACATCGACATTTTCAATGACTCTGCCCGATGCTTCAAAAAAAAAATTGACCGATTTCTTTTCACCCTCTCAACACACACTCATTCCTTAGTTAGTTTTTTTTTTAATATTAGTTATTTTGTATTCAGTACCATTATAATTATTAGCTCAGTGGTTAACGCTTGCTGTAAATATAACAGAACGCGAGTAACCCGGGTTCGATCCCCGCCGGCACCAATGAAATTGTTAATTGCAATTTTAAGTGCTGATTTACTTAATTTTTAGTGCTCGGAGGTGAAGGAAAACATCGTGAGGAAACCTGCATGTCTGAGGAATAAGAAAAAAAAATATTTCGAAGACATGTGAAGTTCGTCAACACGCATTTGGGCAGCGCGGCGGACACATCCTTGCCCTAAAACCCTCTCAGAAATGAGGGGAGGCCTGAGCCCAGCAGTGGGACGTATATAGGCTGTAACTTTACTTTTTTTACTTTTACCATTATAATAGAATAAGAAGCTACACATTACGGTAAATATTGTGTATACCTGTAATTGGCAAACATATTTAACCATATATTATATTTGTTATCGTGTTGTTAATGTTTCATGTGTTTTGCTGTTGGTATACCTTATAAATAAATAAATAAATATAGTGTACCGCGCAAAGAAATTAAAACCTTAAATTACACGCTGCTAAAATCGTGGGAAAATATTACGTAAAGTGAGACGAGAAAAATTCTTAACATTTTCACAACAATGTATTTTCCGTCACGTCTCTCGTTAAATACAGACAAATGCTGGGCATTGGCCCAGAAAAACAACGGTAATCCTAATCTAAACATTTTACCTTCACCGATGATAACGTATTGCTCATTGACATACATACTATCTTACTAATAACTTAACTATTATGTAAAACGATACAAAGTCTTAGTATTTACTTGCTGGAGTTTTAACGTAAGCGTATTTTTTATTGAATAAGTGTTATAAATGAGCACACAGTCCACCTGATGGTTTGTGGATGCTGTGGCCCATAGACATTTACATTTATTTTAAGACTCATAATGCAGATACGGTGTCACCCCTGAGGACTAAGATGGAATGCCTCGTTTCCTGTAAAAATGTGTCTCCGGCACACTACACTCACCATACTGAACACAGTGGCATTAAGCTGCTATTTACGCTGGTATTCTGTGAGATCGTCTTTCTACCCCGGTCAAGTCGAGCCATTCATGCTACAACCATATTAAGAGCTGCGCTGCAGCCTAGCTCTACCACGTAAAAATAACACACACTAACATCGTTTCTTCATTTGCTTCGAAATCTACTTCATCCTCAGCCTGTAATTGTACATTGCTGGACGTGGGATTCTTCCGTTATAATGACCGCTTTACCGCGTGATGCAAAGCAAGAGTAATAAACGAGTCCATTACTAGTAAGATGTCATCATCATCATCATCATTACAACCCTTCACAAGTCCACTGCTGAACATAGGCCTCCCCCAAGTAACGCCATAAAGCACGGTCCTGAGCCACCTGCATCCATCGACTTCCTGCATGTCTTACCAGGTCGTCACTCCATCTAGGGGGGGGGGTCGCTCTACACTACGCCTACCGGTACGAGGCTGCCACTCGAGAACCTTTCTTCCCCATCGGTTATCGGTTCTTCGAGCTATATGGCCGGCCCATTGCCACTTCAGCTTACTAATCTGTTGGGCTATGTCGGTCACTCTGGTTTTACCGATGTAAAAGTAAGATGTGTTGGTATCAAAATGCAGCAAATGGCGACTCGATTAAGAATCAATATTCAGATACGTTGTCACCCCTGAGGACTTAAATGGAACGCCTCATATCACGAATATACACAAACACAACCATAAATATAATTTTAGATACAGCCCTAACCTGTCAATATTATATAAGTACCTAATAACATTAAAATGCTTTTGCACAGCATCCTAGGGCAACCAAATAGCTGAAAACCAGTTATGTGTGAGACTATTGTACCATCGCAGCACAAGCTGAGCCTTTTCCTTTTTATTTTATGTTACCTTTTAAGTTAGAGGGAATACATTTTTATTACCAAAATTTGTATACATTTCGCATAATTCTTTATATATATAAATTACGTGTCACGTTGTTTGTCCGCGATGGACTCCTAAACTACTTAACCGATTTTGATCAAATTTGCTCACCATGTGCAGTTTGGTCCAACTTGAGAGATAGGATAGTTTTTTTGCCCATGAGTTAGGTACCTACAATTTTTTTGCGAATTTAAGGATTTTTAATAGGACATGACAAAGGGTCGTCGAAAAGGGCAGAATAACGTCTGCCTGGCAAGCTAGTATTTAAATAAATAATGAATTGGTTTATTCAAGTGATAATTTCTGCCTACTTTAATACAATTAAATTGATTTTATTTTCTAGCAGCCTCCCCAGATTCGCCTGAGTGGGATGTATTAATGTGGCGTTATTTATTTTTAACATAATAAAAAACATTTATTGTAAAAAAATCTTTTATTAAAATACTCATCAAGTCATCCCTGAGAACTAAGATAATTGCCTCAATTTATACATAGTCGATAAAGGTCTTTTATTCTCGTCGTCCTTCATTTTGTTGCTTTATAACGCTGAAAGCGCTGCCATCACGCCATAGTAGCGTAAACGAACCGGGTAACATCCGAAGCCCATAATCACGATATCGAAATTTAATACGACTGCATATATAGAACGGGCTTCGTACTGCATCACGGAGGATTGGCCGATCCCCGATCTGAACACCTTGCTTGGCTACATTTTCAGTCCCCGGCCAAGCTGTTATCCTGTGAGAGTGATCATGCTCCGTCAAACCGACTCATTTTCCTGCAGTCATAATTCACCTGTAACGCGGACCTCCTACATTGGCTGCAATGATGATTTAGATATAATTGATATACAGAACGCGGCGCATATAAACATATGCATAAACTATAGCTCCAATGTGCAATGAGGCGGCATGAACTAGATAGGACGTCCTCTTAGGCTCAATTTACATTGCTGCGGAACGCAATGGAAACGAATTTTTGTAATGTCATTGTACTTACGTATTAAAATGGCCCAAAAAGAAGTCGCCCATCTTCCGGGGAGTTCCCGCACATTTTTGAAGATTCCCGATATCGACGCAGTCCGTGGAATCCGTCGGAAGTGGGACGAAGGTGACGTTTGCGTTTGTTCCCTAAATCATCAACCCAAATGTTTTTTCCTTTATCTGATATTATTCCTTTTCTCATCATTTGTTTCTTCTTCTGCCCCACAAATAAGCAATACGAAAATAATATTCAATCAACTCTCGGGCATTCTCACCAATTCGCGCGTCTTCTCGCTAAATTGAGCCTAAAGATTGGATCGCACTAGGCGGAACTGCACCGCGTCGCAACTGAGCGACACGACGCGTCAAAGTATTCTTTATATGAAATTATATGAGACAATACTCACTAAGCGGCAACGGAACTACATTGTAGCAGAACTGCGCGGCAAAGTTGATCAACTGACCAACTCGCTAACTGACCTGAGACAACCGGACTTCAAAGACAGTTTCCACAGACGGAAGATGCGCGTCTTCTTCTTTGGCTCATATTATCTAGTTTGTACGTTAACATAAAACTCATCAAACTATGCTAGGTACATTTCGTTACAAAAATTCGCTTCCATTCTGTTCCGTGGCAATGTAAATTAAGCCTAATAGAACATTGCAGCATTAAGTCGACACCGATAGCATGACGCAGTCGAAACAGAAAGCATCACATTTTGGTCCTCAAGGTCAGACATAACAACACAGTTATGCCTATTTCTTATCAACATACATGCAGGTTTTACAACGTGGTAGAGCCACACTGCAGCTATTATGGTTGTAGCATGAATGGGTCGGCTCGACCGGGGAGGGACCACGCTCTCATAGAATACCAGCGTAAAATAGCGGCTTAATGCTGCTGTGTTTCGTATGGTGAGTGTAGAGAACCGGAGACCCGTTTTAATGGAATCGAGGCACTCCATATTAGTCCTCAAGGGTGACAACGTATCTGCATTTTGATTCTTAAGCGAGGTTAAAAATGTAGATGTCTATGGGCCACAGCATCCACTTACCATCAGGTGGGCTGTGTGCTCGTTCACCCTTATACTATAAAAAAAGGTTGACACAGTATGACAAAATTAAGTTTGAAAAACAATGGCAATAATACTGATCCAATACTTTCGGATGCCAATCACTATCTATACGTGACTAGGTGGAACATTTTCATGGGTGCATGATTGTGTTCAGAACTAGGTACATGGAATGTTACATTCGATCTTTCTTTAAAAAAAAGTTGTCCTAAGTTTACAGTTACGCTAAAATTTTCTCCTGTTTCATGTGCTTGTGAAATTCATGTCTGCATACATGAATTTCACAAGGACAAATATCCAGACCCGGAACAATTATGTGTAGGCACTAGGCAAGGTCATACAAATATACTCATGTTAGTGTTATGGAAGACTGGAGTTTTCTAACACAAGTTATTATATCGAAAAGAGAGATGTGGTCTACATCCCCAGTTATATTATTTGTATGATCATTTACTGAATAAACTGTTTTCATTTAATTTATGCTTTGTTTTACAACTTAAGCTTTTACGGTCGCGGTTCTTACAATAAATAATCTCGCGTGCATGATTGAAATTAAATACGTATGACACACTATATACACATACTATATCATAAGCCCTTTCTAAATATAATATGTGCTTCTTCCAAGAATCCACTTTTCGCAAGAGACAGTCCTGAGCTATCTGTATTTATTGGAAAAAATTAGGGCAGTACTAAATACAAAATATTCTCATTTTTTTTTTGGAAGGCTGACCTAAGTCCACCAAACTTTAATTAAGATTTAAAATGCAGGAGTTTTGTCACCCCTGAACACTAAGATGGAATGCCTGGTTACCAGTAAAAATGGACCCCGGTACTCGGTACTCCTCATGCGAAAGTCTGCAGTATTATGCCTCTATTTATCCGACTGCCCCAGAAATAGGGTAACGTTTTTCGAGAGTATACACGGCTTGATGGATTTTAACATATGAGATGTTAGATGAGTCTTAACTGTAGAAGATATTGCATCTACAAATACAAAGAAAGGGAGGGGATTTTTTTTAAATAAATTACATCCTTACGTACATACAATAAATAAAATCAGGAGAACCGTGTGCCCGTTTGTCACCCTTATTCTATAAATAAAATCATAATAACGCCACGTTAATGATTCGTTTTAACCCAGGCAAAACCGGGATACTATTCTTTTTTCTTATTAGGATAAACATTACCCCTACACGAGGATTTTCTTCTGTATCGTAGAGGCAGTTTACAAACATAAATTGAACAAGAAAACATTCAGACCAGGTGCTAATATTTGTAGTGCATACAAATACTTCTTCTATGCGGAATTCGAAACCGCGGCCCTCGGCGCAGTAACACATTGCTGCGCCACGTCACGGAGCCTTCAAACTCTTTCTTAATAATACATATTGCTCCTTTAACATGTCTATTGCATTTCCTGGCTTTATAGCCAGGAATTTCTTCTCGACGCCTACACGTAAAAACAAATCTACCTCTGTCGTCTTCAATTGACTTTGTGACCTTGTTGTCACTGTATACAGAATATAAAGACCGATATCGATTGCGTACTCGGCATTGCTATAAAACCATTTAATACATCCTACTTCGACACGCAGGCTTGACATAACCGATATTTCCATATAATAACAATTTTATACAAAGATATGCTTAAGAATTTGTGCTATTGAAAAAGAATTTTTTTCTTATTTGTACTTTTATAAATGCGATCGTGCTTGCTAGTTTGTCCTTTCACGGTGCAACGGAGTAATAGAACGGCGTGGTTTTGGTACTAAGGTAGTTTATGGACCGCAGGTTGGCATAGGCTACTTTTAATCCCGGAAAACGCACGGATTCTGTAGGATAGATCTGGAGTAAAATTCTGTATTTACATAATATTATTTATGCTGCCTTAGGTCTGTTACACATTGGTTGTGATTTTTCGAAATTACATCGTTTTCCGACCTCAACGCAGGCGAATCCGCGGGCTAAAAGTAGTATGAAATAAATAAATCTTGCTGTGTGTTCTGTACCGTGGTTCACTTACAAATGAACACTTTCACCGTCCGATTTTCAGACAAATTAGTTAAACACTAGCAATGAACTATATGGAGTATAAGGGACAGCGAAAGGGTAAATGAAAGTGTGCCGATGTAAAACCCTAAAAAAGGGAAAAAAGCCCGCTTTAAAATTTCACAGTACGTGAGCAAACCGACTTCAATTCTCAACGGAACTTCATGAGGTGATTTACTACTTGCTAGGCAGGCGATGTTGTTGAAACCTGCGTGTCTGAGAATTTAAAAATAATTTAGAGAACATATGAAGTCAGCAAAACACGCATTGGAACAGCATGGCGGATTCTACTAAGACTTAAAGCACTTACGAAATACTAGGAGACTGTGCCCAGGTGTGGCACGTATAGTGGGTGGTTACTTTATTTTAATTTATAAAATAATGACTTTAAAATGAAATATCACTATTATGTCATGATCATATTTGTATTTCAACTATCATTGTGAATTAGTACTTAATGAAATTTTCGAAAAAACGGGTAGCACCATTGAGTAGAGCGTAAGTCATATCAAAACTTTTTTTTTACGATTTTTAGTATCGATAGTTCGGAAGATATTATAAGATAGAAAAAGTGAACGCACAAGCATTAAGTTATACCTACCGAACCTTACCCACCCGTACTTACTTACTCGTACCTTGCCCCCATGAATTCTTCAAGTGTCAGAGCGGAACAGAGATACGAGCGCCACTCAGATAGTTTTGGGAAACTTAAAAAAACTATTTACGAAATACTTTTTCCAGTTCATCTCAGGTACCTTTTCTAAGGCCAGCTCGAACGCTCCTACCGTATCTTTCGACATAAGAAATTGTCTCCATTCATCTTATTTTTTATTTAAGAGAAAAAAAGAAGTCACACGGTGCCAAATGAGGATTGTAAGAAGGGTGACTCAATAGTTTAACTGGTGTGCTACCTAGGAAGTACCTCGTTTTACGCGGGCGCGTTGTCATGGTGAAGCAGTAGCTCGCGAAATCCCGCGTTGGATCGCTCGCTGTTCACAGTAGTCAACACTTCTGGCAAATAAAAAAGTAAGTAAGTAAAAAAATCATCACGCAACCGACGAAAGTACATTTTACCACCTTTTTATTAACTTCCTGTTTTATCTCTTCGGTATAAATATTACAATTATTGATTTGCCCGTTGAGCAAGAGACTAAACTTTAAAAACAGCTAAATACTAGATGACAACGCGATATAAAATCACTGTCATGCCATGTCTGTCCGTTCGTTTTTTTTTTTTGTACAAATAATCCAATCGACTTTAAACTGATTTAATGAGCTAGAGACGGTTGATAAAATCAGGCGTTACTTTGCGGAAATCCGCTAACTAAATACAATGATGTGTCTTACCTGAATTGAAGAGCACCTCCCGCCCTCTCTCAATTGCATGCAGTAACTCCGTCATCACTAGTCCCAGCACCACTACTCCCGGCACCACTACTTCCAACACCACTGTTCCAGGTAAGACACACCATCATCGATAATACGACACGTGTTTCGCCTCTACACGAGGCATCCTCAGGTGATGTAGACTCTACGGCGGCTGACCGCTAAGTACCGGGGCTAGAGACGTAAAACTTAAGAGTTCGGAACTGGAATCGTAGCAAAAAATGTTCAAAAGTAAAAGTAAAGTTACAGCCGATATACGTCCCACTGCTAGGCACAGGCCTCCCTTCACTTGTGAGAGGGTTTTAGGGCAAGGAAGTGTCCGCCGCGCTACCCCAATGCGTGTTGGCGAACTTCACATGTCTTCGAAATATTTTTTTTTCTTATTCTTCAGCCATGCAGGTTTCCTCACGACGTTTTCCTTCACCGCCGAGCACGTGGTAAATCAGCACTTAAAATTGCAATTGACAATTTCATTGGTGCTGGCGGGGATCGAACCCGGGTTACTCGCGTTCTGGAATATTTACAGCGAGCGTTAACCATCTGAGCTACCACGGCTCGCAAAAAATGTTCGCCATTTTTAAATTATCATTATTTTAATTAATCACGTATGACGTTTGTGAGTAAAACACATTTGTATGAAATTATTTTCACTTTTAATTAATCGTATTTTTAAAATAGATTATAACTGGCCGGTGCCTCATACAAAAAAGCTTAACAGAATTGCAGAGACACGGAAAAAATTACAAACGCGTCGTAGCAAAACCAGAAAAGCAAGGAGAAATAGACTTTTATTCAATATAGATTACCTACATATAATATTTATGTATTGAAAGTAATTTTTAACTTTAAGTTTCAGTAAATATCTATGTCCTGAGAAAAACTAACAGGACATCCAGCGACACTTAAAAAAACAGTATATGAGAGTAATATGTGGATAGACAGGTATGTGTCAAGTGTCAACCATCGACAGGTGGCGTCGTATTACGGGTTGTTCACGTCCCTTCAATATGGACCAATAGGGCAATGTTGCCACATGCGAGATACTTGTAAACAGGTGCGGCTTGTCGAGGAGGTAGGTCTACTCGATTCTCAATGCAATGATGAGCTCCAAATTTAAAAGCGCTTTTTTGCATGTGTATTGACATGCTTCCAACCATTCCTTTCCGCCAAATTCCATCGTTATCAATGGGTCACTTATGGGTCTCCGTTCTGTGTTAATATGTTTTATGCTATTATAATACTTACTTTTAAAAATAATAAAAAATGGGATAATATTTAAATAAAACTAGTTTCACGGATTTATGTACGGCTGGGTGCTACCATCCGCTTGGGATCCTATAATTAATAAAATTAATTCTAAACCCAAGCATACAACTGCAAGACTTCAAGGTACTATAAGTACCTACATACTGCGTAGATCGGAACAAAAATTAATAAATTTTAATTTGGAGATAGCCGTGGTTAACTATGACTTTGGGACACCTAACATCTCAGTCTCCCCCGTGACCATGGCTGCTGTAAAGTGCTTGAAACGTCGGGAATATAAAATAAGCTATAAACGTGATACGTATACGACATTTAATCAATAAAAACTGGTTTTATTTAAATGTGTATTGTTCGCGCAAATATAAGAAATCAAGTGATATAATATCTGCGCAGTTTCTTTTGCAGTTTCTTCCCCACGGTAGTAGATTTAATAAAAATAGATTTGACAAACGCAGTTTCTTTTCTGACTTCGAAGAAATAGATATATTTCATTTCATTTACATGAAATTAGATTACATTATATACATACATTTACCAGTAACAAAAATGGTTAAATCAGATATTTAAAAACCCGATTTCGTATAAAGTTAACTAAAAAGAATAAAAAATTATACCCTATGTCGCTTAAACAATTAAGACAATCGCCAGCGATACTCCATCTGTTAAAATCCAAGCTACAGAGCGTGCCAAAGAAGGAGACATACTGCATACTCGATAAACATTACCCTCCTCCTAAAGCAGTCGGCAAAAAAGATTTGGTTCTCTACACTCACCATACGAAACACAGCAGCATTAAGCTGCTATTGTAGGCTTGTATTCTCTCAGGACGTGGTATTTCCTCGGTCAAGCCGACCCTTCCTGCAGCCTGACTCTACCACGTTAAACCCAATCGAATAATTATTGTCACATCGGATAATCTTCCCGTCACTCACTATACACAGCAGCATTATGTTACCATTCTGTGCGAGCGGCGGACCTTCCCCTTTCAAGCCGATTCATTCATGCTGCAGCCATTATACGTCTGTAACTTGGCTTTTTAACGTAAATAAGTTAGTAAAACAGTCTTATGCCATAAAATTTTCTTTACAAGCCCAAGATAGATCGTTAGCATGCTCAAAAATGTGTGCTGATCACGCAATTGCGTCGTCTAACTCTTCAAACGGCGGCCCACACGAAATTCATATCATATTGCCAATTCAAGGACGCAAGTTTTCCCTTTAACAATAATGACAATAACTGACTTAACGTGAGTAATCGTGGCTTATGGTGCCCTGGTACTTTGCATGTTTATATTCTGTGTCCATTGTCTTGTAATATATTGTATAATAAATATTGTTTGTGTGAAAAAGAATTGATGGTGTAATTGGATCATTGCCTTGATATTTATAAAAGGTAGAGACGGAATATTTTGATGTTTCCTCATTGTAAGGCGCCGTTGAATTATTATGGTTTTAAAAATAAAACACATGTGTACCGTTACCGTTACGTTACAGCCTATTAAAGTCCACTGCTGAATATAGGCCTCCCCTATGGTAAGTGTTGGCATTCGCAGTATTTTTTATTTTTAGCCATTCTTTTGAAGGCGCTGCTGCCCATTTCCTGATTTGTTTCCCTCTGTCGCCTCTAACGACACCCACAGGATGATATGGGATAGTGAATATTATAATAATATAGTGAGTCTTACACGGCACTACACGGTTACAACAAAACACATGTTTATTGAATGTTTAATCATCAGTGAAAATGATACGGTCTGGTAGACTAGGCTGGCTTCATTTATTTTTCAGATGAGCAAATAAATATTAATCAAAAATAGTCACGTCAAAGGTGCAGGATGTTTGATCTGCTACTGCGGTTGTCAGTCCGTCTGCCAAACTTGACGTTTCGTTAAATTCCTAACAAGGAATGTGTCTCTGCGGAGACTATCCCTTACCCAGACGATATCAGTTCACCTGATGGTACATATCATCAGCAACAAAAAAAACTATATAACTACACTTAACTGCAAAAATTATTAAGTTAAGTATTTCTTACGCTTACGCTAATATTAACACATCAGCCAAAAGTAATTCTTACGGATTTTATTGTGTTAAATAAAATTAAAATTAAATTTAAAATCGGTAACAGTTAGTTTAACTCGACTCTAAAAAAGTCAATTACCGCGTCTGAATATTATCAAAATTTAAGATCTGTAAGAAATAGATTTAAGAACGACCAGTTTGCAAAAGCACTTAGTCGTTAACTCATATTAATTTAGCCGTATCCTACGTAAGCCTTATGTTTTAAAGCCGGAATTAGCTTCGAATATACAGTTACAGTGCACAGAGACTATTAAAAAGTTTAAAAGACATCTAGATCCCGTATGGGAAGTAATAGGAAAAAAGATAATGCATACTGAGAGAAACAACTATATCTATGTTTTAGACGTAAGAAATTCAAGTTTCGTTTGTCTGTTTTAGTCATCTTTCGATTCAAAATAAGCTTCCTCTGACTGGAGAAGAAACGGAGATAATCAATGTAAAGTTCAAATACTGATATATTTATTTAAATATTCTATACGTGGTAGACTCACGCTGCAGCTATATTATGGTTGTAACACGAATGGGTCGGCTCGACCGGGGCAGGACTACGCTCTCACAGAATACCAGCTTAACATAGCAGCATAATACTGCTGTGTTTGGTATGGTGAGTGTAGAGATCTAGAGACCCTTTTCTACTGGAAACGAGGTATTCCATCTTAGTCCTCAGGGGTGACAACGCATCTGTGTTTTGATTCTTAATCGAGGGTAAGTGTAGATGTCTATGGGCCACAGCATCCACTTACGTTCAGGTGGACTGTGTGCTCGTTTGTCACCCTTGTTCTATATTTAAAAAAAAACGTAAAAGTTATAAGGGGAGGACTTAAGGCCAGTAAGCATTATCTGCCAGTCAACCCATGGCGTGGTGAAAAATTGTGGCAGGTGCCTTAAATAACTAAATTTTATTAAACGTAAATAGACTATAGCACATTAAATTTAGGTTTACAGATTACACAAATACATTTAATCCGTTAACATATAAATCCTATTTTAACACATACAGTGTATAATTACGTATAATAGCAGCAATTACTAACGGATGTTATATAAACGCCGTTCTTTTCGAAAGATGATCCCGAACAAATTTTTTGAAAGCTACCTTATTTGGTTCTTTCATTAGGAAAGGAGTGCCAGAGTAATGTAGTCTGAGTACTAAGTATGTTTACTGATAATGTGATAATAGGTATGTTTTATAAAAAGCAATTGACAAATGAAGCATGTTTAATGATAAAAAAGTTGTGTCTTGCTTTAAATGCTTTAGCTCATCAGTGCATAGTATAACAGGTTAACAGGTGTCTTACCGCTACAGACTCTTCCATAGATTGCGTCATAGTAGGGACATTTGCCATTGTTGCCACGGTTGGCAGGAGGGTTGGCAATCGAAGTTCTTTATGATTTTGAATTGATATCAGAAAGATACTGCTTCCCGTCTCGTATATTAGTTTTTCTTAGTTTTTTCTCTATCGCCACTAAAAACACTACGACGATATGGGATAGTGGATATTCTTACATCGCCGCTACTTTTTTAAACATAGGTACTCAAACATACTCAACAAACGTAAAAATTCAAAATATTCTAGGTTGTGTGAAAAGGTAAAATAAAGATAAGCTTAAGGCAAACGGTTATTGCTAGGTGATAGTCACTACTTGAGAGTCTGGCCTACATGGATTGAGTTTTGGAGTTTGTGTGGGTACAATAGAATAGAATAGAATAATTTTTTATTCAATATAGATCACATGGAATTCTTATGAAAGTCATTTTTACCACTAGTTTGGAAAAATCCTCTGTCTTGGGAAGATCCAGCAAGAAACCCAGCAGGACTTTATAAAAAAATATGAATGGTTACAAACTATTTACTTTGTGTTATTGGAAGGGAGCAACTTATTCTCAGGGGTTATTAACAACTATGTATTTACTTATATTATAGTAACCCTTTTTATACAGTTTTTGTTTAACAAAATATTTCAACTTGGTAATAGAGACCTTGTATACTCGTATTTTTGGGGCATTGTTGGAATAGCGTATACATTGGCCCAAGAATGAATTACTGACTGTGGAGTCAAGAAACTGGTATCACTGGTTTGTGTTTGTTCCTAGTGTTTAAAGAAAGAAAGACAGAAAAAATATTTATTTTTGACACACACAAGGCACCAGAACACAGAAACAATCAAAACAAAAAAGTAACAATTTATGAACAAACATACAGCCAGTTAAAATTAGGAAAAAAAATTATACATAATATATATTCTTAAAACTAGTGCCTCAGGGTGATGCCAAAAGATAGGAACCAATTCAGCATAATGTCAGGTTGGAAACCTAACGCTGATTTTCTATTGGCCCCCTAAATTGCATTCGTCTTCACCTCTAAAACCAGTTACCGTGTACTTCCGCAAGAACAATCAGTATACGTTTACAGAGTGTATACCTTTTTTTTTATTAAAACTACTTTTGGTATTATAAACATACTGTTACGAGCTTGAGGTTCGTGACAATAAAAATTGCCGATAAAATTACCTAAATTAACACTTTAATTTACTTTACACAAATTAAAACTTAAAACACTAATAATTAAACACACTAATTCACTTTATTCCGCTCCGAAGCTTCGCTTGTTTCGCCAAATCAACACTACTTCGATCGCATCTTGCTGCGCCTATTTATATAAATTAGCAAAATATCTAGAATGTTCAAGTAAACACGCGCAAGGTACCGAGAGTTCGAGTTTTAAACTTCAAGAAGTTTAGTTCTTCGGTTCGAGACTAGATGGCGCTAGTGCGCCGATTTGAGCGCGTAACAATACATAAAATTTTTGTAAATATACTGAGAGGTCAAAGTTTTTAGTAGTAGTAAGTATTTATTTCTTCAAAATTTTCTCTAAGTTTCTCTAGGTATCGCCTCTTATTTAAGTGTACCGCTTAATGGTAGTCTTTACTGTTTTGTTTTGGCGTGAAGGACACAGAGAGCTAGTGTTATTACAGCCTGTGAGGCTTTCCATCTTAGTCCGCAGCAGTGGCATCTGTAGCGTTCCTGAAGTTTGCCGCAGATGTCCATGGACTGCAATAGTCACTTACCAAGTGGACTGTAAGTCATTTTTTCACTTCTAGTATATATATGTTTTTAAATGATATAGTGTTTGATAGAATCAGGCGTTACTTTGCGGAAATCCATTATAATAAAGATATTAATAGTTAATAGTTACTTTGCAACCATCCGCTCACTTAAATAAAATGATGTGTCTTACCTAGTTTGAAGAGCACCTCCCGCCTTCCCTCAATTGCGTGCACTAATCCCGTCACCACTAATCCCAGCACCACTACTCCCAACACAACTACACTAGGAAAGACACGCCATCGACGATAATACGACACGTGTTTCGCCTCTACACGAGGCATCTTCAGGTGATTTAGACTACTGCGGTGGACCGCTAAGTTAATAGATTGATATAGTGTTTTCTTATTAATGATTTATCTGCAATGGGAGACATAATTCAACAAAACCTAGTTCTGCCTTTGTACCACAGTTTTATTGTGCTAAACACGCGATAGGTGCTTACACTTATAACTTTGAACCGACTCGTTCAGCAGTGAACATCGCTCAATTTGTGCATCCATCGAACGCGAAGCAAGCTGGGCTCTACTTGACAAGGCCACGCTACCCGTTCTTTTTAAACTACTGTAAGTCACTGCGTGTGTACTATTCCTGATGTAGCCGAAGATGGTAATGCGCAGTTACTTACCTCAACCAAAGCTTACTCACTCGTGCCTTTAAGGCAGCCACGCTATAGTCATATAGAAATATAGACAATTAGTTTTGTATTTTCAACGTCATACTTTGTCGTTGCTAGAGTTCAAAAAGATTAAGATTTTTATAATTCGTAGGGGCATTGCGTTTACTAATACCTGCCCAACGTGGTTGGTGAATCTTAGAAATTCGATGTAGAGCCATGTTGCAACTATATTGGCATGAATGGGTTAGCTCGACGGGGTAGGGGCCACGTTCTTGCACAATACCAGCGTAAAAGAACAGCTTAATACTGATGTGTTTCGCATGATGTCATGAGTTGGAGACCCTTTTTACTGGAAACGAGGCATTCCATCTTAGTCCTCTGGGATGACAACGTATCTGGATTTTGATTCTTAATTTAGGATAGATGTCTGTGGGTCACAGCATTCACTTATCATAGGTTGTGTGCTCGTTTGTCACCCTGCTTTTATAAAAAATGTATGCTTACTAGATTATTACAGGAAAGTTCTGTAAAAAAAATAATGCTTATGAAATATTATTTTGACTAACGCTACAAGTATTCATGTGTGCAAATATAAAAGTGTTCTTAAGTTTTGTGATACCTTATAATACTGTTGATACAAACGAAGTTTTATCGAGATTAAAAAAAAGTATAAATGGTATATCAAGTAAAGTTAATTGAGATTTCTCATGTAGAAGGATACTGCGTATTTTACCCTTTTCGACGAAGAAGTGTTAACTTCCGAAACACTTGGCAAGGGTCGCCTCTATCTGAAAACACCCTTCGTGTGAAACTTTACGGCGTGCTTGCCGCATCAATAATTAATATTTACAAGCAGAAGCGTTGCAAGGTTACTTACGTTGTTGCTTTGAAAGTTCAGATATTATGACACAAATGGTAAAATTAAAAATTTTGTACAACCAACCAATATAAATAAAAAGAAAATATCATCAATGTTGTCGAAGTCAATTAAATGCGCATTATTGAGGATAACTCACAAACTACTGGTAGATATTGATCAAATTTATATTGGCCTACACGGGAATCTCCAGCTTTCAAATAAAAAAATAATCATCAAAACCGGTTCACCTAAAAAAAGTTCTGAGGCATAAAAACATACTGTCGAATTGAGTACCTTACCTTTCTAAAGTCGGTTAAAATAATGTTAAAACTGAAACGCGACCATGATTAAAATCGCACACAATTTTTTTAATTACAGTTATATATAATTTATATATTTTCGATGATTTTATATATGAATCAATTTTTTATGATAGAAAATCGTTTGATTTTAAGTGACGTCTATGGCCTTCGAGAGAAAGACGCTTCCAACGATACGTCCTTTGTTGAAATACGACAAATGACGAGTCGAGACGAGAGGAGAGTCATTCTAGGTGATCTGAGGGAAAGTTAAATATACATACATACACATATAGCTTTGTAAAATCACCCTCTCTATTTTTGAAATCAATACTCTCCTTTTGGCTTTGCCGTAGTCGGGTAACTTAGAGCTAATTCGCATCTGCACACACACAATTGTCAAGAGCAGTAATAAATATAAAAAATAAATTATATTGTTTTATTTAATGTTTAAACTTTTACCGCTTTCATAATTTTAAGATGCCTGCGATAATAAGGGGCAAGGCGCTGGGGCTCTAGTGGGCCCGGGCAGCAATATGCATTGCTTCGCCATTGCTTACACTATTACCTAAAATATACATGAAAACATATCCGCGCTCAGTTACCAGAATTTACCCGAATTTGTATCCCCGATTCGATTTTATCGCAATAAACGCTAAAACTTTATAGGACTTTCAACAAAGTTTAAACAACCTTAAGTTTACAGACAGGTTGGAAAACGACTGTGTTGGCTAAACTGGTTGTACTGCAATTGAAAGCTTATTTATACGCATGAGGAAATATAAGCGTTATCACTATTCAAACAAAACATAGTTTTCCGTAAAGTATACAGCATGGAATTTACTTTGAAATTAATGATGATCAGGTTAGTATCCATCGAACTCTAGTGCAGTGCGGACGTGTCTCTCGTTCGGTTGAAAAGTCGACTCAGTTTATGATTTAGTTGAAGTTTCTTTGTGCATGTGCAGATAGTTCTTATTGTGATCAGAAGCTGTTTCTATATTACCACACTGGATTTCCAAATTGATGGTAAGACTAAAGCATAGGCTTATATAGGTCTATTTGTCGCTTCATGCGTTTTAAAGCACGGTTTATGTGCGTTTTAAACTAACGTTGTACGGTGTACTTAGTTATAGATTTATACGGTATTCGTTTTTACTTATTTGTTTTTTTGCTTAAATGTACTTAAGGAAACGATCAATATAATTTTTTAACGTCAGTCTTGAAGCGATTCCTGCGTTAAACCGCGATTCCTACGTTACGCGAACCCGTTTCGTGGACGAGTTATAAGTAGGGACCGGTATAATTTTTTGCAACTACAAATATTTGTAGAGGGTTGTCACTAAATCAAAACAGGCAAAACATTGTATTTATAATATTTGCATATTGCATAACTATGAAGTATGTGGTAGAGCCACTCAGCAGCTATATACTCGTAGTTGTTGTAGCACGCCTGGGTCGGCTCGACTCGACCGGGGAAGGACCACGCTCTTAATACCATCGTTAAATAGCAGCTTAATGCTGCTGTGTTTCGTATGGAGAGTGTAGAGAACCGGATATTCTTTACTTGAAACGAGGCATTCCATCTTATACCTCAAGGGTGAAAACTCACCTGCATTTGGATTCTTAACCGAGGATAAATCTAAATGTAGAGGTGGAATGAGAATGAATCGGGCTTTTGTCTCGTTATTTCTATAAAATAAAAAAGGAATAAGATCGAGGTTAGGATGCATGCAAATTAGATATTTAAATAAGCATTGCAGTGATAACGCTGTCGCGCGACTGTATGCGATTGCAAATTTTATAGAAGTTTCGTAGAGTGCAGTCCACGGAACATAATAATACCACCAATAGTCGTCTCTTTTCCTGGTCCCTGTTGCTGTTACGACCGGCTTAGTGTTCCTGCCATTAGAAAGTTGATCGATTATTTTGAATTGTAACTTTTTTTATATGATAGGGTGACAAACGAGCACACAGTCCACTTGATGGCAAGTGGTTGCTGTGGCCTATATACATCTACATCCTCGAATTCAAATGAAAATGCAGATGCGTTGTCACCCGTGAGAACTAAGATGGAATACCTCGTTCCCAGTTCCAGTCCAAAAAGGGTCTCCGGTTCCCTACACTCACCATACGAAACACAGCAGCATTAAGCTACTATTTTACGCTGGTATTCTGTGAGAGCGTGGTCCTTCCCCGGTCGAGTCGACCCATGGGTTCTACAACTATACTACTAATATAACTGCAGCATAGCTCTACCACGTGCCTACAGTACCTTTTAACTCTGCCGGTTGGATTAGAATATAGCTATCCAAAAGATGAAGTAACTATGTATATGTGGATTCTATTCATCATCATTAAAGACCTTTACAAGTCCACTGCTGAACATAGGCCTTCCTCAAACAATGCCACATAGCAAGGTCATAGACGACCTACAGAGTTTCCTACGCTGTTTCTTCTCCGAACAGAATAAGCTCATTTTGAAACGGTAGTAGATTACGAAACATGACGTTTAACAAACGAAATTTTATTTTCTTGCATCGAAGAATAAAGTGTTTTCACTTCATCGATCGAAATTGTTAATGTATTAGTGAAGAAATAAAATGTAGGATATTGAAGCTTCCTCACAAGCTAACAAACAGCCTTTATAATAACTAGACCTTGATTTAAAAGTTAATGAACCTGTTTTTGAGTCACGAATCTTATTAACTTAAGCTGAAATTAAATTAAAAATATATTCGATACAATGTGATCGCTTTGTGTAAAAAATTAAAAGCTTACTTTTGATATCAATATCACTACAACCCAGTACAAGTACGTCTGTCTGCATTGTACTTGTACGGAATCTTATACACATCATCGCCTCACGTTATTAATTAAGTAGGATGTGGGTTCTTAATACTTAACGATCCTGTTACAGAACCTGAATCGGTTATGTTTACTTGTATTTTTTTGTCTCTTACTGAATACCAGCGTAAAATACCACCTTAAATGCTTTTGTGTTTCATATGGAGAGTGTAGAGAACCGGAGACTCTTATTACTGGATACGGAACATTCCATCTTAGTCCTCAGATGTGACAACTCATCTGCATTTTGGTTCGAGAATAAATTTAGATGTCTATAGGCCACTGCGTCCACTTACTATCAGGTAGACTGTGTGCTCGTTTGTCAACCTTATTCTATTATTCTTATATCTTCTTTTCCTTCGTCTTCATCACCAACTTGCAAAAATCCACTATTAGACATAGGCTTCCCGCGTTTTTTTACAGCACATACTCCACCCGATGGCAAGTGGTTGCTGTGGCCCATAGACATCTACAACTATCCTCGATTACGAATCAAAATGCAGATGCGTTGTCACCCGTGAAGACTAAGATGGAATGCCTCGTTTCCAGTAAAAATAGTCTCCGATTCTCTACACTCACCATACGAAACGCAGCAGCATTAAGTTACTATTTTACGCTGGTGTTATGTGTGTGCCGAGGTAGCTCAGATGGTTAACGCTCGCTGTAAATATAACGCGAGTAACCCGGGTTTGATCCCCACCGGCACCAATGAAATTGTTAATTGCAGTTTTAAGTGCTGATTTACCACGTGCTCGGCGGTGAAGGAAAACATGGTGAGGAAACCTACATGTCTGAGGAATAAGAAAAAAAATTTTGGAAGACATGTGAAGTTCGCCAACACGTGTTGGGGCAGCGCGGCGGACACTTCCTTGCCCTAAAACCCTCTCCGAAATGAGGGGAGACCTGTGCCCAGCAGTGGGACGTAGGGTAAGGATAGGTATGTTGGCGATAAAAAATGAAACATACGCATAATGCGTATGTTTCATTTTTAAATTAAATATTTCTAGTAATATATAATAAATATAATATAATAAATAAAAATAATAAAATTTATAATTCATGAAAAACAATGCAACAAATCACTTTTCTTTATTACTTTACTTATTATTTGTAGTAACTACCTAGATCACTTATCTCAACAAAACTCTATTAAAGTTTTATAATAAATGACGAAAAAACATCTAAGGTTATCTAAGGTAAGTTGGCTATATAGTCCGGTAGATTGGTGATAGTAGATAGGAAATATGGTGATATTTTGGAAACTGTAAATATAGTCAAATATCTAAAAATATTATTCGATACAACGATCACATTTATAATATAGTTGTTCTTCAAGGTCAGTATCTTCTATAGATGCGCATACCTCGTGGTATGGCGTCAAACAATATGAGCATTGTACCATTTGGCTCCATTCTTTTTTTTTAACGTCTGTTGAGTATAAGACTTCACATAAGCCACACTCCCAATCATCTTCTTCTTTACTTTTTTGTTTTAGATGCAGATTTACCCGAAGTGGAAGGCTGAGACTGAAGATCTTCTTGCATAACATTTTCATTAGTATATAGTATATATTGTTTGAGTGTTAAGCATTTCGCACTAGAATCTCTTTTTCTTGACCTCTCTGAACGTCCTAAAGCTTTGGGTGTTTTTAAAATGTCGTCTACTGTGAGTCCAAGTTTTGAAGTACAACTTTCAGATGCTGCGTATGTTGAAGTTGTAGGTAAAGAAGCAGGAGCAATGTCAGTTAAAGATGAAGGTCGTAATGCTTCTTTTGGAACTACATTGTCGTTTAAAGGGCATATGCCTGTTTTTTTAAAAGCATTCTCGATGTTTTTTTTAGTAAAGGCGCTTATAAATGCTGGATTCATTATGGAATGGAAGTTGCTACGATTTGGAGCATCTCTAGGGTTATCGTTCATGTACCGATTCATGCTGTCGCGCCGGTAACTCTTAAGTGGCTTAAATATACCTACATCAAGTGGCTGCAATAGATTCGTGCAATGAGCTCGAAAAGGTAAATAAATAAACTTGATTATGTTTCGCAACTTTAAGAACTTCTGCTCCAATATGTGCAGAATGTGAGTCCATAAGTAAGACCACAGGACGTTCAGGCGGTATGGCAGTTATAAAAAAATTAAACCATTCGTAAAATTCAGAATTGATTCATCCCTTAGATAGTTTAATTAATGCGTTGGGGAGTGCATCATTTTGAGTGTATCATTCCACCTATCACCATTAAAAATTATCATATGAGGAATCCATGTTCCGTCCGCACAAATGCAAGCTAACATTGTTTAAGTTTGACCTCGTTCAGCGTAGGATCTTTTATAAACATACTTTTTACTAATACCGGTAACAACTTTAGATGGTTTCACTACATATGATAATCCAGTCTCATCACAATTCCAAATTAAATTCGGTTTGTTTTTTATATTAAGTTTAGTGAGAAGATCATCTAGTTTCGAAAAGAAATCTTTGATCATAACTTCATTAGCCATAGAAGCTCTATAGGCCGAAAGATTCTCTGGCCCACGAAGGCACAAATTGTACCTACTCTTGAAGCTATTCCACCACCATTTGCTTGCAACGCGATTATCTGATGGTAAGAAGTTCTCCCGATCAGCCAATTCAGCAATATCATAAGCATATTTTCTTATCTGGTAAACAGTTAGCCCAAATCCCAATTCTTGCATTTCTATAATAAATTATAAAGTTTTAACTCTAAGTCAGAAGACAGTGCATAAGGCCGCCCCATTTTTCTTACAGAATCCTCTTCATTTTCCAGATAACGCTTCAAAGTGCCCCTTGGAACGTCTGCTTCTTTAGCAGCTTTGTATATAGTCATACCTTCATCTTTTATTAATCTGACAGCTTTTTGAAGTTGCTGCTGATTATATTTTCTGTATTTACTTCCTTTTTCCATTGCCAACCTGCCAACCAAAAATTTCGTACAGGTAATTTGGTGATAAAAAAATAATAATTAATTCCAAAATAACATACACTTACGGATTTATCAAAACAATATCTTTCGAATGATATATTAAACTTTGATGGTTTATTTTAAGTAAAAGAGCAAATTACGTTTAAAAATAGTATTGTAAAATGTTAACCTTTTTTTTGCCAAAACACTAAGAAACAACGGTATAACGGTATAACAGGAATAAAAACTTACCTTGACTGAATCACGACTTTACTGTAACTTTAGCTTGATGATTATAAGTTTATTTGATTTTTTTTTATAGGATAGGGTGACAAACGAGCACACAGTCCACCTGATGATAAGTGGTTGCTGTGGCCCATAGACATCTACATCTATCCTCGATTACGAATCAAAATGCAGATGCGTTGTCACCCGTGAGGACTAAGATGGAATGCCTCGTTTCCAGTAAAGAGGGTCTCCGGTTCTCTACACTCACCATACGAAATACAGCAGCATTAAGCTACTATTTCACGCTGGTATTCTGTGAGAGCGTGGTCCTTCCCCGGTCGAGCCGACCCATTCGTGCTACAACTATACTACTAATATAACTGCAACATGGCTCTACCACGTATCTCATATTTGATGGTTTTATATAGTTTTATTACTAAATCTACAATTATTATAACTAAATTCTATCCAAATACGTAAAGCAACCCGAATCCACTAAACAATGGCACCACAGCTGCGCAACTGTCAAAAAAGTTTACTTAACTGACGCTGCGACGACTTAGGGGAGCGCGTGCAATATATCTATCCCCCTCACACTTGTAACAACTCGATAGCGCTGTCTCACGAACTTGCTAGCATAGGGAATTCCGTGGCATTCCGTATAAAAATATCAGCAAATTACTTATATCACCAATATACCTTTCCTTACCCTATATATAGGCTGTAACTTTTTAACTTTTATGTGAGAACGTGTTCCTTGCCCGACCCATTGGTGCTACAACTAAACTACTAATATCTAATATAACTGCAGCATGGCTCTACCACGTTATAGGTAAGATTTGCCTTAACTAGCAGCTTCGAATATGCTTCCCGTCAACCGTCTTGGTATTTTACGCCATAATTTTACCGCCATCTATCAGGAGCCATAACATGTTGTTGTCATATCCCATTCTACTCATAAAATTCCCACGGGACGATATTGGGTACTACGATTCTCATATTATGCTGCAAACACATGGCAATATAAGATATATATATACACACAGGTAATATTTTTGCGAAGATTTGAGTAGAAAGAAATGTATGAATCTTCGTTATTCTGTTGTAAATAATAAATTTTCACTTCGCCCCCGCGTCATGAAAATACAAATTCATACATTAGCGAAGGCTGTTCCATACCCTTGAGATATTACCTACACGATCTGCTCCTGCTTATTTAACTATTGTACATACTAAATATATTATGTAGTTTTTTAACGTTTTGTTTTTTAACGGACCTTTCTTTTTTTGTACTTTTCAATTTTGGATATGTACTCGTATATCATTTTATATTTCTATCTTCCCATCCTTATTACTACATATTAATATAAGAATATACCTTACACTCCAACAAATCTAAGAAATACCTTTTAACAGCTCTCAAATTTCTTGGACTAGGCATTCCAACTGAAAAATCGGTATTTATAATATTCGATATTTTAGAGAAATCAATATCGATTCTTTAGAGTTAATAACCTTTTACAGTTTTATCTAGATTAATATCAGAATAAATTAGAAACAGGACACCTTAAAACACAAAATTTATCAGTTTCTTCATATTACTTTAATAGAGAATAAAACTATAGATAAAGTTACAATAAAAGACTGAACTACATTAAAAACAAATTTATTTAATCACTTTCACTACAACTAGTTAAGCTGTCGTTATCATTGTTGTTTACATTAATTGTTATTTGAGTTTCTATAATGCATTCAAAATGAACGTCTCTTTTATAGAATACAATACTTTGTTATTCAATATAGATTACATGTAATTCTACCACGTTCTCGGCGGTGAAGGAAAACATCCTGAGGAAACCTGCATGTCAAAAAAATTTCGAAGAAATGTGAAGTTCGCCAACACACATTGGGGTAGCGCGACGGACATTTCCTTGCTCGAAAACCCTCTCAAAATCAGAGGAGGCCTGAGCCCAACGGCGAGATGTTTGTAGGCTGTAACTAACTATAATAACCATATATGCGTTGTTTGGTTAAAGTTGTAAGCCTCGATCAACAATGATCGAAGGTTGTAAGATATAAAGGAATAACAGGAAGAATCTGCTATTCATCCCTATAGTTAATTTATATTTCCTGTCACTACTAAAGATACCAGACTCCAACACCGTAGTCGCACAGCAACACTATAACACCGGTTATATAATTTATGTCGTATTATCAAATCTAGCTAACTAGGAAAGTTTTTGTTTGTGGGAATTCATAACATGTAATAATACCTTAAGCACACCCACGGTCTATAATTGTGGTAAATATTATAAAATCTATTTAAAACAAGCTTTTATCAACAGCATCCCGGTCCATTATCAGATCAGTTTCATGCTACTATATCATTTCATTCTTATTGCAGTTACATAAGTATGCCAAATTGCAGCTCAATCGGAAGTCAGCAAGTACTTAAAAATCGATAACATCTTTTGAACCGGCTTGTAAAAAATGTAAGGTTTCGCCATGGTCGCAGACTAACGTAATCCTGTGACGTATTTAATCAAATACGTGTAGTAGTGTTGTTGCTGCTATATACCGTCAATATACTTTTCTACGATCTTTACATGTTGTACATACTTTCAGTATTTGTAAGTGTGAATTTGACGCCTTATAGATATTTCATTGACCATTATAAATTTCATTCACATGTTTTTGTATAATAATCCATTTTGCTCGTGTTAAATGTTAGTCGCACGGCACATGGAATTTAGATGTATGGTTACGAATTTACGATTTGTAAAAGCAAGAATATCTTTCTAATTAAGTTGATAAGGTGGGAAACATGCCGTGAGATATTTCATGTAAAAGAAAGTTGATAGAAAACTATAAAACTGTTTTAATGACTACGATTCATAAATTAGTTTCAAATATTTCCATGATTCATTTTAATCAGTTTATTAAGAATCATAATGAAATTGTGATTTAAATGAACGGAAAGGAAAATACTTTTTAAAATTTAGAAGTTGATATATTTTTGAAACTTCTCTTGTTAGGTACAAGTATCTAAATAAATTTGTGTTAGTATTCTTCATTGTTGTACGTTACAAGTACAGTAATTGACCTTAGTTTTGAAGCAACAAATTATGTCCTTTTTGATAATACGAAGGTTACTTTATTCAACGTTCATTATTAGGTATTTAATCAGGGAGGTTTGCAGTATATATTTGTCATTAAATTAAAGAAACTGACTTAAAAAGTAACATTATCAACAATAACTAAATACTTACCTATAAAAATATGATTACATTTGAGTAGTAATAAATAATGTATAGTTGTTATTGTTTGTTTATAATTTATAACCAAAAAAAATGTCAGTCAAGACCGATATTAACATTAGCACATTTTTTTAAAATTTGAACTAAATAGTTACTCTATTTTCAGATACTAGACATAACTTAGATTCGTATTCACTTAAAATTGGTCCTCGTTACCCATTCGTGTGCTTGACCCCTGCCTAAAGTTTATCGAACCACTAGAGTTCATCTATCTAATCTAAGTCGGGGCGGCACGGCACGCTAAATTGTATTAATTCCTCAAAATGGCGAATGCTAAAATTGGTCTGTCTCTAATTCAGGAAAAATAAATGCCAAATTGTTTCTTAATTTCTCTCTGTATTGATTGAATATCTGTGTCTTTCGCTGGTTCTTTCTTTTTGGTTCGTTTGGTCTTTATATTATAGCAATCTAGTAATCTGTATAATCATCTCAAATATACTTATTTAATACGGGTGTAATGTCTTTAAATTCGTATTATTAATATTTAGTAGATTCTGAAGAAAAAAAAATGGAATATGAAAAACTATTTCCTATATTATGTAAAATGCTCCCAGTTGAAGCACGAGTTTAATATTAAATGGCCATAGAACATTATTATACTGAGGAATATAAAGTGCTTATTCTTAACACTTATAATACGGGAAGAAAGCTCTTAAATAATAAGGGAGAAAAAACTAGAAGAGCCTAGTGCGAAAAATTACTGTGTACAGTGTTTGAATAAATTAATTGTACTTACGCAGAATTTAAAACAAAATAAAATGGTTAAGAGGAACGCCTTTAGATAAAAATAAATTAAGCAAAATAATGTTAAAATCCTCTGTCATTACTAACCGAGTTATAAGTAGAGATGAAATGGATTTCCGGTAACATTCAGGTATTCGACCTGTCCAGCCTAAAATTACTACCTGGCCGGATACCGGATTAAAAAAACACAAAATATCAAATTTAGTTAAGTACTTCATTTATGGCACTTAAAAATATAATCAGTAATCATAATATTTTAATTTTAAAACTTACAAAATTAGTACTCAGTGCGCTAAGGCGCAGAATAAATAATAGTACTACGTAGCTAAGGGCAAATTATGGTGAATAAATACTGATTTCTCTGCATTGAAAGGTAACAAGCGGTTTCGTCTGTCTTCATTAACAAGGCCAGCTTCAAAAAAAAGTCTTTCGCTGTACATACTGCTGCAGGGTACTGAAAGATAGATTTTGGCAAATTTTGATAAATTAGGGTATTGTGTAGCAATACCTGCCCACCAAATATAAGGGTCACGATCGCGAACAGCTTGCATTGACTTTACTTTAGGCTTCTTGCGATGCACCAAACGGCAATGTTTGTTGTTTGTGGCCAAACAGCTATCCGTTTCATCTCTAGTTATAAGTATACATTATTGCTATAAGGATACGTTCTTTGATAGCTTATCTATTTTTCTTTTCTATTTTACAAAAATATTTTGTAATTAGTTTTTTATGTGTTGTGATTGCTTTCGTGTACTTGGCACAGTCTGCCATTTAAAGGACGAGGCTCTGACGACCGACTAACGACAGAATGTCCTTACAAAAGTACCGAACCTAAGTCCAACAGACTAGTGATTGGGAAGCGGCAGTATTATCGTGTGCCAAGCGTAGCTAGTATGGTCATCTCCCAAAAAAAAAATCATTTCTGTGGCACATTCATGAAAAGGCCCGGTTTTAGAATTAATGAGATTGTCTGTACGATTGAATACGAGAACGTGATTTTGATGGGTCAGGTAACCCTAACCGTACTCCATACAGAGTCTAATCAAAGTGAGGCGACACGCGAAAAAATGCAATTTTTGATCGAGTGGTATAGGACTATGACACCACTAACAAAATCCACTCTTATAGGTAAATTCATGTCTTTTCTTGAATTTGCTTGTTCAAAAACACGATTGTGTAATTTTGACTCGAACATAATTATTTGCGAAACCACCTCAAAAATCACTATAGTTGAAATTACAACGAAATTACTTAATCTATATGCTTGTTGGGAATAACTCAAATATATTCATAACATCAATATACAATTACTTGCTCATTATTTTGATTACTTAAATCAATAATTTTTAAAAAATATTTTAAGATTATGACAATTTCCGAGCGGTCTTAATCGTCACGGGCGCTACGCAATTTTAGACCTTATGATGGCGTTTTTTAAGTTTTTATAGAAATTATGTATTCACTCGGATCAGTCCGGCGATAGCCTGGAGCCACTTTTTCGATGTGTCGTCTTAAAACACCTTCGTTATCTGAAAAGAAAACCGCACGAAAAGCGTAGCAACTACGCCAAAATCTCTCATATGAGGCAATCTATGGAGGAAGCGTATGTTTAGCAGTGAAATTTTATAAGCCGTCACGGATAGATGGCGTGGAAATTCGAGACTTACTAATTGTTATGATAATGATGACGCATGATCACCAAGTTCAACAGCACGTTGGGATCGCCGGTGTGGACCGAGAACGTGTCTTGAATTAATTGATCCATTCTTATTTTATGCCTTAATTATAAGTGCACGTGACGGTTGGTTCCGTTGTATCTAGGGTTGCCAGGTGTCCTTTATTTTAAAGGAGGTTTTTTATGTCAGACCTAATTATTGATATTTTCCCCTAATTTAAAGTATTTAATAGAGGACGAGGCAATATCACCCTCTGATAGTAAAGTCACAGAATTTAAAAATCACTTTTTGGTGACGCTCGATGTTAGAGAGACAAATTACATTACATTGCCTAATATAATCATTTTTTCATGTTAATAAATGTTGCCACAGATACCATAATAGTATTTTATTAAAAACAGAGAGAATGATATTCTTTATTTTCCTCCTATGTTTTTTTTAAATTTAATTTTATCAAATCCTCTAAAACATGGAACTGGAGGTGGCAACTGGCAACCCTATTTGTATCGCATGTGGGTCGTCGGACGTCGCCGCGGCACCACTCGCATGCCAATCAATATTTTATCGCTAACGACCACTCTAAAAGTTTTGTAAGGAGTAATTGCTAGTTATATTTATTCGCATGTACCTTTGCAAATAGAGACAAAAAACAAAACAGGTTTTGTGTGCAACAGCGTCTTATTAATGACAACAAGAGAATAAAAACACAGCAGTTGCCAACCTGCCTGTAAAGCGTGGTATCTATGGCGAGTATCCCCCTTGTACGGAGACCTTTAAGGAAGCCTATGTAAATGGGTAGGCTTTGATATGTAATGATACATCATCATTACATATCAATAACTAATTATTTTCGTAATTTTTGCGCCACCATTTCTGCGTAAATTCTATTATTGTAATTCATTTTTTGCATTCTAAAAATATATATAACCAGTTCTTCAAATTGAAGTATTGTTTTTAATTTAAATTCTTCTAGTTTATTTTCGTAACATACATTACAGACTCTATTCTTGAACCAATTTAACCTATGCTATTTAGCATCGTGAAAAATTCGGTAAATATTGGAAACACAAAATATAATTCATAATAAATAAAAACACTCCAATTTAAACACTTATTTGCGACTACAATTCTTATTTATGGATTATAATTATTGGCTTCAGTTATGTGAAAATTAATTATAGATATTTTGTTATTCTGTCGAATTATAATAATTCAGCGAACGCAAATAAAACATAAATGTTGAATAACAAAAACGTGTTAGCAGAAAGAAAATGTCTGTACTTTTTGTATTATCGTACTTCAAGGTATATTATTGAGCAAGTTATATTGCCACCGTATGCACTCGCTCGTAACGGAACCGGCGGCCTGTTGATCAGTCCCCGTTACAATTTCCATGGCAGTTAGTCCGCTTCGTGTCGAGCCGGTGGCCCGTGACCCGTGAAACTAACTTCATCAGTAACAGAAATAATAGGTTTCTACTTCAGATATGGTTTGTAGAAAAGCATCTGTGAACGACAAGCCGCGTTTTTTGAAGCGTTGTGAAGTAAATAAATAGTAGTTGTAGTATTTAAAGTACGGGGGCAAAAAATCTGATATTTTTTTAAAATTTCGGATGTCATAGGATCCATATTATGTGAACAAAAACATTTCATTCACTTAATAATAAAATAAATATATTACAGTCGTACGTTAATAATTTAAATAATACATAACGACATGAAAATAAAAATTAATTTTAAAAGTAAAAACAGACTTTAAAAACTAAAAAGTTAAAAACTAAATAGTTTGTACACAATTACTTCTGAAGTTGGCGTTAACTACTATTGTGTTAACACATGGTGTATTGAACAATTAAAGCGTTACTCTGACTGCTGCTCTAATATTTACTCCAACTAAATAAAGTTTTTCTTGGAATGCCAAATCACATGTTCCTGTAGATTTTTCAGTACTATTTTTTACACTAAATGGCGGCCATAGATAAACCTTTTCATCGTTGGCTGCTATCGTCTTTATATACCATCTATTCGTTTTTATATGAATTGTTTTTTATACCCTGTACTTTATTCTTGAATTGCATAAGTTTCCTAGACAAAGTCTGGCTCAATAAAATCAATCACTTTCGACGTGCGAGACGGATTGTTGTACTCGTCTTTCATATTGATTCTTTAAAATATATTTCTAACACTAATTACTATACGGACTAATAAAGTAATTATGTATCTACCTAATTCGTTGCTTTTATAAATAATTTTAAAATTTCAAAGTAAGGTTTATTAAAGAGAACTTAACTAGTCATTACTACATACTATGATTAGTTAGATCAGTGTTGAAGACATTCTACAGTTGTACCTCATTTAAACATAAACCCGAAGTTTTGCGGGAACTTGACCGTAGACGACTTGTTGCTCCTGCTTTATCGTTTAAATAATGGTTTGAAGTGGATTTCGATACGTAAAAGTGATGCGATTTTGTGTATTAAGTGTAACTATAATAGTTACACTTAATACACAAAATCGTGTGACAAAACGACAAAACAAATGCTTCGCTGTTGATATAAATCCTCAAGTTATTTTAATCGCTTAGGTGCCTTATGAACTTGAGTGATCGGCTGTCCGCCGGGTTGAGCTGATGCATCAGCATATTGTGAAGAAAATATCTATAAAAACCAAGATCCCGAATGAAATGAAGGCATGGCTTTAAAAATAAGCCAAAAAACCCTTTTTAGGCAGCAAAGTGCGTAAAATATGGTATTCTATTTCCGTCGAAACTACATAGCATTCGGATATAACTGTATAAAGCAGCACTTAGGAGGACGGATTGGATGCAGTTTCCCAGAGATTTGGGATCAGGTTACGTTAGTTAAATGTATAGATGAAATGAAGGCTTATGAAGTAGCTACCTATTCTATACTACTACATTTTTTTAATTATAACTTGTGATTTTAATAGAATATTTACCTCTAAAGCCAAAATCTTTAAAACAATAATATCATCTATATGTACCTGCACAACCCTAAGAATTTATGCAATATGTAGTATGCATTTATGCAGTATGCATTTTCCGCGCAAATTTTATTATAGTATCAACCGGTGATAAAATTACTTTAGTTGAAATAGGATAGGCGGTTAAATCCGTCATGGCTTCCACGTTCGTTCGACCGCCGGTGAAGCCCCTAAAGTCGCCTACCAACCGCACGCATATCGAATTAATAGGACTTTGGAAATTGTGCCGTGGCACATTACATTGCGCAATCGGTTGATGTAGCTACTGAAGCGATCTAAACTTATCGCCAGAACGTCTAAAAGGACATCCCAAAGACCCGGATAATACTTTCGTGTCATACACTTTATCAGTGTAGATTATATTGATTGTGTGTGCAAATATATAGAAAGTGGCACCGCTAAAATTATGTAGGACAACTAGTAAATTGTAGTCGTACTAAGTAATAGAATATCTATCTTTTTTTATAGGATAAGGTGACAAACGAGCACACTGTCCACCTGATGGTAAGTGGTTACTGTGGCCCATGGATATCTACATCTATCCTTGATTACGAATCTCTCCCGTGAGGACTAAGATAGAATGCCTCGTTTCCTACGGGAAGTTTTCCCCTCAATATAAGGCAGTTATTTCGAAATTACAGACAGACACTTCAATTTTATTTAAATGTATAGATAGATAGAGATTTCTACGTGGTAGAACCGATGCTGCAGTTATATTAGAAGTACAGTTGTAGCACGAATGGATCGGCTCGACCGGGGAAGGACCACGCTCTCACAGAATACCAGCGTAAAATAACAGCTTAACGCTGCTGTTTCGTATGGTGAGTTTAGAGATCCGGATACCCTTTTTTACTGGAAACGAGGCATCCATCTTAGTCCTCAGGAGCATGACAACGCATCTACATTTTGATTCTTAATCGAGGATAAATGTAGATGTCTATGGGCCACGGCATCCACTTACCATCAGGTGGACTGTGTGCTCTTTTGTCACCCTTATTCCATAAAAAAATCCCCACTTTGGGGCAATCTATGGGGGAGGCCTGTGTTCAGCAGTAGACTTCTATAGTAGACCGTATCTGATATGGACTACGTTCAGGTTTGTTGCTCATTCTCCTTTTCTTTTAAAAAACTTAGGTAGGATTTTGTATCAACATTACGCTCCGTATACTTGGACACAGAATACCTACCAGTCCAATATTCAGACTGATGACGATGATACCTAAGGTATGCCGTTAAATTCTTTCAACGTGGTCTTTTACATGTTCTTTATGAGTAGGTCATTAAGTAGGTACATTTGCATAAATACGATTATCTTCAGTAATACTACCGGAGTACACATAACAAACCGAATCACACACGAGGAAAACTAAACACAGTTCGTGATAATTGAGCGAAAATTGAAATGCAAATCGTCGATGTTTGTCGCTTGATAACACCGTATCGACGCTACGGCCACGGCCGTATGGTATGGCTTAGAAATAGAGTCCTTGATCGCGGGTCTTAAGTTATATTAATAGCGATATTTATTCAACACATATTGGTTGTTTCGTCATAACTCATAAGTGTTACGTAACTGTCCCGTTTCGATTCTACATTTATAACCTCTCGATTTATAAGGTTAGTTCATGTATTTCTTTATAATATATTTAATTACACGGTAATTTTAAATTGTACGTATAGAACTACTTATTAAGTCGACAATAAGAAGAGAAAATCAAAATTAAAAAAAAATCGGAAGCAATAAAATTACATCATCATTATCTTAGAACGAAAAATCCTTATAACTTCGTTCTCTCCATCTTTCCTAATATGACACAGCAACATACCAGACACAGTCTTATTTAGTCTTTGGTCTTATTAAAAGATCTCGGTTTAAAAAAATTCTTTGTCATAAAAGATGTACCTCGGACGTTACACCACAGTTTTTACAATTTGACATTTGCCATCAAATGCAGCAGTTTTACAACAATCACGGTTGTGATTGACGAATAACCTACCGTGTAATGCAGTGACTGACGCCTGCATGAGCATTTTATCAATCATGATTGATGGAATTAATTGACGCCTGCATCAGCGTGTAATGTTACGCCTAACAATTTAGTTCGCATATTTTCCACGCGATTCTTTTAGTTTAAGCCGATTAAGACATAAGCGTACACACTTGTATATATAGAGGTCAGGGTTTAATTAGATAAAAATGTTATAACCAATAGAAAATGATATTATCAATGTTTTTTGTGTTCCTCAACTTTTTAAACATGCTAATGTTTTATCTGTAAATATCTAATGGAGTTAGTTATTAAATAGTATAAACTAATTATACATAAGCATAAACCATGATTGGTAATAACACTTTCTTTATTTCTTTAATTACTTCACCAAGTTTTATTGCTGGTCTTAATTTATCTTGCTCTTTCTCGGTCTTTGCCTATTTCTACTCAAATAGTGGTTCTTCCCAAAGATTTATCTTCCTTTAAGTCAATCGCTGTTCGCTGATAAGCTCCAAATATTTAATAGTCTTTTCTGAGTACATCACAGTGTGCACTTCAATTAGCTATGGGTGTGCTGTCATTTTCTATTCCGTATATTATACTGTGCAATATTACCTTTCAAAAAAAATGTCTAAAACTGGATAGCTGCGGACTTTCTTTCTCAGATTCTTCTCCGGTCATCTTTATTTAGAAACGGTATTATGTTTAAAACAGTGACAAACGAAATTTATTTTCTTTCGTTGAAAAAATACATATTTATATATCATTTCAATCAATTTTAATTTAATTTCTACTTTTTCTCATAGTATAATATTATGTATAGTGTGTTTCTTGGTGTTGTAGACAGCAAACTTATAAAGTAACGTTAATTTTAATTTCGAGTTCTTTTTATTTATTTAAATTATTATAAGGCTGATATAAGTAAAGTAAAGTTGCAGCCTATATACGTCCCACTGCTGGACACAAGCCTCCCCTCAATCTGAGAGGGTTTTAGGGCAAGGAAGTGTCCGCCGCGCTGCCCCAATGCGTGTTGGCGAACTTGACATCTCTTCGAAAAAATTTTTTCTTATTTCTCACACATGCAGGTTTCCTCACGATGTTTTCCTTCACCGCGGAGCACGTGCTAAATCAGCACTTAAAATTGCAATTAACAATTTAAATAGTGCCGGCGGGGATCGAGCCCGGGTTAATCGCGTTCTGTTATATTTACAGCGAGCGTTAACAATCTCAACTACCACGGCTCTCATAAGGCAGATATGTTTGGATATTATTCTTTAATAATTTATAATAACTTGGGTTGACATTGAATAAAACCACTTATATGGATTTTATTGCGTTTAATTAACTTATTTTTAATTCCCGACGTTTCGAGTGCTTTTCAGCACCCATGGTCACGGGTGTGACTGAGATGTTTGTATAGCTGATGTAAAGCACCGGCGGTCCGGAAAGTCTGCAGTCTGTGTACATATCCAAGATCATCCCCACCATTACATCAGATTTGATAAACCACAAATCCTCGCAAAAAATACCGATTCCCATCAAGGATTCGCGAGGCTATTGATATTAACAAACTTCCTAATTTCAATAGAGACGATGGATGGGTGCTGCCATCTGCTTTGGATCCTATAATTAACAAAATTAAATCCAAAACACAAGCATACCACTGCAAGACGTCAAGATACTGTGTAAACTCGTTCTGCGTAGATCGGAGCAAAAATTAATGTTCGAAAACTGAAGGAATCTTTGACGTCGCAATGGCATAGTTAGCCCGGCTAACTATGACATTGCGACGTCAAAGATTTCAAACTCCCCGTGACCATGGGTGCTGTAAAGCACCCAAAACTTCTGGAATTAAAAATAAGTTAATTAAACGCGATAAAATCCGTATGTGGTTTTATTCAATGTGTAGTGTTCGCGTAAATCCAAGAAATCATTATTAGGTTGACTTTTCAATTTCTCGATCTCTCATTTATACTTTGTGTTTATGAAGCCGTGATCACTTGCATATCAAGTTAAATACATCAGACAATACCTTTATTGCAGTTGCTGATCAAGTGTGATTAGTTTTAGTACAATAACATACTTCTTTGCCCACATTCACTTTATAACTTAAATAAAACTGCTCGTATTTTCGGTCAAAATACAAAGTGAGCAATATAAAAATAAAAGCATTAATTTTTGTGTTGAAATACGCTACAAATACTGCACTATATATACACATATATATTATGCGATAACTAATTGACTATACGATTAAGAAAATTGTGTTCAGTTCCACTTTTATCTGTCATTCATTAGTACTCGGTATTTACGGCGCCATAACAATGCAATTAGGCGGGACGGAGCTAGGTCTCTATTATTATTCTTTTTTTTTGAAGTTAGTATTGTTGCTGCGTTGAATATTATGTCTATCTATGACATAGTTCTAATGCTGCGGCTACACTAACGAGCAACGTCAATGCCCATAAACGCAACAATTATTGCCTTAAATTTAACGCGATAAAATGAGTGGCTACACTTGAACGGTCAACGCCGTTTCCCGTTGAACGGCATTAAATTTGCCGTTGAACGGCGTTAAATTTGCCATTGTTAAATGTTTAAATGTAAAAAATAGTAGCTTAATGCTGCTGTGTTTCGTATGGTGAGTGTAGAGAACTGGAGACTCTTTTTACTGCAAACGAGGCATTCCATCCTAGTCCTCACGGGTGACAACGCATCTGCATTTTGATTCGTAATCGAGGATAGATGTAGATGTATGTGGTCTACAGCATCCACATACCATCAGGTGGACTGTGTGCTTGTTTGTCACCCTATCCTATAAAATAAAAAATAAAGAAAAATGAATACAAAGAAAAAGAAGGTGGTGGATGCTACAAATGCACAGAAAACGTACACTGTAAATCTATTTATGTTTTATTTTGTTTTCCCGCACCCAAAATGCACTAGAAAGACGTCCAATGGTTTAAGCTAAGTAATAAGACAAACGTAAATATATTTTAATGACGTAATAACTAATAAGCCAATCATACATACTGGTCAAGTGCGAATTAGATACACGTACCTACTCAGGGTTTCGTACCACTGTACACTATGAATTTTGACCTGCAAAAATTGTTTTTTTTTCTCCTGCTTATTTTTCTTAGTTTCATACCGTAAATTAAAGTACTTTTGAAGTAATTTTATTTAATTCTATCTCGAAAAGCTTTTTCATTACTCCACTCCATCGCAGCCATACGTGCGACAAACGTAGTGTGGCCGCTTCAACGCGATAATTCGCGCGTTAATCCTTTGATGTACCGCCATTCGAGTTAAACGGGAAACGGCATTGTTAATGCCGTTGAAAATTATCGCGTTAATTCGTGGCCACACCTACATTCAATGTCCATCAACGCGATAATTAACGGCATTTCTCCTTAGTGTGGCCGGACCATAATATAACTTTCACCAAATTGCCGATTGACTTACAAATTTGTATCGTATCGAGGACCGGTGACAATACAATATTTAAATAATTATGACTTTAATGTCCTCCAGAACGAATTTCGGCCACGGCCGCCTGCCTCAACGGAGACTAGCCATCGGCGCAGGACAGGATTATAGTGCCCAAGTGTATGCGCAAGCACAGGTGCACTCTCTATTCCCTCACTCTCACTCACATGACCTTACTATGTATAGGTAGTACGAAGTGCTCTCACATTAATCATAATGTAGTAAATAACGCACATTGATCACGAACTGTGATGGAATCATATCATCAATCACAGTTGGTGATCAACGTGCGTTATTTACGTTTTCTTAAACTCTATCTATATTAGAACAGAAAACATTTAATGTCAAAAAGATGCTGTTTTTAAGTTGTGACGAGAAAAACATGACTTTTTATTTTCTTTGATATTTGGGAATTTCTGTGATTAGTTTTTGTTTTCTTCTCTTTGAAGTATAGGATTTATGGGATGTGGGAGTGGAAATGGGAATATCCAAATGTTCTCTAAATGACATTCTGACCTACAGTCGTTGACCTGTTGGTGGACGGACAAGACTCTGGTGATCGATTGATGTCATAAGATCAATCCAAAACGCAAAATGCGGGGTATTGGTTGATTCCTTGTTCACTAACCCACCATTTAAAGTTTCTGTTACGAGTAATGTATGCCCGCTTAACGCATTCTTGGCAAGGCCATTGCCCAAAGGCAGTAGATTTAAAAATGCTGCTGGTTTTGATTATGATGATGATGTATGAAATACTAAATAAAAATCACTGTGAACAATAACAACCTTGTTGCTTAATGGCTTGGGCTGTTTACGGTATTCATATATAGAGTGTGGTCCTTCTCCGATTGAGCAGGTTTTCTCGTACTGCAGTCAAACTACCACGTCAAAAATACTCCGCTACTAGTAGGTAACACTAAACCACGTTTTGTAATTCTCAAGATTAAAAAATAGTACCTATCCGTAAGAAAAGAAGTCCCTTAGCTCGGCGCCACAGTCTTCCCGAAGCTTGACATTTGCTGTCAAATTACGTATTTTCCATTTGAATTAGTATTTTCCCACGGGACTGTATATTGCCGTGGTATCTCATGGGTTTAGCGCTCGCTGTGAATTTCACAGGAAGCGATACGTGGCACCAATGAAATTGTTAATTGCAATTTTAAGTGCTGTGTATTAAACATGCTCGGCGGTGAAGGCAACATCGTGAGGAAACCTGCATGTCTGAGGAATAAGGAGAAAAATATTTCGAATACATGTGAAGTTCGCCAACACGCATTGGGGCAGCGCGGCAGACATTTCCTTGCCCTCAAACTCTCTCAAAAAAAGAGAAAGAATGTGTCCAGCTATGAGGAATATGGGCTGCAATTTTAAGTCTTTGTTGAAACATCAGAAACTAGCACACAGTCCGGCTGGTGGTAACTTGAGGGAACTGAGGGCTAGGTTGGAATGCCTTGTTTCCAGTAAAAAGGGTCTTCAGTTCTCTAATCTCGCCATACAAAACACAGCAGCATCAAGCTGCTATTTTGAGTATATTCTATGAGATATAGGTGTATTCTATGAGAACGTGGTTCCACCCCAGTCGAACCGACTCATTCGTGCAACCATAATAGAGCTGCAACGTGGTCAAACACATACACTTTTATTGAAACGTAGTCTAGTTTAAACCTGAGACTGGTCATTATTACTTATTTTAGTAAGTCGGATACGGTTCCAGCAAACTGCATTGTGAACGTAATAATGACGTCATAAGATCATTATGTCAAACTGTGTAATTTGTCAAATTGTGTGTGTTTTTTTAAACTTCCTCTTGTGGCAAGATCTATTTTTAAATTTATCGAAATACGCGCAGTCAGACGCACGGGTCTGTATCATCATTAAATCTACCTGCCTTTAAAATATGCGCATCTTAAATTGGTCTTGCTGCATATCACTGATGCTGCAAGCCAAGTTCACTTTCGGTTTGAAATATAATATTTAAGTCGCATTAAAGTCGAGTATAAAAAGCAACCTTGGTTTTCCGCTGTATGGCGCTTAATGGCGTATGGGTTATGGCGAAGAATCTTCACGTGGGTGACGTAAGACTGTACTCAGGTTGGCGTGTGACATAATAATTAATAAAGTTACTGTTATATTGCGATGGTTCTAATAGATAAAAACATTTATCGTTTTTACGTGATAGAGCCCTGCTGCAGCTATATTATGGTTGTAGCACAAATGGGTCAGCTCTACGGGGAAAGGACCACGCTCTCACAGAACATGAGCGTAAAGTAGCTTTATGCTGCTGTGTTTCGCATGGTGAGTGTAGAGAATCGAAGACCCTCTTAACTGAAAACGAGGCATTCCATCTTAGTCCTTAGGGAAGATGTTAAGGGGTGATAGCATGCACTTACCGTCGGGTGGACTGTTTCGTGTACTAGTTTGTCACCTTTTTTCTATATAGAAACAAAAGATATATTGCGTAAAATAACCAGATCGGCGCTTAGGGAGCATCGTCAAAGGTGTACGAGGGTGGAAGTTCTTAGAAAATCAAAAAATAAACAAAATAGCAAGTTAGTTTTATGATATCTTTTCAAAATAGTGTCCATTTACATCAATACATCGCTGCATGCGATGAAACTCTTCGTCGGCATTTTGAAACGCAGCCACTACTTCCTTGGCGTCCATAAAACGTTTTCCTCTAAGTTTTTCTTTTATTTTCGGAAATAAATAAAAATCACAAGGTGGTCGGGGCTATAGAGCGGTTGACCCAGTAATTCCGCGTCTGACGTCGCCAAGTAGTCGATTGTTTGCTTAGCGTTGTGCGACGAAGCGTTGTCGTGGTGAAGGAGGATCCTGCTGCGAGGTCGTTTCTCCCGAACTTTTTCCAAGACAAATGGCAAACAATTGGTAGTGTACCTCTCTTCAGTAACTGTCTTTCGATCCTCTAAAAAAATTTGTTGCGTAATGACCTGTCCTTTTGAAGAACGAGGCCACCAGATTTTTTCCCACGCATCAACCTCTCTTCACTTTAGTTGGCAACTCCTCGGAAGGAAACACCTAGACAGCAGACTGTCTCTTAGTTTCAGAATCATAACATTAAATCCAGCTTTCGTCACTCTTAAGTATGTCGAACACAGCATTTGACTCTAAGCTTGTCCGAATCTGCTGATAAGTCACTCTTTTGTCAGTCTCTATCATATGCCGCACAACACTCATGTTATCTTCAGTCGTTGCCGTAGAAGGCCGTCCCTCACGCAGATCATCGGTGAGATTAGTGCGACTATGTTTAAACTCATTAAACCAGTTGTAAACAGTGACACGAGATGGGGCTTCATCGTGAAAGGTCAATCGAAGTATATCATAACTTTCTTGTTACAAATGACATCGAAAATCGTAAAAAAACATTGTACGAAAATTTTCTCGCGTTAAATTCATGCTGACGAGACACAGACAAGTTTCAATTTGCCGATAAATCGTAAAAAAATGACAAAGTAATAAAATACATACATAATAATATTGGCAAAGTTCCATTTTAAAAATTTGAACTTATTTTTAACCTCCTGCTAAGAAAATTGAAAATTTTCAAAAATCGGAAGTCATTGTTTTACCCAGTTTTTCGAAACGAATTTTCATCAAATCTTGTGTGGTACATTTTGAGACATATCAAAAATAAAAAATTGAAAACTGGTATTTTTTTTGGAATAGAAACAGAAACAGAAATTCCTTAATATTATAATAACCCTTTTTATACAAACTTAGTTTAATAACATTTTTGAACTTTGTGTATGACAAATTTTGTATATTTTCTGGGATTTTGTTGTAAAAGCGTATACATCGCCTCAAGAATGTATTACTGACTCGGTGGAGTCGAGTAACTGGTACTACTAGCTTGTGTCTGCTCCTAGTATTTACAGAATGAATATCACTTATTTTCGCAAAACTACTTTTATTTTTGTGTACATACATTACATTTTCATAAATGTATTGAGAGGCCAGAGTTAATATATTGATTTCCTTAAATTTTTGTCTCAGTGACTCTTTTGGTTTTAAATTATATATTGCTCTAATGGCCCTCTTCTGCAAAATAAATATAATTTCAGTGTCAGTCGCGTGTCCCCATACCAAAACACCATACGACATAATGCTATGGAAATAACTAAAGTAAACTATTCTACCTGTTTCAACACTGGTAAGAGTTCTAATCTTTTTTACGGCATATGCTGCAGAACTAAGTCTGCTAGCTAGTTTTGATATATGGGGGAGCCATTGAAGCTTTGCGTCCAGTGTGATTCCAAAAAAAATAGTGGTATCAATAATAATTAGTTCCTCCCCATTTAAAATTACATTAGTATTGACATGTTTAACATTAGAAGTGACGAATTTCATACATTTAGTTTTAGTTCCATTCAAATGCAAATTATTAACAGTACCCGGATGACCGAGCTTTGCTCGGTTTTTTTTTAAGTTACATTTAGATACAAATTACATGAATAATATTTTTTGATCTTATTGACATAATAGAAAAAACTGAACTGAAAATCATGAGTGCAATTAGTTTAATTAAAATTTTTCTTATTTTTAAAAATTACTAAAAAAGCGCTCGAAATAATAGATTTTCTCACAAAAGAAGGGAATTTGAAAAAAAAGGAAAACAAGTCGGACCCAAGACGAGACGCGAACCACGGATCTCCGATATCACGCCCGACCGACATCCCACCTGAGCTATTACGATCGTTAGTAGTCTGTCAAAATTTATCTTCTTATATTGTAGCAGTTTTTTTATTGCCTGAAAACACGGACAAAAGGACTTTTTCTAAAAATAAATCCTAGCTAGATCCATTTATTGCCCCTGAAACTCCCTGGACACTAAATTTTATGAAAATCGTTGGAGCCGTTTCCGAGATTCTGATTATATATATATATATATATATATATATATATATATATATATATATATATATATAAGAATTGCTCGTTTAAAGGTATAGGATTAAACCAATTGACTAACCTAGCTATAGCATTATTTACTTAGTCGTAATTTAATAACTGTCGTTTTAATTTGAAAATTAATGAAGTATCATCAGCAAATAATACTATGTCATGGTTATCCCCTACTATGTAAGGTAAGTCATTAATATATACAAGAAACAGAAAGGGGCCGAGAATTGAGCCCTGAGGCACGTCCATGTGTACAATCGACCCGGAAGATCTCATACTATTGATGACAACTTTTTGCGTACTGTCACTTAAATATGAAATAATTAATTTAGGGCATCGCTTCTTACACCGTAGTGTTGAAGTTTCCTGATTAATGTTTCATGGTGAACACAATCGAAGGCTTTGGATAGGTCACAGAACACACCCAAAGCATCCTGTGAATTCTCCCATGCATTAAATATATATTTAATCAGCTCAACACCAGCATCAGTTGTCGAGCGACCCCTTGTGAAACCAAATTGATTTTTATGAAGTAAATTATTTATATTTAAAAAATTTAACATTTGATCGAAGTGTTGGCAGTACAGAAATAGGTCTAAAATTAGCGGGGTCCAATGTACTACCAGATTTAAATAAAGGTATTACTTTACTATGCTTCACTAAATCAGGAAACACACCTGATTCGATACTATTATTAAAAATAATAGATAGTTGAGGTGCGATTATATGTATCTATTATAGACGCAATAACTTTAACGGAAATCCCCCACAGATCGGCGGTTCTCTTAATATCAATAGTTTTAAAACATTTTACAATATCTTTTGATGACACTTTATGAAATGTAAAATTCTTTGTACACACATTTACATTTTGTTTAAGTAATGATTCGGCGACGGCAGGAGAAGAATTCAGTGACTTAGTGGTTAAGATCGGAATATCAGTAAAATATTTCTCAAAAACCATTGCAACATCCTGATCTGATTTAGTTAATTTATTGTTAAAACTTAACTGGTAGTTTGAACTGCGAGAGTTGACCTTACCAGTTTCACTATTAATTATACTCCATGTCATTTTAATTTTATGAGAAGCAGTCTTTATTTTGTTGCTCAAATACAATGACTTGGCTAAGGAGCACACTCTTTTAAATATTTTGGAATATATTTTTACATATTCCCTAAATTCGACGCTCGGATTATATGACCTTTCATTGTAAAGTTCATATAACCTTTGTCTATTATGGACTCCTACTGTCGCCCATTCATTAAATGCCTTGCGATTGTTCAAGGAGAATGTTTAATTTTTTGAATATATTATATAAATATAGATAGGACTATATTTTTTATAATAATTTGTTTGAATAACTTATAAGTTGCTTAACCGATCTATTCCAATCAGCTTTTAACCTTGAAAACTACGTCGATCACCGCCGTTCCGTTCAAAATCGGGTGATTCGTTCGTTAGATATCGTTAACAAAAATTCTTGAAAAAAAGTTTTTGTTTTAAATATTTTTTTATTTCTCTTTATTTTATAGGATAGGGTGACAAACGAGAACACAGTCCACCTGATGGTATGTGGTTGCTGTGGCCCATAGACATCTACATCTATCCTCGATTACGACTCAAAATGCAGAGGCGTTGTCACCCGTAAGGACTAAGATGGAATGCCTCGTTTCCAGTAAATAGAGTCTCCGGTTCTCTACACTCACCATACGAAACACAACAGCATTGAGCTACTATTTTACGCTGGTATTCTGTGAGAGCGTTGTCCTTCCCCGGTCGAGCCGACCCATTCATGCTACAACTATACTACTAATATAACTGCAGCATGGTTCTTCCACGTTTAAAAAACTAATTACCTACTCCGATATTTCATATTCAACGTCATAATTTGGTGGAATTTGGAGCGTTTTGCATTTGAAATTAGCGGGAAAGTCTAGGGATGGCGTGCAGTTTTTATTATATCGTTTATAAGTGGCCAGTTCTAAAAACATTCAGTGTCGCTCTCGTAACACTGACATGTATGGCACGGTTGAGACCTACGTTTTAGAAGTTGACTTTCATCGGCTAACGGTGAAGAAGGCAATTACTTTTATTTTTTACAAATTTGGCATCTACTGGCTGTAGAACCGATGATTGCGCGATTTTCAGTTTACGGATTCTCTCACAAAAACCGGCCAAGAGCGTGTCGGGCCACGCTCAGTGGAAGCTCACTACGGAACCCTAGTTCCGTAGTTTCCCGTCCGTCACAATAAGTGTTCCCACTTATGAGTTTAAAGGTGAGTATCCATTATGTTCGCGCTCCAGCAGCGCTGCGCGGTACTGCAACTGCTCCCGGTAGTGGGTACTATTGTTTCCATCCAAGTTCAAAATGATTTTCCTAGAAAGTCCTTATAAAGTTCTACTTTTCAGATTTTTTTCATATTTTCTAAACTTATGGTTCAAAAGTTAGAGGGGGGGGGGGACACATTGTTTTTTACTTTTGGAGCGATTATTTCCGAAATTATTGACATTATCAAAAAATGATTTTAGTAAACCCCTATTCATTTTTAAATACCTTTCCAACAATATATCACACGTTAGGGTTAAAATTAAAAAAAAAATCACTTCCCACTTTACATATAGGGGGGCTACCCTAAAAAAACATTTTTTTCCAATTTTTATTTTACCACTTTGTCGGCGTGATTGATACACATATTGGTACAAAATTTCAGCTTTCTAGTGCTAACGGTCACAGAGATTAAGCGAGGACGGACAGATAGACATGGCGAAACTATAAGGGTTCCTAGTTGATTACGGAACCCTAAAAATACTTACAAGCTCCAGGATAGCCGTCTAGGGCTGTTCGTTAAACAATGTGATAGGTGCAAACTTCATAATAGGGTAATTATAATTATTTTGATGCTATGTACAGTCTACTGCAGCAATACGATCAACTTTTACCTTTTCAATAATTCCAGAAATGCCTCCGGAACCTCTGCTCGGCGGCGCGACTTGTGGCACTTAAATTATATCTGTACATCACTCTTTAAATCTTGTAATAAATTAACATACATTTAAAAAGTAAATGATAGTAATTTGGAACTTCTGATTCATATAACCAGTTACGTAGGAATTTAATGTGCATGACACATTTTTGTATTTTAATCGTTATGTTAAAAAACTAGTATTCGTGACGTAAGTTTTATTTTAAGTGACATATATGTATCTAAGTAAATGTATTACACAGTTAGGTAACGTTGTGTAATATTTTATATATTATTTTTTTTATAAAAGAGCTCACTGTCCACCTTGTACTCGTAGGTGGATGCTATGGCCCATAGTGTTACGGCGGTTCAAAGATATCCACTCCCCATATCGTCCGTGGGTGACGACATCTTTCTTATGACAACAACTCAAAGTAATAAAGAAACTGAGAAACTGCGGTTGCTAAGCCGCCTGCCAAGCGTGGCAACTATGGCAAAATCCACCCGATGAGGCAATCTATGAGAGAGGCCATGTTCATCTACTTAGTAGACTTGTATAAGCTGTAATGGAATGAATGGTAGCCCATAGACACCGACATTTATTCTCGGATAAGAATGAAAATGCAGTCGCGTTGTACGCCCCTGATGAACAATCTACTCTAATTTTTATTCAACATGGATTACAAGTGATACTTTCTTAAAGTAATTTACTAATGCTTTTAACACTGGTTCGAAAAAATCTATGCTCTTAGAACAACCAGCAAGAAACACAGCGGGGCTCTTTTCAAGTAATAATTTACAATGTATTCCAATTTAATTATACATTAGAAACAGCATGGTAACGATTACTCCATTCCCAGGGGTTATTATTAGTCATGCTTTCGTTTTTTTTCAATATATTTATATAATATGTACACACATCAAGATACAATCTTACAGTAAGTTCGAACAATCATCATTACAGCCCTTCACAAGTCCACTGCTGAACATAGGCCTCCCCCAAGGAATGCCACAAAGCACGGTCCTGAGCCACCTGCATCCATCGAATTCCTGCATATTCTACCAGGTCGTCGCTCCATGTAGCACACTTCGCCTACCAGTACGAGGCTGCCACTCCTCACTCTTTTTCCCCAAAGGTTGTCAGTTCTTCGAGCTATATGACCGGCCCATTGCCACTTCAGCTTACTAATTCGTTGGGAATGTCGGTCACTCTGGTTCTACTGCGGATATCCTCATTTCTAAGTTTATCACGCAGAGATACCCCGAGCATAGCCCTCTCCTTAGCTCGCTGAGCAACTTTTCGTGTCCTCATACGCCCAGCAGTGAAGGACCATGTCTCAGTTCCATAGGTCATCACTCTCATCACGTACTGGTTGTATAGTCTCGTTTTCAGGTTTTGAGGTATAGCTGACGAGAAGATATGTTGTAATTTCCCGAACGCTGCCCAGCTGAGTTGAATCCGTAGATTGACCTCTCGATCGAAGTTGGACTTTCCTAGTCGGCCTTTTTGTCCCAGGTAAACGTACTCGTCAACAACTTTAAGCATAGTGCTCCCAACAACTACCGGCATAGGTGTGACATTAAACATAATCTTTGTTTGTCCATGTACATCTTAAGATTTATCAGTTGGGAGACACTAATGAGGTCAATGAGCATAGTGCTTAGGTCCTCCAGCGATTCTGCCATAAACTATATCGTCGGCAAATCGAAGATGAGTGATGTACTCGCCATTGATGTTAACACCGTATCCTTTACAGTCCAGTACCTTGAATACGTCTTTCAATGCAGCGGTGAAGAGTTAAGAGGGATATAACGTCACCCTGTCTTAACACCTCTCTGCAGTTGGATAGGTTTCGTACTCTGGTTCTGTACTCGGATAGCCATCGTAGCCCTAGTGTACAAACACTTCAACACTTCGATATACCGACCGTCCTCTTGGCACCATTGAAGGGAATGTCACCGCCCAAATTTCGACGGAATCAAAGGCTTTCTCATAGTCCACATACGCCAGGCAAAGTGGCAGATTGTACTCTTCGGACTTCTGTATAATTTGCCGAAGGGGATGTATGTGGTCTATGGTGCTAAAACCTTTTCGGAAACCGGTTCGTTCGGGAGGCTGAAAGGGCTGAATGGGCATTAAGGACGGAATTAAAGAGCTTCTGAACGACTTCAAGTACCTGTTTTCCACCCGCTTTCAGAAACTCCGCTGTAATTCCATCCACGCTCGGGGATTTTCCGTTTTTAAGATGCTGGAGAGCCATCTAATCTCACTCAGACTGAATTCAGAAAAAGTTTTTATATAGTACATGTGTTTTGGGACTTTGTTATACAAGTCCCAAAACACTTACATACGTTACCCCCATGAATGTATTACCGACTCTTTGGAGTCGAGTTTGTTCCCAGTACGTCACCGTTTTTAATAAAACTAATTTTGTGTTTGTGCACGTACATTAAATTTTCCTAAACAAACTGAGCGGCCAAAGTTAATATATTTTTATTAAACTTTTATGTAAGAAAACGACTTTGAATTCCATAATAATAGCTCTTATGGATTTTTACTGCAAAACAAAGACAGTTTGAATCTCAGTCGCATTAACCCATAGCAAGATTCCATACGACATTATGCAAAGGAAATAACTTAAATAACCTAATCTAGCGGTTTCAACACTTGCAAGGCTTCTAATCTTGTAAAAAAGATTAATCTATTCAGCATATATAGGTACTGCAAAATTAAGTATGCCGTATAAATATGGTGACCACATTGTATATATGTGTAACAGAAAAACTGTGATATCAACAAGACCCATTTAAAATAATAACTTTAGTATAATTTATGATTCGGTGTTGTTTCTTATATTAAGGCAAATACTGCACTTTAATTAAAACTATTTTTATCGCATTTAATTTACTTATTTTTAATTCGATTAAATCCCTCAAAATACTTTCAACTCTCGATGTAATTTCTCATTTGGTTAACATTTTTGTGCTAATAAAGTTCCGAAATTATTCCGTGTTATGTTAATTTATATTTATATTTTGAATTAAATTAATTATATATTATTAATAATATTAATACATATCGTTTTAGTACCTACCATTTTTTGCGGGAAACTAATCCTAAAGACTAGACTAGATACTGAGGTCTAAAATTTTACTGATTTCTTACCGGTGAAAAGGGTCGTCTCTAAGCATGCTAAATACAGCAGCTTAATGCTGCTATTATATTTATCGCTGGTATTCTGTAACAGCGGTGTCCTACCTAATGGTCAGCATTAGCTTTGTCGTCTTAAATAAATTTACACTAAATAAATCTATTATCATATAATTATATTTTTAACGAATAATCCTACTTTTTTGCTGGTTCCTTTAGTTCATTGTCCATTTTGGACAGTTGTAAACCTAAGTATTATGTTAACCATGTAGTGGCGGTGTAAGAATATACACTACCCCATAACATCCGTAGATGCCGTAAAAGATGGCAGAGGGGTAACAAGTCCAGAGATGGACTAGAATATAAAACACTGCGGTAGCCAACTAACCTGATAGGCGTCGCAGCAATGGCAAATATCCCCAACAATCAATCTATGTTTAGCAGTAGATATTAATCAAGGATCCTTGAAATTAGTTCTGTTTAATGTGAAGTATTCGCGTAATTGTAAGAAATCATTATTTAATTTATTATGTTTTTAAGTAGTTAAGCTTTTTAAGAAGTTGAGCATGGTTTTTACGTCACTTAAACCAACGCTCTATCTTTCTTGCCTCCAAAAGTACCGTGTGGATATTCCGGTGCAGTACACACGTATCGAACAGAACAATGCGCCAGCGAGTTTGAGAGTGGGCTATATTAGATAAAGTTAGAAATCAGTTCCATCTGTTTCTGTTTCTTTTAAATATCTGTTCCAGTAGCTGTCCCAAAATAACAATCTGTTATTCTCGCAACAAGTTTCGATACGAATTGTTACATAATATGTTCTGTTACTGTTGCTGTGGAACTCTCACTACATGCTTAGTGCCAAATCCTACTACAGATTAAAGATAATTTTGACCACAGAATATAAAAACAAACCTTCGGATAGGTTTGCAATGTCAATTAGTACAGTTATTAGTAAGACTTGTTATTTTTATTTATTATCACTTATCAGTGATATCCTAACTTAGCATTATTATTGCATCACTCATTATTGAAGTTAACTAATTCAATGATGGTAAGTTTCGGATACTAGAATATTTGTATGTATCCAAATGTAAAAACAAATATTTAACGAGAACAAGTGTTAGGTTTCATCTCCGGTAATGTAATAAACACAAGAACATAGAAGAGTTTTCTTTTAGCTGTTTCAGCCATGTTTTCGAACATTGGTCTCTTGTGGACCAGGAAGTTATTTAAGAATAGACACAACTTACTTACTTACTTATCTTCATGCACAATCCCTAACGGGGTATCCAGAGAGAACAGATCGCCAAGTGTCACGATCCTTACATACCTCTTTCGCTTCTTTCAGGTTCATTAACTTCTTCATACATGCACGTCTAGGTATCCGAGTACTCTTGACCCTCCCCTCCTCGAGCAATTTGCTCACATGGTCTTCGAAAGTTAGTCTCGGTCTACCTCGACACCTTTTAATATTTACTTTCGCTCTATATATTTTCTTCACCATTCGGTCTTCACTCATTCGTTCAACGTGCCCAAACCATTGGAGTACGCCCCTATCAATTTTTGTGATAAGGTCATCTTTCAATCCTGCCATATTGCGAATCTCTTCGTTTCGCTTTCGGTCGGCTATGCTAACGCCACACATTTTACGAAGAGATCGCATCTCCACTGCATTCAACTTGCTTTTATGCTTCTTCTGGCATACCCAGGTTTCGCTGCCATATAACAAAGTCGGTACCAACACTGCGTTATGTATTGCAAGGCGTGCACTCTTCACCACGCCTTGCCTTTTTACTAATGCATTCAGGGCACCATTGACTTTGTTTCCGGCAGCGACACGCCTATCCACATCTAAATCACATCTTCCATCCCGGCTGAAAGCACTCCCCAAGTATACAATTTCATTTACCTGTTCTAGACATTCCTGATTTACCCATATTTCACATTTCGTTTTCTCTTCGTGCTTTTCAAATGCCAGAACCTTAGTTTTATTAGCATTCAAACGGAGACCTTTAATTTCACATTCCTCTTTCATACACGTGACTAATGCCTGCAGTTCTGTTTCTGATGGTGCAATAAGCACTGCATCATCAGCATACAGCAGACAATTAACTTTTATGTCACCCAATTTCACACCAAAACAGCTATGTTTCAGCTTCTGTAAACAGCTGTCGAGATACAGTATGAACAGCCAGGAAGACATGACACAACCCTGTTTTACGCCCGCTTGGACGCGAAACATGGGTGACAGGTCATGCCCTACCCGCACACAGGCTTTACAGTCATAGTAAAGTGACTGCACAGCCCTTAACAATCGACCATCCACACCATATCCCGGCAACAGTTCCCACATTTTCTTCCTTATAACCTTATCAAATGCTTTCTCCAGATCCACAAAAGCATAGAAAATCCTCTGGTTAACACTCAGAAGCTTCTCCGTGATCATGCGGAGAGAAAACATTTGATCCGTGCATCCTCTTCCCGCTCTAAATCCGCATTGTGCCTCCCATAAGAATCTTTCCGATTTCTCTTGCATCCTACGTGTCAAAACCTTCGAGTAAACTTTACTTGCTAAACTGGTCCTATCGCCCGATAGCACCCGCAGTCAAAATGTGAACCTTTACCTTTATATAAAGGCACAATGACCGCGGATCGCCAATCATCCGGGACATCTCCCGTCCGCCAGCACAAATTGCACAGCAGACGCGAGGCCTACCGTACTTAATCAATTCAGCAGTAACTCTGTCTAGTCCCGCAGCCTTACCACATTTCAAACTTCGAATCGCACGTTCAATCTCTTTCATGCTGATGACCTCAGTGTCATCGAGGTCCGTGTCTGGCGTGCCAGTCACGGCGTCACCCCCGGATCCTTCACTAAGATCATGACACGCATACATTTCTCTATAAAATTCACTCCATCGCTGCATGACGTCCGATTTTTCTGAAAGGACGTCATTGGTTCTCGAAAGCACTTTGTTCATTATTAAGGCTGTCACACCACTCCGGGACCCTCCAACCTCTTTCCAGAAGAGTTTGGAGTTTTCCCTAAAGTTGTGCGACAACCTCTCGTCCGCTTCTATTCTACACCTTTCACGTACTTCCTCAATCAATGTTTTCGCATGAACTTTCTGCAGCTTATATCTTTCTTTCATCTTCTCTCTCATATGCTCATCGTTACTAGAGGCCAAGTAGTCTAACCATGCTTTTTTCTTCTTTTTTACAGCTTCTCTCACTTCATCATTCCACCATGCATCTCTTCTTTTAACAACAGTTTTAATATACTATATTTAAATACCTGTTCTGTTTTTCTGTTAAGATAAATACGCCTCATCTCTTTTCAAGATAAATAATCCATTATTTTTTAAAACCTGTTCTGTTTTCCTGTTACGATAAATACGCTTCACCTTAACCTGTCACTCTACTATGGATAATGCTTCTGTGTACCTCGGTTCTAGGCGACTAAGCCAAGTAGGTTACTAAACGTGACATCACTCACATCCTTCCACAATCACAGCGCGTCCTTTTAAATGATTATGAATACCGGAGCTTTAAATGGTGTAGACACGCTGTAAAAATATTGGTTGCAGCAATATTTTTTTATATTATGTTATTAATACTGGGGCGTCTCCAGGGAAAGATCACGCTTGCAAAATAAATACCTGCATTAAATAGCAGGTTTTTGCTGCTATATTTTGTATGGCTAGGGCCGAAAATCAACTAACTTAAAGAAAAGTTAAAGAAAAACTTCTTAAACATCAACTTAAGCATTATTCGTACATTTTGAATTTGATTTACGTTTCACTTTATTTGGTAGAGCCATGCTGCAGCTTTATTATAGTTGTAGCACGAATGGGTAGGCTCGACTGAGGTAGGATCACGCTCACGCAGAATACCGGCGTAAAATAGCAGTTTGATGCTACTGTATTTTGTATGATGAGTGTTGAGAAACTATGCCTTCCTTCTTAGTCCTCAGGGTGACAACGCATCTGCATTTTGATTCGTAATCGAGAATAGATGTAGATGTCTATGGGCCATAGCAACCACTTACTATCATGTGGACTGTGTGCTCGTTCAAAACACTTATTCTATTTTAAAAAATGTGGAGAAGGGATTTTCCGATAAAAATTCGATATCGGTCAGGGAACATTATCAAAGTTTCAATTTAATATTGATTATTTGTGTTGGTCTGTGGTTATTTTTCCGATTCTGTCTATTCATTGCGTTTTACTTGGCGAATGGGCACTTTGTTTATATGCATGCGTAATCGGTGTTCAAGGCTATCTGACTTGACGTTTTATTTATCTCTCTTAGTGTGGTTTAAGGTGCAGGCTTGATTACGAATTCACCTTCATATACATTTCCGTCAAGTGTGGCGATTATGGTAAATCCTTCGCACTGCGGGACAGGAACCTGTTCTATACTGGAATGTAACTTTGTGAAGATACAAGAAGAATAATAAATATTATAAGGTGGTAGAACCATGGTGTAGTTTTATTAGTATTATAGTTGTAGCACGAATGGGATGGCCCGACCGGGCTGGGACCACGCTCTCACAGAATACCACCGTAAAATAGCAGCTTAATGCTGCTGTGTTTCGTAAGGTGAGTGTAGAGAACCGCAGACCCTTTTTATTGGAAACGAGTCATTCTATCTTAGTCCTCAGTACACCTACTAAATATTGCCAACTGAATTTATTTAAATAGCCTCTAGCTTATGTTTCATAATATTCTTACAAAACCATAATTTCGTCTTTTTTTGTACAAACTAGCTATGCCCACGTCGTAGATGCAATATACTCGTTTATCGAATGTGGTATAATGTTGAAGGCCAAAAAACGAGTCAAATGAGCAATAACATCTCAGTAGTAAGATGTCCAAACACAGATAAACTCTGCATACAGAAAGTATAAACTACATAGAGTAGGTACCACTTTTTATATAAAACTAGCTTGCCACGCAGACGTTGTTCTGCCCTTTTTGACGGCCTATTCAAAACGATCCTATATCCCTCAAGTTGGACCAAACTGCACAGGGTGTGCAAATTTGATTAAAATCGGTTAAGTAGTTTAAGAGTCTATCGCGGACAAACAACGTGACACATAATTTATATATATTAAGATTAGGGTGACAAAACGATATCACAGTAACCCTGAGGGTAAGTGAATGTTTTGACCTGTACACACCTACATCTATCCTCGATTACGAATGAAAATGCGGATGCGTTGTCACACCTGAGGGCTAAGATGAAGTGGGCCTACCCCGGGGGAGCCAACCCATTCATGCAGCAACTATTTTCCGCAAAGTGGCTCTACCATTACCAAGTAAAATCAGTTTAATTCGACCTGTGAGTTTTGTAGATTATTCGATTAGAGTAACCTGTGTATGAGATAACAGAGGCACTACCTATTATTAATTCAGTGATACTACTTCGTTTCTTCCCTACTTTATTGACAAAGTATTATTAAAAATGGGTGTAACCTTATACTACGAGAGCCGTGGTAGTTTGGGAGCTAAGCGCTCGCTTCTTTCACGGTTCGCCGGCGACCCGGGTTCGATCCCAGCCAACACCAATGAGATTGTTAATTGCTGATTTACCACGTGCTCCACGGGTGAAGAAAACTTGTGTATTTAATGAAAACTTTAAAACTAAAAAAAATAAGTTTTAATTAATTAATAAATAACTTAAATAACTTAAAAATTAAAGAAATATTTCGAGAACTTTTGAAGTTCGCCAACACCCATTTACAAAACCCTCACTGAATTAAGAGAAAATCTTTATCTGTAAGTTTATTTTTTACGTGGTAGAGCCATGCTGCAGTTATATTAGTAGTATAGTTGTAGTAAGAATGGGTCGACTCGACCGGGAAAGGACCACGTTCACACAGAATACTAGCGTAAAATAGTAGCTTAATGCTGCTGTGTTTCGTATGGTGAGTGTAGAGAACCGGAGACCCTTTTTACTGGAAACGAGGCATTCCATCTTATTCCTCACGGCTGACAAAGCATCTGTATTTTGATTCGCAAACGAGGATTTATGTAGATGTCTATGGGCCACAGCATCCACTTACCATCAGGTAGACTGTGTGCTCGTTTGTCACCCTTATCCTATAAAAAAATACTTTTTAATCACGTAAATTTTCTCTTTACTATTATAAGCCAGATCTGATGGTAAGTGGTGATATAGCCAAAAATGGTAAAGCGCACTGATTCACTCATGCCTTGAGGACACCTATATGGAAAGACAGATGTTGACAAATTACTCTCCTTTGGTGTCTGTACGCATGACGATCGATGAAGCAAACTCTTGCTCCGGATGCGTGGTAAGTCGACAGCGGAAGGTTGGTTTAAATTAAAACAACGAATAATTGCAATATGCAATTGTCCATTCATCAATTCCCCGAGAGATACAAAGGGCTCTAATTCACAATCGGCGAATTTAACAATTGATGGTGGGCTCGCCGTCCCCACGTGCGAACGTCATCGAGTGAATCATTCGCAAATAATGAGACAACCGATGAGCCGATACGGAGATATTGTTTGTAATATTCTGTGACTAAAATTTTATTGCACCATCGCGCTATGTACTTCTTCTTTTTTTTTAAATAACGATAACAAACGAGCACACAGTCACCCTGATGGTAAGTGGATGCTGTGGCCCTTTCATCCATCCATTATAGCCTATATAAAGCGCACTGTTGAGCAAAGGCCTCCTCCATAGATTGCCTCTTAGGGGGGATTTTGCCGGCTGGGTTTAGCGCTAGAAATTGGTAAAAGGGTCTTATCTGTGATTCATCATCATGTTATTTGCACAGATTTAACTGGGTTTTTGTACGCGATAGAGCGTCGCTGCAACAAGTATTGGTCACTTCTTGACCGTGGGTGTCGGTAAGGTGACAAAGAGAAAACTGAACCAGAAGATCGGCAGCAGCATCTTCCTGATAACAAATGAAAGTATTAAAACTGCGGAAGTCAATTCGCCTGCCGGACGTGGTAGCTATGGCAAATATTTTCCTTAGGAGGAATATTACTATTTCACTATGAGAGAGCTCCTGTTAACAACAGTAACGTAACAGTAGACTTTTGATAGACTGTCATAATTGCGAAAGGATCACGCTTGCATAGAAAGAAGCGTGAAATAACAGCGTGACGCTGCAGCTATATTAGTAGGTGGTATAGTTGTAGCACGAATGGGTCGGCTCGACCTGGTAAGGACCACGCTCTTACAGAATAGCGTAAAATAACAGCTTAATACTGCATGTCTTGTATGGCGGGTAATGAGACCCGGAGGTGCCTATTTTACGGGTGTGAAGGCATTCCATCTTATTCCTCAGGGGCCGCATTATGATTCGTGTTGAAAGTTCAAAATGTAGGTATCTATGGATCACAGTGTCTACGTACCATCTGTTGGACCGGATGCTCGTTTGTATAAAAGTATTATTTCATTAAAAATCCATTTTCTTAAGTTTGTTGAACACCGTTTTACCAAACAGGTGCCGACAACGTGGCTACTCTTTTGAAAGTGACGTGTGTTCCAGCAATGTTTTAACATAATGAATATGTTAAAGCATTGTTGGAACACATAAAACACAAAAAATATAAGTAAACCATCTTTAATATGTTAATACGTTGGGTTATTATTATTATTATTACTTGACGTGACCATTTATTTACATAATGACGTTATTGGCGCACAATTTATTCATCTTATCGGTAGAATTAACGAAGTTGATTTTATGTCCGTCTCGTAGTATGAATCGATTATGTGAATAAAATACGTCCTGTGTGAGATTAAAAATACAGACCTTATTGAAATCATTATTGTTATCAGCTTATAAAAATGTCTACCATTGGGCGTAGACCTCTTCCATAATTTTAAGGACTATTTGAATATGCTGCAAACATTTTCGTATCCCGAACCCAAAAAATTTATCTGCCTGCCTAATAAAATGAATGATACGAAATTCGTAGAGATATTATCATCAAAAACCGATCTAGTTTTATTTACACATCATTGCCTTGGTTTATTGATACATTACTAGTACCGGGCTTATGGATGAGTCTTTTGTCACGAAAAAAGGCCCTAGTCTGCGCCGCGCCGGCATTTTTCGCGAATTTTGACATTTGCTGTCATTTGCCACACTACATTTTAGTACGCACATTTTCTTACCTTCCTTATTGAAATAGATTAGCTTAAACCGGAGACTAAAAATATAAAGTACATTTTGTAATAAAACTGAATGTCTCGTAAAGTTCGTGTCTTATTATACTTATTGTTCTGCGAAACAAAACAAAGCAGTATTTTTTTTTTGTTACTTTTACTCAAGGTAGCAAAATAATGACTGTCCCGTCCAAATATACTCTTAACAGATTGAGCAAAAAGTCTATTTGTAAAGTGGTTATTCTAGGTCACACTTGGGAAGTCGTTGGCCCCTTAATGTTGGTTTCCGTATGAGTCACGGGCTTTTGTCTTAGCGTTTCGCCCGCTTCACGTACATTCGATTAAATAACGCCTTTCAATTTGAAATACAACTTTAAATCTATTTTTTTAATAGAATAAGGTTGACAAACGAGAACACGGTCCACCTGATAGTAAGTGGATGCTGAATCCCATAGACATCTACATTTTATCCTCAATTAAAATTCAAAATGCAGATGCGTTGTCACCCCTGATGACTAAGATGAAATGCTTCCTTTCCAGTAAAAAGTTTCGTTTCTCTGCACTCACCTTAAGAAACACTACAGCTTTAAGCTGCTACTTTACGCTGGTATTCTGTGAGAGCGTGGTCCTACCCCGGTGAAGCCGACTAATTTGTGTTGTAACCATAATATAGCTGTAGTGTGGCTTTAACATGTAATAAAATATTTTACATGAATTGAGTCTATATACTTAAGAAGCATTAGAATGGCAAAAAAGTGGAAATTATTTTATACTAGCTTGCCAGGCAGACGTTGTTCTGCCCTTTTCGACGACCCTTTGTCATGTCCTATTAAAAATACTTAAATTCGCAAAAAAAATGTGAGTGTGGGTGAGCAAAAAACTATCCTATCTCTCAAGGTGGACCAAACTGATATATCAAGTCAAATCATTTTGTTGTCCAACCTACAAATCTATTCGCAAACAATTCGTCAAGGTGTTGCAGTCATTCAATAAAGCCGTTCATTGTTATCCGCGGCTGACTATAATCTGCTCTATTATTTCCACTCTTTGTTCGAGCGTAATGAGCGTGAACAAATATTGCGAGTCACAGTAAGATTAAGAGCTAATATCTGTTTGTATATTTTGTATGTTTTCTTTTGTTTGTTATAAGTTTACCAGTTATATTTAAAGAGGACACGGTATTAACTTGAAATTTAGCATAGGTATATACTATTTTCTTGAATCATTTACTAAAAAAGGATTTTGGAAAATTTGACCCTTGAGGGGGTGAAATAGAGTGTCGCAGCTTGTAAAATTATAAAACGAACGAAGTATATTACACATAAATATATTTTCAGGGATGCCACCGCATTTTAGAAACGTCTAAAAATAAAGAGAGACAGTTTTGAACTTGCTACGCTGAGTATTGGTTTGGTTTCAAGAAGCTATCACTGTACTAAATCGTCCAAAGGGACTTCTAATGTCTTACATTTATTTTTTAGTTAAAAGATTTCCTAACTGGAAGTCGTTAGAATACTACGTCTATTAAATTAACCACACAAAGATAATATTATATTCATGAAGTACATATAGCTATCAATATTTTAATCATGATGATATACATAAATGATTACGTTGTAATATTTATCCGTGCTTGTTCGTTGCAACTTCAGACGTGTGTAAATTATTGCTTATTGTTTAAATCTGCAATATATCAAGTAAACTTATACAGTATGACGTTCTCAATTTACAATTTATTTAAGGAAACACAGAATTTGCAGGGGCGATATACTAATATTAATAAAATAATAAATAGCAATGTTGGTTTATTCTAGTTCCATTTTTTGAAATGACTGTCCACTGGTAATTGACTGCTATATCAGCAAAAACACTGCAACCAAATTTATATAAAATGTCTTCTGATGCGTTGCGCATTCCTTTTGCAAGAGTCAATTTTTAGGGTTCCGTAGTGAACTAGGAACCCTTATAGTTTCGCCATGTCTGTCTGTCCGTCTGTCCGTCCTCTCTTAATCTCTGTGACCGTTAGCACAAGAAAGCTGAAACTTGGTACCAATATGTGTATCAATCACGCCGACGAAGTGGTAAAATAAAAATTGGAAAAAAAATGTTTTATTAGGGTAGCCCCCCTATATGTAAAGTGGGGAGTGATTTTTTTTTTAATTTCAACCCTAACGTGTGATATATTGTTGGAAAGGTATTCAAAAATGAATACGGGTTTACTAAAATTATTTTTTGATAACGTCAATTCTTTCGGAAATAATCGCTCCAAAAGTAAAAAACACTGTGTCCCCCCCCCCCCCCCCTCTAACTTTTGAACCATAAGTTTAAAAAATATGAAAAAAATTTGAAAAGTAGAACTTTATAAGGACTTTTTAGGAAAATCATTTTGAACTTGGATGGAAACAACAGTACCCACTACCGGGAGCAGTTGCAGGAGCGCGGAGCGCTGCTGAAGTGCGAACATAATGGATACCCCCTTTAAACTCATAAGTGGGCACACTTATTGTGACTGACGGGAAACTACAGAACCCTACACTGAGCGTGGCCCGACACGCTCTTGGCCGGTTTTATTTTTACTAAAACCTATAAGCTAAGATATTTAAGTTATTTAAAGCTCTTTTCTTATAAGATACATTCAAATTGAAAAAAGACTCGGAGTTCCTTTTTGTTTTCTTTACAATGGCTTCCACATACCCGATTTGCGGGGACAAAGACGGGCTATGTCGTATTTACACAGATTAAACCCCATGGTTTCACAATTCCGTCGCATGGGCAGCGTCGCGGGAGGATTAAAATGCCTCGCAGCATTTAATTACACTGGTTGTATTACTTTTTAAACCGGCTCCCATACTGCGTGTTGTTGATTGGCGACAAAAATGAATAAATGAGTAATATTACCTAGAGCAGATTTTCATATTCCGGGATCGAGGAGTCCATTATATAGAAGCGGCCCGAGACAGGCTTGTTAGGCTACCAGAGTAGTGGCAAGAATGGGTCGGAGAAAGTCCACGCTCTCACAGAATACCAGCGCAAAGCGTAGTTTAACGTTTCTGTGTTACGTACGATGAGTGTAGAGAACCGAAAACCCTTTTAACTAGAAAGGAGGCATTCCATCCTAGTCCTCACGGGTAACAACGCATCTGCATTTTTATTCGTAATCGAGGATAGATGTAGTTGTCTATGGGCTACAGTAACCACTTACCATCAGGTAGATTGTAGGCTCGTTTGTCACCCTTATCCTATAAAAAAACCGTACCGTTATAGAATACGTTGCATAGGCATAGCGCATTGGAGCGCAACTCTTTATTTACATTGGCATACCCTAAAACCCTCTCAGAAATAAGAGAAGGCCTGTGCCCAGCGGTGGGACGTTTATAGACTTTAAATTTAACATCGTCTCACAAATGCCAAGGAATAGTTAATTACAAAAAAATATATAAAAGAACAATTACAATTTAAATCAATGTCTATCCTAAATATATATTACTAATAATGCAATAGTACTATTTGTTTAATGTAGTCTACGCGGAGCTAGTTGACTTTAAAATGACCATGTAAGTTTGTTATTAACGTAATTATCGATGGTATAATATGCTTCTCTAATCAATGTATTTTTTACATACTTTTTAAATGCATATCAAGTCAAGCGTTGACGTTCAAAGCTCTTCACTACTTACTTACGGTTACTTTTTCAGCAAGTTAACTTAAAATGGAGTTCTTTTGCTGAATTAGATCCAAATAGACTTCTCATTACATTATTACGAGTATCTCTACCGCATCTAAAAAGGATCACTGGTATCGGTCAGAGGATAGTTACAGTCGAAATTTCGTGCTGACCCGTCGCGTTAATGATTAGGGCCTTTTACGTAATGGACTCGGTTAGTATTCGACTTTATTTAAATGAAAGTCCGCACGCTTCTCTCATATCCTGTGTGTAAGGATCCTAGCTTGTTTAATTTGTTCCTATCTAAAATATTATAACCTTACTTTTTATGCTGTCGACGCAAACGGCCAAATGCTGTTAGAAACCATCAACTGTCAAAGACAGCTATAATATCAGGAGGCATTCCCGTGTACTAACCTTCTAATATCTTACATTACATTACATTACACTCAACCTATCTAGTTTCCTATGTAACATTTTTATGCAATATTTCCGTAGTATGCTACAATCACATACACAAGGGCAATCACCGTATCACACAACTAGACCCAAATCCAACAATTTTTTTGTCTTGTTGGTTTTACAATGGTTACGTTTGACAACTGAGAGTATAGAGTAGAGCCCGGAAGCGAAGAGAAGTCTGTCACGATAAGCACGTGCTAAATCAGCAATTTAGCCAGTAAAGATCTCTCTTAACTCTATCTTCTTACTTATAACGTCGCATCATCTTGATATGAGCTTCCTAGAAACTCATATCAAGATATCCCTATTGTCTGACATTATCATTGCGTAATCGAGCTGCGTCCATCACTAAGGCTCTGTACCGTCGAAACCTAGCAGATCGACCGCGCCGATCTTGTGACCCACTTTTGTCAGGTCGACGACCGTGTGACGTCACGGCCTTCGTACACTCCTCCCCCTCGTCCACCCGACAGTCACGTCAACCCCGGGGGTGTTACTCCCCATCCGAGGTCACATGGTAGTCGTACGCCGGCCAACGCGGACGTGAGTGCATCGGTTTTTGTGCAGAAACCGCCGTGAAAAAGCGGTTATGACGATCATAGGTATGTCAGTTCTGATTACTTTTTCGTTGATATTTTATTTCGATAGGTAGCAATAGTATTTATAATATGCGCTTATGTCTTCCGGACAGAGTAAGTATAATAACTTATAATACATTTATTAACTTTGACTGATATCATTTTGTAATAATTTTAAGTACTAAAAGTAAAAGTAAAGTAAAGTTACAGCCTATATACGTCCCACTGCTGGGCACAGGTCTCCCCTCATTTCTGGGAGGGTTTTAGGGCAAGGAATTGTACGCCGCGCTGCCCCAATGCGTGTTGGCGAACTTCACGTCTTCGAAATTTTTTTCTTATTCCTCAAACATGCAGGTTTCCTCACGATGTTTTCCTTCACCGCCGAGCACGTGGTAAATCAGCACTTAAAATTGCAATTAACAATTTCATTGGTGCCGGCTGGGATCGAACCTGGGTTACTCGCGTTCTGGTATATTTACAGCGAGCGTTAACCAGCTGAGTTACCACGGCTAAATACTAAAAAACCGGCCAAGAGCGTGTCCGAGAGCGGTTCCGTAGTTTCCCGTCCGTCACAATAAGTGTTCCCACTTATGAGTTTAAAGGTGGGTATCCATTATGTTCGCGCTCCAGCAGCGCTCCGCGCTCCTGCAACTGCTCCCGGTAGTGGGTACTGTTGTTTCCATCTAAGTTCAAAATGTTTTTCCTAGAAAGTTCTTATAAAGTTCTACTTTTCAGATTTTTTTCATATTTTCTAAACTTATGGTTCAAAAGTTAGAGGGGGGGGGGCACATTGTTTTTTACTTTTGGAGCGATTATTTCCGAAATTATTGACATTATCAAAAAATGATTTCAGTAAACCCCTATTAATTTTTAAATACCTTTCTAACAATATATCACATTTTAGGGTTGAAATAAAAAAAAATCACTTCCCACTTTACATATAGGGGGGCTACCCTAATAGAACATTTTTTTTCAATTTTTATTTTACCACTTTGTCGCCGTGATTGATACACATATTGGTACCAAATTTCAGCTTTCTAGTGCTAACGGTCACGGAGATTAAGCGAGGACGGACAGACAGATATGGCGAAACTATAAGGGTTCCTAGTTGACTACGGAACCCTAAAAACCACTTTATTTTTAAAATTCCGGTTTTTGTAATTCTCCTCCTAAACAGCTCGACCGATTTTGATGAAACTGTTATGGTGTACTTATGAGGTCACCTGGATGGTTCTTGACAATAGTGAGATCCTGTAGGTGGCTCTATTGTCTAGATCTATAATATTATTGTAGTATACACCCGTGCGAAACCGGGGCGGATTACTAGTTTTTAAATAAAATAACAGAGTCGTATGAAGCTTAATGCAGCAAGTTACAATTATGCACAGAACTGACACCCTCACACTGACATCACTTTCTAAAATTTAGGTTCATCATAGTATTGAATTTAAATTTAGGTTCATCATAGTATTGAATTTAAATTTAGGTTCATCATAGTATTGAATTTAAATTTAGGTTCATCATAGTATTGAATTTAAATTTAGGTTCATCATAGTATTGAATTTAAATTTAGGTTCATCATAGTATTGAATTTAAATTTAGGTTCATCATAGTATTGAATTTAAATTTAGGTTCATCATAGTATTGAATTTAAATTTGGGTGCATAATTATTTTAATTAACTAATTAATTTAAAATAGTTTTAAACGAATTATAACACCTATTCAACATACTGGTAATGTTGAATAGGTGTTATAATTCGTTTCCTTCGATCTTTATTCTTCTTTTTAATTAAGACGTGATGAACCGTTAGTTTTATATTTTTAGTGTGACATGGTAGAGCCTCGCTGCCGCTATATTATGGTTGTAGCGCGAATGTGTCGCCTCGACTAGTGAAGGGCTACGATTTCAGAGAAGATCATTGGAAATAACAGCTTGATGCTGCTGTGTTTCGTATGGTGAGTGTAGAAAACCGGGGAGCCTTTTTACTGGAAACAGGGCACTCCATATTAGTCCTATAGGTTGGACTTAGCTAGCATTTACGTTATGATTCTTAATCGAGGATAGATGTAGATTTCTATGGGCCACAGCACCGACTTACTGACTTTGTGCTCGTTAGCCATTCATGTTTGTTGCTCATTCTAATAAAAGAACGGTTTTAGAAATATTTTGATATTTTTATAGATTGTGTTTTTCTAAACCTTGTTTACTATATTTAAAGTAATAATACAATTTTTATTAGGATTTTCTCTTGTATCGTGGGGGCAGTTTACTAACATAAATTGTACAAGGATGTACATCCAAACCCGAAACAATTATTTGTAGGCCATACAATTACTTGTTCCGTGCGGGATTCGAACCCGCGGCCCCCAGCGCAGCTCATTGCTAAGCCACTGCGCCACGGAGCCGTCATGAAATTAAATTATTAATATAATTAATAGTATTGTGTAATGAGTTTTGGTTATTTTAAAATCGAATAAATAAATTAATTATTTGCTGATTTATCTATCATCTGATATTAAGTTACTCCATTTTATTATATTTCACTTTGTTGTATATAACAAAACAAAGTCAGGTTATAATTTATTTGATCCATATTTTTTCTATCTGACAATCAAAATCAGCCATAAATAATTGTTTATTTGAATTACAATTACATTAGTTTCGTCACCATGATTTGCATTTATTTGCATCAACCTCTGAACTGTCCAATATTGGATTTGAGCATCTCAAGCTCGTGCTTTACGCTTGTAAATTATACAGTGTCAGTGTCAAAGGCGTCCTAGTCAGGGCAAAGGAAAACACTGAAACGACCTTCGAATTATTCCCACCCGGAATAGGGCTTCGTACAACGGAACACATCAGTCACAGAAAGACTGTTTAATATTAAATGTATTCTTGAACTCCGGGATCTAATGAAAATACTCTACTCAAACACACTTATGTTTTAAATTCGCTAAGGATTTTGCATTCTATTTTTTATAATTCTCAATTCTAAATGTTGTTGATAAAAAAATCACTTACTTTGATTTAAAGAATAAGTCCAACTGATGGTAAGTCAATACTGTGGCCCATAGACATCTACATTTGTTCTACATTGACAGTCAAAATGCAGCCATGCGTTGTCACCCCTGAGGACTCAAATGGAATGCCTTGTATTCAGTAAAAAGGGTATCCGGTTCTATACGCTCAACATACGGAACACAGCAGTATTAAGCTGATACTAGATGTATGCTGGTATTCTGTAAGAGCGTGATCAAGTGCGTGGTCGATGGTCACTTAAACAATTTTCATTTACTTAAGGAGTAATTTCTCTTACAAAGAAACATAATATGATTCAATAACCATAATCAATTGCAGACTAGGTACTAGGTAGTGCGAGTTTGTTTCTACCTGAGAGTTTTGTTTTTCTTGGTAATGGATTCCGACGGTTGTATTTTTGTCAGTGTCAAGTATTTTAAAGTTACCATTTATAATAATTTCATGAAAAACTTCACAACATTGATGCGTCACATTTCGAAGTTTTTAGGAAAATTTGTCGGCAGTTTAAGCTTGCAGATGACGATAGTATCTTAAATCGCCTGAGCGACACAATAACTTAAGATTCACATCACAATCGGAGCACTTGTTTCAACGTTTCCACTGATAGTTCACATGGACAGAAAATCGCACCATTTTGACATATTATAATGCACTTAAAACCATTATTTAAACAATAATACGAAAGCAGCAATTCGCTAACGGTCTAGTTCCCGCCAAAACTCTTCTACCTAGTCGTTAGTCTGCCGTTGTAACGCATTTCACCGTAGTGTCTTTTTTTTTCTTTATAAAAGCCAGTTCTTGACTATATTCCCACCTATTACTAGGGCGAAACTGAACGTTTTTAGAACTGGCCACTTGTAAACGATATAATAAAAAATAAGAAACTTTGCCAATATTATTGTGTATGTAAAAGCTTATTCAACTTTGACTTGAATACACCTATTTTGTATTCAAACGGAAGGACAGACGCCAGAAAACTATTCCACTCCTTTGCTGTACGCATTACAAAAGATGAAATTAATCATACTTCATGGTTCGCCCCTTACTACACTAACGAAACGAAATGCTATGATAGAAAACGAACTACCTAACAAGTATTCATTTTTTGTTAAAAATCTTCGTCTGCGCGCACAGAAATATTTACCAAGTTTATCACGTTATCACATGAATATTATAGGAATGCATAGAAAACGAACAAACAAATACCTACTCATTTTTTACATCGAAGTACAGTAACATGGACTTTTAAAGGGTTCCTTTAAGAAACCACCGTTAACCATACGTCGTCAATCGATTAGACTTGCGTAATTGTAATTGAGAAGTTAACCTTTATTTTAAACTGAATCGAACGTTCATAGTGACTGTAGATATATCATATTACCCGGAAATGCACCATCAATGACTGCGCTCTCTCTTTCTCCTTTGCATTGGGAAAAGAGAGACAGTTGCACACGTTACGTCATTGGGGATGTGTCCTACATTTGACCTAGAGTAAGTGTTATTGTTAAAATTCACTTCAGACATTTCATCAGACACGGCACATAAATGTATTTAGATTTTGGTTTAATTTTTTTTACAGGCTTCAAAAAGGAGAAAGTTTTCAACTATTATAAGCATGATATTATTATTTTCATTATAATATTTGTATACTTCCCATATAAATTTAATCAAGATCTGAATAGTAGTTTTTGAGTTATCCTTGATAATGCGTATTTAATTGACTGTTGTTCTCGTTTTAATTAAATTGAAGTCGGTTGCACTAATTTTTTTTAATTTTATACCACTTTAGGTAGTAATGAAATGCCATATACTACTAAATAAATAACAATAAAACATTCTAATAAAATTTAAAATTATACAAATAATTTGATAAAAATTCAATTGTGCTAATTATACTTACTATAATAATACCGCAAAATGCCCTAACTCTGCACGAGTTTAGATGTTTTTGTGATATTTCTTGACACTGAGAAATAAGCTTCGAAATATGCAGGCAAAGTTATGGCATTTCCTTTACTTTGCCTAGGCAAAAATATCGCAGTTTAAAATGCGTTTTCAAATAAACAGAACTGAGACTGTGCGCGTTTGTCGACGTAATTGAGCATGCATCGCGTATAGGTATCGAGGTTGAATTTTCGGAAAATATTCGTATAATATCAGATCACTTACCATCAGGTGAGCCGTATGCTCGTTAATATTTTATTAGTGGCAGAAGCCTCCTCTAATATTCACTTTCACAATTGCTACCAAAACAGGACACTTTTTTTTGATAGAAGTGGTTAATTTTCTGACTCATTCATTAATTGAAAGAAAGAAAGTGAAATTTATTTGGCCATTTCTTAACAAATTAGCACTAAATACTCAAAATAAACATTATATATAGGTAATCTTATAACTAGACTTAATTATATACACTTATAAAGAAAAATAAATCGATTTGACAATGTAGATAGAAACGAAATAAATATAAAAAAGCGGACTTAAAAAACAAAAACATAAATCTCCAGGTCATGACAATATCAGTATCGAACACCTGCAATATGCTGGTGTCCACCTTCCACGTGTCCTGGCCATGTTATTTACTTTTTGCATAGGACACTCGTACTTACCTTCTGATCTTATGAAAACGATTGTTGTGCCAGTACTGAAAAATAAAACAGGGGATTCGTCGGACAAAAACAATTATAGACCTATCTCCCTAGCTACTACTATAGCGAAAGTGATGGACGGTCTGCTTGAGAGGAAGTTACTCATCAGCATCCATTAATCTGTGTGATGCACAATTTGGTTTTAGACCGCAGTTATCCACCACAGCACACCGTACGTTACTACACAAATCGTAGAACACCTGTTATAGGCTGTTTTTGGACCTATCAAAGGCCTTTGATACGGTTAAATACGATATACTTTGGAAGAAGCTGGCTACTGAAACTAATGACTTTCCTAATGACTTAATAGGTCTGTTTCAGTATTGGTACGACAATCAACAGAATCAGGTGAGGTGGGCAGGCGTGCAATCTGAGGCGTATGGGCTGAAGTGCGGAGTAAGACAGGGCGGACTATCTTCTCCTGCACTTTTTAACCTCTACGTGAATAGTCTGATTGGCGAACTCGGTAGTAGTGGAGTCGGCTTCTCTATTGATAATATTGCATATAACAACATAAGTTAAGGCGACGATATGGTGCTGCTGATCCCATCAATTAGTGGTCTAAGAAAACTACTCAGTATCTGTGAGAAGTATGCAACGGCTCATGGCCTACGATATAATGTCAAGAAAAGTGAGATCGTATTTTTTAAATCAAAATATAAGAGCTACAATTTTCCCACTGTCGCTCTTGAAGGTGTACCACTGAAAAGAGTGACAAGTTTTAAATACCTGGGACACCGGGTTACTGAAAATAAGTCAGATGATATTGACATAGAGAGGGAACGCATGGCTCTAGCTATGAGAGCGAATATGCTCGCCCGTAGATTTGCCGGGTGTAATATAGAAGTTAAAAAAACTCTATTCAGAGCCTATTATTTTATACTTGCAGTCTATGGGTTGAGTATACACGGAGCACGCTCACGACCCTGCGCGTCCAATATAATAACGGCTTCAGGATGCTGATGGGGCTGCCTCGGTACTGAAGCTCGGCAATGTTTGCTGAGGCTCGCATAGATAGTTTCCCAGCTATCATGCGCAAACGGGTTGCCTCCGCATGGCGCCGTGTCCGGGATAGCTCCAACAGCCTCCTGGCGGCGATAGGGAGTCGCTATTGCTGTCCTATCTTGAGACACTGGAACAGCGTCCATATTGGCTCGAGACCTGCTCTGTTAAATATAAAGTAGATAGTGTATAGTAATATAGTATGTAACCTTTTAAATTTAATTTTTTACTAACCCTAGCTTATAAGTTCTTTTTGTAATTACTAACCCACTCTATGGAAAGAAATTTCTGAAATAAAGAATAATAATAATAATATAAGAACTAAAAAAAATTGCTTAGCTTAATTTTATGCACAGTAAGTACCAATTGCGTGCTAAAATTTTAATGTTTACGTTCATATAGATAAATAAAATTAAAGTGTCCGTCTGTGTTTTAGTTGTGTTATCTAAATAACTGGTTTCTATTATGCTTATGGGGTTAAATGCATGCTATTGTGAGTGAGTATATGAGAGTGTGTATATGAATAACTATTTTTAAGATTTTTGTCTGTCTCTCTGTCTATCTATTTCTTCTGTCTATGTATTTGATGCGAAAAACATGCAGGACTATTTTGAGAAATGGTAATATAATTGGTTATTAATGAACATCTCAAAATGTTAACCATAAAAGATATTAAAAACATGTACAAAACCTTTTGGTTGCAGCAACTAAATAGATCCTCACACTTCTTTTATCTCCTAATCTCCTACCGTTATGTTGTTAATTGAAAAAAGAAGAAGAAAAAGAATGACACTTTATTATGAAACAGACCAATTAATTAATGTTTAACTTTTTCTGCACCGTTTTACAACAAAACTTTGAAAGTTAATGTATATATATTTACGTATATAGATGAAATTAGTAGATCTTCAATTTTCATCTTAAAAATTTTACTATATCGCCTATAGTTTTAGTGATAATATCCACAAACTGAGTTTAAAGTGGTTTCTCGATAATTGAACTACTTGCCTAAATATGTACTACATATTATTATATATCTGCAGTGTTTTTGTTTAAGTTCTACGCGGTCAAATATGCGGGTAAAAACTAGTATTACTATAATTAGCGATATCAAGTAAACGTCGCTGTAATAATCTAAATGGTCTTCGTGCATTGCAGAACTTAGAATTAGTTAACACGCGTTAATATAATACAGTCATTCAGTGTATGGAGTACGCAGGACCCCATGAGCAATTTGTCAAGTGCTTTTCGCTAGTTACAGGTCAATCGCCTCTAGTCTGTCTGCGTTAATATGTTTCTACTGTCTAAAAAGAGAGAGGGGATAGGGTAGAGTGGGGGTATATTTGGCGCGGCTACCGTACAGCTCTTTTATTTCGGCTTTTATTGCTCGGTTAGCACCACCTGGGCAAAGGTGTTCCTAAGGTCGAAGCTAACAAACGCAAGTAACCCGTTTCCCAAATGTTATTAAAAATCGTGCCAAATGGAAGTCTGTAGTCTCTGCCCTACTCACCCAGATCTAATCCAGAGGGGTATTTCTGGGTGATAGCAGTGAGTGTTTATGTATGTATGTATTTATATGTTATTATCATCATCACCACCACCACCATTATCATCATCATCATCATCATCATCATCATCATTACAGCCCTTCACAAGTCCACTGCTGAACTTAAGCCTCTCCCAAGGAACGGCCACAGAGGAGGGTACTGAGCCACCTGCATTCATCGCCTTCCTGCATATCTTTTTTTTATAGGAGAGGGGCAAACGAGCATACGGCTCAACTGATAATAAGTGATTACCGTCGCCCATGAACAGCCGCAACACCAGGGGGATTGCTGATGCGTTGCTGGCCTTTTAAAAAGGCTCTTTTCTTAAAGCTTCCTAAGTCGTATTGGTCCGGAAAAATCTCTGGTGGAAAAACTGGTCTTACCAGGTCGTCACTCCATTTAAATCTTTTAAATTCAAAATGCGTTGTAATGCATTATTTTAACTGATTTTAATGCGCACGCACACATTCGTAAAGGTCGATTGGTAAGCAAAAACGTCGTTGCCCGTAAATCATATTATAATTTCAAATAACAGTAGAAGCCTTATTTACTTGTATTTTCAAGAGTTGCATTAATAGTATGTCATTATTTATATAATCAAATCAAGTTTAGATTTGGCTATTCTTTGAAAAATAACCACTGGCGATGGCCAACATTATGCCAGTCCCAAGTAGCCATTAGATGCATTTTCTGTAAAGGTTGAGCTATAGGGTGACCTAATATTTCTTTAGTACGACTTCGCTTTGTTGTAAAGGCTTAGTTATTAGCCGTGACTTGGTGTGTGACACAGTGAACTAGGAGTGAAGGACTAGCCCCAGGAGGCTACTCAGATTGGCGGGCCCACTCTGTATGAGTGGTAGGTGCAGTAGAATTGGTATGGCGAGGCGTTACTTGTCCTTTTTTCCCCGCCTCTAGCGTGGCCGTACGTCTGATACGGTGATGGTGCCGCGAGAAGAGATCAATGTCAGTTTTACGATTCACCACTCCAGCTATCTCTGCCGGCCGTACCAGATCCGCCGCTGGGGCCGGAAAGGCTTATTATGTTTCTAGGCAGTCATTGCCTCCGCGTAAGAGCCTAGCAAGGTTAAATTGTAATTTTCGCTTACAGTCAAATATAATTGAAATGTGAACAATTGTTAATTTATCACATTATGATCTACAGAGAAGGTTATATCTTCTAATTTTATGAGTAAAGATAAATAGAACAAAAAATAAACAAATGTTGAGGGAAAAACAAAAGAAGGTCTCATTCCTACATAGCAATCTCTTCCAGACAGCACAAGTAAGATAATGTGAGATCTTATAACTTTTTAAAGTTACAGCCTATAAACGTCCCACTGCTGGGCACAGGCCTCCATTTCATTTCTGAGAAGGTTTTAGGGCAAGGAAGTGTTCGCCGCGCTGCCACAATGCGAGTTGGCGAACTTCAAATGTCTTCGAAATATTTTTTTTCTTATACCTCAGACATGCAGGTAAATCAGCACTTAAAATTGCAATTAAAAATTTCATTGGTGCCGGCGGGGATCGAACCCGGGTTACTCGCGTTCTGTTATATTTACAGCGAGCGTTAACCATCTGAGCTACCACGGCTCCTCTGAGCTACCACGGCTTCTAACTTTTACAACTAAATAACTTTATAATAATATAAATACAATTCATATTTCATTATTTCTTATTGGAACTTTCACTTGGGGAGTGCTTTCAGCCGGGATGGAAGATGTGATTTAGATGTGGATAGGCGTGTCGCTGCCGGAAACAAAGTCAATGGTGCCCTGAATGCATTAGTAAAAAGGCAAGGCGTGGTGAAGAGTGCACGCCTTGCAATACATAACGCAGTGTTGGTACCGACTTTGTTATATGGCAGCGAAACCTGGGTATGCCAGAAGAAGCATAAAAGCAAGTTGAATGCAGTGGAGATGCGATCTCTTCGTAAAATGTGTGGCGTTACCATAGCCGACCGAAAGCGAAACGAAGAGATTCGCAATATGGCAGGATTGAAAGATGACCTTATCACAAAAATTGATAGGGGCGTACTCCAATGGTTTGGACACGTTGAACGAATGAGTGAAGACCGAATGGTGAAGAAAATATATAGAGCGAAAGTAAATATTAAAAGGTGTCGAGGTAGACCGAGACTAACTTTCGAAGACCATGTGAGCAAATTGCTCGAAGAGGGGAGGGTCAAGAGTACTCGGATACCTAGACGTGCATGTATGAAGAAGTTAATGAACCTGAAAGAAGCGAAAGAGGTATGTAAGGATCGTGACACTTGGCGATCTGTTCTCTCTGGCTACCCCGTTAGGGATTGTGCGTGACGATAAGTAAGTAAGTAAGTAAGTAATTATTTCTTATGCATACGCGAATACTACGTATTGAATAAAACTATTTATTTTTTATAAATAAAAAAGTTTTATTCAATTCATACTTACTACTTATTAATTAATAATCTATCTCGGTAACAAAATATTTTATAATTGTTTTCGTTCTGAAGTTGGTACCTATCAGTCCAATTTAATACTATTAATAATTGATATGTATCATGTATATTATTTAAAAAAAAAAACAGTAAAAAAAATTAGTATTTTTGTGTACGTGTTGTGATCCACCGGCCATTTTGAGCAATGTACTATAATAATCTATTCATGAGGTTGGCCGTTCCGCGAATATCGTTGAAGGTGGACACGGGAAAATGCAAATATATAAGTTAGACCAAAATCATTCCCTCCCGAAGGGTCTGGTTATCGATCGACAGTTTACTTGCAGTGATCACGGCAAACCCAATTTGGTATGAAAATGTAACAAGTAGATAGATCTAAACTTATAGTTTTTTTTTTAAATAGAATGAAGGTGATAAACGCGTTCAGTGTGCCAAGATTTCATCTATCATCGATGAAACATGCAGGTGTTTCCAGTAAAAAGGGTCTCCGGTTCTATACACTCACCATAATATGAAACACAGCAGCATTAAGCTGCAATTCTGTAAACGTGTGGTCTCTTCCTCTTTAGTTAAGTATTAAAATGCTATCAATCATGGTCCTTCCCCGGTCGAACCGACCAATTCGTGCTCCAACCATATTACAGCTGAATCATGACTCTACCGTATTTAATACTTATCGTTTAACTGGTAACTACCATAATATATAGTTGTAAATTGAATCGTAACGCCAAGCTTTTCTCACGATTCTGTTCGCGTGACCTACTTGCATGTATTTGATAACGTATTATTTAATCGAGTTCAATAATATTTGAACGTCGCTTGTGTTTTTTTTTAGCCGCGTGTATATTTCCAATAGGCGCCTTTTAGGTTTAAAATAGGTCTAATAAACCGTTTTGAAAATGTAGAATCGTAATCTTCAAGAATTTTTTTAGCTTACTCATATTAAGTATTGATCTCAATATTTGTCTCTTTCTATTGTTGTCAATTAGTGAAAAGAAAGATTTTAAATTGACTTGAATTTTTACGAGTAAGACCATATATATATATATATGAGCAATAATTACTAATTAATTTTACTAATTTACTACGGCTTCGAAAACTATTATAGAAAGAACCAGGACCAACCCAACAGGCCTTTAAGAAAAAGGAACGCGCATTCTATTCCTAGATGATATTGTAAATAGGGCCTTTGGTATTGTAATCCCAGAGGAGGACGATAACTCTGAAGTGGTCTCAAGACATCGTGATAGCACTGTACCACGTAAAGCTTAAGCTTAAAGCTCATCTGCAACGATATGGCATGTAGCCAATATCTGCAAGATCTTTCTGTGACAAACAAAACCTACTTGACTAACTAAACTCGCTTTTGTTAACTATAACTTAACTCGGTTAAAAGACAATAGGAAACACGCCGCGCCGTGGAGCCGCTATTCATGGATTTTCTTAGATCTCCTTTATCTTGTCGAGAGCGTGAAAATTACGGCTTTTGTACGGCGCTAAGTGTCGAGTTAATCTGACCTATAAATTATTATTCTCTACAACTCTACCGGGTTCAACTGTGAATTGTCGGTAAACGGACTTACTCAAATAAACACAAAAAATTACATTAAAATCGGTCGTGCCGTTTTTGAATTACATTTAGATATAATTCCGCTCGGAAGAAACTATGTAATCCTGCAAGTTTCTTTTTCTTTCTTTCTTTTAAAGCTCGCAAAAGTTATCGCTTCCAAGCTGTTTGTTATATGAATTTTGTAAGCATTTGTACAACCTGTATTTTATTGTAAATACTACTTTCCCAGGACAGAGGATTCCGGATTCCGAGCCATTTTAAAAATATAAAAATTACTTTTAATAAGAATTACTTGTAAACTATAAAAGTAAAAGCAAAGTCAAGTTACAGCCTACATAAGTCCCACTCCTGGGTACAGGCCTCTCGCGTGTTGGTGATTTTCACATGTGAATCAATGATTTCTAAAGCAACACAACTAACTTAAAATAAAATTTACAGGATTTACAAAAAACAGGACAATTTTTGATAATGCAAGTAATTTATAATTATGTATATGTGTATATATATATATATATATATATATATATATATAGCTCTTAGCGAGCTCTTAATAATGTATTTTTGGTATCTTCATCTATAATATTTATTTGCATGATTAATATTGTTCAAATAAATAAAAGTAAATACCTACCTAAGATGATCAACTCAATTATTTTACACTTTACCTAATCAGGTTAATTGTTATAGATATAGGTATATATATATATATATATATATATATATATATATATATATATATATATATATTTCTTGCCAGCTGACGTTTCTTTCGGCGCTGTTCGGCCAAAGAACTACGCGAAAAGAAACGACACTTAAGCATGTGTGCACGTAAAATCGCTTGCGGCTATGTGTGGGTGTCTGAATGTGTGCGGGGGCCTTGAGAGGCGCGCGGGGCGTGGAACGGGCAGTCGCCGACTGCCCTGGCCGAGGGCTAGTAGTAATACCGATATTTGTCAGTATTAGTTAATATGAATATATTAGTCAAGTGATATAATATTTCAATTAATGTATAAATATTACTGATATCTTAATGTACATATTATATATATATTCTATTCATGTAGGTATTAAGTTTATGTTACCAAGTAACGTTATTAGTTTTTATAGCCGTGTATGCTAGGTTTATATGCTTTGATAAATATTAATGAAGTATTACTGAAAGTGATTTTAAGTGATTAGAATTAAAATAAATTCCACTGCACAAAACAAGGGCCCTAGTTTTGTTAGTTTAATTTTTAATAATGTTTTATGATACCTTAAAATATGTGAACTCATTTTAATGAAAGTCGATATGATCTTAACAAGAATTATGGGGAAATACCATGACAATAAAACTAATATATCGCCAATAATTTTATTATATTACATTAACTGAAATATACACTATTAAAAATACCACTAGAGTCAAGAAATTTTAGATATCTATAAAGATTTTTTTTGTATTTGTTCATTGTTGTATTTGTTGATTATTTCATTAGAAATAGAAATGACTTATCTCCTCAACACATAAGGAACAATTTGTTGGCTGCCATTTCCCAGGAAACCTGCATACCTTTGGATTTTCTAAAAAAAATATACATTAATCGAAAAATTCAAAATATATAAGAATAAATTATTTTTAAAGGATAGTAGGTAATACTGATTATTGCGTACTGAAATAAGTGTTATTTAATTATTTAAGATTACCATTAACTGTCGTGCATATTTGGTTTTGTCGGAAGTTTTAATATTCCTCATTTAATAAAAGCTGATTTAAAATTGAACGTATCTTTCACTACCCAAATACATAAGTTTACAAAATATATAACACATACCTACTATGTATCTTCTTTGGTACAAGTCTATAATATTCCATTTCGGTTCGATATCAACCCTAGCGTTACACGCTTCGACTCAAGGTCACAGGCGCTTAAGCTCTCACGTACAGGGAGTGTCACCGCTGTGGTTCGGCTGTCTTGCCAGGGTTGAGTGAAAATACAACACAATTGTATGCACCTGTGTTGTTTTAACAATGACTCAAGAAAAATGTCGGTGAATTATGTTGTTTTAGAAATCATCGATTCATGTCTTCAAAAATTTTTTTCTTATTTCTCTGACATGCAGGTTTCCTCACGATGTTTTCCTTCACCGCCGAGCACGTGGTAAATCAGCACTTAAAATTGCAATTAACAATTTCATTGGTGCCGGCGGGGATAAAGCCCGGTTTGCTCGCGTACTCTAACAAATTTACAGCGACCGCTAACTATTTGAACTACCACGGCTCTAGGTATGATGTATTAAGGTGGCGCTATTTAGATTTATGATTATCATCAAATACAATTATTTTTAAATTTTACGATTTCTCAAATATAAATCTCCAATTTTTTCGGATAAATTATGGCCTAGATCACGCATTGCTTTCTGAAGGCAGTAATGCGTGCTTCTTTCTGATTCCTCTCCGTGAAGTCTCACTACAATTTGTGCAGCCATTCCGGAGATTAGTCCGGTCAGACAAAAAGTCAAAAATTTAAAAAACCGTTTTCATGTCTTCTTTGCACGCAAATACTCCTTAAGAGACGGCCCACACATACCACAACCACACCACATCGCTGCGAGAAAATTTGGTCACGTGTAAATGGTGTCGCTGTAGCTTTTTGCAGTTGCGTTGTACAGCCATTTGCAGTTGCCTAGTTGTGGCGTCGCGTCGACGCAAAGTTGTCTTTGCGATGTGGCCGGCCGCTAGTTCCGTGTGGTTCCGTAGTGGTGGTTGCGTTGCGATCGGTATCACTCACGCAGTCGATAATGATGGCAAAATGTGGTACATGTAAATTGTATAAAATGCGCCCGCCCACGTGTTGTGGTGTGGTTGCGGTACGTGTGGGTAGACCCTAAGCAAGACAGTTATTTCGATATTACAGACAGACGCTACAATTTTATTTATATGTATATAATTTAAAGTTTTGTGTTCGCGTATTTTCAGAACAAGGTGCGATGCGCGCGCCCAACGGCGTGGCGCGATGGGCGCAGAGCAACGTTGCGCCACTCACGGACTACGCGCGGGTCGCACACGCGCCGAACGTAGCCCCCGCCTTCGTTTACGATGACCGTATCAACCAGCGCCTTGCATTCTGGTAGGAACTAAATCTTGTATTATCTTGCTTGACTTTAGATACTCTTTAAGTGGTTCACTGCTGGTTATGGAGTGCCCCTATAGGATCAGTCTTAGGTTTTTCATAATCGCCACATTCGCCGTGCTATATTTAAACTGTTTCTCGTCTCCACAGAGATTCATTCATGGGGCAAAATGTATAAGCTAATATAACAAAGTCCCAGTAATCATATAAGGTTTCTCTATTTCCGAGTTTAACTGTATAAAAAGGGTTTTTATAACATGAATGAATAGATGGTTGATAATGATCTCTGGCCGTGGTCGCTTCCAATGTAAGTATTTTTACAACCTGTGTTCTTATCTATACACATAAATAAAATTGAAGTGTCAAAATAACAGCTTTTTACTAAATGCATATGAAATTATCTACCATAGAATACTATAATGCACAATAGAATGGCTATCAACCTTATTTTTACAAGGATCGGTGTCGCCGGGAGCACATATACAAGCAATTACGTCGTACTATCGCTATTACATTTTAGACTTTTAATTAATGTTTTTGACACATCAATATTTCTTTATTTTTGTTTCTAATATCCCCAAAATATAAATAGTTTCGACTTACTGGTTGTAGGATATGTCTTCTTGATTTAAATTCCATTTCCCGTTGTTCTTTCCACACGTAATTATTGCACATCTTGCTATTTTTAAATAATTTTCATACAGCGACGCTTGACACGAACATTGAAAACGATTGTTTGTGTTGACATTTATAGGTGTGAATTGACATGTTAGTGGTTACACGGGCTTCGCCCACTCCCCCGTTCTATTACGTATGTATTAATATTTGAAATGGCTGGACCGATTTTGACGGTAATTTCACTGACAAATTGCAGATGTTATAAGGAATAACTAAGGCTATTTTATTACTATAAAAAAATTAAGCTTCCACGCAAAAAATAAATTAAAACTCATGAAATCCAATTGTAATAAATTCCACACTGACATAGTCGCGGGGAGCAGCTAGTTGTATGATATACTTTGGAAAAAGTCCCGCTGAGTTTCTAGCCGGTTCTTCCCAGGACGGGTGTTTTACCGAACCAGTAGAAAAATTAAAGAGATGGCTCCCTTCTTAAACTGAAGAAAATAAATATTCTATTCTTATTAAGCTTGGGTCTGTGAGGTCTAAGGCGTAGGTTAGTACAAGATTTAAAAATGCGATCTCAACTTAAAACCAATTCGGTCCTCTGTATTATTTATTATATGAAAGTATTTTTAATAAAAAAACTGAGTTTGGCAAATCGCCCGCAAAGCGTGGCAGGTATGGCAGTATATCCCCCATAAAATATTCGGTAATTATGATGAAAATATTTTAAAAATTATGTTATTTTTTCATGATCTAAAATAATTCACTTGTGGAATTTTTTTAATTAAAGACTTACTGAATGAAAGGTTGCCACAAAATATAACTAGGTCAAAGAAGCCGTTTGACTAAAGTCTACCACTGTACGTGCGACAAGAGGACTTGTGTCACTGGTCTGAGCATTTCACAACCTGAAAATAATAATGAATCGGAGACTATCTGATCTTTCAAGCATTACTTTAGTCGACTGTTACCACCACATCCATGGAATATATGGGATGGGATGATACATGGCACAAATATCTTATCGTGTATTTTTATATTTATTCGAATGTTTGTCATTAAGAGGATACCTTGAAAATGAATCGTAGTTTTGGGGACGTAGTTTATCACTTTGTCGGTGAAGCTCACGCACGACTGAGGGAGCGTCACCGCGGCTCCACATTATGGCCGTGAAGCTCCGTAAACAGGCGTGAACGTGAATGTGGATGGTTTTCGCGGGATTCACGCGCGATCAGAGTCGGTATTTTGTCCCGATGTTGAATTCAAAAAATGTTTTATGAGAACTTAGATATGATTATTTACTATGCCTTAAAAATAATTCCATGAATTTATTCGTAAAAATATTATGGTGTCATGGAGAAATATAACTAATTATAGCCTACTTTGCAATTTTTTCTATTGAAAAAATTACATGCTATCGTGTTTTCCTTTTATAAAATCCAAGATCACCAAAAATTACCACCCAAACCATAAATTTGGTAGTTAATGGAAAAATCAAAATAGAAAAACCACCAAATTTTCGAGGTATCACCTTAAGGCAAGAGTGAATAGGCTTTTTTAAGCTAAGTTAGTGCGATTTACCATTTTCTCCAGTACTACCACTTACCATCAAGTGGGATATTAGTCACGCAGTGGCTTATAATAGTAAAAAAAAATAATTTACATCTTTTCAATATTTAATATAGTGTTAAATAACCGACTTTTAAAAGTATGTAGCAGATACGATTACTTACAAGCAACAACTTCATAAAAATGTTTGTATTAATGCTGATAAGTAAGGTGGATAGTCAATTACCTTAGTATATAATCGCTTTTCTCAAAAATTCTTGTTGGAATACTTTACAGGCAAGGTGATATCACAACATTGGATGTTGATGCGGTAACCAATACAACAAACGAAACACTCTCGGAATGCAACGCGGTTAGCGAGAGGATAATGCAGGTCGCCGGACCTGACTTAAAGGAAGAGATTATCACAAGGGCGCTTGGTAAGCCCGATGTTATTCCTGCAAGATAGTAATGTCATTTACTTAAGGTTCTTAGATTAATATTACTAACATATAATAAAACTACAAAATAATGTAATATAATAAATAAAATGAACATGCATTTTAATTACGTTTAGAAATCGCACGTAGTTTTCAATTTAAATTTAAAATTGGTTATTAAATTGGGGTTTACGGTAAAAATGATGTTTATAAACCGCAAAGATAATTTAAGTATGAGTGAACAAAAATTATTACAGTAAACATTAGCCGAAAAAAAAAATATGTTAATGATTTTTTTTCAAGTAGCGATATATGCCTTATAACTTTTGTAATTTGTGTTAGAAAATACAATTTATGTTTTTACTTTTTTTTGTCGAATAAGGATGACAAACGAGCACACAGTCCACCTGATTGTAAGTGGATATAGACTCCAACATCTACGACGTCAACATCGTTGACGTCTAAGGTGATATGCCTCGTTACCAGTAAAACGGGTCTTTGGTTATTGCATTTTTCCTTAAATTGACTTTCTGTATTAAATTTATATCGACTTACTCCTGTGTTTTATGTTACACAACAACTTCGTTATACGGGTACTAAAACTCACGGTAACTTTTTCAGAATGTCGCACGGGCGAGGTTGTCGTGACCCCTGGCTACCAGCTCCGATGCCGGCACATCATCCACACTGTGAGCCCCAAGTATGTGGCTAAGTACCACACGGCCGCGGAGAGCTCGCTACACAACTGTTACAAGTAACAAATTTAGATATCACTTTTAGGTATTTTAGTATTTATGTTGGTATTAATGTTAATGTGTTAATTCCAGGAATGTGCTAATTAAGGCTAGCGAACTGGGCGCTCGATCACTGGCATTATGCGTACTGAGCTCACCACGCAGAAACTTCCCGCCTGATGTGGCCGCACATGTCGCTTTGCGTGAGTATCTATGTGTACTTGGTAACCAGTCGTATAATTAACCCTTCAAGCGCCATAAAAATCCCATACAACCGCACCCACCCACGGCACTTAAAACCATTAAAACTTATATTTAGAGACCACTTTTCTATGAAAATATTTAGCATTATAAAATCTATTCAAAATTCTCTATCTTGCGGTCTAAGCAAAAGTAAGGTTTTACTTCATTACAAAAAGATTTTATTGTATTATGATAACAAAAAAATACCAAGCGAATGTCGGCAGCGTGAAAATCATAATTATTTCAATATATATTACTCGAAATTATTTACGTAAAAAGATAAATTATATTTACACAAAAACTTTCATTACAATTTTATAATAACTACACTAAAACACTAATAAAACACTAGAAAAATCGAAAAATAAACACAATAACATTCACGCGAAAATGGCATACAAAATAAACGTAGATTATAAATAAATATTCATAGGATAACAGTTTTTTTATTGCACTAGACTCTAGTGACTAGAGGATAGAGTATTTCATATTGATTATATAATGTCAAACTTCTTCCTAGAAAAGTAGTCTCTATATATAAGTTTTTGTGGGTTAAAGTGCTGTGGGTAGGTGCGACCTCATGAGACCGCTAGAGATTTGACAGAATATGGCCGCAGTCTCATGAGACCGCTTGAGGGTTGAGAGGTCAATAAGCTCAGACTGTTACGTTAAAGTCCATGATAGTCACTTTTACTAGTATGGTATTATTGGGCTTACAACCACCACCGGATGTAAAAATGGATTTTTAGGTTTTGGTAGATAAATGACATTGTGGGCTTGAATATTAAAAAAGGCATTAACGAATATATTTTATGCCCTCCCCGTTACGAACATAACTTGCTTCAAAATCATCCTTTGTACTTGATGAATTTAAATTTAACTAAGTATAAAATTTTTAGTTTAAATAAATTTCTCTTAAAGGAAGAGACAGAGGGTTAAATATATCTTTATCATTATTAATTCTATTGTACAAAAAGCACATGCGATAAAAGGTAATCCTTATATCGCATGTGCTTTCTGTATGAGCGTGTGTTTGAACTAATGGATAAGAGGCTATAAAACTTTATTTTACCAAGCAATTGAGGGCTGTCTATATATCCGGTGACTAGTTTGTGCAGAAATAAAATATTGGCTATAAATCTCCTGTGTTGAACACAACTTAACTTACGTATAAGAGTCTAAATTCATAAGCGTTTAGCTGACGAATAAGAGTTTTTGTAAACCAAAGATGATACATAAACATCTTTTGAAGTCTTTCCAAAGAATTTACAACGAAACGTGGTTAATTGGGATCTCAAGGGACCTAAGATTTTGTACCATTTAAAGAGGTTTTTATTTATCCTGTTTTCTAATTAGACAGGTTTAAAATTTAGTTGTCTTATTTACAGAGGCCCGATAACTTCCAGAAAAATTATCAATATGGAGCTTACTTGCAAATTCTTGAGCTTTCTTTTTAACATTCCAATAAGCGGACCAATGAACGCTTATTGGAATGTTGTTATATGTTGTACCTGCTATATCCATGTCGAAAGACGTTTTTCAGGTTCAGGATACTCTGTTGATCGTATTTGTTTTAGTTTTCCTTTTCCATCCATACACTGAAACCGAATTTTCTCGTTGTTTTGAATAATTCTTTACAGGGTTTACTTTGGTATCTTACACTCCGAACTCTCACGCGACATTTCATAATCATAATCTGATAGAAACTCTAATTTTTCAGATGCTGATAATGTCTTATATTTACGTTTGGACATTTTGTGAACTTTTATCATCTTGTTTGTAGGTCAAAGTTTGAGATAGTACCGACAAACAAAGCACGTGCGAAAGAAAATCAGATGTTTGCAAACAATCGTGTCGAAACCTGTCCCAACCTGATAAATTGTCTCACTTATAGTATATATACAAGTGAATTGAGCTCCAGAGTCCCAATTATAGAGGTAAACATCGAAAAAATCATAGAAATCAAATCTCATTTAACCGGGTTCGAAAAGTCCCATTAACAGAGGTAATTCGATGAAAAAGTGCCGGGACCCCATAGTAGTTGCCAATATTAGAGGTTTCTCACTTATCCAGGTCCCACTTAACCAGGTTTTATTGTAATTTAATTTAACAAACTTGAGCGACTCCAAAATCTATCGTATATATTTGGACTTCGTAAAAATAACCATGTATCAGAATACCGCACTAAACTCAAGTGGCTTCGAATCCGTTTTCATCTCAACATTCTCAATCTTTATAATGTCTACTGCGTCTTATTTAACATATTAAGCCTGCCCTATTTAAGAAAAGTTTTAAATTTCCAGCTCGTCCCATGATTTTTTCCTTACGAGCTAGGGAAAACCTTATCCTCAAATATCCTGTTCTATCTTTTACATTTTCTAAAATGTTCTCCGTTCTTTGAATAAAACCTTGGAACTCCTACACACTGTCGATACGTGGTCTCTTAAACATTATTAGTTAGTCATTTGTCGAACATTATTTGTCTCTCTAACTATAATAATAATATATAAATTAACTAATGATCTATCGCCGAAAGTCTGTTGACATTTCATTGCATAATTTCTTAATGTTGCAACGTCTTTTGAACAATATTTTACCAACATTCTGATCCTGACTCGGCACTCAATTCCTCTCCAAAGTCATGACTCAAACAAAATGTAACTGTCTGTAAAATAAATTGCATTTCATAAAATATTATCATGAGTTATTGTAAAATATTTCAAAACTATTGATATTAATAAAACAGCGGATCTATGGGGGATTTCCATTTGCGTCTATAATAGATGATGTCGCACCCCAACTTTATAACTTTATTTAAATCCGGTAGTACACTGAACCCCACTAATTTTGGACTTATTTCTGTACTGCCAACGCTCAGTAAAACGTGAAAAAAATATTCTAGATCAAATGTTACGCTTTTATAATGTGAATAAATTGCTCCATAAAAATCAGTTTGGTTTTACAAGACGTCGCTAGACAACTGACGCCGGTATTGACTTATATAAACATATTTTAATATAAGAATTCAGAGGATAATTTGGCTATATTTTGTGATCTTTCTAAGGGTTTCTTTCGACTGCGTTCACCATGAGACATTAATGAGGAAGCTACATCATTATGGTATAGAATTCAAACTTATTACATGTTACACATTAAGACAATATAGAAGTTCTAAAAATGGCTTATTATGCCTTATGTCAACCTTTATTAACATACGGAATTGAAGTCTGGGCTAGAACAGCCAAAACACATATTATTGAAATCGAACGTGCATAAAGACCACTTTTAAAAGTTATCCATAGTAAACCTCACTTATATCCAACTTTAGATGTGTATAAAATTAGCGAAGTTCTTACAGTTCGACAATTATTTGTGCTTCATATAGTTTTAAGACAACATACGATTTCAAAAATAGCTCAAAAGAATTATCTCCGTAATCATCTGGTAGCTCAGTCAGTGCCTTGCTTCACGTTTTTTGCTAATTCCTCAGATTTGGTTGGTTTATCAAATTGTCTATTTATTAACATTATGTGATCTCTGTATAATATTATACTAGATGCCAGTAAATCTTTGAACACGGGCACCAGTCTCCCATGAATGACAGAATATTGTTGAAATAGACATGTAACACTAATATAATGTAATGTCGTTTGTGGTGAGAAATAAATATATTATTATTATTATTACATCATATTCAAATAAAAGAAAAGAAACAGTTGTGATTATTTGGAGTACTTCCGGGTCTATATGTGAGTGTTCCGCAAGGATAAATTCCTGGCCCTTCCTGTTCATAGTTAATATTAACAGTTTACGTTATTTGGAATGGAATAACCATGATATAGTTTTTTTTAAATTTAGAATAAAGGTGACAAACGAGCACGCAGTCCACCTGATGGTAAGTGGACGCTTTGGTCCATAGACATCTACATTTATCCGCGATAAAGAATTAAAACGCAGATGCGTTGTCATGCTCCTGAGGACTAAGATGGAATGCCTCGTTTCCAGTAAAAAGGATCTCCGGATCTCTACAATCACCATACGAAACACAGCAGCAGTTAGCTGCTGTTTTATACGGTGGTATTCTGTGACAGCGTGGTTCTTCCCCGGTCGACTCGTACCCATTTGTGCTACAATCATAATTTTTTGTTTGCTGATGATATTTCATTGATTTTCCGACTCAAAAGGTAATTATTAAAATATGACGTAGTGAATAATGCTATAACAAAAATAAAACACACAAATAAAACAATTTACTGTTAAACAGTAATAAAACGAAATGTATTAAATTCACCACGCATAATGTTAAACAGGTTAATACCAGTGTGCTTTTAAACATGGAGGAGCTAAACCTTCTTAAATGCACTATTTTTCTCGGAATTACAGTTAACGCGAAGTTTAAATTGGGCCCTCGTATATCTAAACTAGCTAGAAAACTCACTCTTTAGTTTAATTAACCACTGGTTCTTTAGAAAGGGCCCGAGAATAGAGCCATGAGGCATGCCCATTTGTACTATCGACTCGGAAGATCTCATACTATTAATGTCAACTTTTTGTGTATTGTTTCTTAAATATGAAATAATTAATTTAAGAGCACCACTTCTTACACCGTAGTGTTGAAGTTTCCTGATTACTGTTTCATGGTGAACACAATCAAAGGCCTTAGTTAGGTCCCAGAACATACCCAAAGCATCCTGTGAATTCTCCCATGCATTGAATATATATTTCATCAGCTCAACTCCAGTATCAGTTGTGGAGCGTCCCCTCGTGAAACTAATTATCGATATTGATGAAGTAAATTATTTACATATTTTTAAAATTTGATCAGGAATAATTGTTTTAATTTTTTTTAATTTTCGGTAATCTATGTATGTATTTACAATCTATGAGTTGAGTATGAGTTTAATAAAAATAACACTTAAAAGATTTAACCGCAGAGGATTTATTTAATATGATTATTTTCAACCACAAATATTAGATTTTAATAATTAGGTACAAATAATTGTTACGATCCTTATTTTTAGACAAATGACGCCTAAATTTTAATGTCATAAATAAAAAGAATACACGTATTGATGTTGATAGTGTTATATAAATGATCATTATGCAATAGTACGTAGCAATCTTCACAATTAATGTTAATATGAATCTATTTCAAACTACCTACATTAATTCTAGAATTGAGTCACAATATAAAAGCGCGTACACTTGACGCTCGCGGCAGTTGATTACGAACAGTGGTGCTGAGAAGGTTATAATAGTCAAGTCTACTATTGTGAAATAAGGTGATTCTAAAGGTTGTGAGTAAAGTTAAATTAATATATAGTCTTCTTTGTGAAAGTAAAGTATAGTGTGTTATAAAGTATAAAAATATAAAATATAAAGTATAAATTGTATATAAATTTAAGAGTGAAATTAAACAACGAACATAGTGCTTAAACAGATAACTAAGTGAGTTGTCGTGGTTTTATTGGAGAAAAGCTGACAGATTCAGAAGTGGGATGAAACAACCCACACGTAATCGCAAGACATCCTGTCTTAAGAGGATAGAGTAAGTCAGCTCAAATTCTAATTTCGTCCCCACTTGCCCGCGCGTCGTATGCTATGTACCGACATGTTTGTAATCACTAATACTGTAAGTAGAAAGGTCGTTAGACACTTATTTCATTAGGCTTATCATATTTATGCCTGTTTCTTAACGCCAAGCCAGCCACTTCTTATTTTTATCACGGTTATTTCCCATTTTAATTTTACGTCGTACTGTTGCGTAATGTATATTCTGATCGTATGCGACACAACCCCCCCGTTCAAAGGCCGAGGCGAAGTGACCGTGCCGTGCTGCAGGAATCACGCTTCAAAAGGCCGATAGTTTAGGTAATTTCTTTTTACAGTGAAAATAATGGTATTTTAAAAAAAGTAAATAACATAAGCACTGCTTTATAGTTAGTTCAGTTAGTATGCAAAGTTTCATGATCTTATTTAAAGTATTTTAGGCGTGATTCAAACAATTCGATTAGAATAACATAAATTTAATCCTTTTTACTAAGATTGCTTAAATATAATTTCACAGCTTGTTACCATAAAACCTATAAAATGAAATTGCAATATATTTACTGTCATAATATCTAAGGTATCATAAGATTATAATTATAATATTTGTAACCATAAATATTTCTCTTCCTTTAATTTGTTACCGTTAGTTTAGTAGACACAAGTGAAAAATATCCTTAATTTTTAACAATTAAATTTTTGGGTTTGTCGGTTGGTTATAAACTTACCATTATGTGGTCGCCACGTAAGCAATGTAATCATGCTCGTAAACGTTATGGAAGCTCGTCAACATCAATCAATTCTTATAGCTCTAGTACTCCTGATCGTCGTAGTAAGCAAAGACGCCATGGTAGGCAAAAACATAAACGGTCCCTATCAACCCGTTGTCGACACCACGATCATCATAAACCTCGACATGATAATGACCATCAATCTCGAGGTGGAAATCGTAAAAAAAGCGTTTCAATAAGAACTACGCCGTTGCCCAGGGTTCGAACAGTGTCACCATAGATGAGGATTAACTTAAATGATATGCCTCATAACGTTACAGGTGTGAACCCTCAGTTCCTACCTTATGTTATGGAACCACCAGTTACTTCAGGTTTGACAAGCAGCTCAATGGCTGTTCCTGTTCCTCCTATTGGAGGACAAATGTGGCCTAATAATATAACGGCAAATTTTAATGTTATACCAGAATTCGATCCTTCTGTTGATAGCCGAAGCATTGAATGGTGGATTCAAAAAGTGAGAGCCAAAAGTTCATATAAATATTCCTGAGGGATTTAATTTTTAAATTTAGATAATGAAAAGTAAAAAAAAAATTGTCATAATTATTTAACTAACAACAGTGTTAGACTTTATAGTATAACTGTTCCTCAATAATAAACTTTTTCGGTCAATTTACCAATTTACCATTATACGCTCATTATATTCAATTATTAGGAATTAAAAGTTGTAAGTATTTTACACTGTATTTGTAATTTTTCGATTTATTTTATTGTTATTAACACTTAAGGTTTGATAACTCATTTTAGTGGGTAAAATCCTGTTGAAGAGACTTGTAAGTGTTTTACATATGTATTAGGATAAGTTATTTTGTATGCAAAACGTAACACAAAATATTATGCACCTTTTGAAGCGAGCATGTTGTTGAAATTAGGAATTATTTTACATAAAAAGTGGTAAGCTTTATAGAATCGTCAAAAAGCACGATACCGTAACGTTACTCTGGGTGGTTCCTAAGTCTGTAAAATGGCAAATACTAAAAATGAATTATGACAACAACGGTCATTTTGGGTTTGAAAACACATACGAACGTATGAAAAGCCCTGGTGGCAGAAAAATGGATGCCCTTAATGATTTCTTATATCTACGCGAACACTACACATTGATTAAAACTACTTTTACGGATTTTATCGCGTCAGAACGGCCACACAGAAAATGGACCTGGTGGAGCCCAACGGTTAGAAAATAATATAATATTGACTTTACTATGACGACTAGACGGCAACTATCCAGTTGTGTCTCAGTGATCGCGAGGGTGAAAACTGGCAGCGATTACCGAATGGTGAGCAGCACATTCAACCTAAACGTTAAGTTGGAAAGGCCACGTCGAATGAAGTCAACCCTGATTCCCCCTTGTGCTCTAATCCAAAATCCCGAAAACTTTTAGCTCGAGTTACAAAACCGTTTTCAGTGCCTAGAAGCCTGGTAAGCTCGTGGAAACTGTCCATGCGGTCGGAGCTAAGTTCTGCCAGACCCGTCGCTAAAGAACATCAAAACCGCTCTGCGCTGGATGCAAACAAATGGAAGGAGCTGGCACTAGGGAGCCCTAGCCAAGAGATGGGAACAGTATTCGATGTGCGGCCGAATCTGCGCCTTGTAACGTTGCAGGCGGTGAGCCGGCATGAAATACTGTCCCGCTCTGCTGAGCACGCCAAGCTTTTTAGTGGCCAATGTGGCCTTCCCTTCCAAGTGACCACGAAACTGCACGTCACTCGATATATCGACACTGGGGATTAAGATGCTGGCTAAGGCAACAAGGGGAGTGTCTTGAAACTGAGGAGATACGACGAAGGGATTCTTTTTAGCGGTAAACGCGCAAACTTTGTCTACTGGGGATTAAATCGGACTAGATTTAGTCGCCCCCAGTCCGAGATTCAACAAAATCTCGAGTTCAGAAACAAGTTTGACCTGGTACTCGGCGATGTTTTCCCGAGAAATATTGGCACGGCCGGTGTATAAAGCATCACAAGTGCTGTCGTCTGCATAGCAATGAATGTTTGCAACATAGCGGTTTGCAACATGTCATTGATATGCAGAAGAAACAGCGTTGGTGTTGGCTGGCACGCAGCCTTGTGCAACACCAGCGTTAATGGGCTTGTAATTGGAGCATGCACCGTCTTATACGACCTTGATGCTCCGATCATCAAGAAAGCTAGTGATCCAATTGCAATTTCTCGGGAAGCACATAGGATGGAAGCATCGTAAGAAGTGCTTTGTGCCAAAACCGGTCAAAAGCCTTCGCTATGTCTAAACTAACGGCCGACGCCTCCCCTTTGGACTCTACTGCATCTATGAGTTAGGTAACCCAAAAGATCACCAGCCGAGCGACCGCGACGGAAACCGTACTGGCGGTCACTAATCAGCTGGTGATCCTCAAGGTACCGCATGAGCTGGCTGATAATAATGGATTCCATAATTTTGGAGAACAAGGAAGTGATGGCGATAGGCCTATAGTTTGACGGATCAGAGCAGTTACCCTTTTTAGGGATCGGGTGCACGAAGGCTGTCTCCCATGATTTAGGGACTACGCCTAGGGAGTAAGAGTACCGGAAAAGACGCGTTAAAACGGGTGCCAACTTTGGAGCACTCGTCCTCAGCACAATAGGAAGACGCCATCAGGCCTACTCGACTTGTGAACGCCCAAGGAGAGGAGTGCTTTGCGCACCGAGCGTTGGGTAAACAGCTCATCCTGCATGGAGCACTCACACGGCGATGTGTTCCCCCGTCATCAAGAGTCTAGTGGGATGCAAAGAGAGAGCCCAGAATATCGGTTTTGTCCTTTCCGGCGTGGTCCAGTAAGTTGTCCTCCCTGTCAGAGATAAGAGAGATGCCTGACAGGAGTTCCCTTCGACAGCCTTGGCGAGTGACCAGAATGCACGTGTTCACGAAAGAACGCGAACTAGTTTCTCGCCAATTCTGCCGATGTGCTCTGACTTTGCCTTGACAATTACACGTTTGAAGGACTTGGAGGCAGAATTATACTTCTTTTTAAGAGCGCTGGTATTTGCATCCCGAGACGTCGATGCGCGAGCCCAGGTCTTGCTTATAACGTAATGCAATTTTGCAGGAGCGGCCAAACTCAGACTGGGTTCTACCTCCGATAGGTGGTACCACAGATGAAGAAATAAAAAGTTTCATTCCCTGTAGCATCACATCAGCGACAGAATCAGCAACAACGCTGGGTTGATCCGGTGAGAAGCAAACCTGCCTCCAAGAGTAGGATGCAAAAAAGATCGCATCTCGTCCCAATCTGCTGACCTATAATGCCAAACACGGCGACAACCTGCAGTACGCAACCTCGATGGGAGCGTGAGTGGCACCGTACTCCGGATCAGACTATGGTCCGAGGAGTCAAGAGGGGCGCGACGGAAATCTGATATTCGTCCGGATGAGAGCTCAGCAGAAGGTCCAACAGGGAAGGTACATGATCTTCCACATCCGAGATCCGTGTAACCAGTTGTGTCAGACCATATGCCAAAAATAAACATCTACCCGCATGATCGGTTAAACGAGAACCGAGCCATCCAACGTGGTGGACTGAACAACGACTGTGCCTATGACCACACGACTGAAGTAAAACTTATCGGCTTCCTTCTATAATTTGTTATTATTCACCCGACAATTCATAAAACGTGAACTATAAAATGAATTCACAATTTTATTCACTTAAGCGTAGAATATTAATTTAAAGTATTGAACAAAATATTACTTCATAAAATTGTTCCAAACGAAATAACATTAGGAAAAAACTGACTATGAGATACGAGATAATAGTATACTGCTGGACATAGACTTCTCCCAAAGATTGCTTCAAAAGAGGTATTTTTCCATAGTTGCCACGCTTGGCAGGTGGTTTGGCAATCGCAGTTTTTAGGGTTCCGTAGTCAACTAGGAACCCTTATAGTTTCGCCATGTCTGTCTGTCTGTCCGTCTGTCCGTCCTCGCTTAATCTCTGTGACCGTTAGCACTAGTAAGCTGAAATTTGATACCAATATGTGTATCAATCATGCCGACAAAGTGGTAAAATAAAAATTGGAAAAAAATGTTTTATTAGGGTAGCCCCCCTATATGTAAAGTGGGAAGTGATTTTTTTTTAATTTCAACCCTAACGTGTGATATATTGTTGGAAAGGTATTTAAAAATGAATAGGGGTTTACTAAGATCATTTTTTGATAATGTCAATAATTTCGGAAATAATCGCTCCAAAAGTAAAAAACAATGTGCCCCCCCCCCCTCTAACTTTTGAACCATAACTTTAGAAAGTATGAAAAAAAATCTGGAAAGTAGAACTTTATAAGGACTTTCTAGGAAAATTATTTTGAACTTGGATGGAAACAACAGTTTTTGTACAAACTCATAAATGGGAACACTTACTGTGACGGACGGGAAACTACGGAACCCTACACTGAGCGTGGCCCGACACGCTCTTGGCCGCTTTTTATTATTTTGAGTAGCTATTAGGAAGATGGTACTGCTCATTTCCTGTTTCATTTTCCATCTGTCTCTTACGACACCCACGGGATGATGTAGTCCCCTGAGATGAAAACTGTCAAATATTTTATTACATTCTTAAGTGGCGTCACCGTGGTGACAGAACAAGTGATGGGTGTCCTCATTCACGGGTTGCTGATGCGCAGGCACGATCCGGCGGCACCTGGAGCAGAGCGCGCTGCCGCAGCTGGTGGTGGTGTGCGGCGGCGGCGTGGAACTGTCGCCGCTGAGCGCGCTGGCCGCGCTGTACTTCCCGCGCAGCGCGCGCGAGGCGCTCAGCGCGGCCGCGCGCCTGCCCGACCCCGGCGGCCCGCCCGAGCGCCGCATCCGCATCATACACAACCCGCATGAGCCGCACGAGCCACACGCAGGTCAGTGACTCGCCCGAGCGCCGCATCCGCATCATGCACTACCTGCACTCTCGTGCGCGGCGCACGAGTCGCACGCAGGTCATTGACCCCGGCACGTGGAATAGCGCATTGCAGGTTCTTCTTGAATAAGAGAAATTAATAATAATAATCCTCCGAATCCGAATATCAGTCAAGGCGGCCAAATGGTTATGTTTTGTCTCTTTATATCATGCCAAATACGCGAGTAAGTACACTCGTATCTTCTGACTTACGAGAAAAATAACATACCAACTGTATTAACATTATGTACGACGTTATTTCACAAAACATGACGTCTTTAATCTATAGCGATTTCGTTGTCAATGTTAGCAACAATCGACTTCGCTATACTTGTTTTTGTTTACATATTTATTTTTTATTACTTTATCATATGATTATATTCACAAGATAAACAAAATGGGACTAAAACTTTATTAAACTTTATTACTTAAGTAATAAAACATCATCACTACACTCACAATTATCATCACATTGTAAATATTCATCTCGCAAACTTTAAAAACTAATGGTTATTTATTGAATTAATTATACGGATTTTATCGCTTTTTATTTGCTTAATTTTAATACCCGACGTTTCGACGTTAGTGTCTCACATCCGGGAAATCTGCAGCTTGTGATCATATACTAGACGGCCTCCGCGATTACCCCCTAAGGTACCGAGGACATGTTGACAGGTCCAAGTTTTGTGACCGCTAAGTACCGAGGACATGTATACATGTCCGCATTACGTGCTGCTATTTTCGTCATTAATTGATATAAAAATACAGTATATTTTCGATTGAACACTATTTCATTCGATTCTGAACGAACTAAAGAATATTCTGTAGCATTATATTCACTCGGTTATACAGACATCATCAAATATAACAGCCATTCGCTTTCGCATGCCGGTACGGTGGGTTGCGTAATCGTTGAAGTTTTGTGATTGTGATTTTAGTTGGATTTTCTTTCAAAAAAACTGTAAGTAATGTTATTTATCTTTACTACGTAATGTTTTTGAATGATCTAAGTTACAACAACAGTAACTTTTTATGTTTCAATTGATAAAAAAGTAGAAACAAAAAACCTCTACGCGAACAATTCATAACGATCAAGATTTCTAATAAGATAATAATAGTATATTTCTTATTCGAATACCATAGTAAATACTTTTACTAGGAATTGCTAAATGTTATATCTATATGATTGTATAAGAAAAATAAAGAAAGACACTATAATATATACACAAAAAGGTTTTGAAAATGAGGTTACAAAGCGCGCGCAAACTGTCTATTGTCGAATTTTTTTGCAAATGTTTGCAAGTGAAAAAGTAGAATTATTATAATTATTACATGCATAATTTTGATTCATTTAGGAAGAATATGTTTTATTGATTGTAAGGACATAAAAGTAAAATAAAAACTTACGATATTTCATTCATAAAACAAAATTTATTGTCAGTAAGTACACTTTATAAAGATCCGTTAGAAACAAAGAGCTGTACATAATAAAATAAACATTTAAATGTTATGGTTATTGTTTCTACTTATCGAAAATCTTATCGGCTTTAAATAACTGTAACTAAAACCTCTTTAAACATAAATGAAAGGTCGTGAGAAACATAAATATTTAAAACAAGTGCCGCCAGCTGAGGTGATGACAGAGGCCGCCGTCACAAAGCTGTTTTTTGTTATATGGCGGCCGCAGTAAGGGAAAGGTTACATCAAATTTGATAGACCATAAATCCTCGCGAAAGAACATCGATTCCTGCCAAGGATCATACATGAGGCTATAGAAATTTATAAAAGAACATCCAATTTCCATAGAGAAGGATACAAAGAAATGGATCAGGATCCCAAGCAGCTAGCTACTACCACCTGCTTGAGATCCTGTAATTAATAAAATTAAAACTAAACGCAAGCATATCACTGCATGACTTAAGTTCATTCTGCCTAGATTGAACCAAATGTAATAATTAGAAAGCTGAAGGTACTTCGGGTTAACTCTGAGATCGGGACGTCTTTCACCTCAGTTCTCCGTGACCGATGGGTGCTAGAATGCACTTTACACGTCGGGTATTAAAATTAAGGTAAACGAAACGTGATAAAATCCGTAAAAATAGTTATTCAGTGTGTAGTGTTCGCGTAAATATAAGAAATCTATATATAAGTTTATGAGTTACAAATACTAAGTCTTGACAGTCATACAGTATATAAATGAGATGGATCCTATTTATATTCCCAACTCTATATGCTTATTTATTACTTGCTCGGCGGAAAATAAAACCATCTAGATAGCTGCTTTGATGAAAATATTTCAAAGTCGTGAAGTGAGGGCAGGAGCTTGTAATGTCGTATAGCGACGGCGTAAGAGAAACCGCTACCTCTTGCTAAATTATACATATATATATTATATATATATATATATACCCTTTAAGTAGAGTAAGTAAGAATTTAAGTAGATTTCGTACTGAGCTTTTCACGATATATTTTTAAGACGACACATCGAAAATAAACGCTTAAAATGGCTCCGCCTATTCCACCCCGCACCCCGCTTGCGACACGCCACTCGGTTCCTAAAATTTCAAACTCGCGCCAAGTGCTCAATCGGAGGTCAACGTGCGATATACAGAAAGGAACAAGCAAGCGTCGGAGTCTCGACACACTTATTTTTAATGTTTTTAATATTTTGCATCATTTATTGTCTTGTTGTATAATAAAATGTAACCGTATATGTCATTGTTGTTGTCGTCATGTTAGTTTAACAAAAGAGAAATCAACAAAGCTTATATTTTTTTATTTATTGAAATAATAACTAAGTCGTAATTTAAAACTGATTATATTGTACCTATAACAGAATTTGTAACTACGTTTTTAATGATTATTCCTCTTCTTTTTTGGGGCCATTATGCACATTTTGTTTATTTTTCTTTTTTGTTACATTATTTGGATCCCGAATTTGTTTATTACGAGTAAGTTGCGGTTCTACCAATTCCGGTAGCAAGCAGTGAAAATAAAATGAAAGTAGTTTTTCTCCATTTTATCCTTCCAAAATTGGTCATCCTTTACTATTGTTTCCACTTTGATTTAATTACGTCTATACCATACTGCCAATAAGCATTTAGATATTTCGGAAATATGCACCTGTCTTTGAACTTGCACGTACCAATCAGAATTTTTGTTCACACCACTTTTTTATTTACCCGCCAGAAAAGCATTTTTTCTTGTATTATGACTTCGTCAATACCTACCTTGTATGCAATTATGGGACATGTGATTTCAAACAGGGTGTTACTTCCTATAAAACTGTCAGGCGTTGCTCCTAAAAATGGATGATTTTTGTCTATGTATGAATAAACGACGAGGGTCTATCTTTAGGTCTAGTAAATTTGATATTTTTTACTGTACTAGCGCAACTGTTGGTTTTAAATCTTGTGACAATCTTCCCAAAACTGGAGGTTGCAATAATAGAAAAAAAAAACTCGTTAATGTCACTAAGAATAATATAGAGCAGTCACAGCGTCTCCATCGGATTACTGTCCTAATAGTGCGTATTGAGTTGTATTACGTCCAACGGAATGTGACCTCCACCGACGTACAAAGCCTAGGTTGAAGCAGGCAAGCTTATAGTGGATATAACAGTGTGTGTGGTGTGTGGAGTCCCGATTCCTTATCTAGATATACGGCCAGTATATGGATGTTGTCAATATACCTATATAGGTAGCATTTAGTCAAATGTCATGTTTTATTCCAGCAAAAAATAACTAAAATGCAGATATAAGCAACTACGCGTAGAAAACCTAATGATTCAAGTGTCATTTAACGTGGTGGAGTCATGCTGCAGTTATGTTATGTATTAGTACTTAGTAGTTGTAGCACGAATGGGTCTGCTCGTCCGGGGAAGGTCCACGCTCTTACAAAATACTAGCGTAATGCTGCTGTGTTTCGTATGTAGTGTTCGTAGAGTGTAGAGAACCGGAGACCCTTTTTACTGGAAACGAGGCATTCCATCTTAGTCCTCACGGGTGACTAAGATGGAATAATTCCCCGGTCGAGCCGACCCATTCGTGCTACAACTATACTACTAATATAACTGCAGCATGGCTCTACCACGTAAAAGTCAGCATTATGATCTGCATTTTCATCTGCATTTTGATTCGTAATCGAGGATAGATGTAGATGTCTATGGGCCACAGCAGCCACTTACCATCAGGTGGACTGTGTGCTCGTTTGTCACCCTTTCCAATAAAAAAAATCATACCCCGATACGTATAATGCAGAGGCTTAATATTTATATCAATGAACGTTAACGTTACTTATTTTATTTATATACGATTTTGTTCTCTATTCCCTTGTAGGTAAGTATTAAGTGATTCGAATTATCTAAATAGCTAAGTTGCTTGAATCATACTGAATCTAGGAAGGCAGGTAATGTTTTTTATAATTAACTACAGACTTACGTGACACTAAAATGCTATTAAAATATTTACAATGATATTATTTACCTTGACTTGTTCGCCTCCGTCATTCTAAGAACATTAATTTTTTTTTCAAATTCCTCTTTCCTTTTTCTCCTATATATTTTTTCTTAGTATGTTCCATTACCACAAACAAATTATTTAAGTACCTACTTATACTAATAATAATTTCCTATTATAATAATAAACGTATTCTACAACTATAGCTATTTATAATAATAAAGATATATCTATAAGAATAGAGTGTACAAGCGAACGACTTGCGTAGGTCCTCCGTTGTAGCGGCCTCTCGCCGGACTGGCCCGCGTGAGTATAATTTCTATAAAACTTTAAAACGCCGTCATAAGGTCTAAAATTGCGTAGCGTCCGCGACGATTAACATGCATAGAAATTGTCAGCATCTTAAAATATTTTTAAAAAATGAATGAATTAAGTAATCATAATAATGCGCAACTAAATTATAAATATTGACGTTACGAATTCATTTGAGTGATACCCAAGCATATAGATTAAGTAACTTTGTTGTAATTTCAACTATAGTGATTTTTAGAGGTGTTTTCGCAAATAATTATGATCGAGTCAAAATTATACAATCGTGTTTTTGAGCAAGCAAATCCAAGATAAAGACATGAATTTACTTATATCAAAATTTCGGTTTCGTTAGAGAGGAGGAGGAGGTGCATTTTATCAAGGTGTCGCCTTAACCCTCTGCGACTGACGTGGCTCAATTTTTACAATTGTACTGACGTGGTAGTATACGAGACACCATTTCAAAAGCAAATATTTTTATAGAATTAAACTATGCAGGGATTTTATTTATATCTATAAGATTGTTAGCCTAATATTTATATTAAGTGAACTTAAAATAAATAAATCAATTTGTATTTTCAAAAATAAACTGTGTTTATAGACTTTAAAAAAATCGGTCTATGAATCTTTACTTAAATATTAATGACAAAATATTTTTTTTAAATTTCACATTAGACATTTTAAAAATTAACAAGTACACTAATCAGTCTAGAGAAAATCAGATACATTCATTGGTTGACTTCAAAATTATACATTTTCAAAATCACAGCTATATTTGACAATTATCACACAGTGGCTTGGATCACTGAAAGCAAATTGGCTTTGAACAATCATAGCAACAATATTTAGTTTGTCTTTTTTTATTTTTGTTGGACAAATAGTACAAAGTTTTCTGCCACTTGGTGGAGCAGACCGAACTACTGGTGGTGGATGGGGGACATCCTTACCTAAAACCCTAGTGATTTTCATGCGCCGCTCCCTTGGCAATCTTTCATTGTATACCATGGTTTTCATATGATTCAGCACTAAATCGCTTGCCATATTAAATAAAAAAGTTGCTCTCCTCATTTTGGCATTAGAGATTTTAACATTGTGGGGTCAATCAGCTTAGACCAAAGTTCCGAGTAACCTTTAAAATTAGTTGTTGGAGTACGGACTGGTAATCGAAATATATTATGAGTTGCAATACGGGATATCCTAGGACGCTCTTGTTTACTCCAAATGAAACCGTTTTTACCTGTGAAGTGGTCTTCTAACTTGTCTGAAGATCGTTGGCGTTCAACTACAATGGCAGGATCTTGTCGCGCTTCTATATCTGACTCTGGATCTTCATCACATGAAAAAAGTCTTCTTGAACGTCATCTAGATCGTAAAACATCACTAAACTCATGGTCACTTTCCTCTTCCAGCCACTCCATTATTTGATTCTCATGACCCACAAAAATTTCAGCCGACGTTCTCTTACGAGTAGAAGAAGCATCTGGCCTAGGGTTTTTACTTGAGTCAGCCATCTAAAAAATAAGTTTGTCCTATAAATTACGTATTATTAGCTTCCGCAACTTCACCAGCGTGGACTATAGATACTATTTCGCGATAAAACCTATGTTACTCAATGATAATATGGCATTATAGTAGTGAAATAATGTTTTAAATAGTCCCAGTACTTTTTGAGTTTATTTATTTTGAATAAAAATACAAATTTATCACCTTTATAATATTAGTGCAGAAAGAAATTATTTAAATAAAATAAAATTATGAAATAACTCAAAATATTACAAAAATAACTTGTCGTAAAATAAACTAAACTTAGTAACTGATGTGGTAGTTTAGGAGACACTGTGGAAAAATAAACATTTTACTGAGGTGGTAGTATGGTAGACACTTACCTTAACACTGATGTGGTAGTCTCGTGGACACTTTCCTCTCAATACGCACACATGAGCTTGATACGGCACCCTGCCGCACACCGACCCACGCGCGAGCTTACTATGGCAAGGTACTAAGAGTAGCGACGCTCAAATTTGAAAATTAATGGTAATAAACCAAATTTTATATTTTGCCGGTGTTTGTTGGACTACCACGTCAGTCGCAGAGGGTTAATTATACCAAGATAATGCAAAATTCGGCATTATTCGACTACATTTTTGTTGTGAAAAGTCAGATGAAGCTTCTATTAACGTTCATTGATATAAATATTACGAAACGTGGTTAATAAAATTCCTTAATTTTACTACGTGTAATTAATTAAATGAATTTATCGACGATTCTTGTTTTGCTAATGGCACATCAATAAGGCTGTCTATGGAATCTAAAAACGACAACAAACTTTTAAAGGAAAGAAGGTGGGAATTATAAAGCCATAATAAGTCATATGTATAAAGATTAAAGACAGATCAATCTCATAATATCTTAATGTAAAAGAAAAAAAAATGTAAAATATCAGTGCCATAGGCCATATTCAGTTCGTTTTTTCCAAACGGTAAAAAATAACATCCGGTATATAAAGATTATACATAATGTAATTATTAGTATTACTTATTATATAAAGCTTTCGCGCATTAAACGTGCATAATACATACATACATACATAAACACTCACGCCTGTCACCCAGAGGGGTAGGCAGAGACTACGGACTTCCATTTGGCACGATCCTGACATACCTCTTTCGCCTCCTTTACATCCATATATCTACGCATACATGCTCGTCGGTTAAGGGTACTTCTAACGTGGCCCATTTTCAAAATATCGCCAATTTGGTCGATAAACTTTTTTCTAGGGCGTCCCTTTCCGACTCGGCCATTCACATCTGCCATATAAATTTGCTTTGTCACTCTTTCCTCATTCATTCTTTCTACGTGACCAAACCACCGAAGCATTCCTTTCTTAATCCTGGTCACAACATCATCTTGCATACCACATTTATCTCTTATCACGCAATTTCTCACCCTGTCATTCAGATTAAACCCTAGCATATTCCTTAAAGACCGCATTTCTACAGCATTTATTCTACTTTCGTGCTTCTTCTGCCACACCCAGCTTTCACTACCATACATTAAAGTAGGGACTAACACAGCATTATGAATTACCATACGTGCCTGTTTTGACACATTCTGGTTCTTCATAATAGAGTGTAGTGCCCCATTCACTCTATTCTCTGCATTTACTCGTCGTTCTATTTCCCTATCATATCTACCATCCCTGCTAAATACACATCCCAAATACACAAACTCATCCACTTGCTCAATTAACTCTCCTTCTATTCTTATTTCACATACCGTTTTGCTTTCTTCTCTTTCAAAAACCATCACTTTCGTCTTACTTGCGTTCACTTTCATTCCCCTTTCTTTCAATTCCCAGTTCATTAATGTAACCATCATCTGCAACTCTGCCGCCGATGACGCAAGTATGACTTGATCATCGGCATACAAAAGGCATTTGACGGTTAACTCGCCCATTCTTAACCCACATTCTTCATCTTTCAAAGTTTGCAAACACCGGTCCGTAAATAGGTTGAACAGCCAAGGGGAAGCTACACAGCCCCGTCTGACACCTTTTTGGATGCCAAACCAGTCCGAGTAGACCCCATTGATCCTGACACAAGCACTAGAGTCCCTATAAAGAGACCTTAATGCCTGTATCAAACCAGCGCTCAACCCATATGAGTTCAGTGTTTGCCATAACACATTCCTGTCCACTCTGTCATAAGCCTTTTCCAAGTCCATGAACGCACAAAAAACTTTCTGGTTTTTGGCCAAAAACTTCTCCGCAATCATGCGCATGAAAAAGACTTGATCTGTACACCCCATTCCCTTTCTAAAACCCGCTTGCACATCCCAAATTTTTCCATCAGTTTCTTTCATAACTCTTTCAATTAACACCTTAGCATACAGTTTACCCACAATACTAAGCAAGCTGATACCGCGGTAGTTTTTGCAGTCCTGCTGTGACCCTTTTCCTTTATATATTGGTACTATAACTGCTTTACACCAGTCATCCGGTACCCGTTTTAATTCCCAACATAAATTAAACAAGGTGTACAGCAGGCCTGCCACCACTCCCTCTCCAGCCCTTAGCATCTCGAGTGATACTCTATCATATCCAGCTGCCTTACCTGCTTTCATGCTTTTCATTGCTTTCATTATTTCATCTACACTTATCTCCATACCCCTTTCCACTTCTTTCGGAATTTCTAGTTCATTTAATTCATACGACTCTTCACTCATAAACACGCTTTCAAAGTATTCCTTCCATCTGTTTAAATTCGAAACTTCATCATTCAGAATACATCCATTCTCGTCTCTTATAGCATTTATTATAGGCTGTTTTGTATTTCCCCTGGCAGTTCTTACGAGTTTCCAGAACATTTTTATGTTAGCCTGGAAATTATCAGATATCCTTCTATCATTCTTATCCGTTCTTTCTTTCTTTTTCCTTTCAACAACTTCTTTTACTCTCTTATTTAGACGTCTAAATTCTGCCTTTTTTCTTTCAATCTCATCATTCATACCAGAAGAATTACCAGCTTTGGTTGCTAGTAAATCTAACCATGCTTTCTTCTTTGATTCAACTTCCACCCGTACCTCATCATCCCACCATAACGTATTACTTTTCCTTTCATTTGTTCTCTTACTTACACCACATACTTCGGTGGCGGTATCCACCAAACCTTTCTTAATATTATCCCACACAGTATTCAAGTCTAAATCATTCATACACAACTCATTCAAACATCTAATAGTTTCTCTCAGTCTACATTTATACTTCTCTATCACATCTTCATCTTGTAACTTCTCTATTCTTATACGCTGTAACGCAGTGGTAGATACAGATGTCCGATGCCGCCAACGCTTGAAAAGACCATTAATTCGACATAAGACCAAGTAATGATCCGTCCCTATGTTGGACCCCCGGTAAACCCTTGTATCTACGACTGCGCTCCTCATTCTTTCATCCACAATTACGAAATCTATCATGCTTCTATCATCACCTCTTTCCCATGTATACATGTGAATCTTCTTATGACGAAAACAAGTATTCGTCACAAAAAGATTCTTTTCCGCACATACGGTGAGGAGGTCTTCACCATTCTCATTTATACTTTCATCACCAAACGTTCCCAATATCCTTTCATAACCAGACCTCTTCACCCCAACCCTTCCATTAAAGTCTCCTAACATAATAATATTTTCATTATAACATAATAATATTTCACGTGCATAATGTTCTAGTAGTTTACCCTTTATTTACGTAACGTCTATTTTTATTTAAAAATTATTCATTAAAGTAGTTAAAATTGAGTGTCTTAGATCCGCGTAATAAAATCAAATGATGTATGTACTAGTATCTACTTAGTTTGTATAGCACTTTTCGTCCTCTCTCAATTGCGTGCAGTAACCTTATCACCACTACACTAGGAAAAACACACCACCGTCAATAATACGATACGTGTTTCGCCTCTAAATGTTGCATCACCTAAATTGATTTCATAAATTACGGATTTCCGCAAAGTAACGCCTGATTGTATTAATAAAAATGATTCATTTTTCCAACTACACTTGTGCCTTTACTGTGAACATTCAATATTGTAAGAACCGATTTGGCAGATAACAATGCGCTATTTACGCGACATACAAAAATATACGTTTATCACGTCTACTGTTTTTCGGACTGAATGTCTTTTTGTCGATATGGAGCGATTATATATATTTATTACCTAAGCATATCTGTGCAAATATCTCCCTTATATGGGGCAAACTATGAGGAGGTCTATATTCTGCAATCTGCAGGGGACTTTGATTGCCTGTAATGATAATCAACGATGAAGCCTACATTTTAAGGGAAGTGAATTCTTTTTCCCATAAATATGAGGATTTTCTCAAGGCCGCAATGACAACTGATTTTTTTTTATTTTATTAGGTTCACAATTTGGTATTTCTGCCACCAAATAACAGTGCTTTCAATGCCGAGTTCCGGTCTGAACGATATTTAGAGCCAATATAATTACAGGCCGTGGGTTATTCCATCTTAGTCCTCAGAGGTGATAACGCATCCCTAACTTTTTTTCTATGAAGTGCAGATGGTGTCCCTCGACTGCAGCAGCTACTTACCATGATATGAACTGTAAGTTCATCTGTCACGTGAGTTCTATATAAAAATACTTGAAGAGCCAAAAACCATCGAAATATATCGAAAGTAGAACTCGAAGTTGTCAGGAACAGGTCCTTCAGTTTATAGGAGTAATGTACCAAGCAAACAAGTAAAATCGGCTTCCGAAACTAGTTCTGAGCTTATCTAAGATAGGCCGAAGCATTTAAACGTTTTATCGTTTATTGACGCATTCAGTTTATCGATCCAGCACGCTCGGACAGTTTGCTAGGAAGTCGATCACTTGTTTGTGTGTTTATATCATTGGATTTACATAAATGGATGTGCAGAGCGTCTACGTTGAGTTGAAAGACCGCCCCCGTGGTAGGTTTCTTAATATCTTAATTTGTACTAGTTTATTTACGGCTTTAGTAAATGTTAAACGCTTTAAATTTGTTCCTTTTTGATTTGCAAAATAAGTTGCTTTAAAAGGGAAGTTAAAAAAATATAACGATATAGTTACATCAACAATAGTTACTTGTTCTTACCCTTATGCCCTATTCCTACCCGTATATTCAATTAACCTTATGCTATCAACTATGTTACCCGTTTTATTATAGGAGTTGCATAATACCATAGAATAAATAATAGTACTACGTTACCTTACTTCTACTTAAAACCGAAATATTTAGGTAAAAAAATTAATTTAAAACAAACGTTCATCACATTCACATTCTTCGTTCATAAAATTTGATTTGTTGATTTGTTTGAGAAAATGATTTATGTTTTCATGAATTTGCAGACATCGAACGCGAAACGGAGTCTGAACTTATCACTTAGATTTTTTTATTAGCTTTAGATTCTAATCCTTAGGAAGCCTTTTGAATTTCACTATTATAAACCGTCTTATTCATTAATATTTGACAATTTTTTTCGGTAACAAAATACGAATCACCGATACCAAGCGATCAAAAAAATCGTGTTAATTGAACAGAAACAATTGTTTTGTAGTTTTAAGCCAAATACGTGTTTAGGTTATTACTAAAAGTTAATTGATTATTCAAAACATTACATGAGCGTTCGAGGTGTGCACTTTTGGATTTTCCAATATTTTTTTTAATTTTGTCCCGTTTGTATTTCAATATGCCTTGCTCTCCGTTATCCATATTTGACCTGATTTTCCAGCCGTCAACCGTCCACCGGGTACTTCTAGTATTTTTGTGGCCAGATTTAACGACTTCGTGATTTGGCGAAACGAAAGATTCTCGCTTCTGCCACTATGCTTAATCATGCATAATAAATATAATACTTACTACTTGTTACTTCCAAAATTAAGAAATATTTTGAAATAGAGGTGACTCATTTTATATGACGCACGCAACATGCGCTGTATACAATAAAATACGCAATATTATTATGTTACCACTTAATAAGTTCAATATTACCAGTTCTTAAATCCATTTATAGATTTTTTACGCAACAGAAACGCCAATAAAACCTTATTGCTAGTTAAAATTCACTGGTAAACATAGACCTCACTGTAGATTGCCTCATGTTATATCCTCTTAGGATATAAGATGCCATACTTGCCACGTCTGGCTAATTGTTTGGCAACAGGAGTTTTTATAAAAAGTAATTGTTTTTAACACAACAAATAAAAATTAAACAAATATGTAGAATATAAAAAAATAGAATATATATAGAATAGTCTAGTTTTCTGAAGTAAAGTTATTTCCATATTATGTTTGAATACTGATTCTAAAATCGCACTTACTGCACATGACTTTTGTTACATGTTGTATAATATCTGAGTAGACTCAGGGCGTCAATTCCGCTATGTGCTTAAGGCTTCCGTCTAGCTTTGCTGTTTTACATTCCCAGCCATTAGAAGTGCGCTCTCCCTCGTGCATAAATACGTTCGAATCACAGGTGAAGGTTGCTCTACTGCATTAAATATATAACTTAATTTTTTTTCCAAAAATATTCCTTTTACTTCTGTCGTGGTAGTATAATTTTTTACCCTTATTATATTTTATACTATTATATTATTTCATAAATGTAGTTTTTAGTCATCCTTATGCGAGGTGTAGGTTTAAAAAGGGTATTATACAACCGAAGGAAAATAAAAACTGCCTCTTCATACAAATTTCGCCTCTACATCGTACAATTTGTACTTTACTACTATTTTTTACTGACACAAAGATATTTCTTCTTTTTTCTATCCATCTTTTTCCGTTTTTTTTTTTGTAATTAATTGAAATTCTCTAAATATAAAAGTCCAAGTCAATTAATCTAATACTAACATAAACAATAATACACTTAAAACTAGGACCAATATGACAATTAAATAACAATAATATATATTTAAGTAGAGCAACTTTCACGATATGCCACCAAACCAAAAAACATGAACACCAAAATAAAATTAAAAAACGGTTTCGAAAATATCAAATCCTACACTTTAAATAAATGTAAAATATGTTTCGCTTTTTCTTTTTTAAATACTATAAAAAATATTTGTTTTGCTGTAAATTTTTCGAGAACACAAATTTTTACAAGACTGGGGCTTAAGTGAAATCGAATGCGAGCTAATTACTAAGTGATCTGTACTATTATATGAATTACTGTACTATCAACCGATGCTAAGAGTCATGCTTAAGATAGATATAAAGCAATTCTCTTCTTCATTAGCACCTGGTAAATGTCCGCTTCTGAATATGCGCCTCTCCTGTTGTGGGGGGGATCTTTTTTAAATAAAATATTTATTACAAACGAGTTAAGCCAGATGGTAAGTGGATACTGCAGCCCATAGACTTCTACATGTAACCTCGAGTAAGAATCAAAATGCAGATGAGTAGTCACCCCTGAGTATTAAGATAGAGTGCCTCATTTGATAACGGGTCTCCGGTCCCTTACACTTACCACACGAAACACAACGGTATTAAGTTGATATTTTACGCAGGTATTCTGTGAGAGCGTGGTCCTTCCCCGGTCGACCCATTCGTGCTACAACCATAATATAGCTGCAGCATAGCTCTACCGTAATGATTTCTTATATTTACGCGAACACTAAACATTTAAATAAAACTGGTTTTTACGGATTTTATCGCGTATATTAACATTTTTATATTCCCGACGTCTCGAGCACTTTGCAACACCCATGTTCACGAGGAGGCTGAGCGGCTGAGGTGTTCGACGTCCCGATGTCATAGTTAACCTCGGTTACCCAAAGTTTGAAATTATTTACATTTTAATAATTTTAATATTTTTAAATCATATTTTTAAGCGTAGATCGGTACAAAAATTTATAATTTTAATCTGTGGGTAATCGCTTTTAACTATCACATCGGTACGTCGAACACAGTCCCCTCGTAACCATGGGTGCTGTAAAGTGATCTAAACGTCGGGAAAAGCTGGTTTTATTTGAATGACTCTACTACGTATAGAACTTGCTTTATAACAGGTTCCACGATGACAGTGATACGAGTAGAGTTTCCGCACGTTTTATGCTACTTCCCATCGCCGATCGGGACATTCCACGCCTGGCGTTAACGATATAATTAAACATCTCATAGTCGCCTCTTACGACGTCCTAGAGACGAAATAGGGCGGTCTTATGTCGCTAACACACGGTATATATCAATAAAAAGTGCTATTAACTATTACGATTGTAGATATTATCTTTAGATATTTCTATATCTTTGCTGTGTACATATGGATGTCGCAAGAGGCGACACCGGGGAACTGAAACAGGAGACAGACAGTAGCATTTTCCTCACAAAAACTAAAAATTATAAAAAACTGCGGTTGATAACCAGCATGCCAAGCGTGGCAGTTATGGCAAAACCCCTATGAGGTAATCTGTGGAGTAGGCCTTAGTTCAACAGGGGTTTTTTGTTAGACAAAAAACCCCTGTTGAACTAAGTGTTACAATTAGTGAATTAATTTCTATGAAAAGTAAATTTTTAGTCTTTAGCGGCAAAGTATCACAAGGTAACCCTATTTGAACAACAATTAATGGTTCATAAAATAAAATCCACAAAACATAAAAAAATATCGGACACATCTTTGTGCACACGCCCACATACGTACAACAATACACATTGATCTACCATGTTTTATCTAAAGCAAACAATGTTCGGCGCTAAGCTTGTGACACACCGCAGAAAAGATTTAAGTATATTGTTATTTTAATTAATTTTTTAAATGGGGGCTAGAGTGAGGGCTCTTATGCCCCATTTACATTCAGCCCTGTTGGGCAGGGAAGTGAGCAGGGCAGTGGGTAGGGCAGTATGTAAACAGGCTACTCGCGCTGACACTGCCGCTGCCGCTGCCACTGCCCGAAATGTCGGTTTTTCGTGCGGAAGTCAAAGGACGGGCAGCGCGAGCGGCAGTGAGTGTTCACACTTCACATTCAGCTCCATCGCTCACTTCGCGACAAGCGCCTGGATGAACGGACGTGCGTGCCGTCCTGTTATTAAATAAATACGATCTACCAAAATGCCTTGCGAGTGGATTAATGAAAATACAATAAAGTTTTTAGAACTGCTGGAATCAGAAAAAACTATATGGGATTTCAACGATAAAAACCACAATTCATCATCTTCTACGAATACGAATTTTCTTTTTGAGTTAACATAGTACCTATGTACATAATTAATTATAAATTCGTCAAATTTATTATATTAATATAAAATTTAGTTTAAGGAATTAATGAACATTGATTTCTAAAAACGATTAGTAACTCATATTGATTATTTATTAATTAAAATGTAAAATAAGTTAAAAGGTAATATTTGCATAATAGCCTGAGATTTTTAACTTATAATTTTATTGTAATTAAAATTACGAATTAGTTTATACTGTAGTGTAATTAATAAAATAATAATAGCTTAACTAATCTCATATAATATTTAATATTATTTATGTAACAATAATATAATAATTCAATTAATAATTTATGAACAATTTACTGTATAAGAATTCAAATAGAATGGATCTGTATAAGTATTTAATTGTACATAATATTTGAATTCAAAAATAATGTTTGTACCTAACTTTTAAGCAATGCAATAATTTTAAAACGTAACATTGGGTTTGTGTAATTAGCTGTATTTCATATCAGTTTTGCATGCCAATTATGGCAAAACATGTCAGTTCCACGTCATTGATCATCTTATGTACCATGTTTTTAAGCAAATAAATTTTCTATCTATCTTCTTTTGAACTTGATATCTTTTTAAATTATTAACATAATTTTGTATTGCAAGAAGACACAGCGCGGACGCTGTAATTATTTCGACGTCCGCCATAGTCGAAAGCCGAAAGCGATGTGAGTGGTAGGGCAGAGTGTGAATACACACTTCCCGCGATCCTGCTACGGCAGTATTTAGGGAAGTATTGCCGGCAGCGCGAGGAGCAGTGGCAGTGGCTGAATGTAAATGGGGCTTAAGACATTTTAAAAATAAACTTAAGTGGCTACAGTAATCTATGGTCACCTGGAGCTAACTTTAAAGAAGCGTACGGATTGTCACCTCCGAGGCCTAAGTAACGGAATGCCTCACAGTCTGTTATTATTCTTGCTTCTATCCCCATCAGACCGATGCACACAACAGTGCAGGCACTGCTATTTATGAGCAGAAGAAGAGACCTACCTACCTACCTACCCAGACCATACTACGATTCCTATGGCTGTGTCCTAAAACCTACAACAACAGACAGGCAGTAGGATAACTTTCAGTATTTCGTAATCGATAGCAGCATTGTAGATACGAAAACATAATTAAATCCCTTTCACATTATAGTGTATGGAGTAACAAAGGCGTCATTGGTCTAGTGGTAGTAATATCGGTTGCTGATCATGAGGTCCTTGGTTTGAAACCCGGGTCTAGCTAAAATCAGTTATTGGGGTTTTCTGTCAAGAAATTCTCAGTAGCGAAAAAGTAGTCGAAAAGTTGTCGGTGTTTCTCCCCCGTGCCACGTTAAGCGGTTGGTCCTGCGCCTAATCTTTCTCCGGTCGTGCCAGTTTGCCGTCCTATCGGACTATGAGAGTGAGGGGATAGAGAGTATAGTCTGTTCGCTTAAATACGGTCGCATATAGATTAGTGCCGCCTTAGCACGTGCCATATCTTGTCAAAGGCACTGCTGCGACATCAAATGTCGCCGCGTGTGGCGTACACCCGCAGAAGAATTTGGCATTTTAAAACGAATCGCCGCGCCGTAGTGAAAGGTTCTTTACTCTACCTAACTTGTGTTTATTATTTATATTAGTATTTTATTACAATAACCATAAAAATAAAATAGCATTCTAATTTATTCTTATAATAAAAACATTTATTTAACAAACACAATAAAAATAATAAAATAAAAGCTAAATAATAAGTGCGTATCCAGTTGTACCGAGTACGGACACTATTTTAGTAAACAGACTACACACTTATGCTTGCCAATTTTGGATAGAATTATATCTAAAAAAATCTAGTCAAGTGAGTGATATTTAAAAAAGGAACTAGAGACTAAAAAATTAATAAAATATTCCTGGAATTTCCCGAAAGGAAATAAGGGTTGGTGCAATATCTACTTGAAAATAAGCATTTCTTTGTTAAAATGTAATACATTTTAAAATTACTACATTAATTAACAGTGTGATCACGGCTTAAGATAAAGCTACCATCAGAATTAAGCGAAAAAAATTTACACGTTTCGCATTTGACACTATATTTTGACAAGCGCCCCAAAATCTCCTTGCTATCTATCTATCAGAGTGAAACTGTGACGGCACTTCTCATTTACTCTGTATCTATTCTGTTTTTAGATTGCTTTGTGTATGCACCAGTGTTCTCTTTAAAAATAACACGTTAATTGCTATAACATTCTATATATTTTTGAGATAAGTGCTTTTTTAATTTTTGAGCGGTTCAACTGGTACACATAAACGTGATTAGTGTTCTTAAATATTTTTGTAAGATTTGATACCCGTTACACACTATGAAGTTTTGTTTACTCAGTAATAGGTGACTGTGTGAGTGAGATATGATTAACGAGGCGTTTGAGTTTGACCGTAAGTGTTACTGCTTTATATGTAGTTTATTCCTATCTCTTTCTATTTGTCTCATTCTATGCGTGGTAGAGCAACACTGCAGCTATGTTGTGGTTGTAGCGATTGACCGCGCTCTCACGGGATACCAGCGTAAAATACTCGTAACAGCTCAACGCTGCTGTGGTTCGTACGATGAGTATAGAGAACCGGATACCCATTTACTGGGAACAAGGCATTCCTACTTAGTCCTCGGGGGTGGCAACGCATCAGCATTTTGCTTCCTAATCGAGGATAAATGTAGATGTCTGTGAGCCACTGCATCCACTTACCATCAGGGGGACTGTGTGCTCGTTTGTCACTCTCATTATTTAAAAAAGAAGAAATAAAGACATTTAGCTGATGATATATCGCGATCTATCGACCAGGCAGACCTCAAACTCTTCGCTTTGCGTAGTTGTTTCTCATACACGAGATGAATAATCTTACTTTGTATCCCCACGGCATGGTGACCATCATGGGGTCGGTTGTTGTTTTATCGGGAACTACACTGCACCAAGGGGCTAGTTATTTAAGAGATGAGCTTAACGAAGCAAAATGTGTCGGATTTACGTTGACGATTACAGTACATCCAAAGTATTAAACATGTTTTTGTTTGTCATGATGTTATCTTCAGCCGTCGCCGTAGAAAGCTATTCCTCACGCAGATCATCGGTGAGATTAGTCCGACCACGTTTAAACTCATTAAACTAGTTGTAAACAGTGGCACGAGATGGGGCTTCATCGTGAAAGGCCAATCGAAGTCTATCATATCTTTATGACATCGAATGTCATAAAAAACATTATACGAAAATTTTCTCGCGCTAAATTCATGCTGACGTGACACAGACAATTTTCAGTTTGTCGCCAAATCGTAAACAAATGACGAATTAATAAAATACATACACAATAATGGGTGCGTTTGGCAGAAAAAAGCGCTAGCAAGCGCTTGTAAGTAAAATGGCGATCGTAAGCGGTAAGCGCTGTCAAATCGTAAGTAGCTATTTTCCTCTAGGACACGATGTTAGTTTTAACCGGGGAACCTAACCTGATTTAAATATATGTTTGTGAAGTATTCATATTAAAAACTTACAAATCATGATTTTTTAATAAAATGTATATGTCTATTCATGTCATAACATTACTTAAAACTAATATTGCAAAAAAACAACTTATAAACTCTACTTCAAAACAAACAAATTAAATAAGCAAAATGGCGGATTGTGTCAACGCTATGAAGTAGCAATCGTGTCCTGGCCGAAAACTATTTCAGCGCTAGTAAGCGCTTGCTAGCGCTTTTTTCTGCCGAACGCACCCATTTAGCAAAGAGTTCCATTTTCAAAATTTGAATTTATTTTTTTATTATACCGTTTACAAGTGGCCAGTTCTAAAAATTTTCAGTGTAGCCCTCGTATACAACTACCTATTAAGAATCAAAATGAAGATGCGTTGTCGTTCCGAAGCACCAAGGTGCTATGACATCAGTGGTATCAGTAAAAAGGGGTCTCTGTCCCGTCTAACTCCTCTACTTTTTTCGATAAGTTCTGATTAACAGCAAGGTACACTGTTACATGGGCCTTTAGCCTTAGTCTGATATTGAGCACTTATTTGTTTTTCAAATATATTTTTGAACAACTTAGTTTAAATTGGTTTGTTCTCATTATTTACGGGCGACTCGTCCCGGATTCGCCTGGATCGATTATTGTGATGTTAATTAGATTAAAGATAATACAAAGATTATTTATATTACAAATTTTTAGTCTTTTATAAGCCTTCAAGTTTTCGGATAAAATATATCGTAGATTCCTCCCGGCATTGCTCCGGTTCCTAGTCTCAATCACAACAGCGATTCCGAAGATTAGCGCTGACAGACAGACAAACAAAATTTTAAAAATGGTTATTTATGGCTTTAAGCATGCAAAATGGACCCCTAAGCATAAATTCAAGTTCATTTATAAGTATAGATGCACAGATTTGCTTTAGTTGTACTATTTAAAAGTTTGGCGCCTCACGAATTCTGGTGTTGCTACTGATAGAGTTACAATGATATGCTATCCAGCTGATTGTACGAGGGGCGTTCAATGTATTCTCGGTATGGGTACGTTAGAAAAAAAATAAAATTACATAAAAATATATTATTTACAGCTCAACGCTGCTGCACGCTTAAGCACATTATCGTCAGCAAATCGCTTTCCCCGAAAGTTTTTTTTTAAAAGTATGAGAATAAAAAGTAGTTACTAGGGGCCTAGATCTAGACTCTATGATAGGTGGTTCATTTCCTCAAACCCGCAGTCTCGTAGAGCAGCCTTGGAGAGCCGTACAGTGTGAATCAGTGGGTTGTTGTGAAGAAGCATCCCCCCCTTGGTCAGATTTCCTCTTCTCTTTTCTTTTATTGCTTCTCTGAAACGGCGCAAAATGACTGAATGTTAGTCTACGTTGATGGTTTCACCTTTTATTTGTGTACTCGATCAATAGTATTTCTTTGGAATCCCAAAACACTGTAGCCATGATTTTACCGGCCGACGGAGTGACTTTGAACTTCTTGGTCTGATGCCTTTTTATGCCATTGAGTAGACTCGTGTTTACTCTCAAAGTCGTAGTGGTGGACCCACGATTCATCTCCCGTAACTATCCTCGAAACCATTTGTTGCCTCGTCACCACACAGCTCTCAAAACTCCCTACAATAGTAAACCCGCGCCTGCTTTTGAAGGGCAGTAAGCATTCGCGGCACCTATCTTGCACTGACTTTTGTGAGGTTGAGATACATATAATACATAAACACTCACGCCTGTCACCCAGAGGGGTAGGCAGAGACTACAGACTTCCATTTGGCACGATCCTGACACACCTCTCTCGCCTCCTTCACATCCATACACCTCCGCATACATGCTCGTCGGTTAAGGGTACTCCTAATTTGGCCCGTTTTCAATAAATCGCCAATTTGGTCGATAAATTTTCGCATAGGACGTCCCTTTCCGACTCTGCCATTCACTTCTGCAACATAAATTTTCTTTGTCACTCTTTCCTCATTCATTCTTTCCACATGACCAAACCGCCGAAGCATTCCTTTCTTAATCCTGGTCACAACATCATCTTGCAAACCACACTCTTCTCTTATTACACAATTTCTTACCCTGTCATTAAGATTCAGCCCTAACATACTCCTTAACGACCGCATTTCTACTGCGTTCATTCTACTCTCGTGCTTCTTCTGCCACACCCAACTTTCACTACCATACGTTAAAGTAGGGACCAACACAGCATTGTGAATTGCCATACGTGCCTTTTTCGACACACTTTTGACACTTTTGACTCTTCACAATAGAGTGCAGGGCCCCATTTACTCTATTTCCCGCATTCACTCGTCGTTCTATATCCTTATCATATCTCCCATCCCTGCTAAATACGCAGCCCAAATATACAAACTCATTTACTTGCTCGATCAACTCCCCTTCTATTCTTATTTCACAAATCGTTTTACTTTCTTCTCTTTCAAAAACCATAACCTTCGTCTTACTTGCGTTCACTTTCATACCCCTTTCTTTTAATGATCTGTTCATTAATGTAACCATCATTTGCAACTCGGCTGCCGACGATGCAAGGATAACTTGATTATCGGCGTACAAAAGGCATTTGACGGTTAACTCACCCATTCTTAATCCGCATTCTTCAACTTTCAAATTTTGCAAACAACTGTCCATAAATAGGTTTAACAGCCACGGGGAAGCCACACAGCCCTGTCTGACACCTTTATGGATGTCAAACCAGTCCGAGTAGTCCCCGTTGATCCTAACACAAGCACTAGAGTCCCTATAAAGGGACTCCAATGCCTATATCAAGCCAGCGCTCAACCCAAATGAGTTCAGTGTTTGCCATAGCACATCCCTATTCACTCTGTCATAGGCCTTTTCCAAGTCCATGAACGCACAAAAACCTTTTGGTTTTTGGCCAAAAACTTCTCCGCGATCATGCGCATGGAAAAGACTTGATCTGTACATCCCATTCCGTTTCTAAATCCCGCTTGCACATCCCAAATTTTTCCATCAGTTTCTTTCATGACCCTTTCAATCAGTACCTTAGCATACAGTTTTCCCACAATGCTAAGAAGGCTGATGCCACGGTAGTTTTTACAGTCCTGCTGCGAACCTTTTCCCTTATATACTGGGACTATCACGGCTTTGCACCAGTCTACCGGTACCCGCTTCAGTTCCCAGCATAAATTAAACAAGGTGTGCAGCAGGCCTGCCACCACTTCCTCTCCAGCCCTTAGCATTTCGAGTGAAACTCTATCATATTCGGCAGCCTTACCTGCTTTCATGCTTTTCATTGCTTTCATTATTTCACCTATACTAATCTCGCTACCTCTTTCCTCTTCTTTCGGAATTTCTACTTCACTTAGTACACACGTTGTCTCCTCACTCATAAACACGCTTTAAAAATATTTCTTCCATCTCTTTAAACTCAAAACTTCATCATTCAGAATATAGCCATTCTCGTCTCTTATAGCATTCATCATAGGCTGTTTTGAATGTCCCCTGGCAGTTCTTTTCAAGTTTCCAGAACATGATTAAAACTACTTTTACGGATTTTATCGCGTTTATTTTTACTTTTTATTTTTATTTTTAATTCCCGACGTTTCGGGCGCTTTCCAGCACCCATGGTCACGGGGGACTGAGATGACTGACGTCCCGATGTCATTGTTAAACCCGAAGTACCTATAGCTTTTTTAATTATTGTTTACGGTCCGATCTATGCAAAATGAACTGACTTACTTACTTACTAAAAAAGCTGAAGGTACTCCGGGTTTAACAATGACATCGGGACGTCAGTCATCTCAGTCCCCCGTGACCATGGGTGCTGGAAAGCGCTCGAAACGTCGGGAATTAAAAATAAAAATAAAAAGTAAAAATAAACGCGATAAAATCCGTAAAAGTAGTTTTAATCATGTGTAGTGTTCGCGTAAATATAAGAAATCATTATGTTTCCAGAACATTTTAATATTTAGTATTTTAATAGGTTGAGATAGTAATGCAATATGATGTGTGTGGTATCAACGGATAGGTTAGTCATTTCTGCTAACATCTTAATTCTTACTCGTGCATCTTCTAATACAAGTTTTTAAATAATTTTCACATTTTCTTCTGTAGCCGCTGTGTTTGGCCCACACGGGCGGGGGTTGTCGTCAATGCTTTCCCTGCCTCTTTTGGATTCACTCGACCACTTCTGTACAGTTGATATTGAAAGATCAGTCTTGATAAACGGGGCCATCATTTCTTCATGGATGTTTTTTGGAGATTTTCCTTATTTAGTGAGAAACGACATTGTTTTAAACGACATTACAATGTTCGCCTAATAACCAACAGTAACAAAAAATACCTTTTTAAGTCCGAAATTATACATAATTGTATGTAAGAACGATAACTCTTGACGGACACTTCCGAAAACAGAGATATTAGCAGTCATCGTAGAGATTTTGTGGTTATCTTTTATTTTTATGAAATATTACTATGTTATTGCTAATGTAAGCAGTTCAGTCTTAGCCTAGCACTTACACGGTAAATAAAACTCAGGTGTGTTCTCTGTGATTAGGTATTTGTTTTATACATACCAATTAAATACAATTTATACACTCATTTGGCAACCAAAGTAATGATTGATACTATCAACCATCATTACTTTCGAGCAAAATATTATTCAAGAATTGAGCAGAGGATTGATATTTTCTTGGTATCGGGCCCAACTTAAATACCATATTAAGGTCATAACATGGGCGCAGCAACCTATAGTTCTGGGCCCAACAACACAATTACAACGATATTTTTTTATTGCCTCCCTCCCAATTTCTGACTCTCAATTTCAACCAAAATGTTTACAAAATAAGTTTTACTACTAATATGGTGGCAATGTATTCTCCCTCTCAAGAGCCATACATTTTCAGAATGTAGTAAATGTAATTCACTAATCGGTAATCAACTCCTGTTCGACCTCCATGCAAACTTCAACAACATAATTACCGATCGCACGTCTGACGCCTATCTATTTTATCGTCTTGTCATCTGTCAACATAAACTTTTTTTTTGCGTGGCACAATGTTGATTGGCCAATGAGAGTACAACATTTTTAATAATATTTTATTAAAAATATTGTATATAAATAATAATATTTTAGTATTGTTATTTTTAATGAATACACATGATTTTACTGTATTCCAGTTCCTTGTAGTATATACTAATCTTAGGTATATTGTAAATTATTAACGTTTTCATAATATATTTGAGCTTATGACAACTTTTGAAATACTGTTAAATGTAAGAGGTATTGTGCGATTGGCCAAACCACAGGAGTCCAGACGCAGCAAATTAATAAAAAATACGTACAAAGTGTAGGTGCAAAGCTTAAAATCTAAAAAGTCCTTTTTATTTCGACTCCATAATTCAGAAGTGTCCGTTACTATCTAATGAATGTTATCTAATGCATAAGTAAGGATAAGAATTTTAGTAACTGTCAAATTTATGTTGGTTCTTAGGCGAGATTTAACAATGTCCTTTAACCAGCACGGTGTTCGATTTTTTTCAACATTGTCGAGTCAGTCATTCCTGTTGCATATGACTGAAGATTACATAAGAAGTAATGAAGTTATCAAGAGATTTCATATATATATACCCTCAGGGGGTATCGTTAGCGTATGATTTTTTTATTTATATTTTACCCACATTATTAGAAAATCACCCTAATATTGAGAATGCCGCAACACCTTAAATAAATACGGCTTAAGATGCATTGTCCACCCCTGATGGCTAAGATGAAATACCTCACAGTCTATAATTTTACCGGCTATCTATACCTCAAAGCACAAGGGTACATGAAAACTAAAAATTTACGGTAAAGGCGCCTGAAATTCGAATCCGAGTAATATCCGTACTCTGACACAGGCCACATAGTCGTCAAAGGTGTACACAATGTTATTATGCGTGCCACGTTATAAAAACCGTAATATTTTATTTATATGGACGCAATTAACTTATCTGTATCACATTACGAATCTGGCTATCTGATAACGATAACGAGCTGCCACTTTGTTTGTAACTTTTAAAAATAGGTCGGTCTGATATATTAACGTTGCATGTTTACTTCACTTATTTATCAATTGAATTGATTTTTTAAATTAATCAAAAATATTTTTATAAGTCTGAATTATAATTTTATTTTGACACCGACCACTGATGTATATAATAGTATACTAGTTGAGGGAGTTTTTCAAAATTCTTAATTTTTCAAAATATAATAAGTTTAACTTTGAACGTCGAAGGCATTCGAAAGAAGCAATATTATTTTAATATGAATCGTTTTTCCGAATCAGATTTCCGCAAAGTAACTTTGATTGTTTTAATCGTGAACCTGTCGGTACAGCGGACGACGATACTGCGTGCGACTCTGACGCGGCGGCTGAGGCGGCGGCCGCGTTTGCACGCGCCTGCGCGCCAGACACGCAGCGCTTGCTCGCGCCCGCCTCCCCGATCGCGCCTCGTCGCCTTCTCCACGACCACGACGAGTGAGTATACAATATTCATTGACCACTTTGTTTTTTGTGTTTTTTTTTGCGCCCAAAGCAATAAGAGCAACCCTCCGGAAAGCGGGGGAGGGAGGCGGTGAATGCTCATAGCATACCACGAAGCCGGCTGCGTGGTTATGTGGAGACTTTTACCCACTAAACACCGCCTTTAGGGACTCGCTTAACAATCTAGCTAGAGATCTCTAAGCCATATCGAACGCGACCCCCCTTGGGTGAAAGGGGGGCGCTAGTTTTTTAAGGCGCTCTTATAATCAGTACGGTAGGTAGGTAATTAAATAAATAAGTAATTAATTGTCTATAATAAGTAATTGTCTAATAAAGTAATACTTAAAATGCGGAGAATTTTAGCAAAAACAACGTACTGTTACGAGCTTGAGGTTCGTGACAGTAAAAATTGCCGATAGAATTACCTAAATTAACACTTCAATTTTCTTTACACAAATTAAAACTTAAAACACCAATAATTAATCACACTGATTCACTTTATTCCGCTCCGAAGCTTCGCTTGTCTCGCCAAATTCAATACTTCCCCGATCGCATCTTGCAGCGCCTATAAATATAAATTAGCGCCGAAATATCCAGAATATTCAAGTAAACACGCGCAAGGTACCGAGAGTTTGAGTTTCAACTTCTAGAAGCTTAGTTCTTCGGTTCGAGACTAGATGGCGCTAGTGCCGTCGACTAAGGCGCGTAACAGTACGTTAAACCACCAATGTCTTGGCTGGAAGGAACTCTTGAATAGTTTGATTCTGTTTATCTTTTATTACATAAAATAAAACCGAATTTGTAAAATTTGTTCTCAAAATGACCTGAACAATAATAAGCCTTCTCGTTTGATACATGTTTTACACGATATAACCATGAAATCACTCCAGGATACATGTTTAAAGAGCATCATCTTTATTTTTTGAGTTAGATTATTATGAAATAACTTTGTTTTCACGCAACAGCGTTGCGAAAGTTGATAAAAGTTAATAATTACTTCAACATCGCCTTAAATTGAGTTCATTACTGCCCGCAACGAGTGAAAACTCTTGCTGATTTTCTCTTTATTCTTTTAAAATAGAATTAATTTTAGAGTGCAGCAAGACTAGTGATTGTTGTTTTTAATTTGTAACTTTTTAAATTTAAGTTCGTTTTAAAATGCAGCATAATAGGTATGTGACGTTTAAAATTTTCATGTTGTTTGCGCACTCACTATTGCAATATAATCCTTGTTGGAATCCCGGGCCGGGACAAATTTTATTGATATTAAGGAGTTCTCAGTAACAGCCCAGAGTCATGAACATGATGGTGTTTGACTCTCGTGCCTCGGAAAGCACGTAAAACTATTGGTCCTGCGTCCGATATCTGCAGTCGTGTCGCACTACTGTTACAGGGGACTGAAATGAAATGAATGATTTTTGTTCAATATAAATGATTGCATAATACTTATTGAAAGTATTTTTTTATTTTCCACTGGTTCGGAAAAAAACCTCAATCTTGGGAAGGACCAGCAAGAAACCCAGCAGGACTTTTTTTGAACATATTTCACTTTACAATAATTTATTTTGTACAATTTTGGAACGAATTTTCATAGATCCAGCATGATGACGATTACCTCATTCCCAGGGGTTATTTTCATTTATATATTCTTTGATATTATAATAACCCATTTTGTACATTTTCTAGGATTTGATTGTAAAAGCGTATACATTGCCCCATAAATGAATTACTAATTCTGTTTAGTCTAGTAACTGGTATTACAAGCTTATGTTTGTTCCTAGTGTTTAAAGTATGAACATCTTTATTCTTATGAAATCTATTTATGTTTTTATGTACATACATTACATTTTCATAAATATATTGCGATGCTAAAGTGTAAAGCATATAAGAAGAAGAAATTAAGAAATATGTTTATTTCTTTAAAATTTGCTGTGAGACCGTGGGACTCGTTACAATTTAAGTTATGAATCGTCCGTACAGCTTTCTTTTGCAAAACAAATATTACTTCAATGTCAGTCGCATTACCCCGTAGCAAGATTCCTTAAGACATTACGATATGGAAGTAACTAAAATAAACTAATCGAGCTGTCGCAACATTGGTGAGACTTCTAATCATTCTTGCAGCATGTGCTGCAGAACTAAGTCTGCCTGCTAATTTTGATGCTAGAGAAAAACAGCAATATCCACAAAACTCAACTCTTTCCCATTTAAGAATACTTTAGTATTTGAATGTTTAACATTAGGTATTATAAATTTAATACATTTTCTCTTATTGCCTTTTAAGAGCAAATTACTGGCGTTAAACCAAAGTACTAATTTCGATAGCACATTACTTACATTGTCATAATTATTTGACTGTCTTTTTGATGTGAGTTTGAAAATTAAACAGGTATAATCAAATAATACTATATTGTGATTGAGCCCTACAAGAAGAGGTAAGTCATTAATATAGACTAAGAACATGAATGAGCTAAGAATCGATCCCTGAGGAACGCCCATTGATAACTACTGACAGTGAGAGTAAGGAAATGGAAAGTGCACCTGTGCTTGCACATACACTCTACTCCAGTTAGGACTACCAGGGAATGGAATCGTAGATTGGGTTGCAGCTCCGGTCCGAAAAAAGTCCGGTTTTCTGCTGGCATATCACATCATCAATAAGACTCAATAGATTGTAATTACGCTTTATTTCCTAATTTATACATTTATTTCGGCTTATATTTTTTGCCACTTGGAGCAACAGCTTTTCAATTTTAATTTTATGTTGAAATTCTTTACAAGTAATGTGTTTGAATTTGTATTCACTTGCTCACTTGCACTGGCCTGTAGACTTATCTCTATAGTCGGTGTGGAGAAAATCCGTTCTGTACTTAAATCTTAGCAGAGGCCAGTTTTAGCTTCTAAAATCCGGCCATGGTTGGATTTATCCGATCAGATGGTAGCCCAACACTCGGGCACTATGATCCCGTCTTAGGCATATGTCTAGATTTCGTTGAGACTGGTTACTGGACATTACATCATCATTGCTATTATTATTCCTCAACGTTTTATACGTGGTAGGGCCATGCTGCAGTTATATTAGTAGTATAGTAGCACGAATGGGTCGGCTCGATGGGGAAGGACCACGCTCTCACATAATACATGTATGTATAGCTTAATGCTGCTGTGTTTCGTATGGTCAGTGTAGAGAACCGGATACCCTTTTTACTGGAAACGAGACATTCCATCTTAGTTCTCACGGGTGACAACGCATCTAAATTTTGAGTCGTAATCGAGGATAGATGTAGATGTCTATGGGCCACAGCAACCACTTAACATCAGGTGGACTGTGTGCTCGTTTGTCACCCTATCCTGTAAAAAAGATAGCAAACTTTATTACCAGCATGTTTTATTTTCTTTCAAGACAAAAACAAATGCTCAATAAATATCTAGCACAGATTTAACTAGGCAATCCATTTATATTATTTCTCACTAAGTAAACCGAAACGCGTTTCTTTGTTTAACTAAGTATTTAAAATATGACATTATTTCATCGTTAAAATATTTCAAGTTGTGAGAAGCGGGCGCAAATATTTGTGATAGGAGATAAAACCTCGACACTCCGCGTATGTGACGCGTCAGCAAATAGCTCGGGAGAACTAGGCAAAGTTGATCGCGAAATTATTTCATTTTATTACATTCTGTTAACATCCAACTGATTACGATATAATATGTTCATTTATAACAAGTAATTCTTATTGAAAGTATTTTTTCTTACTTTTACTACTGATTCTGAAAAAAAACGTCTATTCTAAGAAATCTAGCGAAACTTTTATTTCAAAAGTAATTTTAGTATTTAATGGATTTGACAAAACATAATACTAAAAATAATTTCACATTTATAAGATGGGACTTCTATTCTTTTATACGAGGGTGGATTGAAAAGTACTCTTCCTAACCAAGAAAATAGACACATACTAAATAAGTTGTATTTTTATTTTTCTACATAATCACCATGAAGTTCAATACACTTTTGCCACCTCCCCTTCCAAGCATTTAGACCGTTGAAAAAAAATGATTCTTCCTTAGAGTCAAAATATGCGTCTACAGCTGCTTTGACTTCGTCGTTTGTCGAAAATCTTTGACCTCCCAAGTGCTTTTTTAAGTTAGGGAACAGAAAGAAGTCTGATGGTGCCAGATCAGGTGAATACGGCGGATGCGGTAACAGTTCAAAGCCACAGTTGTGAATTTCAGCCATTGACTGTACTGACGTGTGAACACGGGCGTTATCTTGATGAAACAGGACTTTTCTTCTGAGCATTTCTCGACGTTTTTCTTTTATTTCCTCTCGTAAACGACGTAGTAAGGTGCAGTAGTAATCAGAGTTTATAGTCTGACCCCTTTCAAGATAATCAATCATAATCACACCTTTCGAGTCCCAGAATACTGAAGCCATCACCTTATTTGCCGACAAAATCGACTTAGCCTTTTTAAGGGGTGGTGAACCAGGTCTTCTCCACTGTTTTGATTGTTGTTTTGTTTCCGGTGTACAGTAATGAACCCATGTTTCGTCCACAGTAACAAAACGATTCAAAAAATCATCTGCATCGGCTTCAAATAATTCCAAACAGTCGCGTGAAATAGTCAATCGCGTCCTTTTTTGTTCAACTGAAAGCAGTCGCGGAACCCACCTCGCAGACACCTTGTGGAAACCCAACTCGTTGACAATGATGTTTTGAGTTCGTTCATAAGAGATGCCTATAATCTCGGCTATCTCTCTAATTTTAATCTGCGGTCTCCCATTATTAAATCAAGTACTTTTTTAATATTTTCGTCAGTAGTTGACGTCGAAGGCCTTCCAGAGCGGGGTTCATCTTTCACACTCTCTCTACCACGCTTAAATTCTGCTATCCATTTTTTGACGGATGAATATGACAGAGCACACTCGCCTAATGTACTGACCATGTCATCATGGATGGCTTTTGATGATAGCCCCTTCTTATGGAGGTACTTAATGACGGCACGCTGCTCGATTTGCTCCATTCGCGGAAATTATGTCCGATTACTTTGTTAATAAATTTATAAGATCACAACTAATTATCGCACACGTTTCGAACTTCACACAATGAACTAGTCTGAACTGAACTAAATAATATGGGTAGAATTGATTTTTAGAATTGAATGGATCTGTGTTAGGCCGAGTACTTTTCAATCCACCTAGGTACAATTAGTTTAAGCACCAAGCAATCCCAGTGTTGTCAATAGTTACTGTAAAAACTTCATCCACTACTTAAGGGTGTAGTTTATCCTTCAAATATATTTGGAAACAAACTTGGAATAATTAATGATGATATGATGATACTTTATTCATTAAATATAACCTATTTAATGAATAAAGTATCACCATTGACGAAGATATTGCGTGACATACATACAAAGAAAAGAAAAACATGCAGTCGAATTGTTAACTTCCTCCTTTTTTGAAATCGGCTAATAAAAGTAACTATAGTATCTAGAATGCAAAGACATTTTATCTATTTATTATGTAAGGGGTTGTAAAAGTTTTCTTAATTTTTTTTGTATTTATTTAATTTTATTTATTTTAATAAGATATAATATAATCATATACATTTTCTAGATTAGTATCAATAAGTAGCATTTGCGAACTTCGTATTTTAGATATAGATCATATATATAAAATAAGAAGTTCGCAAATGCTTACTTAATCTACGTTCAGTGCAGGATGCACTGAATGTAGATGAAGTTAACTAACTCAAAAATATACCCAACATTTTTTCTGAAATTATGTCTTTGTGGAGTAGGAGATTCCTAGCTATCATTATATACCTGTCTATATAATCAAAGATGCAAGTTTTGAGGGCAGGTGAGGGCATTAGATATTTTAAAGGGCCGTGTCTAATCGGCTCCGGTGGCTGAAATAACGTAGTATGTTTTTATTTTTGTTATTTATTAATTCATTTCATTGACCGGAAACTACTCTTATGAAGTAAATTTTTGGAATTTCGTTGAACTATTCATAATACGAGTCAAGTGTAACAGATTGGAAATAGAAGTATAAACAAATTTGTTTTCGTTCTGCTTTGGACGCGTATCGAGCTGGGTTTAAACCAACGGCTTTAATTTATGTACCATACACACAGACAAAATAAAAAGATCATACGTAAACACATAATTTAGGTAGAATAGAATTATTTTTTATTCAATTCTTGCGATTTGCCCTGGTTTTGTCGGGGTAGGTTCTATTAATGTGAGGTTATTTAGATTTGAAATAAATATAGACCATTTATTTTTTTTAAAAAATTCCTCCTTTATCTGACAAAATATAGCTTGCTTGGAGCACTTCAGGTATTATTCTCTATTCTATCGTGAAGTTTCTTTACAATCGGTTTAGCCATTTCGAAGGTTAGCGCAACAGACAAACACATATAAAAATTTAAAAATAGTTATTCATGTCTTAATTGGCATAAAAATAATCCCCTCAGCTCCATATAAGGCAGTATTTTCCGTATTGCAGACAGACTTAAATTTTATTTATATTTATAGGTAGATTATGAAGAATTATTATTGAAAGTCATTTTTTACTTTGACTACTAGTTCAGAAAAATCTTCTGTCCTGGGAACGGGATTTTTTCCACAATAAGCAATCTTCACCTTAAGCAACCCGTAAAAATCTACTACTGTACACGGGCCCTTCCTTAGGTAATAATGCAGTGATAGGCTTAAAGCAAATCACTCCGTTGTTACTGACCTTTTAAGTGGAGAGCTTGGAAAGCCGGATCCGTTGAACAAGAAAGGTTCTCGTACACCGATTAGTATGTTCTCTTCCTGGTATACTTTAGATGTCTGGAAAGTTGGCAAGCTCGGAGACTGTATACCCTCAATATAAATAAATAATTGCCCGAATTTCATTTGTCAGCGCCAAACAATTTATTTACTGCAGTTTTAAATTTTGATTTAATATATGCGCGATGCAGCACTATGATTTCTGCAGTAGTGCTGGAGTAAATAACATAGCCAACGGATCAATTAGCTGAAGTTTGGCCTGCCATATCACAGAACCGATAACTGATTGGGAACAAGGGTTCTTCGAGAGTGGCAGCCTTCTACCGGTAAGCGAAGATAAAGCACCCCCATGAGATAGAGTGACGACCTAGGATAACAATAAGGAAGTAGAAGGAGCTACTCATATGGCTCAGGAACGTGACAGCAAACGAATGGTTTTTTTTTTTCAGTCGTCACGAAACACGCTATACTATGTTGGACGCGTGAGCGGATAATCTGCAATAAATATTAATTATATACTATATAACACATTAACAGGAAATTGCTGAAATCCCGCTGGGTAATAAATAAACCATCCCATGTTGATAATTTGTATGATTTACCGATTTAGCAAGAAGGCCGAGAGCGAAAATGAAGATATTTTTAGACTTGTATCATGGCGTGTCGATGCAAAGTGATTTGTTATTATTTTTGGAATGGTTATTAATAGCAAACATCCGCTGCCGAATGATTAAGGCAAGAGAGATTCAATAACAGCGTTTTGTACTATTAATGCCGCAGAAAATAAGCCAAAGCAACATATGAAAAATAATCATGTTCATTATTAAAGCTGCATTTGTGCGCGACCTACCAGCATTTTAGTCCAGTCAAATAAGGACTGAAATGAAAATTTTGGCACTCAACTTTGCGTTGTTGATATAATGTAGTTTTAATGATACAAAAACAATGTGTAAAGGTTTTCATATCTGCAACCCTCGACAAGGGTTGGAAAAAAATTTGTCAAAAGTGTTTTTTCGCAATTACTCGAAAACGATAAAAATTTGGCAAAAAGGTTTTATGATTTTTCCGGTAAAAAATTAACCGAGTAAGCGAAGTTTAAAGTTTAAGGGATGAACGTTAATTTTAAACAATAGTAGGTAGTAGAAACCCTCATTTCTGAGAGGGTTTTAGGGCAAGGAAGTGTCCGTCCCGCTGCCCCAATGCGTGTTAGCGAACTTCACATGTCTTCTAAATATTTTTTTTCTTATTCCTCAGACATGCAGGTTTCCTCACGATGTTTTCCTTCACCGCCGAGCACGTGGTATATCAGCTCTTAAAATTTCAATTAACAATTTTATTAGTGCCGGCGGGGATCGAACCCGGGTTTCTCGCGTTCTGTTATATTTACAGCGAGCGCTAACCATCTGAGCTATCACGGCTCTCCATTCGTGCTACAACTATATTATTATTATAACTGCACCATGACTCTATCACGTTAATTTTGACCGCAGAAAAAAGTCCTAAAAGCTTTTTATGTAAAAGTTTAAGATCTTCGCACTTTTATGAGAATTTTTTTGTCAAAATTCACGTTTTCGAGTAATTGTGAAAAAAAGACTTTAGAAAATTATTTTACAACCTTTGCCGTGGGTTGGACACAGGAAAACCTTTACACACTGTTTTGTATCATTAAAACTACATTATATCAATAACGCAAATTTGAGTGCCAAATTTTGATTTCAGATCTTATTTGACTCTACTATGTGGTCTTACTTTAGTGAGTTATAGTAACGTCTTTAACCCTTAATAGTATAAACCAAACCCTTGATCCGAAATCTAAACATTTAGCCGTACTGTAATGATGATGATTATTAATACTATGTATTATTCCGCCCATATCATCTTACTATAACATGCTCGTTCCCATGATATTCCCGTTACAGCCTATTAAAGTCTACTACTGAACAAAAGGTCTCCCCCGTAGATTGCCTCATGGATATTCCCAGTTGCAATAGTTGCGGGTGGTCAACCGCAGTTTTTAATTTTTACTCATTACGAACAGGACGCTGCTGCCCATCTGATTTATTTCCCTCTGTCACTGATATTTGGTAGTGGATATTCTTACACTGCCACTAAACAGTCGATATATACGGTCCCTTTACATAGTACTAGCCTTTTTATCAAATCCAGTAGACTAGAGTGTCAAAACGTAAAAACCGACTTCAAAAAACAAAAACGAACAAAATAATTTCCACATAATAGCTTCAAAAATCCGGGCTTTTAACTTTTCGGTACACAATGCCCTTTTACCGACTTTGGAAGGCATTATGTGAAAATGATATCATTGAAAGTTTATTTTTTTGCTCCTAAAATTTAACTTAAACCTCAAACGAAAGGATTAAATACTCTTAATATTTTTTTTTAAAGACATAAGCAACTAACTTCTTGATGACCTTCATGTAAGCAGATGCGCAGTGCAAATTATGCCGCGACCTAGACAGACACGTTTCCTATTGTCTACTTCATCGTTGATAACACACAGCCTCTGAATATTTATAAGGTCGCGTACAAATTACATGAAGTAGCAAAATTTGATTGATAGCTATGATAAGCGTTTGCTTTGTGGAAAAACGTTTTTTCTTTTAATTTAAGTATGCGTAACAGCCAAACACATTACCTCGGAAAGCACGTAAAGCCATTGCTCCTGCGCCTGGTCTTTCTCCGGTTATGTCGGTTTACCATCCTACCGGATTGAAAGTAAGGGAATAGAGAGTGCGCCTGTGCTTGCGCATACACTTAGGATTAAAATCCTGTCCTGCACCGATAGCTAGTCTCCATTGAGGCTGGCCGCCGTGACCGAAATTCGGTCTGGAGGACATTATTATAACAATCATAAATAAATTGATTCTTAATGAACAGTCTTGTATACCAGCGTGAAATAGCAACATTATGGCGCTGTTGTTTATACCGGGCCCTTTTTACTGGTAACGAGGCATTTCAGTCTTAGTGCTCAAAAACCTGAAACCTGTTGCAATTTGTCGCAAAGTTCTAAATATTGATTATAAGATACTTGTTGGTTTTTTTTATAGGATAAGGGTGAGAAACGAGCACACAGTCCACCTGATGGTAAGTGGATGCTATGACCCATAGACATCTATGTTCAAATCAAAATGCAGACGCGTTATCACCCGTGAGGACTAAGATGGAATGCCTCGTTTCCAGTAAAAAGAGTCTCCGGTTCTCTAGACTCACCATACGAAACACAGCAGCATTAAGCTCCTATTTTACGCTGGTATTCTGTGAGAGCGTGGTCCTTCCCCAGTCGAGCCGACCCATTCGTGCTACAACTATACTACTAATAATATTTATATGGAATAAGATTGGCAAACAAGCCCACGTACACCTGGATAGTAATTAGTAAGTGGATGCCGTGACACATAGACATCTACATCTATCCTCGATAAAGAATCAAATTACAGATGTCTGATAATGTTTCGAGTAATAAAGGACAATTTTTTGACGTATTCTTAGAAAGACCCGTAGAATACTATAATACACAGTATAGTATTCTATGGAAAGACCTATATCTACAACTCAATCAAGCCAACAATCTTAATAAAATTCATGAAAATAGCATGATTTCTTGTCCAACCAGTGCAAGGTCTACTGACTTCTTATATTTAATTCACAAGGCGTGGGCGACTTTAGCATTCCTCGTGAAAAAAAATCTTTTAATTTTCCTTATTATGTTCAGTTAGAAATACTTAACCTATATTCTATCGCGGTTAAGCAACTAACTTAAGTAATCAATTAACTTACTTAATTCAGTTGGAAGCACTAAGTCTAAATGTTATCACGTTTACCGTTGTTTATAGTACATAATATTACCTCCCACAATAACATGTAATCTAGCATTTGCACGATGAATTTTACAAACAATCTGTTTTGTTGATGTCTTATCTACTTCTTCAATTAAATAATATTTATACATGCAGAAAACAGAAGCTTATTGTTTGTTTTTTTGTAATTGTTATGGCTTGCATAATACTGTTCCTGAGTGTACTTAGTGTTTTTTTATAGGATAGGGTGACAAACCAGCACACAGTTCACCTGATGGTAAGTGGTTGCTGCGGCTCATAGACATCTACATCTATCCTCGATTGCAAATCAAAATGCAGATGCGTCACCTAAGGACTAAGATGGAGTGCCTCGTTTGGTGTTTTTTTTTTATAGGATAGGGTGACAAACCAGCACACAGTTCACCTGATGGTAAGTGGTTGCTGCGGCTCATAGACATCTACATCTATCCTCGATTGCAAATCAAAATGCAGATGCGTCACCTAAGGACTAAGATGGAGTGCCTCGTTTGGTGTTTTTTTTTTATAGGATAGGGTGACAAACCAGCACACAGTTCACCTGATGGTAAGTGGTTGCTGCGGCTCATAGACATCTACATCTATCCTCGATTGCAAATCAAAATGCAGATGCGTCACCTAAGGACTAAGATGGAGTGCCTCGTTTGGTGTTTTTTTTTTATAGGATAGGGTGACAAACCAGCACACAGTTCACCTGATGGTAAGTGGTTGCTGCGGCTCATAGACATCTACATCTATCCTCGATTGCAAATCAAAATGCAGATGCGTCACCTAAGGACTAAGATGGAGTGCCTCGTTTGGTGTTTTTTTTTTATAGGATAGGGTGACAAACCAGCACACAGTTCACCTGATAGTAAGTGGTTGCTGCGGCTTATAGACATCTAAGATGGAGTACCTTGTTTCCACTAAAAAAGGTCTCCGGTTCTTTACACTCACCATACGAAACACAGCAGCATTAAGTGCTATTTTAAGCTGGTATTCTGTGAGAGCGTGGTCCTTCCCCGGTCGAGCCGACCCATTCGTGCTACAACTATACTACTTATATAACTGCAGCATGGCCCTACCACGTATAAAATATTTCATTAGATTCCATTGAGCTATTATGTACTACGTACTAGAGGAGACACTGCATTCAGCTACTCTGTTCCACTCAACTGCGGTGCATACACCGCACCTTAATTAGTCACTTGCTAGGCGCTTGTAAAGGTCACGTGTTGTGTTGATTTAAAAAAAATCTCTTAATAAAAATATGCCGTCGTGTGTTCTTAGATATTGCACAAATAATTCAAGAAATGTCAGTAAAAACCGAGGTATTACTTTTCATCAGTTAATAAGAGACTTAATAAAAAAATATTATAAATTAATAATAAAACAAATTATTCTTAAGACGCCATCTTGTGTCATGTAACATAGATTATGAAATTAATTTGTTCAGATGCGACTTTTTTGTGGGTACTTAAGTATAGGACAAATATATTATTATACACTTTTTTTGTAGAAACATATATGATTTATCATAATTAGGCCAATTTTTTTTATTTAAATCTGCTCATTATTCTTTTATATTATTTTTAGTTTTCCACATCAAAGACCACATCAAAGTCAAAGTGGAATAAATTCGTCTATTTTTAATTCTCGCGTGCCCAGCATTTATGAATGACTCTTATTCTAATTTAAATAAATAAATGAAATTTAAATTTTATATTAATAAGTTTGATAAACATACATTTAGTACGTTTTTTTTATATTTGACATAGATACTTTTTAAAATATTCAGATAAAATATCATTAAAATGTAAATGGGATATAATATTATGTAAAATTATATTAAATAAGCAAATATAATATACAAAATATATGACAAAATTTGAAAATTGTTCTCGATATAATTTAGCTATTTAACAATACAATCTATTATTACGTACTGATCACTCTACCTATGTTTATTCTATGATAAAAAACCAACCGCGCGAACACAGAGTAGCGCACATGTTTTGCTTGAAATAGCTGTTCTAGTACGTAAGTACATATTACTTCAATGTTAGATTCATTGTAAGTTGTCCTGTCACCCTAAATAATTATTATATTAATGCTTAAACATCGAAAATTGTCGAGTCTGGAGAATGTGGAGAGACGAAGTTCTTATGTCATTCGTAAGGTTATCGTCATATATATGTACGGAGAAACAATCCTGTGTGTCCGTTCGTTTACACGACATCATATTTTTTTGATACAAAACTCTTTAACCAACAAAATAGTATAATCACGGCGACCAGACGCGATTATTTTCAATAATGACTAGAGACGATTATTTTACTGAATAGATTAAAAATTTAAATGGGTCGATAACCGTAAACAAATCAAGTCAACAAATAGATACGATAACACTATGAAGTAAAAGTATGTTTTTAGCATTATCAATTTAAATACATATATTGAATGATTTAAAAATATATTGAATGGTATTTAATTTACGTGAATAAATAACAAGACCCGAAACAATTGTTTGAAGTGCACACACTCAATTGATCCGTGCTGGCTTCAAACCCGCAACACACACCACGACTGCCAACCGCTTAGACACTAGGTTTTAAATAAGGACAAAATTTAGAAGAGCCTGGCATTTTGTATGCAATATGAACGACCTCGCATTAACATAACTGAATAGGCAATTTCATCTGGGACTGCCTGTGTCGAAAACAATACATAGGTATAGTACATGGTGGTGCTATGGTGCAGCTTTATAATTGTAGCACGGATGGGTCGACTCGACCGGGGTAGGACCACACCTTCACAGAATACCAGCGTAAAATAGCAGCTTAACGTTGTATTTAATCAACTAATGAACTCTAGAAACGATGCGATCTCAGTCTCAGGCGAGACAACTATGGCAACATCCATCGAACATTCTAATATTAAGCTGTAAATTTTCAATTCGCGAACAACTTTGGTTCGATCCCCACCGGTAACAATGATATTGTTAACCTTATTGCAATTTTCAGTGCTGGTTAACGACGTGCTTTTTTGTGAAACAAAATGTTATGTAGACGGGTACTGCATACTCTTGCGCCGATATTATAATCAAAATTGTACCTGTGTCCTAAGTTGACGCCGCATTATAAAACGGTCAAACACTTCAATATTTGTAAATAAGTTTCCCTGAAGGACCGAGCCACTGATATATTTCTTCCAAAACAGTGATGACTATTATAGGAGTCGAAAAGGCAAAATTACTAGCTTTTTATTTTCCCAGTGATATGGTCTATCTACTTGCCTTATTTCTTCTAAGTGTGATCGCGTCGCAAACATTTCACGCACTTTTTCATACATATCGTTAGGATGTTATCAAACATAGTTAAGTATAATATATAACTCAAAGTTTAATTTTAAAAAAATCTGTTTCGTAATCGATATAGCCCCATCTGGTGCTGTAGTAACAATGTTTTTACCGCAGTACAAACTATTTGTTAAACACCAAGTTATTATTAGGACATCCCCGAAAGGTGACGCAAATTATTTCTTATCTAAATGCCACATTTCTTTTATATATCTACTGTGTAAATTAACGGGTCAAATCTATATCTTAATATGTGAAGGGAAAAACAAACAAATTGCACACACGGATGAGTGTAAGATTTGGCATATTTAAAGTTTATATGGAGAAGGAGTGTAGAAAGCTAAAATTTATGTTTGATATGTGTTACAAATACTTAAAAAAGATTAATTGTTTACGTTCACACTAACAATGTCAAACATATAATAGTCTGTAGTCAAACAATCGCACAGAATAGAGAAGGTCGCTAATTAATTTTTAAGTGTTTTAATTTTGAGTAGTGGAATTTGTTCAAGGCAAAAATACGTTTATTTTATATTTTGTATAATATTTAATATGTGTTTTAAATTGTAGTTGAATGTGAAATACAATTTGCTTAATAGACAAAGTTAAATATTTCACTACTCCCGGTCGAATTCCGACCACTGGGCGACTACTAGTATCAATAAATACCAACATTTACGTTAGAGAACGTTTTTGATTGTTATTCTTATAAATGCGATCATGTCAACAGTTTACATTTTCGTGACATTAACGCTTTGAATACAATTTGCTTTATTACATTACTAGTCAAGTGGCTTATTGATAAAGTCGACATGCCCGTCCTCTGAATAATCCGATCGGCTTAGACGAAAAACTCCGTACAAGTACATGTTACTTTAACCTACTTCATTGTTATTTACTTGTGGAGTTTTTAAAAGTGAGACTAAACCTCAGTCATCAACCTTTCAAGGATGAGGATGACTTTTAGGTAGGTAACATTAAATTATCTATTCATCGCCTTATAATTTTAATGTGTAAGAATTATCATTAAAAAATAATTATAGGCAACTAGGTAATCCATTTTTAACAAGTGGTAAAATTAAAAATGTTGTACATCCGACTTCAATATAACAATATAAATAAAATAAAAACATCATCAAAGTATTCGAAGTCATTTAAATACGCATTATTAAGGATAACTCAAAAACTACTGGTCAGATCTTGATCAAATTTATATAGGTCTAGGTCAAATTTATATAGGACCACACGAGACGCACCAGTAAAAAAATAATCATCAAAATTACATTAAAAAAATCACATCTTAAGCCATGGCCAAAATAACATTCTACGATGGTAATCGCTAAGAGAAGTGTAATAAAAAGCAAAATTAAAACTATTGAAAAAACCCACGTCAGATATAAAAGTTGTAATCGAACAAGGGTTAAATAAAATTTTTGAAGAACTCCCGACTAAATGGGAGTAAATTACGAAAGATAAAAAGCATTCTACAGAGGGTTGATTTGTCGCGAGTTTTGTGATAATTAACAACTAATTATGGCTTTCTTTAGTCCTTCCCACCTTTGTGTACTTGTTTGTTTGTCGTAGCGATAGACTCAGTAATAACATCAAAATATGGGTACTACACATGTTCACCTACCTATTGGGTAATATAATTACAAACCTAATAAATCCGTCGGAGCTGCCCCGAAATGAACTAAAATCGTGCATTTTTATTAGTATGTGACTAATGAAAATTACGTTGGTTACGTACATATGTACTCGTTAATTCATATAAATTGCTGCATGTCTTAGCTTTTCTACATTCTAATTGAGAACGGTGCAATGGCAGCTCAGGCGGATTGACTTGGAAGTTAGGGTAATTGAGAAGCACGTTGCGCGCGTCACAAATCGAGGAAGCCGAAAAAGGCCACAAAGCTGTCTTTGATCTACATCTGATCTATAACCGCATCTAAATCGGTTAAGCCATCTAATGGAAAATTCGCTACAACGAGTGAACAAATGTTTATTGCTGTTTATTACATGCCCCCTGGCGAGTAAACACCATGAAATCTATCTAAGAACCATGACCTATGAATCAAGAACCCTTTACAGAAAACCGTATCTAAATCGGTCAAACCGTTTTGAAGATAAATGGGAACATTATTTTGCACAATCAAACAAGCAAACAAACAACCTTAAAACGCATACACTTTCTCCGTTTCGTCGCGGGTAAAAAAGAATAGGAATCATAAAACGAAAACCGTATCTACATCGGTCAAACCATTTTGAAGATAAATGGAAACGAACGAACGGATCGTTTCCACAAATATGTTTATTACAGCGCCCCCTGCCGAGCTAATACCATAACACCTATCTAGGAACCATCGCGGATGAATCACAAACCTTTAACAGAAAATCGTATTTAAATCGCTCAAACCGTTTTAGAGATAATGGGAACATTCATTTGCATACACAAACAACCTAAAAGTCATCGTAGCTAGCCTCAAGGCCTCAAACATACAAACGAACAGACTTATAAAATTTCATGATTATATTCATGTTCAGGATGATATTGAGTTAAACTCAATTTTACTAGGTAGAGCCATACTGAAGCTATATTATGATTGTAGCACGAATGAGCAGTACGACCAGAAAAGTACCACGCTCTCTAAGAATACGAGCTTGAACTAGCAGCTTAATGTTGCTCTGTTTTTTATGGTGAATATAGAGAACCCGAGACCCTTTTTACTGGAAACGAGGCATTCCATCTTAATTTTCAGGGGTGACAACGCATATCTGTATTTTGATTCTTAATCGAGGATATATACAGATGTCTATGGGCAACAGTATCCACTTACGATCAGGTGGACTGCTCTCTCGTTATCCTTGCTCTAAAAAGAAAACTTAACAATGTCAAAATTTGAGTCAGGGCCATGCTATGCTACACAGATTCAACTCAAGATTGTCTCTGAATACCGGCCATATTGTAGTCGCTGTTATTTGGTTTCCTTATAGTATGTAAATAATATCTCAGTATAGATTTTAAGCTGATGTGTTTTATGTTGTACATACTTGCAATACTGCAGTAACTACGTTTCATGGAGACTGTTAATTCTTTTATCACGTGAGTATTATACGCGGTAGAGCCATGCTGCAGTTATATTAGTAGTATAATTGTAGCACGAATGGGTCGACTCGGCTGGGGAAGGACCACGCTCTCACAGAATACCAACGTGAAATAGCAGCTTAATGCTGTTAAGTTTCGTATGGTGAGTGTAGAGAACACAATAACAATGGAGTATTAACAATGGAGTATGCAAGTCATGCAAGTGAGACGGGTGACGGGTTTGAGTTTGAAAGAGAATACATAACAACTCACGTCGGTACAAAACACGTAGTCTTTAGTTTCTTTAAATAATTCTAGTTCTTTTCAGAAATATTAAAACTACTGACTTTTGTTTAATATTAAAACTAATATTGTCACAATTTTCACGTAACCATGACCGTCGCTCTCGTGACGAGTTGAAGGTCGAAGAAGCGATTGTCGCGGTGACAGTATCTAATTACGAGTTCAGGTTGTGCTCGGAGTTTGTTTGAATTCATGAAAACAGCACGTTAGTTAGCAAGGCACGTTCTCAACAAAATTTAACAAATTGATTTAAAGTACTAAGTACTAAGTAGTAATTGATAAAAGTTTATACGTGGTAGAGCCACGCTACAGCTATATAGTTGTAGCACGAGTGGGTCGGCTCGACCGGGGAAGGACCATGCTCTCACAGAATACCAGCGCTAGTAGATTATAAAAATACTTATTTTAAGTCATTCTTATGTTCTACCGCTGGTTTGAAAAACACTTCTATGTTGAATAGAACCAGCAGGAAAACCCAGCGACACTTTCAAATGACATTCTTGTATTATGTAGTACAAACAATCATACAAATTATTTTAGTAATAGCTTGATAGCGATCTCCTCGTTTTAAAGGGTTATTATCGTCAATGTTTATTGTTTACCTATAAACTTTGTTAGATTGTTTCTAACATAACGATAGATAAACTTTGTATATTTTGTGGGATTTTGTTTTAAAAGTTAAATACATAAGTCTACGTTGTCCCCTAAATGAAAGTCCCCGTGGGTGTCTTAAGAGGTGACAATGGAAAACAAAACAAATCAAAACAAAACGACTGAAATTAAAAATAAACTGCGGTTGCCAGGCGTGGTAACTATGGCAAATATCTCTCTTATGAAGCAATCTATAGTGGAGGCCGATGCTCGGCAGGGGACTTTAATATGATGTAATGGTAACGTTGTCCCCTAAATGAATTAAGTACTAATTCTATGGAACCTTGTAACTGGCATTTCAAGTTTATGATAATTCTTAGTGTTTTAATTATGAATATTTTTGTAATTAATTAGTTATTAAAGTTTTTATGTGCGTACGTAAAAATGTACATAAAAATTTTGCTTATAATGATGTAAAGACTTAAATTTATATAGATACATTTAAAATTAATCTCATTTATTTTATGTTTTGGTTTACAACTTGACTTAGGCTGAAACTTAAATTATTATAAGAGCTGCTCCTTAAACCTAAAAGCCATGTGGCGACATAATAATATAGTACGTGAGATTAATAATATGGTCAGTTTCCTATAAGTCAAAAAGAACAGCCTTGTTTGCATAAATGGCTCTGTGATACGATAGCTCTTCATCAGTCCATGAAATCATAAAAGGTCAAAAGGGCGCTCCTTTCTCGACACCATTTTGACAGTAGACATTACAGTAAATATTTTAGTCGATTTTAGTAGTGTGCAGTGTAGTTAGTTTTTGTTTCAACTTGAATTTCCAAAGTGTTGGTATTTATTGCTAAAGCTTGTATTTTTTAGGGTTCCGTAGTCAACTATAACCAACAACAACGTCAACCCTTATAGTTTCGCCATGTCTGTCTGTCCGTCTGTCCGTCCTCGCTTAATCTCTGTGACCGTTAGCACTAGAAAGCTGAAATTTGGTACCAATATGTGTATCAATCACGCCGACAAAGTGGTAAAATAAAAATTGGAAAAAATGTTTTATTAGGGTAGCCCCCCTATATGTAAAGTGGGAAGTGATTTTTTTTTTAATTTCAACCCTAACGTGTGATATATTGTTGGAAAGGTATTTAAAAATGAATAGGGGTTTACTAAAATCATTTTTGATGATGTCAATAATTTCGGAAATAATCACTCCAAAAGTAAAAAACAATGTGTCCCCCCCCCCCCCCTCTAACTTTTGAACCATAAGTTTAGAAAATATGAAAAAATCTGAAAAGTAGAACTTTATAAGGACTTTCTGGGAAAATCATTTTGAACTTGGATGGAAACAACAGTTTTTGTACAAACTCATAAGTGGGAACACTTATTGTGACGGACGGAAAACTACGGAACCCTACACTGAGCGTGGCCCGACACGCTCTTGGCCGGTTTATTTTTCCTTAATATATTAGTTATAGTATACGACTTTGTGTCTCTGGTTTTTGTTTTATAAGGCGGCAAAGCTTAAGGTGACCATATCACTCTCACGCACCTTATAATCTAATTTTATATAAATATTTAATACAGCTAACGCACAATAGTTTAGCTCTGTCGCCTCTTACGACACCCACTTGGTAATATGGCGCAGTGGATAGTCTTACACCGCCCCTATACGGTTAACTTACTTTTGACTTAAAAATAAACTTTGCTGTAACTTTACATTTTGCACGTTTTCGTGTAAAATATTTCGTAGATTTAAATTAATCGTTTTATTTTCATGTTATTTGGATGATACAGGCAGGATGTGCACAATTACTCATATAAATGTATGCAGGTGAACACATTCGTCACTATAGACTGATTCATATATCAATTACAACATAATACTACGTTGTTTTAAAATAACAAACACACTGGTGCTGTATTTTTTATTTTATCTCTGAAATTTTTGGCCCAAATTATTTTTACATGATATTTAATTTTTCCTTTTAGTGGCGGCTTAGGAGAATTCACTACTTGCCCCATATCGTCCCGTGGGTGTCGTAAGAGGCGACAGAAGGTAACTGAAATAAGGGAATGGGAACCTGTTTCTGATAACAGCTCGGAATTATAATGACTACTGTTGCCAATCCGCCTGCTAAGCTTGGCTATTATGGCCCCCTCCCCCAAGCTAAGCTTGGCTATTATCCCCCTTGTGATCTATAGGGATATGTTCAGCAGTGGACTCTTATAGTCTGTGTTAGATGATGGATAGGTTTTTAGTGTGTCCTAATTTTAACATTTAAGTGGCTGCGTGTTGAAATGCCTTCTTTAACCGATTTAAAAAAGAGGAAGTTCTCAATTCGACTGTATGTTTTTTTTCTTTTTGTGTATATGTAACGTGATATCTTCGTCAATTGCGTACCGATTTTGATGATCCTTTTTTTTAATTAATGATTATACTTCTGGAGTGGTCCCATATGAATTTAGGGAAATAAATCTATCCTTAAGATGGTAAAATAGAGATTTTTTTAACTGTTTAGACGTAATTCTAGTTCTTATCTTTTGATATTCTATAGTCCACCAAAAGGCTTTCAAAAATAAACTTTAATTAAAAATATAAAAGCAGACTGTAATAGCCACTGATGTCAGGGCTTCATTTCTTTTGTATACTATGTTTTAGCATCCACTTTTTCATTCTTTTCAGTTCTTTGGAGACAAAATTAACTTTATTAAAAGTTTAATTTATGGCTTATAAATTCGCGGGCAAACTCAGCAAAGTGTTATTGTTATCGCATGAGTAGTAGTACCTATTGGAAGTTGAAACGTATGGAAAACGAAGAAAGTAGCAAACAAATTATTTATTTACGGATTACGAATTTTTGAGATAAAAACCGTAAAAACTAGTTTTATTTAAAAAGCAAACAAATATTCGTTATTTAGTGATAATATTTCGCGGTCGGTAACACAACAACCAAAATTTCCTCGTAATCAGATAAATATTATAGAAATTCGAAACGTACACAGTACAAACAAAGAAACATTCATTTATACGCAGATAGACTGAAGAAGATTGATGGTATTGCTAATTCATAACGATCGTGGCGTGGTAGGAATCTGGTCTGGATTATTGTGTTGACTAGTAACCCGATCTGTACAACGATTCCGCCCAAGGGTATTGGGCGGGCGGGGCGGACGTCAGCCGGACAAATTTTTCTTTTCTCTTTGACATTATAATAATGTTGCAAGAACCAAGAGTCCTACCAAAGTTAAAATTGATAAAAATATTGTACGTTACAATAATATTCTATAGTTACTTGGTCCATATTATAAAATCAGTAGGCTATCGACTCATTTACAAGTCCCCAAAATATATTATGTTTATCAACTACGTTTTAATAATATTACTTATACGAATATGCACATAATTATTATAATTCAATTCAATGCAGGCGAGTAAAAATTTACGACCTCGCAAAATTAAAGCCGGTTTTTTAATGACAAAACAATGTCAGATACAAAGGTCACAATTTAAAAAAACTAAACACTTGTATTTGGATACGATTAACTTAAATGCGTCCGAAATGTGAGTCATTTGCCCTATTTCGGGCAAAATACGCCAGACCAGGCTCGTTAGCTTCGCGCATTTCTTTCGCGCCGGCTTCAGACTTCAGTTTGCTCGCGGACGTTGCACACTCTGTACGTGTATGAAGTTATTTCGCGATTAACATCAACACATATCTACCGTATCTGTGAAGTGCATAAACGTGGGTAGAAATATACACAAGTATTTTTTAACTGCTCGTCTGCAACATTGTTACATCTCGGAATCGTCGGCTAACAGTGCGTATAAATTGTAAAAAATATTGACGAAACAACCCCAATATCATCTGTGAAATTTATAGTAAGATTTTTTTAATTAATTTCTAACGTAAATCAGTAATTACTGGCCAGTGAGACTTGTAATAAAATAGTTTCATGATTTAATTCACTTCGATAAATGCGATTACATTTATTTATTGTTTATAACATTTGCGCAATTGCATATTAAAATTTACGCAAACAACCGATACGCACTTCCTCTGAAGTGCGTTGAACGACATATGGTATCTAAAATAATTTTAGTATTACATTAATACGTAAACTAAAAAAAAATTGAATACATTTTTCAAGGTGTTTTTTTTTAGGATTCATATTAAAGTGAAAAAGTAAACATACAATCGAAAGGTACTACGTCATAGACGTGATTTTTTTCTCTAAATGAAAGTATTTTGATAATTTTCGTGACTGTATGAGTAAAGATCCTTTGCCTTGCACGGATAAATATTACAAAAAATATGCAATCAAACAGCGTTGTTTGCCTACAATTAGTCGAATTTTGACCGCAAGCAATACCAGTAGATAGGTAATTCATCTCAGATATGTAATTATAAATATTAAAATATCGATAGTATAAGATAATAACTCCATATTTACTGGTCAATTACTCTTGAAATACTTTGACGTTGTAGAGCCATGCTGCAGCTATATTATTGGTGTGGTTGTAGCATGAATTGGTCGGCTCGACCGGGGAAGGACCACGCTCTCACAGAATACCAACGTAATAATTATATAACAGCTTAATGCTGCTGGATTTCGTATATATAACAGCTTAATGCTGCTGCATTTCGTATGGTGAGTGTAGAGAGTCGGAGACCCTTTTTACTGGAAAAGAGACATTCCATCTAAGTCCTCATGGGTGACAATGCATCTGCATTTTGATTCTTAATCGAGGATAGATGTAGATACGTAGGCGGTCCCATAATGAATTGGCCTAACTATGAACCAATGAAGGAAATGAAACGAAACCAATTTTATTTTTCAATATAATCACCATGAATACTAACACATTTTTTATCCTCAAAATGACTGAAGACGGCCGCCTGCAACTCTTCATCGCTTGAAAATTTTCTTCCTCTTAAGTCCCGCTTTAAATTTGGAAATAAATAATAGTCGGACGGGGCCATGTCTGGACTGTAAGGTGGATGTTGAACTTCTGTGAACCCGCATTAACGAACTGCATCCTTCGAAACACCAGCGGTATGAACAGGGGCGTTGTCATGGAGCAACAGGACACCTTTAGACAGCTTGCCTCTTTGTTTTTCCTTTATCTTGTCTCGTAATTTATATATTAAAGAAGCATAATATTCGCCGTTCACGACTGTATTACGTTCTTTAAAATCCACCATCAAAATGCCTTGAAAATCCCAAAATATTGTGCACATCAGTTTTTTAGTCGATTGTTGCACCTTTGCCTTTCTAGGGGGTTTTTCACCCTTATAACGCCATTCCATTGACTCGCGCTTGCTTTGTGGATCATAATACAAGATCATAGTATCGTCACCAGTCACTAGCCGCTCGATCACAGTCTGCAGCGCACTCTTTCCTGTCTCTGTACCGCTGAAAGAAGTTTCGGTACCCATCTTGCACTCACTTTTTTCATGTGAAGATGTTCATGGATCACGCGATGAACGGTACTCTTAGAGAGCCCAAGCCTTGCTGCAATTTCTCTAATCTTCAAACGGCGGTCACTCAGAACCTCCTCTTCGATAAGAGCAATCGTTTCGGGGGTGAGCACTTCCACAGGTCGACCGTCGTGGCCAAAGTCTTCGACGGTTTCTCTCCCGAGGCGAAACTCTTTCACCCAATTTTTCACTGTGCTATAAGAGGGGGCAGACTCCTTATACACGCCATCCAATCATTCTTTTATTTGGGCAGGGGTAAACCTTCTTTAAACAGAAACTTTATGACACTTCGATACTCAGTTTTCGACATTTTGAAAAAATACGCGACTCTCGTTATTCAAATGCCTGTTAAACTAAGACTAAGCATTTCATGTCGATGCATGTTTCTTATATTAAGTGCACGATAAACGTACTATTTAATGCAATACAACATGTAGCGACATGTCGCGTTGAACTATATCAGGCCAGTTCATTATGGGACCGCCTGGTATCTATGGGTCACAGCATCCACTTACCATCAGGTGGACTGTGTGCTGTTTTGTCACCGTTACTGTATTAAAAAAATCTTATGGACATCAAAACGCAACAGGTCCCATAGCTTTTGGTGTGTAAAATACACTGCGATAATATGATTGATATTTAATAAAGTTACAGAAATCTGGTTAAAATTTATTTGGGACCATTGTGAAAGTAAGTATATGTTAATAATGTATACTTACTAAAAATTTGTGTTGACAAAATAATTGAGAAGATTACTATAATAAATTAGGAATTACAATCTTTTTTGAAGTCGGTTAAAATTTTCATTATCATAATAATTCAAACCTGTAATGAAAGACTCGTCCCGATAAGACGCTAAGGTCAATAACCCTTGAATGGCATTATTGGCGTTATATTTGAATTTCGTGAATATGGTTAAGGTGTATTTTAATATTTTTAGAGTAAACTTTACAACACTCGTAGTATAGAAATATCGTAAAATGTACTTTATAATTAGAAAATTTCGCTCCAGACTATACCTATACCGTTACAGCTAATTTAAGTCCACTGCTGAACACAGGCCTTCCCCACATATTAGCTCATAGGGGGGATATTTGCCATAGTTGCCACGCTTGGCAAGCGTGTTGGCAACCACAGTTTTTCAGATTTAGTCGTAATTAGGACGAGGCTGCTGCCCATGTCCTGATTCGTTTCCCTCTGTCGTCTCTTACTACACCCACGGGGTGAAATGGGATGGTGGATATCCTTACACCGCCCCTACACTACCCGACTATATACCCAGGCTTAAATAGAATCCGGTGTGTAGATTAATCGACCGAGGTGTTCACTGTTCGTTGCAGTTCAGTGATTCGAGCGTCTTGTTGATAAGCCGTCCATTGTTTATTATTGGCAGACGGTCACGTGTCAAAGTTATAAGTCGCATTAAAGGTCATTTGTAGACATTGACAATTGTGGGGCCGACGTTAATGCTTCTGAGGTTTTCTGGTATTTTTAAACCGTGAAATCTACATCACCGTTGGTTTAATTAATAATATATATTTTATAATTATAATTCATAAACTCTCACACCTGTCGCCCAGGGGCGTGGGTACCTACAGACTACGGCCTTCCATTTAGCACGATCCTATCGCAAAACTCGTTTTTTTTGCATCTATATATTCTTATCTGCGTATATAAGCTCGTCCTTTATGGGTTTTACTTGGCTCATCTTCAATATATCTTTTGATCGATAATCTTCCGTTTAGTACGTCACTTGATGAATGCGACTCACTTCTGCAGCACAAATTTGCTTTGTCACTTTTTCCTCATTAATTCTTTTTTTATGTCCATACTACCGAAGCATTCCGTTCTGAATCCTGGTTACACCTTGGAATCATTGAGAGTCACCCCTAACATACTTCTTAATGACCGCATGTTTACAGAAATTATTAATTCTACTCACTTATTTCTTTTGCCATCCTCAACATTCACTACCATACCTTAAGGTAGGGACTAACACAACATTATGAATTGCCATATGTGCCTTTATTGACACATTCTGACTTCCTACAAATAGTAGCGTGTATAAGTGCAAACAAGAACCATTTATATTCGTTCCAACTTATCCACGACATCACTAAATACCTAGTATAACAGTCCCTTATACGCTTGTCTGTACATTCGTTTTAATCTTTAAAACTGCCTAATAGATTTTGATGTGAATTATAGGTAGGATCGAGCCACTAGTATTGTTATATAGTTGTAGGGTAGACTTAGAATGTAATAGCTTTGATATCCATAACACATTACACATAATTATTTATTATTTAAGTCTACCTGGACTCAATATACCGAAAACTTACATTTGTAGAGTACACAGTTGCAGTTTTCATAGTATTCGAAAGTGGAAGACATTATCATAAATTACGTTCTCTTAATTTTTTTAAGGCAAGTAGAGGTGACAAACGATTGCCATGGTCTGCAGATATCTTCATCTATTCTAGAATTAGACCGGCCATTTACATACGGAATAACGAACGCAGCAAGTCCATATAAAATCAAGGACCCGTCACACACCTACGATAGTATTCCGTTCGAAATTTTACAGGCAGAACGGGTGTGGCCGACCCGTTTGTTCGAACCCGAAACGGAATTCAGATACGTTGTTACGGATTAAGATGAAAATGCCCGTGTTACCAGTAAAAAGGGTGCTGTTTAATTTTCATATGACTTTGTCGCGTGCTTATTTTAGTGGCCTACCTACTCTTACGGAATGTTTTGCTACCATTTCCATCAGCGGTTCCGCGCATGCAACTTCGCGTGCATTTGCATGAATTATTCATTTCCTTTAATAGATTTTGTGGAATTTTATAATGTATCTTGGTTTTGCGGCTCTGAGTAATGTAATAAATTGTCATCGACAGTCAATGATATTATAAGAAATTTTGCTTACGAGTATAATATCATTGTCTACAGCCTTGTTCTTTTACTGGACAAGGTCAAGAATGCATCAAATTGTGCATAATATATCTTGAAAGTTTCATATGCTCACCAAGCTTTTTACTGGTAATGCGGCATACATCTTAGTCCTCAATGGTTAGAACTCGGTCGGTGACATACATACGGAATTCTGTTTCGAGATTCCGTTTCGGAATTCCGAGTGGGTCAGTCACACACTTACGGAATCCCCTTTTGCCCGCAAAATTTCGAACGGAAAACTGTCGTAGGTGGGTGACGGGTCCTTGATTTTATATGGACTTACTGCATTCGGAATTCCGTATATATGTGACCAACCTTATACGTGGTAGAGGTATGCTGCAGCTATATTATAGCTGTAGCACGAATGGGTTGCCTCGACCGGGGAACAGTGGCGTAGCTACCTTGGGTGGCACCCGATGCGGAAGTTGGTGGTGTCACCCCAGCGAAAGTAAAAAACAATAAATTTTATATGATAAAGGACATGGATCATTTATTATTTATAATATTGAAGAAATAACAAAACACAATAATAACTAAGACAGAAAAGGAATTGTTATACAATTGAAATTTCTTGTTTCTAGCTTTGACAACTGCAAACTCAGCAATAACTTCATCGAAATTTATATTTTGTACTGCCTCGTGTTCGATGGCTAATATACCAAGATTGCTAAGCCGCGATTGGGTCATTGTTGCCCGCAAATAGTTTTTTTTATTAATTTTAATTTACTGAAACTCCTCTCACATGAAGCATGAGGAATCTCCGAAACAGAAATTTTTGTGCTAGTGATTTTTTTTGTTTGTACATTGTTCTAGTTGAGAGACCGGGTGGGTGTCACCCCAAAAAAGGTGACACCCGGTGCGGCCCGCCCCCGCCGCCCCCCTCCCTTTGCTACGCCACTGCCGGGGAAGAACCACGCTCTTTCATAATACCAGCGCAAAACAGCAATTTAATGCTGTGTGTTTCTTATGATGAGTGTAAATAACCGGAGAACCTTTTTGCTGATAAGATAAGAAGAGAGAACAAGACATTCCATCATAGTCCTCGGGGGTTACAACGCATATTTTATGCATTTTGATTCTTAATCGAAGATAAATGTAGGTGTCTATGGGCCACAGCACCAACTTACATTCGGGTGGATTATATGTATAAAATTGTCAAATTTACTTTTAAACGAAGTATATTTGTGAATTTAGCACGCATGCAGGTTTAGTGAACCCAAGCTTCCCATAAACAATCCCACGCAGTAATCATTCTTAGCGTTCTACTGTCTGTCTAATGTTCATTTATTAATGCGTAAAACGTCATGATTCCAGTTGTTTTAATGTAATTAAAAGCATTTTGTTATTTGCTATTTCTTTACTTTACAATCGGCCCGGTTTTTATCCCGCCGACACCAATGAAATTGTTAGTTGCAATTTTAACTTTCCTTCCTTTTACTTTGCTCTTTTTTTACTTCTTTTTTATTAGAAGTATACTTTGTTGTGGTGAAGTTCTAATAAAGACCTAATCGCACGAGTTGGATTAGGGAAAGTTGTTGATAAAATAGATGATAATGTAACGGTCCACAACCTAGACCTTCCCCCTTTACCCATTGCTCGCTTTGCAGACGGGTTACCTAACACGGTACCTGACATTACGCACCTTTGACGCTGCTCACCCTTGCTGGGTGGTCATCTGCTAGGTGAAAAACTAGATTCTAGATGAGAAGAGAACAGCTATACCACTGTATGTCAAAGGTCCCTAGGAATATTAGTTTTCATCGCCGTCTCTTACATCACCCATGGGATAAAATAGTTGGATTCTCCGAGCTTGTCACCACATGATTCTGCACAATATTTCAAGTTATACAGTGAACAAGGCTTACGAAACATGCGTTTATAAAGAAATTTTTCAATTTACGAATACTTAAATTTGTTTTATTTTAAAGTCGTTATACGTTACTGAACGTAAATTTTGCGATAAAAGCGATAATTTTTTTTTTAAATATAAGAACTGAGCATTAGTCAAGTATATTAAAAACAGTTGAGCTGCGTAGTCACCGAAATTACCGATTTTTTTAAAATAGAATAATGGTGACAAACTAGCGCAGAGTCCACCTGACTGCGAGTCGAGTCTGTCTGTCTGTCAGTCTGTGGCCTATAGACGTTTACTTTTATCCTCGATAAATATGCAGATGCGTTGTCTTGTCTCCTCTAAAAACTAAGATGAAATGCTTCGTATTTAGTAAAAACGGTCTCCGGTTCTCTAAACTAGTTTTGGATGACTCGATTTTATTCAGTTTTACGCAATTTACTCGTTAAAATTAATTTATTAAATTATTTTATTAGTCACCTCAACTGCGTGTTGTGTAATAGAATGCGTACGCCATATTGAGTTCAATGTCGGACAAGAGTTATCAATTAATAAATTAAGCTCAGTCTATTTTTAGAGAATGCGGTTGAGATGTTTATAACTTCTTTTTAAAACCTATGGACAACAGCACAGATGAACTGTGTCTTCGTTTGTCACCTTTACTATATAACAAAAAAAAAACGTAAATTATACGAATATTTACCAAAGCAGCAATCCAACATTCAGCTTAAAAACAACAGGCTTCACAAGTAGTTTTCCGTGCGGGAATCGAGCACGCAGTTCGCAACATTTGCTAAACACAAATTATATATTCAGTTCAACAACACGCAATACGTCAGCATTAACTTGGTAGAGCTACGCTGCAGCTATATTATAACTGCAGGACGAGAGGGTTGGTTTGGCTGGGTGCATATTCGCACGTAATACCAGCATGAAAAAGCCGCTGTTTAAGGTGAGCTTAAAGAGAGGAGATTAGTCTGTGCCCACGTTTGGGACGTATATAGGCTGTAACTTTACTTTTACTTCTATTAATTACCCTGCAAGCGGGCAATGAAATATGGTTGCTGCACTATATGTGGTCTACTGTCTTATTTTGATTTCTCAATGCGTGCTTTGTAACAATCTATGAAGTCTTATTACAATAATGTGAGACTGGGCACGAAATAGAATTTTATAATCGAACTTGAAAAAAACTTTCTTCAGCTATTTATTTCTTTCGCCTTACACCGTAGAACACAATCTGCCTCTCTGCTAATCGGTCACGCACATCTCTCTCTCTCTCTCTCTCTCTCTCTCTCTCCCTTAATAATTATTTAAACTCTCAAAAACTTTTTTCTTCTTCTTGTCAACTGATATGCAAGTGCGGTGTTTTATTATTAACATAATACTTTTATTTTGTACTCAAATACTAGTTATACCCGTTCAATGAAATATTTATTTTATCATCCGACCGGTTTCGCTTTTAAAGACATTTTGAATGTACCTACATATTTTCCACAAAGCGACATTATTATCAGTATTGTATTACAAAATAAGAATAATTTATTTTTTACTGAGTGTAAAATTTGGATAAGAGTTAAATTATTAATTAAAGAAAACAAACAAGAATTAACCAAAAAAAATACACGCTATAACTATAGGTATCCTATTAGACTATTATTAACTATTAGAGCCAATAAAATTCCATAATAATAATATACCATAGGCTGATGCAGTCCTCAAATTTAAATAAAAAAGAGGAACAATTAATGCTCCATTAGATATACATTTCTTTTTTATTAAAAAAGTGTTGCTACCCCACACTTCTGTTTTCTCATGTTTATCACCGCCGGGCTAAATAAAAGACATCATTGGAAAAATAATGCTCTCGCCAATGCACATACAGTTCGTTAGTCTTAAATATTCCTTTTTATTAAACCTTAGTTTTACAAATGTTTTCTCCGGTGTCGTAAAACACATAGCGTCTGTCTGGGAAGGTACCAACCTCTACCTATTTTTGTCACCAAACAGCAGTGCTTGCACTTCTGTGTTCCGGTACGAAGGGTATAAATAGCCAGTTAACTACAGGCTGCGAGTCATTCCATCTTAGTCTTCAGACGTGACAACTAGGTTGCGACAGATGGCTGGAAGTTAATTTGTTAAAATTTTGCAAAAATACAAACACTATTTCCGTGCGAGATTTGAACCCTAGATCCGAAGCGCCTGCAACCCAATGCTTACTGCTTCACGAAGCCGTTTTTAGGGTTCCGTAGTCAACTACCTACTAGTACCAATATGTGTATCAATCACGCCGACAAAGTGGTAAAATAAAAATTGGAAAAAAATGTTTTATTAGGGTAGCTCCCCTATATGTAAAGTGGGAAGTGGTTTTTTTTAGATTCAACCCTAACGTGTGATATATTGTTGGAAAGGTATTTAAAAATGAATAGGGGTTTACTAAAATCATTTTTTGATAATGTCAATTATTTGAAAATAATCGCTCCAAAAGTAAAAAACAATGTTTCCCCCCCCCCCTCTAACTTTTGACCCATAAGTTTAGAAAATATGAAAAAAATCTGAATAGTAGAACTTTGTAAGGACTTTCTAGGAAAATCATTTTGAACTTGGATGGAAACAACAGTACCCACTGTCGGGAGCAGTTGCAGGAGCGCGGAGCGCTGCTGGTGCGCGAACATAATGGATACCCACCTTTAAACTCATAAGTGGGAACACTTATTGTGACGGACGGGAAACTACGGAACCCTACACTGAGCGTGGCCCGACACGCTCTTGACCGGTTTTTTTATAGAATAAGGGTGACAAACGAGCACACAGTCCACCTGATGGTAAGTGGTTGCTGTGGCTCATAGACATCTACATTTTTATACTTGATTACGAATCGACATGCAGATGCGTTGTTACCGAAATGCGAATACGTCTGCGGACGGATATCTACGGTCATTTGTCATACGAAACACCGCAGCGTTAAGCTGCTATTTTACGCTGGTATTCTGTGAAAACGTGGTCCTTCCCCGGTCGAGCCGAGCCATTTGTGTCACAACCATAATATAGTTGCAGCGTAGCTCTACCACGTATAAAGTACTCTCACTTACCATACATGTATATTAGCTTAAACCCCATATCCAGTTCAGGACATTCCTTGATGAGGATGACTATGCTATGTTGGTTTGTTTTCGTCATCTTTGAGTGGATTTCCTGCCATCGCTGGTTTATCGTATTTCACACAACAGCAACGTCATTACAGACCATTAACGTCCGTAAATCGAAAATAAGTTTAAACTGAACATTGTTAAGTCTTCGATCCGAATTTTAAAAAATTAATGACATTGCGTCGACATTTTGTTCGAGAAATAATCCAATTTAACGCTTTCCACAAAACGCTCATCTAACTTGGATTAGGAGGGTTACAATGTTGCGGCGCCGGGTCGAAGGTCTGAACCGTCGGATTTCATTCGAGCTAATGTCGTAGGATTTTCAGTGAACCGGAATAACCGTTGCCGTTTATATTTATTAAAGATAATTTATAAGATAATAAATAAATCTTTATTAGATACTAAAGTACAAGTTTACAGTTTTAAAACAATTTATTACCCAAATTGAATGGATGTATCTGTCACATCTCATCTCAATCATATTTTCAAATTTATAAAACCTGGTTTTATGAATTTTGTGATTTTAAACTAAATCATTTTAAAAAACCAGACCAGTGGAGATTATTTTCATACTTTAGTCACATTTAAAAAAAGTTGGGATACTGAGGAGTAATAAAAACTGCTGTTGCCAAACCGCGGCAAACCGTAGCAATAATGGTAAATGCCCCCTCTATGAGGTACTACGGGGGAGGCTTATGTTCAGCAGTGTATTTTTGATAAGCTGTGAGGATGGTACATATAAGTATGTTTTAAATCCTATTGTCATTCCATATCAGTCCATATGGTTAAGTTCAGCCCTTCAATCGATATGAAAGTCCATAGCCTCACAAAGCTATTGACGCATGGTACTAGGTGTTGCACGTTCTTTCTACACGATTGACTTCACATAATATGCTATCCTTTAGGGTTGCCACCACTTGTAACAGTATATTTAGCTGTGTCTATTTTCGATTGTACACAAACTTATGATATGTTTACAAACTTATTAATTTTGTTTACACCTACTTAATTTACATACCCATTATGGGAAAAACTTGTCTTTATCGCCACAATTGTCATGCGTTTGAAGATCGCAGCACCAGAAGTATCACACCTTTGTCGCTTCCCGACGCCGGTCTGGGTATTTAAATCTGGCATATACGAGATGGTGTAACCACCTTTTATTGGAAACTATAAGATCTTTCTGGCCTTCCACTTAGTTGCCATTTATAACACCAACGGGACAAAATGCGGTGATGGATTTTCTTACACTGCTACCACGTGGCTAATAATAAATATTAACCATCACAAATTTAATTCAAAATAGACGCTAAAAATTTTGCATTATAATATGTGCGAAATTTATAACTGAAATTAATCCCGAAGAAATGGCAAAGTTTACATCCAAATGTTAACCAACATTTTAAGTGAAACATGCTTGTCGTTTCTTAATACTTCACACTCGACCTTTCCTGAGGACGTCACTGCTTTAATCAATATCTCCAAGTCGCCATAATAATCCCACTCTCTAAACTCTGTGATGTTTACGCATTCTAGAAATATTAAATTGCCGTACATTTTTTTGTACATATTTTGAAGCTTATATACAAAGCAAAGCACTGAATCATTGTGATATGTGATTTGTCAAAATCTTTTAAATTTGTGAATATTGATATTTAAATACATTTATCCATTTAAATAATTAAAGAATTCAACCCCTATATATGTTACGAACGACATTCATAACATAATGTCGTCTACAAAGGTAATACTAAGAAATGAATGCGTGGCGATATCGGACGAGATCGGTGACTACCCTCAAAAGCATTACCCATGCAAGTGTGGCCACCAAAAATGGCCACTCATCGTGCGCGTAATGAAATTGCCCTTGCGCCACCATTAAATATACGAGAATTGCACTTTAAACAGTATGCGATTAAATTATATGAAGCGTTGCTTGTGTGCAGACGGGCGTAATAATGTGTATATTCTAGGTCCCTTATGAGGTATGCTACAGTGTATTATGACTACAGCACAAATAGGTCGACCGTACTCGTCCATAATGATGCTATGATTCGTATTCATTCACGATTCATTCATTTCAGCCCGTCAAAGTCCACTGCTGAACAAAGTCCTTCACAATAGATCGCCAATAGGCTTTTTACCATAGAATATTAGTTGGTTTTTGTTTCGTGACAAATCGGTGACCGTTTTTATTGTTTACACCTATCCTCGATTAGGAATAAAAATGCAGATGCGTTGTTACTCCAGAGGACTAAGATGGAATGCCTTGTTTTCAACAAAAAGGGTCTCCGGTTTTCTACACTAACCATACGAAATAAAGCTGCAATAAATTGCTATTTTACGCAGATATTCAACTTTTACTTTTTCATAGGTCTTAGAAACGTAAAGAAAGAAAGTCTAAGGTTTAGAGTGTTTTAATAAAAAAAAGCGTCGCGGAAAATAAATAATAGCAGTATTTGACAGCAAATGTCAAATTTCGGGAAGATTTTGGTGCCGTAGCTGAGGGGCCTCTCTCATGACAAAGGCTTTTCTTTAAACCAGAGACTATCAAAAAACCACATTTTGTCATAACACCGTATATTAGTTTAGTTGTTAAATTTTGAACATTTTATATATCTGCTTACTTTTTATTTATTTTAGAGATATTGATTTATTGTTTTATTATCATTCCCTCAAAATTATTTTATACAGATATATATTTCGGAATTCCTGCTACAGCTCTCTCTTCACATACACTCAAGATATTGATTTTGTAGCTCACATTAAGAAGGGGCCGTAGCAACAGTCGTAGCCGACGGTTACGAGCCCGCTACGAGCCCTACCCTCATTCGTTTTCGCTGTGTGCTAAGGAAATCTATATGATGTTAATTCCGGTCACTCGCTGCTAGCTATTTACTTATAGAACCAGCTCACCTCGTATTATTTTATAGTATTACAACATTTACTTTAATTTCATATACAATCATATACTTTAAATCAAAGCTAGTTTTTAATATCTGCTATAAAAACGTTACTTTTTAATACGGATTTTAACTACGCAGGAAAATATAATTATAGCCACAAGTGTACGCACAAATAATGCCCTTTCCGCCCTTTGTATTCTTTTGTTTAAGGATGCAATAAAGAATAAAATAAATAAATAAATAAATGCGTCTTTTTTTATCAAATAAGTGACAAATGAGCGACACATGCATAGTCCACCTGTTGGTGAGTAGATGCTGTGGTCCATACACAGCTACATTTATACTCACTTAAATATCAAAACATTCGTCACCCCTTAGGACTAAGTTAGAATGCTTAGTTACCAGTAAAAAGAGTCTACACTCACCATGCGATAGCAGTAAGCTGCTGTTAATACGGTGGCATTCTGTGAGTACGTGGTCCTTTCCCCGTGTAAATCCTATGAAACTGTTTCCAAGGAGAAAACACTGTAAATTAAAAACGTTTCTTCATATAAACTAATTATCAGTCAGGTTTATATTCTCTCTACGATAATATAGGATAGAAAATAGTTAAGTATTTGGATAAATTATTAACAATCGAATATTTTCATAATCAGCCGATTACCAAAATCAATACCGGAAGCTGTTTGTGCTGTCGCACAATCTGCACCGACTATGATTCGAAATTAAACATCCGGCGTAATCTACATATCTTATAGATCACTAACGATTAGCTAAATACAACGGGAAATGGTCATTAGAATACAATAATAATCCGAAAGATGTACGCTTCCGTTCCATTTTTGTTTGATTCAAAGTCATTCCAAATGATTACACAAGGAGGTTTTCCCGGTCATTACTAGTTGTTTTGCGTGTTATTTCAACTACTGCGCGACGTATCTGAGATGAATCTTCAATGTCATTTGTAAATTATTTTATCTCATCTGCATTGCAGGTATAACAAATTTCCTCTGATAAGATAACTGACGAGTTTTTAAACTAATAAATATACGAGGAAGTGTTTCATTAGAGCAGCCAATACTAAAGACTACTATCGTACCTGTTGTGAAATATACTTTGAACATCGTGGTGTGTGTATAATCCATGTGTGCGAATTTACGGACATAGTTCAAAACAAAGTGTGTAAAAATGGCGATGGACACTATGGCAGTTGAGCTGCCTGACTTATCCACCCATACTCCACGACCGATTGCGGAGGAGACGCCGGAGGAAAAGTGAGTAATGCATTAAACAATATCCGTGTTTATTACAATAATCTTAAATACTAGAAAAGTAATTTAAAAACCCCGAGTGCGTAAAACTTTTATAACCCATGTCACTTCTACAATTAAGGCAAGTTTAACGACATCCATATAGGTTAAAATCCATAAAGTAGTTATGGAAATCGGGTATGTGTGAGGACTTTCAATTTTCCACGTGGGCCTAGTTACACCGACTTATCATGAAGTGTCCTTATATTGATTGCATAATGCCTGAGGCATTAACTGCCGACAGTTTTTTTCTATAACAGTAATTGAAAGCGGCAGAGTTTTATACAGAAAAATACAATGTTACACTATAGTGCCTAAGGTAATTACAGTGCTGGTCAACTTTCAATTAAAACCAACAGCAATTAGCAAGTGTCTACGTTATGATAAAACGAACAATTTCAGTACATCTAGAATCTAGATAGAATACAGAATGACTTCATAATAATAATAATTTTTATTTCAGATATTCAAATAATCCACATAATATGTTAATAAATATGAAACATTAGCATAACTATCTCAAGGCGTTACCCTACAATAGGATCGTCATCCGTGTAGGTTCTTTAGGATAATTCCTAAGACGATTAGCCCTGGGATATGATAAAGATTTGTTAAATAGTTATTGTGGTGGGAGTCACACCTACCAACTAAGTTATTAAAATAAGGTTGGAATAAATTCCAGTCTTGGTTTGTTAATGTTTTCCTAAGCCATAAATTGTCCCTTGTCAATATGAATCCGTGCTAGAAAAGTTAACTTTTTTAAACGTGTAGAAGGAAGAGTACACGTGTGTACGTGAGTCCCGCTGCAGTTACATTATAGTTAAAGCATGAATTGGTCGGGTCAATCTCAGGGGTGACACCGCATCTGCATTTTGATCCTTAATCGAGGATGGATGTAGATGTCCTTGAGTCACAGCATCCATTTACCGTTAGGTTGACTGTGTGCTCGTTTGTCACTTCATTCTATAAAAAAATAGGTAAGATTCTGAATAATAACCCTATATACGTTGCATCTCTAATCTTATTCTATAGTATCTATCCTGTGTTTTCATATAACAATGTTGAGTCGCGTTGCTAGTATTCAGGTCAAGCTCGTTGTCAGAAGTGACGGCGCGGAGAAAAATGAGAGTTCTTAGTTTAATATAACAGTAAAACCTGCTATATTAAAGCTAATTTGTTTGTGAACGCTACCATCTCAATGTTACGTGCATTCCTGGTCTAAATAATATGTGTGCAGCAACACCTATTATTACCTGTTGTGTGGGTGTGGCTTTATTATTATCATAATGATTTTGATAAAGGCACTATTAAAGCCGAGGAATTTATCAATGGATTTGTTGAAGATTCCTTCATCATGATGGAAAAACTTTCAACTGCTGTATCACTTCTGTCAACAAAAGCATATCATCTAAATATTAAAAGACGTAGTATCGCAAGTGATTGGCGAGTTCATTTTGGGAAAACATATTATGCTTTTTTTTTAAACATATTTAGCTGGCAACTACATTATTATAATGATTAAGTTTGATTAATACTTATTATTATGAAAATGTAATGTGAAATTTAATTCCAACGTATAGTTGCTAGTTTTTGCAACTATTTCTTGCTAAAACAACATAGGACAAGAGCCGTTTTCTATATACGAGGTTTAAACATTTTATTCGATGTTAGCAAATAAGTCCAAACATTATAATGAATCAAAAAGGGTCCTTGAAAATTCATTTACTCGTAAATGAAAAGTTTTATTGGTTCACGAAAAGTTCTGATTGTGTGACTTTGTGGTTTGAAAAATGACCGATTCAATTGTTCGTCTAAAATTCACGTTGCCAAAATTTAAGCGTTTAATTTTATAAAATTACTTCAACAATAAAATACCTGAAATTTTTTGATACTTTTTCAACATTTACCGCCTTTTGTTCCAATTCGCTAGAAAAAAATGCTTTAAGGCCGTCAGGCATCTATAAAAATATCTATAACCGTACAAAAATAATTAGTTACATATTTTAAACTGAGTGTTTTGTTCAAAATGCTCGTAAAAATATTTGCAGGCTGGTTTTGAAATATAAATTGTATTTGTTCATCATTACACTTTTTTATTTTTCATAGAATAATTCGAAACAATGAATGTCGTAAAACGACTTTTTAAAGCTCAAGAGATAAAATACAAAGGATTGTTTTAGGAGTTTTAATCTTATTTGTTTTACCGTCACGTACTTCGAATTTATCTGTTATTGAGCTGTGGGAATGATGACATGCTACTACTGAAACATTGTCTGTAACAACCAATAAAAGTATCTAATGTATCTTTTAATTATACACAGTTAATATTGTATGTAACTAATCTATATATATATATATATATATATATATATATATATATATATATATATATATATATATATATATATATATATATATATATATATATATAATAAATCTGTTGAAAAATTATTTGTTCACGATTCACGCAAAAACTATTGGACGGATTTCTATGAAATTTGGTGTGTAAGCAGTAAATTATGGCGTATAACATACAGGCAACTTTATATCCGCTTACGGAAGACTAAAAAAGAAGCGTTCTGTGCATTTTTAAAGTTTATTGTCGTAATGATTGTGGTGGTTGTATTAGTCATAAAGAGGATTTAGTTATACGTATTACGTTAAATAAGTCTAAAGAAAAGTGTGTGTGTGTGTGTGTGTGTGTGTGTGTGTGTGTGTGTGAAAATGAAACTTATCGCCAACCAACCAAAGGGCAATATAACGTCTGTCGGACCAGCTAATAAAAAAGTAAATTAATTATTTCAGTAATACAATCGTATCTGTATCTGTACTTTACACTGCTAAACATAAGTTGCCTCATAAGAGATTTATTTTTATTAACTCATAAGAGATTTTATTTTATTTTATTAACAAAGACATTTGCCGTAATAACCAAACTTGGCAGGTGGTTCGCCAACCGTCCATCTCATGGTTTGTTTCGCTCTGTCTGTTAGAACGGCACCCATGGGACGATATGAAGAAAAACCATTTTTCTTATTGTTTTTTTTTGTTCTTTGAAGTCAGTTTTTACTTTATATTAAATGTTAAGTAATATAACGAGCTCAAGATAACAATTAGAATGTCTTTTAAATATATAGTTACATTAAAAACCACAATTGACGAATATAATCGCTTAGCATACATACAAAAAACATACAGTCGAATTGTGAGCTTCCACTTTTTTGATTCTGCTAAAAATATGATTTTGTCTTTGTATCAGGGCACATTTTTACTGTTATCAACAAAGTTTTTTCCATTTGCCTCGATCTAGGTTAAATTGAGTAAGGTTTATCATTTGTCTTAGCAGAGTGTAATGAACGCGCGTCTGATTTAAAACAAAGGATAACATTTTTTTACACCATATTGATCTACTGTTTGTGACTTGTTTTTTAACATGGAGTCGAGTTTTTTTTTAGCTTTTTTTACGTGATAGAGGCACGCTGCAGCTATACGTTCGTATTATAGCTGTAGCACGAAATCAAATTTCAAGTGCGTTGTCACCCTTGAGGACTACGATGGAATGATGCCCCGTTTCCAGTAAAAAGGATCTCGGATCTACACTCTCTCTGCACTCACCATACGAAACAGCAGCATTAAGCTGCTATTTTACGCTGATATTCTGTGAGAGCGTGGGCCTACCCCGGTCGAGCCGACCCTATTCGTGCTACAACCATAATGCAGCTGTAGTGTGGCTCTACCGCGTAATACTACTTACTTTTCATTTACTTCCGACGCAACGGAAACCTTATATTCAGTTTAAAAAACGCCCACTTTGCAGTGATCGTATCTCTAACAGTACGTTCACATCTGAAATGACGTCACTCGTTAATGGACCCCGGCGCCTTGGCACCTCGCCAGACTAACGCGTGTATCCGTGTTTACAATCGCTTGTACTATATAACCTAACATCGAACATCTGCTTCGAACCGCGCCCTCCTTTCTGCCAAGGAGGGTCGCGTTCGTATAAGGCTTAGAGATCTCTAGTCAGATCGTTAAGCCAATTCCTAAAAGGTTGGGTTTAGTGGATAAAAGTCACCACATAACCACGCAGCCGGCTGCGTGGTATGCTATGAGTATTCCCAACCTCCCTCCCCCGCTTTCCGGAGGGTTGGCCATATTTGCTTCGGGCGCAAAAAAAAAATCTGCTTCGATTACTGGCTGGCTAAAAACAATTTTTTTTTCTCATTTTTATAAGAATTCTTAAAAAGTAACAAGAAACAAATAAAAATATTTATTCATCGGACAAGAGTGATCCATAAATGTTAGCAACAAAAACGACTTATCACTAAGATTGACGACGTCCTTTAAAGGACGTCCTCTATTTCAGACACGAAAATTGATCTTGTCCTCTTATTTGAATTCTTTAATAGAGGACAAAGCAATTTCGCGCATATTGAACATTCTATCTGCTAGTTGAAGTTAAAGAATTTAAAAATCACTTTGGTGACGTCGGAGAGACAAATTATATTTCGTATTAACATTGTTTTTATATTATTAATAAATGTTGCTATTGCTATTGTTACGAGCTTGTGGTTCGTGACAATAAAAATTGCCGATAGAATTACCTAAATTAACACTTTAATTTACTTTATACAAATTAAAGTTAAAAACACTAATAATTAAACACACTAATTCACTTAATTCCGCTCCGAAGCTTCGCTTGTGTCGCCGAGTTCAACTCTGCACTGCTCGATCGCATCTTGCAATAGGTGGCTATTTATTTAAATTAGCAAAATATCCGGAATGTTCAAGTAAACACGCGCAAGGTACCGAGAGTTCGAGTACAGATTTTCTAGAATCTTAGTTCTTCGGGTGGCGCTGTCGGTCGAAAGATGTGTGATGTCATAAACTGCAACGCTCCCCTCGCTCTCGTTCCTGACACTAGATGGCGCTAGTGCGCTGATTTGAGCGCGGCGTAACACTGCCCCCTCCTAAGACATGCTCGTCCCGAGCATTATCGGCCCCATAATAACGCGCCAAGCGATCCACATGGACGATCTTAGGAGTCCCTCTTGCGCCTTTCTGTAACGGCTCCGCAATGTCAAGGGATGTCCTATCCCGTGGTGCACCAACATTGTACAATTTCGATGCTCCTCTACTCCGTGTCTGAGGTCCCCTCACAGCCGCACAACTTGTACATGTACGACACCAATCCTCCACATCGTCACGATAATGGACCCAGTAAAACTGTTCTCGGACCTTCAGTAGAGTTCGTTTAACTCCCAGATGGACTCTTGAACGACCATTATGGCACAGCTGTAAAACATTCGGCACTTTAGCTTTAGGGACAACCATTTGCAAACGACAGCTGTCTCCTCGACCATTGTCCCATTTACGGCACAGGACTCCATCCTGAAGCAGCAAGCTGTCCCATTGGGCCCAACAGCTTTTCGTGGTTGAACTCATCGCTGAGACGTCCCTCCACTTAGGCTTGGTAGCACGGGCCTTCATCCATCCCACTTCTGACACCAATTGTTACGAGCTTGTGGTTCGTGACAATAAAAATTGCCGATAGAATTACCTAAATTAACACTTTAATTTACTTTATACAAATTAAAGTTAAAAACACTAATAATTAAACACACTAATTCACTTAATTCCGCTCCGAAGCTTCGCTTGTGTCGCCGAGTTCAACTCTGCACTGCTCGATCGCATCTTGCGCCACCTATTTATTTAAATTAGCAAAATATCCGGAATGTTCAAGTAAACACGCGCAAGGTACCGAGAGTTCGAGTATAGATTTTCTAGAATCTTAGTTCTTCGGGTGGCGCTGTCGGTCGAAAGATGTGTGATGTCATAAACTGCAACGCTCCCCTCGCTCTCGTTCCTGACACTAGATGGCGCTAGTGCGCTGATTTAAACGCGGCGTAACACTATCATAACAGCATTTTATTGAAAACAATATGATATCCTTTATTAGCATCCTATGTCCTTTATTTAATCTTATCAAATCCTCTAAAAACATGAAACGGGAGCTGGTAACCCGCTTATCAGAACCTTATCAAACCCTGTGTTAGTACTAATAAATACTTTTGTTCGAGTAGTTTACCTACCACATGTGCTCGACTAGTGGACAATCCACAATGTCGGCGATGGCTTACAAGACATTGTTGAATAGTGAGCCTGCTTTTTACGCAGTATAGTTGAGAAACTAAATTAATCAAAATCATGATATATAATTTATATCTATCTGCGCAAATATATCGCTAAAAATTGGTACAAATAAACAAAAGATGAAAGCAACAGATTCAGTGTGTACACGGTATATATAGTTCCGTACGTATGTACGGCTATAGTCTATACTGTATGGTTGTAGCACGAATGGGTCGGCGCGATCGTGTATGGGTCACGCCACGCTCTCACAGAATATCAGCGTAAATTAGGAGATGGTCATCTGTTTCGTGCGATGAGTGTAGTTAACTGGAGACCTATTTTACTGCAAACGAAACATTCCATTTTAATTATCCAGAGTGTCTACGCATCTGCGTTTTGATTATTGATCGAGGATAGATGGATGGATACTCGTATGTCTGTGGTCTACAGTGTCCGTTTGCCATCCAGTGAACTGTGTGCTCGTTTGTCACCCTTATTCTATAAAAAAATTAAAGTGCTGATTTGGCAAGTGATCATGGGTGAAGGAAAACGTCATCATCAGATCTGGAGGGCGATTTAACTCATTTTTTTGACGTTTAGTTTCGTCATAATATTGTGTAAATGTGTTAAGCCAATAGTTTTTTTTTTATATCATTATCTTATATAAAGTCAACAATTTAGGAATAGCTCCCACTAGCGATATGCAATTGCTTTGCTACTTGTCTCAGCGAATAAAAATATTTCTAAGCAATCTCTTTTACGCATTAAAGAAGAGGTGGAATATCTTCGTTCTGCTGGCCTTTTTGTAATTAAAGAAACCGTACGTAGCGTGCGTGTATGTCCGTGACCGTTGCCGAAGCGTTTCATTAGTTACTAATAAATTATTCAATTTTTTTTTTCTATTCGGTCGTAAATGATAATTATTAGACGGCTCCGTGGCGCAGAAGCTTAGCAATAACAGAACTGGAAGTCACGGGTTCGAATCCTGCACAGAACAAATATATATATGATTAATATGGATGTTTTCTTTGTGCAATGCATGTATGCTGCCTCCACAATACAAGACAAAATCCTAGAGTGTGGGTTACATTTTTTTTAATAAAAAGAATATAAATTTAGTTCCTCCAATTCAATATTTTTTGAATTGCATAAATGTTGCCAACATTCTGAGCCACAAACCACTCGGTAAGGAAATCTATATTCGTAATAAGTGGAAAATATCACAGCGTTCAAAAAGAACAAATTTTATAATATGACTATGTAAAGTAAATTTATATAAATTACTCAAAAAATCAGATACTTATGCTTTATTGTTATCTGTGCATTTATTATCTCATTTAAATAACGTAAAGAGCCGTGTAGTAGCGATGTAAGATAATCCACTCCCCCATATCATCCCGTGGGTGACGTAACAACGTCTTCCTGATAACCAAAAACAAAATGATTATATGTGATATAATGATATTATGACGAATATCTCTTCTATAAGGCAATGGTGGGATGGGCTATTTTAAGCAGTTGATTTTTGTTAGGCTGTAATGGATAAAAAATGTATATTTTTGTTGCCTTATCATGAACAACAAATGAATTTACTTTTATTTCTTCAAACAACGCGATATTCATAACGCTTCTATAACTAAACACCAAACTTCATAACATTGCTGTAAATAAAGTTTTACAACTGGACCGCGCCCCGAAAAATTTCAAGGCACGGATTGATGAATGAACGAAAACTTCGAGGAAAACGTCTTTGCAAGTCGGCGTACAAAAACAAAACAATGATTGTTCCAACTGTTCTGTGTTTTTTCGGATCTTTTACGGTAGTAATATATTTATAAAAATTTTTAACCCCTTAAGTAGGTCATTGAGGTTTATTTAGCATAGCTCAATCCTTTAAAAGAGTGGCCTTTTTATAATATACAAGTAAATGCTGAGGTAGCAATGGGCTGGCGATATAGCTTGATGGACTGACTACCGATGCGGAAAAACCCAGTAGACGGAATGAGTACCTGGTAAGACATGCAAGAAGTCGATGGATGCAGGTGGCTCAGGAGTGGACTCGTGAAAGGTTGTAATGATGATGATTATAGTGATGATGATGATGGTGATGGTAATGATGATGGTGATGGTAATGGTGATGAAAAGTGAATAGCAAGCACAGTCCACCTGATGTTATAATACTCTCGGATGAACAAGATGCTTGTGCACAGCGAATGGGTTTATGCAGTCTAGTATAATTCGGAACGATGTTCCAGGTACGGTAGGAACGGTAGCCAGCACAGAGGGGAGGCATGGAGAATTTACAAGTTTAAATGTTTTATTAAAGAAAAATTGTACAAAAAGGGTTATTATAATATCAAAGAATACACCTGGAAATGAGGTGATCGCCACCATGTTGGTGCTTGCGTATGTGGACTATGGAAAGTTTTTGATTCCGTCGAAATTTGGACGGTGCTGCAGTCCCTTTAACGGTGCCAAGTTGACTGTCAGTATATCGGAGTGCTGAAGTGTTTGTACACTAGGGCTACGATGGCTATCGGAGTACAGAACCAGAGTACGAAACCTATCCAACTGCAAAGAGGTGTAAGACAGGGTGACGTAATGTCCTCGAAACTCTTCACCGCTGAATATGAAGACGTTCTCAAGCTACTGGACTGGAAAGGATACGGTACTAACGTCAATAACGAGTACATCACTCACCTTCGATTTGCCGACGGTATAGTCCTTATAACAGAATCGCTGGAGGACCTAAGCACTATGCTCAATGAATACAATAAAAAAAATATTCCTAAAATTGTATAAATGAATTATTGTAAAGTGAAATACGTTAAAAAAATCCCGCTGGGTCTTGCTGGTTCTTCCCAGGACAGGGGTATTTTCCGGACCAGTGGTAAACTAAACATAAGAATGACTTCCTTATTTTTAATCTATATTGAATAAAACGTTTCTATTTCTGCTAGCGGATTTCACATGTATATGAATTTTTATTTTTATTTTTAGACATACAGGTATCCTGACGATATTTTACTGCATCCATTTCCTGGTAAATCAGCACTTAATTAACAATTTCATGTGTGCCAACGGGGATAGAATCCAGGTTTCTATAAGCCGTGATCTATCGTGGATCTGGATCAAAAACATAAGTGGGTGTTAATTGCGGAATCGACATAACGTGCGAACGGTTTGATTACACGAAACTCGAACAATTTTAAACACTACGATGCTTTTAACATTACCACTGTATGTTTATTTTGTTATTGTTTGTTTATTACGCGTTATCTTCATCAATTGGAAACGCATTTAACTGTTTTTTTTTAAATAAATATGTTCAGAGGTATAAATTTGATGAAAAAAATCAACCAAAAATATCAAATTTTTCTTTGATTGTAATATTCCGTAATCCACTCAAAAGGGTCATAAATATTGACATTTAGTAAATAGTAAAAAGTTTCTTCTTCCGTGTAAGGGCGGTGTAAAAATATCCACTAGCCCATGTCGTGGGTGTCGTAAGAGACGACAGAGGGAAATTGAAACAGGAGATGGGCAGCAGCATCTTCCTGATCACAACTCAAAATTATAAAAAAAACTTCGGTTGGCAATCCGCTCGCGCTAGAGTGTAACTATAGAAAAATTCCCCCTATGAGGCAAACTATGGGGGAGGATGTTCAACAGTGGACTTTTATAGGCTGTGATTATGATGATGACGATGATGAGAAAGCTTCTTCAGACACCTAAAAAGAATAAAAGAAATTCACTCTCTGAAGTTGGGTTTTTAATTAGGTACTCTAGGTATATAATATACTGTTGTAACCAACTTCAGAATGTGAAATGGTTTATTATTTTTAGTTCTTTGAAGTCGACTTTAGCTTTTAATTAAAAGTTATTTATTAATTGGGTTCTCCAACACACGATGTGCTATTGTAGCGTTTTTTCGTTAATGCCGCACAACTCAAATGTTTTTATAATTAAAATTTACGCTAAAAGACCTTTGTTTTCTAAACAGATTACAAAAAAAAATCTCTTACAGAGAAACTACAATATTATGAAACAAATGATATAACCGCTTAGCGTAGATATATGCGGTACGCAGAGGGAATTTTTTTATTAAAAATCCTGTTTTGCGTGAGTTGTGTCGTCGTCTAAAGCCCCACTGTAATAACACTCAATATAACTCAATCCGATGAGTTGAATCGCAGGGACAGACACTTAAAACAGCCCTGCGAACAAGTTGTTTTTTGCACCAACCGCTCCCTATTGTCAGTCGATTGATTGTTGATCGACGTCAATTGATGATTGAACAACGTTTTATCGACCAGTATTTGTCGATCAGATAAAGCTACCACACCAATCGATCGGCATCGATTGACTTCGTTCAATGGCATCGATTGACGATCGATCGATTGGTGTGGTAATATCCTTTCTTACTTACGACTTGCCGTTGTCTGTATACCTATCTCCTTCTACTGGCATTTAGTAAAGAGAGAGAGAGAAACAAATAAAGAAAACCAAATTTGAGCATTTTCTAAAATTACATCGATTTTAGGCCATTAGGATTGATTTAAGCCTTTTGAATTTCTGGCTATTTTTATTTAAAACTTGCACGTTGTTTTGTTTCCAATCAAAATATATTAATTAATCACTACGTTTTCGTCAACATGTTTTTGATATATGAATAGATACTCTTTCATGACGATGTTGACAAAATAGTTTTGCAACTGTCAAAAATCATTTTGTGTAAAATAGAACGCAAAAACGTTGATCTACGCTCTAAATTTTCTAAGCTACCATATTTTTCTTTACGATTATATAAAAACGGCATGACATGTAACATGGAAAATGTTATGACTAAAAGGTAAAAGCGCCCTGTACTATTATGTATTCTGTACTAATTCTGTAATTAACCGTGTAGTGGCGCCGAGGTGGGAGAGGAAATGAAACAGCAGATGGGCAGCAGCATTTTTCCGATAACAGCCCAAAATTATATAAGCTGCGCTTGCCTTCTGTCAAGCGTGGCAACTATGGCAAATATCCTTTCGACAAACTACAGGGGAGGGCTATATAAGTAGTCCTATCTTTACGCGAACACTACACATTTATACGAGGCTAAGCTCTACGTACCCGAAACGTAGGGAATTTAAATGAAGTCAATATACGCGATAAAATCCGTATAACTTTTGTTAGTTTGTTTGTAGTTTTCCTCTCTAACATCGCGCGTCACTTCAAAGAGATTTTTAAACTCTGACCTCAACTATGAAATATCGAATACTCGCGATATTGCCTTTTCCGTTATTAAAGATTTCAAATTAGGGGATAAGGTAAATTTTTGGGTCTGAGATAGAGGACGCCCATTAAAAAAGTCCTTTAAAGGTCGTACAACTGTAGATATTCCCATATTGTGCCTAATTTTGCGAAATTTACGGGCACTATCATTGCGATAAAAGGCATAAGCCGTCCAGCTACTGGCTAATTGATGTGTATCTGGGTTGGACGTGTATGAGAATGTATGAATATGTGGCCGTGGTAGGAAAGGGGGAGATCTCCCGCCGGGCAAGGTGTTCTGCCCGGGGAACGGCCAAAGCTCCATGTGATAGTTCGGACATGTTCTATATATACTGTTTATGATCCGGAATTTTTGACAGCGTGATTTAGGCTTCGGTGTGTTTCGCTTGTGGCGCGACGACAGCGCCGCCACAAATGAATTTTTATGTGTTAAGAGTGTATTATTTCTGAAGCATGTTTTATACACTGTATATTATAGTGGCAGTTTATAAGCATAAATAAGCAAAATGGCAGATTATGTCAGCGCTACTGAAGTAAGCAAACGTGTCCTGGTCTAAAACTGTATAGTTTCGCCATTTTGCTTACAAGTGCTTCCTAGCGCTTTTTTCTGCTAAACACACCCAATGTTTCAATAAATCTTCTTGTTATTTGAATAAAATTTAGCCTATAATCACTCCTGGCATTTCTCTCCATCAGTTCGTAGAGTTTCTTCACAATTTCAGCCGTTCCGCAGATCAGCCTGGACAGAAAACCAACAAAAAAAGTTTTTTTATATTTTAATAGCATACAAATAACTCAGAAGCAATTTCTTTCAATGTTAAAAGACTTTAATATAGATTTTACTGTTCGTGCTTGCTTCGTAAAAATATGTTTCAAATATTTAGTTCATTTACCCAGAACATGTGAAGGAAGGAAAATATTCAGCAGTTTTCGTATGTCTTACGAGGAATCAAATCAAAGTAATTCACGTTCAATAAACGATCGACCTTGGCCGATATACACCTCCGCGTCGAGCCGGACTCATTGAAGCTTCGCCAAACGTGAGGTGATATTTTGGTCGCCGTGTCCAAACATTCAGCACTATCGATCAAACGGGTGACGTCACGGAAACATATTTTCATGATGGGTTTTCAGTGGAATTGGTAGGTAGATACGTCACTGGCGCCAGCGATATAAGATATTTCCAAAACTGTTTTTGCTTGTTTATCCTGCGTCTTTAAATAAATTCTTGCATCCGTGAATATATTTTACATCTCGACGTTTAGCTTTACAGTTTAACTTTTTTAGTTAATACAAACACTACATTTTTGGCTTTCGATCAGCCTTGGAACGTAGAATTGTTTTTTTTTCAATATGCCGTCGTCAATTGTGTTTCGTAAACTTAAATAAATGCTGTCAAGACTTATTTTGGGTATAAAATATATTTTTTAATATTTGTTTATTCATACACTGTTATTTAAAGCTACATCTCTCTGCATAATGTAATGTAATTTAAATACGCGTACTTATCATTCAAATTTCAAATGAGAGTTGTCTTCATATTATTTCCCCTCCCTTTTTAAATTCTTATGAACAGGTTTTGTAATCAATTATAAAGAAAATAAATCAGGTACAATCACAGAAATCGTAATAATATTATTACTATTTCAATGGGTGCAATACAATCAGTACAGTAAACTTAGCACAGAAAATCGTCGATGGATCGCAGAAAAAATCAAATTAGATCCATCGACTACCTACGGTGTTTAAAGGAAACATATTTAGGAAACCTACATGACTGAGAAATTTAAAAAGTATTCTTTTTTCTAAGACTAGTGAAGTCCGCCAACACGCATGGGGCAGTGAAGCAGACTTGCTACCCTAAAAATCTTATGAACCTTCTACTCTGAAGTCTTTCCAAAAATAAAACTACAAGATCTGATCGTAATAATATCTAATGAGACTAAAATTAAAAATATAATATTAAATTTATTTATGTTACTAGAAACAGTCAAACCATACTAAACAATAACACCAAATAACAGTAAAAAATAATAGATCAAGTAATTTCTCTCATCACAACTTGCTGACTAGGATATAAACTTTAAACCAATGCAGAGGAGACCCAAAGTAATGTGAAACTAGTGCTTAAAACATTGAAGTATGACCTCCGTGGCTTGAACTGAGTTTTAAAAAAAAACCTGTGCCACCAGATCACCAACCCCTCCACGAGTCTTAATCCACAATCCTTGTTTATTTTTCGCTTTGTTAATGCGAGACATTGATATTCACCTTGTATTAAATCGCTTACTGCCAAACTAATAATAGCGCCCCTATGTTCATCCAATGCCAAACAACGACACGAAAATAGCGCACCTATCTCTATAACAAAACAAACTATTTTTCCTGAACACTACAACAACCAAGAGCGCTTACTGGTGATAAAATCCGACGTGCAAACAATTTCAAACAAGGCTGAAGAGATTCGGCGTGGAAACATAATATTAAGTTTGTTAATGATTTGCGACCTCCAATAAATAGCTTGATGACTGTCTGTAGAATAGAATAGAATAAAATAGAATCATTTTTATCCAGTATTCATTACATGTAATTCTTATTGAGTCATTTTTTTTCTTTCACCACTGGTTCGGAAAAGAGCTCTATTATGGGAAGAACCAGCAATAAACCCAGTGGGACTTCTTTTTAAAGCACAACTTACAACTTAGAAATATAATTTCGTAAGGGCTGCTTCTGTCCTGACGAAATTATATTTCATTTAGAAATTATTTTATTCTTAAGTTATTTAACAACTTTTTATAGGAGGGGGCAAACGAGCATACATACGGCTCACCTGATGTAGGTAGCTAATGCAATCCATAGACAAAGCAAAACTATAAACAGGAAAGGGCAAAGATGTCACCTATGAGAACCGAGATGCAATGCTGGACTGCCTGTATTTGTACTGATTTTGTATGCCTTTGGAATCGGAACAAAGTAGTTGTACGCTTTTTTTATAAGTAAAGATGACAGCAGAGCACATAGTCCACCTGATGGTAATCCTCGATTAAGAATCAAAATGCAGATGCGTCGTCATCCCTGAGGACTAAGATGAAATGCCTTTATTTTGTAAAAAAGGGACCAGATACCCTTTTTTACTCACTCACTCACCATACTAAACACAACAGCATTAAGCTGCTATTTTACGCTGGTATTCTTTGAGAGCGTGGTCCGCCCCGATCGAGCCGACCCATTTGTATTACAGCCAAAATATAGCTGTGGTGTTGTTGTGTATGTATTTTAGTATTCTATGGCTATACCCAAATAGAAATATCAGTGTCTAACAATATTTTTTATTGTCTCCAGGTACGAACGTCTTCTAAGGCGCGCTCGGAGCGAGGACCTTAGCGAGATATCGGGCATCGGTTGTCTGTACCAGAGCGGCGTGGACCGGCTCGGCAGACCAGTGGTCGTGTTCATCGGCAAATGGTTCCCCATCGGCGACATCGATCTCGAAAAAGTGAGCCTGTTTTATATATTGTTTTGTCACTGGTTTTCCTTATTTATTGTAACTTACCTGTTATGGACGCCACACACGGTTAGTTTAACTGATCATTCCAACTGATCAGTTCAAACTAAAACTGTTGATGTTTTGTGATAAATAAGAATAAATACAACTTGCCCAAAGATAATATTACAAAAATTAATTTTAATAATAAATATATATATGATCCCGAAAAAATTGCTGAGGAATTTAATAATTATTTTATCAATGAAGTTCATCCCATAAACCAGTTTAGTAATAGTCACCAAAGTAACACATCCATAAGTAGTAGACTAAACTCAATGTTTATGCCTGCATGTATTCCTCACGATTTATATAAAATAATTAATAAATTAAAAAATACTAACAGTGCTGGTAATGATGATATAATTACAAAAGTAGTGAAGTTAGTGGCCGTTGAAATTTCCCCAGTTCTAAGTTACGTAGTGAATTTATGTATTGAAAATGGTACTTTTCCTAGTGCTTTAAAAATATCCGTTATAAATCCTTTATATAAAAAGGAGGACAGACATGACCCTAAAAACTACAGGCCTGTCGCTTTGCTTCCAACATTCTCCAAAATAATAGAAAAAGTAATATATAACAACTTATATTATTATTTGGAAGTTAATAACATCTTAGCAAACGAACAATATGGTTTTAGAAAATGTAAAAACATAAATATGGCCATGTATGGATTTATTGAAAAAGTGATCACCGGTATGGATAATCGTTCACCAACAACCGCCTTGTTCATGGACATGACCAAGGCGTTTGATTATGTTGATTTAAATATCTTAGCGCTTAAACTGGAAAAATATGGAATCAGAGGTAATGTGTTAAATCTTATTATTTCATACCTGAATGATAGGAAACAAATTACTAGAATAAAAAAGATCTGTCCTTGTACTAATATTGAAATAACATACCTTTCGCAACCAAAGCGAACAACCTACGGTGTGCCGCAAGGAAGCGTACTCGGCCCATTACTATTCCTAATATTAATGATTTGCCCCAGGTGACTCAGCACCCAATGACCTTATTTGCTGATGACAGCACAGTTTTATTCACGGGACGAGACAAGGTCTCAATTGAAATGGACATAACTCAGAATTTATATAGGATAATAGAGTGGCTGAATGACAATAATCTTAAAATTAATTTGGATAAAACGCATATTATGTCATTCAAACAAAGAAAAAACCAACCAAAAATTAATATTAACTATAAAACTAAAATCATAAATGAAAAAGAACACACAAAATTTCTGGGAATTTGGCTGGACGAAAAAATGACATGGAGTAAACATATTGAACACATAATAAAAAAGATAAATCAATTCCACTATGCACTACATAACCTTATAAAAATTACAAATCGTGAAACAGTCATAACCGCCTACCATGCATACGTCTCTTCAACATTGAGATATGGTATAATATTTTGGGGAAATTCTCCAAAATGCGAACTAGTATTTAAAGCGCAAAAGAAATGTTTACGAGCAGTATGTCAGTTGCAGGTTACCGATAGTTGCAAACCGCATTTTATTGATCTTAACATTCTGACCCTACCATCTTTATATATATTTGAAGTAGCTATGTTTGTAAGGAAACATCTTAGCATATTTGAAAACGCTAATAATAAACGACATAGGAACAAACTACGCACAAAACCTCATAAAACAGCCCTGTATTCAAAAAGTTTCCTGGGTATGGCTCCTAAAATTTTTAATAAACTCCCAAGATACATCAAAGAAACCGATAATATAGACAAATTTAAGAAATTGCTTTCGAGTTTTTTAATATATAAAGCATACTACTCTATCAACGAATACTTTGAAGATAAAATGAATGGTTATTAGTACCTGCAATAATTAATGGACGATTTATTTATAACATGTTAATATTTATGTAATTGATAATTAAGGTGATGGTGATAAACAAATATTTGTATGCCTTTGTAGGCGAAACATAGTGTTACGTATTATACCTTTTCCACCAAGTTTGTAACTTTTTACCTATGTTTGACAAATAAATTATTTGATTTGATTTGATTTGATTTTTAAAATATTGAATTTTTGATATATCGATAATTATAAATATTTCACTATCGGAGTTTTATATATAAGTTTATTTATCGACAAATTGAAAATCCAATATTTTAAAAAAGCAACAGTTTTAGTTTGAACAAAATTTAAATATTATTCTCGATATAATTTACCTAATTAACAATACAATCTACCATTTACCTACGGGTCATTCTACCTATGTTTATTCTATGATAAAAAAACCAACCGCGCGAACACAGAGTAGCGCACATGTTTTGTTTGAAATAGCTGTTCTAGTACGTAAGTACATATTACTTCAATGTTCATAATAGACAAAGTACATATACTTCAATGTTCTTAATAGAAAAAGTTCCTCTGTTTTTTGGGATTTTTAGTTTTAGCAGATCTTAGGGATGGAAACAACATATAGGTAGGTACCTAATCTAACAACTGATTATGTGCTGACACTAGGATTTGTATCCCTAAAAATCCTGCTATAATTTACAAGATACGTTAAAAAAAATTATATTGCGGTTTAGAGTAGAATTTCTTTTCATTTTTTTTATCGAACTGGTTATGATTCACGTTTCTATCACACAACCCATTTCCATATGTTCAATCTTTTTTTTTTAATTTTAACTTATATCCTAGTGTAGCGTCGAAGCAGTTACATACGAGTACATAAATTGCAAAAGGACATTATCCATACCCGGAACAATATTCGTAGGCCATACATATTATACCTACTTGATCAGTGCGGGTTTTGAACCCGCGGCCATCTACGCCGTGACTAAATACTAAGCTAATAGTATTTAAGTTGATTAACAGAGGTTCAAAAATATTATTACTGCAATCTGCAACGTTGCCTTAATTTGTTTGCGTTACTGCTCCACAATCGCATCGCGTCCACGCATCACGGTATCTTACCGCTTTACTTTTTTTTTTAATATAACAGGGCGCAAACGAGCATGCGGCTCATCTGATGGTAAGTGTCGACCGCCGCTCATGAAGGAAGTTGCAGGTGCGTTGACGGCCTTTTAAACATGTGGTACAATTAAAAATTTTGTGCAACCGACTTCAATATAAAAAAATATATTATTGGGTTTTTTTTTTTGAAACCGCTCGACCGATTTCGATATAGTTTAATAAGGACCACCTGGGAAGCATACCTACCTGAGAAGAATAGCCTTTGTAACAAAAAAAAATTCCAAATCGGTTCAGGCGTCTTCGAGTAATCATGAACATACATAAAAAAGATTTCGACGAACTGAGAACCTCGTCCTTTTTTGAAGTCGGTTGAAAAGAATAAGCTTAAATCGATTCAGCATCACCAGCAGTGTTGGTAAACAATTCTACAAAAAGTTGTGCGAGGAAGAAAACATATTAAAAGTCTTGTAAAGAAGAAAACTCGTAATAAAGCGTAAAAGGTATTGCGGAGTTTTCAGTGTAGAAATTAGGGTAATGGATTATTCTTTTGAAGCCGTCACAGCTATTTATTATTATTTTAATTCGAGCACATCGCTTGCAGGCGCTGCTGTACCTGATCAAGCTCCTAGACCCGATCGTACGTGGTGACTACGTGATCGCGTACTTCCACACACTAGCCTCATCCAACAACCACCCGCCCTTCTCCTGGCTCAGGGAAGTGTACAGTGTGCTGCCTTACAAGTGAGTATCGCTCGGATAATAAACACTTAACATTTTTTATAGAATAAGAGTGAAAACTAACACATAGTCCACCTGTACAGCATGGGGAAAAGACTTATTAAAAAGGATAGAGCCCCCCATCACAGGTTAACACAATGTTTTCTATTATAATACTTAATCGGTATCATCCTTTATGGCAGGTAATGAAGAATAAGTATTTCTTTTAACACTATTGTACATATATCAGTTCCATCACACAACACACATGGATGATTCGACACAAGTTACAATATTAAGGTGACCGTAGCGGAACCGGTAGTAGCGAGAACAATAATTCCTAATTCTTTTTAATTGTAACAAATATTGCATTGTCTATTAAGAGCCGCATTATGCGTTACAATTTAGTCGTGCTCCAAATAATCAGAGCTGAACGCATGTATTACATTACATAACTCCTACATCTGCACACTAAACATGAAATGCGCATGAGATATGTACGTATTCAGTCACCAACATTTTAAAAAAAATCCAAAAAGTATTTTCTTAATTCAGCTGCATCTGCGATATCTTTTTAAATTTGGAACCGATTTCAGCGAGTATTTTTTTAATAGGCTATAATTTATTTATTTACATTAGAAATATACATACAATATTTAAAAAAACTAATAAAATAGCTAAAACTTAATTTGGTTTTATTTATTGGCCAAATCTTGATCACAATCCCACCTGATGGCATATGGTAGCCCTAGATAGTGATTTATTCAGACGGAAAGGCAGACGCCGGAAAACTATTCCACTCCTTTGCTGCACGCATTACACAAGATGAAACAAACCGTTTGGTTTTAAGGCATGGAATATCGAAATTAAATTAAATAAATAAATAGTAATAATCATAAATTATCAGGGACGCCACGTATTTTTATACTTAGCCTTTAAACGAGAAAAGAACCAACCCTCTTTTCACCAGCAGCGATAGTCAGCAAGAACAGTCGCGGATACACCGCACGTAGACCCCACGGCCTACGTATAAATAGCTTATACTTTAGGAGAAATTTGGAGAAAAAGCTTCACACCTAAGGGTGAGAAATAGGGAATGAATGTTTTTAATATACCTATTAAGCGGCATTCTAATTGATACCTTGAGCTTCTGATATGTATAGTTCATATTTAATGGTTAAAAAACAAACTTGAAAAAGCCAAGTTCAAATAATGTTCACACAATAGCTTCTGAAGTTGGGAGCTTTAATTCTTCTGAACACTGGATCTTAGGTTCTTCTGGAACTGTTATGTGGAAATTATTTTATTCTTTTTAGATCTAAAAGTTATATTTTACCTTATCAAGTTTAACTTTTAAGGACTTAAATGAAAATAAATTCTAAGCGACTAGTGCCTGAGTGTAACCGCAAGCACAGGTGCACTCTCTATTCCCTCACTCTCATAATCCGATGGGACGGTAAACCGACACGACCGGAGAGAGATCAGACGCAGAACCAACGGTTTTATGTGCTTTGCGAGGCACGGCGGTGAAACACTGTCAACTTCTGATCTCTGATCAAAATAAAAATTATTATTTTTTTCCCGGCAATTATGATGTCGAATAGCAGTACAAACTAGTGTAAATAACAGTCTGTGAGGAATTTTTTTTTGTCGTCAGAGGTGACATCGCATATGGAACCTTGGTTATTTGAAGTTGGTTTGTCTCTATGGGCTGCATAAGCCACTTACCATTAGGTGGACTGTGAATTGATTTGTCACTTTGGTTTCATAAAAAAAATGTAAGTCCTCAGAGGTGACAACGTACCAGCCTTCCTTTTCCTTCTTTTTTTAAGTTGATAGCAAGTGTCCATGGGTTACGGTAACCATTTACTATTAGGTGGACCGTCTTCAAAAAAATGATACTCTGATAGATATCTATAAAGGGTTATTTTGCAATAACCGGCCAAATTTGCAGAGAAGGTTCAAAACAAGTAATATAAGCAAAGGTTGAAGAGAAATTAATTTAAAAAATCTCAAATATCCTTTTTATCTTTTAAATTCAAAACGCGTGGTGATGCATTATTTTAACTTTTACTGCGCACGCACACATTCGTAAGGGTAATCAGATTCAATTTAGGATATTTTCAAATAAAAGTAGAAGTCTTATTTACTCGTATTTTCAAAAACTGCAATAACAGTATATCATTATTTTTATATTTGAACTTAAGTTTAAAATTTGGCTGCTCTTTGAATCACGCTGTATATTTATTCAAAAGTACTGTAACGCTTCGTTGACTTCGCTTATAATATAGAATTACATAATGAATTCTCATATCATACCAGAACAAATTCAGTAAAACGTAACATTTATGAAATCGCCACAATGTTTGCATTGACTATAAGAGTTAGTATATTTTTATAATGAATGTCATGCCTAAACAAAAAGTAAGGTTAAATTACTTTTGATAGTAAAAAACAATTTTTTATCACCATGCCAAATCAGTCAAAAGCTTTGCAGAACCATTTTTAAAATAATGTTGAATATAATTATTTAAATTTGCTAACTGTTGACCGTGTGGTGGCTGTGTTTGAATCCGCTATCGCATATCGTCCCGTGGGTGTCATCAGAAACGGCCGAGGCAAACAAGCCTGGAGACTGACAGCAGCATCTTCCTAATGACAACTAAAAATGGTGAACGTGGGGGACATTCGCCAATTGACATGTGCCCGGATATGGGCTAGTGGAATTAAACACCGCCACTACACGGTCAACCGTTAAGGTGAAGTGGGCGCCAAAAGCAGATTTTTCACGCTTTATAGGTGCGACTGGCGGCTGTTTGGTCGGTCCGCGCGCTATTTAATCGCACAATATTTATCTGATATTTCTTTTTAAAATGATATATACTCTTACTTACTCTTTTATTTAAAAATAAACCCATAATTCACTCACGTATTGACTGGTGAACACATAGCCTGAATTTAATTGAAATTGATTTCATTACATTCGAATGAAATAGCTTTTTCACTTAGTGGACGTACCTAAAATTATAGATTTTGAGGAAACTTTGTGATCTTATTCTATCGAGCCAAAATGTGTCAATCGTGTTTTGGCCAACATAATTCACTAAGAAAAATCTTTAACTTTTATAATGAATTTAAAAAATGTGTAATCGTAGTTTTTAATAACAAAAAATTGCTTTTCTGCGCACCTATAAAGCGTGAAAAATCTACTTTTGGCGCCCACATCACCTTAAGAGTTCATTACAATAATTAAACTCAACATTATTCGTAAAATGGTGCTCCGAAGCTTTTAACTTCTATGCAAAATTCTGTGCGAATTCCTATGTTCCGCAGCGGACTTTCGATAGGCTACACCTTTATATGTATCGATCTAATAATTACTTGTCCTGCTCATGTACCTGCTAATGTCATTGTTATTATATAAAATAGTTTTACCCAACATGCCATATCACTTTATTCGTAAGAAAAATCATACCTTAAATTGTGTTCTTAATTTTATTGAAGTATATTTATTTAAATGCTTAAATGTAACACTTTAAAGTTAAGGGTACATAGGGCGGACTTAATGCCATGCGACATTCTCAGCCAGTCAATCCTATTTGGCCAAGACAATTTTTGTTAAGTGCGAAGCATCTAATTTGGCCAAGACAATTTTTAAATAATAATTAAATGTGTAAAGTGTACATGAATTAAAAATTATTTAAACATTGCTATACAAATACCTACATACACAATTTCATATCTTTCAAATATAATTTTTAAATTATTTCGGTTTATTTCATTAGCTAAAATTCAGCCATCTTGTTTTCAGATACAAGAAGAACCTGAAAGCGTTTTACATCGTACATCCAACGTTTTGGACTAAAGTAAGTGAATGTGCTCATATTTATTTATTTTTATTTTTTTATTGCATTCCATTGTTATTACAAGAACCCAAAGGATGGACTAAATGCCTTAAGGGTTTCTCTACCAGTCAAACCATGGAGTGGTGAGAAAGATGGTAGGTGTAGCAATATAGAGAAAAATGATATTTGTTTATAGTTACACAAAACAAAAATGATATTTGTTTATAATTACACTAGCCCTTGAAATACAGTTATAATATCCTAGTACAGGGGCTGTTGACTAACTAACTAAATTTCTGTGCATTTAATGTTTATCAATAAAGATTAATTAAATTCAATCAATAAAGATTAATTATGAATCAAAAAGCAAAAGGGGGCTGTATGGGTGGGTGATTTATAACTAAAGTTGTAAAGAGTCGTTCAGAGAAAAATTTAAAGAAATAAACATATTATTATTAACTTTGGAATGTATATAAAATCATGAATAACTTTAATAAGAATAAAGATGTTCATACTTTAAACACTATTAACAAACATAAGCTTGTAATGTTAGTTAATAAATTCTACGAAATCAGTAAGTCATTTATGAAGCGATGTATACGTTTTTACAACGAAATCCCAGAAAATGTTCAGTTTGTTAATAAACATTTTCAAAAGTTTTACTAATGGGGTATTAAAATATTAAGGAATACATAAATGTAAATAACCCCTGGAAATGAGGTAATCGCCACCATGCTGGTTCTATTAAAATTCATATCAAAATTGTACAAAAGTATTGTAAAGGACGTATATATTTAAAAAGAAATATAATCCCACTGAGTTCGTTGTTGGTTCTTTCGAGAACCGAATCAGTGGTGAAAAAAATTGTACGTGTTAGCTCCGATGTTTGCCCTGATAACTCCTGAAAAACGATTGTGCTAAAGTATATACGATAGGCAAAGGAAGAAAATTTACCTATATTAAATACTTAAATAATACCTATATTAAAATTTACGTAATATATTTTTTGGTAAATTATATTACGTAAAAATATATGACTTACAGAAATACATTATTCGACTGCCTCGTTGGTCCAGTGGTTGCAGTAGTGCGACTGCTGATCATGAGGTCCTGGGTTCGAATCCCGAGTCGGGACAAAAATTTTAATTATTGAGTTTTCCTTCAAGAAATTCTCAGTAGTTGCCCGAAGTCAGGAAGTTTGCGGTGTCTCACGCCCGTGCCTCGGAAAGCACGTAAAGCCGTTGGTCCTGCGCCTGATCTCTCTCCGGTCGTGTCGGTTTGCCGTCCCATCGGATTATGAGAGTGAGGGAATAGAGAGTGCACCTGTGGTTGCGCATACACTTGGGCACTATAATCCTGACCTGCGCCGATGGCTAGCCTCCGTTGCGGCAGGCCGCCGTGGCCGAATTTCGGTCTGGAGGACATTATTATTATTGTTATACATTATTCACTTCACACTATTAAAACCATAATGGTTCACTGTTTGTTAACGCTTGATTTTTTTACCCATTTATTTTTTATAGCTTTGCATTGTGCTTTATAAACTATTCTTAAGGAGCAAATTCTAATAATCTCCAATAAAATTGACTTTTTATAAATATTATTTAATAATCAATATAGAATAAAAATGATTGTATTGTGTTGTAACGTGCCGGGTCCGGTCGCAGATGATGACGTGGTGGTTCACGACGTTCATGGCGCCGGCCATCAAGGCGAAGGTGCACAGCCTGCCGGGCGTCGAGTTCCTCTACTCCGTTATGGCGCGCGACCAGCTCGAGGTGCCTGCCTTCGTCACCGAGTACGACATGACGGTGCGTGCACTTGCTTGTTTGCTTACATTCATTTATACATAGACAGACCGTGTTGTGGCGGTTTTTTTTTAAATTTTACGTGGTAGAGCCATGCTGCAGTTATATTAGTAGTATAGTTGTAGCACGAATGGGTCGGCTCGATCGGGGAAGGACCACGCTCTCACGGAATACCAGCGTGAAATAGTAGCTTAATGCTGCTGTATTTCGTATGGTGAGTGTAGAGAACCGGAGACCCTTTTTACTGGAAATGAGGCATTCCATCTCAGTCCTCACGGGTGACAACGCATTTGCATTTTGATTTGTAATGGAAGATAGATGTAGATGTCTATGGGCCGCAGCAACCACTTACCATCAGGTGGACTGTGTGCTCGTTTGTCAGCCTATTCAAAAAAAAAAAAAAATATACGATAAGGGTGACAACGAGCACACAGTCCACCTAATGGTAAGTGGTTACTGCGGCCCATGGACATCTGTATCTATCCTCGATTGCGAATCAAAATGCAGATGCGTTATCGCCCGTGAAGACTATATGGATTGCCTCGTTTCCAGTAAAAAAGGCCGCCGGTTCTCTTCACTTACCATACGAAACACAGCATCGTTAAACTGTTATTTTACGCTGGTAATTCATTCATTAAAAGCGTGGTCCTTCCCCGGCCAGCCGACCCATTTGTGCTACAACTATACACCAGTAATAAAGCTGCAGCATGACTCTACCACATATATGTAAGTTAATCCACAACCTCATATCGTCCCGAGAGCGTCATAACAGGTGACAGAAGAATAATTCAACAGAAAATGCGTAGCAGCATCTTCCTGACAACTCATAATAATATATAATAAATAATATATAAATAAATGCCAAGGTTGCCAACCCGCTTACCAAGTATGGCAACAATGCCAAAATCTCTAATTGACACATGTCTAATTTCAAAATTAAAGTGATGCAATGATTTCATAATACACAAATTATGGGATAGATATACCGAGCACACGCTCGGAAAAAACTGCGTAAGCGCCACAAAACATTTTTATTTTTTTCAATAAAACTTGGTTATGCATTAAAAATGGTTTTATGAAAACTTAGATATGATTATTTACTATACCTTTAAAATAATTCCATGAAATTCGTAAAAATACTGTGGTGTCATGGAGAAATGTAACTAATTAAAGCCTATTTTGCAACATTTTTTATCGAGAAAATTACATGATATCGTGTTTTCCTTTAAGTCCAAAAATCATATACTAAAATTTTGTATTGTAATCTATAAAACTTAAAGAAATCTGTGAAATAGAAAAACCACCAAATTTTCGAGATATCACCTTAACAATGCGTATTTATTTGACTTTGAATACATTTACGAAGTTCTCATTTTATTTATATGTCGAAGTCGGTTGTAATAAATATTTATTTTTACCACTTGTTAACAGAAGCGTAAAGACTTATAGATGCAATCGCAATGACTAAGTGTCGGGTTCGCACACAAATCGTTGTGCGGTTCTTATAATTTGTTTGATTAGTGACGGTTATTAGTCATTAACTCACATTATTGCCTATTTCTACATAATAAGGCATTGCAAGTTGCAAATTTAGTCCACGGCAACTTTATTTATAATTTAGCTAGCGTGATATTTGAAAAGTAGAGTTAGTCATGTCACTAAATATGAACCGAAGTACGTGCTATGTAGCACAGTTTAATGTTTAAACAAACTACATCCCGTGAAAACATCGTAAGCTGTATTTTTATTTTACATAGTTTTAGTTCCATTTTTTTAAGTATAAGAATGCTAAACCAACATGCAGTCCACCTGGTGGTAAGTGGATGCTGTGGAGGAAAATGCTGATACGTCGTCACATCTCAGGACCAAGATGCAACGTTGCGTTATTAGCTAAAAGGGTCTCCGGTTCTTTGCACTCAGCATACGAAACACGGCAGCTTTAAGCTCCTATTTTACGGTAATATTTTGTGAGAGCTTGGCCCTTTTCCGGTTGAGCCGACTCATTCTTGCTACAACCATAATATAGCTGCAGCGTGATTCTACGACGTATTTACGTTACATTAACTTATTCTAGTTAATAAAACGCGGTAAAAGTTGTAAAAACTAGTTTTATTCAATGTGTAGTGTTCGCGTAAATATGACAAATCATTGTACAGTTCTGTTTATATGAAGGCTTCTAATCATAAAATAATGTTTCAGATAAACGGACTGCATTACTTCCAGCCGGACACGAGCGGCACGTAAGATGCTCGTTGTCCCGCCAGACATCCGCTTCTCGCCACACAACACCATACATTTGTATCTGTTTACGTATATATGTATGTGTATATACGTAAACATGCATGTTGTTTACTTATTTAATCGTATGTTATATTTAATTTAAATAAATTCAAAATGTTCTAAGGTTTCTAATTACCTAGGTACTGAAATAACTAGGCCAGTACGCTTTACTATCTACGTCCACATCTTTACTTACCATCATATAAGTAATATTGAAGCTATCACTTATAGTAATTTTAAAAAAATATTTGGTTATTTAAAAAAAAAATTAAGTTTGTTTCATTTGTTATTTATCATTATAAAAAACCTTACTCGCGGGAAGCAGACAGACGAATATGGCGACATTGACTTTTTTAAATTAGATAACGCTTAGTGTTCCTATAAAAGCACTATGATTAATTAATATTGAGTGAATTAGATGAAGCTTAGTGTTCCTTATATAAATAAAGGTATGTTTAATTCAGCGAAGGCTTGTGAAATCAACCGAAAACTGCACTAAGCAAAATCTGATGTAAACCTTTAAATAATAAGATATTAAGGATAGGCTACGCATTCGACATGGCTGGCCGCTGTTATTATTCTGATTGGAATTTCTGCTTATTTGTTATCAACATATTAATGTATGGGCATAATAATTAATAATTGGGCAGGAATACCAGCAAGAACTAATGTGATTGTTGGAAGTATTTAAACCTGGTATAAGTGGTGCATTTTTATATTATTACGTAAGCAAATAATAGTTATCATAATAAACTGTCTCTCGGTGTTCTTACTGTAAGTCTGTGTTCTACACGCGGCCTCTGTCCGTGCATTCCTATTGTAATAATCTTTTGTATTTTCAACCATTTAAATATATTGCTTAAAACTTATCCATATTGTTGGTATTCATAGTTTTACTCGTATCTTCTTTAACTTACAAAATTTCGTTCAAAATAGTTTCTGAACGTATATTATGTTGCTTACAAAGTGACGTTGGCAACATTGCCACGCTCTTGCGCTCTCTTCCCGCCCATCCCCGACCGAGGCAAAATGTCGCCTTACGTAGCTAATAACTGTACACTACCGCTATTTTATTACTTACTTAAATAGTTATTTTTATTTTAGTACTAAGTATTGACATGTACTTTTAATGTTCCTGAGATGTCTCTGCTAGAAATGCCAAATGTACCTTTGGTGTTGTCCTCAAACGGAAAGATGTGACAAGTAGCTGAAATAACACGAATTGCAATCTCTTCCACCTCGTTTCTGTAGACGGTTTATTTACACACTAATTAACTATCGAAGTTAGACTCAGTACTAAAATAACAATTTTTATCTTTTAAGTAATAAAATTTTATATTATACAGTTATCGGTTAGTTAAGTGGCAGCCAGCTAAACTAAAGGCGACGTATTGTCACGGTCGCGGCTAAGCGGGAAGCAGTGTTGCCAACAGTAAAATCTAGCTCCCGTTGTATAGAACACTATAATCTCATCAAATCCCGTCAATTACAAGTACAAGTGTCAATCATTCATTATATTGCACATTTTTTCGTATTTTTAAACTAAAAAAATGAATAAAATTATGATTTAATTTTTGTCATTTCCAAATTGTTTTTATTTCGAAAACAAATCTAAAAAAACATAAATTTTTGTTGTCCCGTTAAAAAATCCGTTAGCCGTTAAACACAATTTCTCCCGTTGCCAACCTCGCTATCCCGTCAAATCTAACGGGAAACCCGTCAAGTTAGCAACACTGGCGGGACGAAATCGCAATAATGTGGCAATGTTGCTAACACTTTATAATAATTTGCGTTCCGAAACGGCTCAAGCTTTACCTCGTAGGGCTTTAAAAATTTCTCGTATTATACTGCTGCAATCGACTCCGATTTCTTTTTCATATTAAATATTATGATCCTGTGACAGGGTATTTAGGCGATAAAATATTTTCACTGAAATACATTTTTATTATAATATTAATTTAATCAATATAATTAATTTATCATTATGTATGCCTATATTGATCCGAGCTGTACAGTGCTTTAAAATTTAGTCGAATTTATACATATATTAAAAAAAGTGCATTTGGTTAATACACCAAGAATAAAAACAAAATATATCGACTTCATCGCTTTTTTCGTATTAAAGACTTATACTTTTTAAGATGTCCTAAAATTTCAAATTGCCATGTATAATATGTATTAACGACACATGATACCAATTTTGTTAATCTTTATTCCCAAATAAATCAAAATTAAATTTAATTAATTATGATTAAAAAGTGTAAAACATTTAAAATATCAATATTAAATAAATCATGTTCTATTAAAGAATAATAAAAAATATGACATTTATCAAACGGTGATTTAGGCTTGTAATTAGTATATAATAGGAATTCATTGTATATAATATTGTTGACATTTTTTGTAATTAACGATTTATAATAAAAAGGCCTACGACAAATATTTTTATGTTGTCATACTTGTTTGCCCGTTGTGGTGAAGCTTTTTGGTACTAATTTAAGCAAAATTATATAAAAATTACTACGACTTTCTGGGTAGTAAAAAAATTACTAGGACTTTCTGCGTATTAAACTCAGGTATTATTGTTATTAAATTGTCTTCAGCTGTTTTAATTAATTATTGCTAGACATTAAATGTCTTCATTCTCTAAGTTGAAATATGTTTAATTGGTTATTTTTGAACAAATGTATAACAAAAGTTTAATAAATCCATGATTAAATATTAATTCATATTTTGCATTTTAAAATTTTTATCGTGAATTTTCGCAACTGATGTGTCGAATTAAAGAAAAGATAACCAATGTAAATAAAACACTGCCACGTTAGCAAAGCTGCCACGCTTCTATAGTGCGTGCCATAATAATAAATTTATCACAGTGTCATAGATGAAAAAAACTTCCAAATCGGTAGATATTTTTGTACGAGTTAAGGTAACACATTCGAAATATTATGAAAACTCTTTTATCTTATTGATTGAAATTAATTATTAGATGAAAGAAATATAAAAGTCAGTAAATTTCATTATATTGGGTTAACAACTTGTTTTCTTTAAAAAGATTACAAAAATTGAATGCACTTGTTGAATTTACTGTTAAATAGAATATTTTTTACAAACTGACCACTCATCAATGTGCCACTGTCTTTACACTTCAGGAAATTTAATGTTTTAAAAGTTCTATGTGAAAAATAAACTTAAGAGTTGAATAGTATTTTAATGCGATGTTGTTATAAATGATGAAAGATTATTATACTTGTAAGTTGTAAGGTTTTCCAAGATTTTTTATCATCAAGTTTAATGTAATGTAACTTTAATGATATACCCTCTGCTGTATGATCACTTAGGATAGGCGTAACATACTGCAATGCGATCATTATTGTATTATTAATTTAGTATTCTGTTAAGCTAATGTAAATTACTTTCATTGGCTTATTAGGGTGATTTTGCAATAACCGACCAAATTTGCAGAGAAGTTTCAAAATAAGTAGTATAGGCAAATGATGAAAAAAACTTTAAATATAAAAAAATCTCAAACATTCTGTCCTTTTTATCTTTTAACCTAAATGCGTGGTAATTTCATTATTTTAACTGATTTTCCGCACTGTGGACGCAATCGTAAGGGTATAAAATAACCATAAAAAATAATTTTATGAAATAATTAATATCTTGGTTTATTTTCAAAATATACAAGTCCGTAAATGATTTTTTTTTACTTTATGGCGTTTTCTGCATTGCAGTATGCTTACCATAAAACATTATTTAAGAAGGCCTTACGTGTTTTTTCTGTTATATTTAACCGCATCTTTCGCAAAGTTTATCACTGTTAAAGGTTAAACAGTACAGGGCACATTTACGTGTCTTGCAGCCTGCAACATCACTATATGAGGAATTATCCTAACAATGTGATCAAGCTAAATTAGTTATGTTTCATATTTTATTAAATAAATATGTGCATTGTTTAGGCTATGTATGTAAATATTTAACAAAACACTAAATAGAATTATTAATTTAATAATTTATTGTTTTATTTATCCAATAACACTAACTTCAATAAAAGGATTATTATAGTTTGCAAAAAGCAAGTTTCATCGGTCTTTTAAGTTTATTTATTACATTATTAGCAGATTAACAGTTTATTTTTGGATTCATGGTTGATTGGTAACTGTCTGTTAATGATTCAGAGTGCAAAATCCAAAACAATGATTTTTTTATATAGGATAGGGTGACAAACGAGCACACAGTCCACCTGATGGTAAGTGGTTGCTGTGGCCCATAGATGTCTGTGGGCCACAGCAACCACTACATCCATATCATCTACATCTGTCCTTGATTACGGATCAAAATGCAGATGCGTTGTCACCCGTGAGGACTAAGATGGAATACCTCGTTTCCAGTAAAGTAAAAAGTAAAGGAGTCATTCTATATTATTCATTCATTCAGTCATTGTATATTAAATTAAGATATTTCTATTATACCTATTTTTAGAAATCTGTATTGGAGTACTGATTGTTCATAGCGTCGTTACCTAAAGCTTGGATATTTTGTTTTTCTCGCATTGATTCAGTATCTCAGTAGTGGCCACAAATAATTTGACGCATTTATTGCGAGTTCGATCACAGGACTCCAATATTATATGTTGTTTTTGGATCAACATGTACTGCATTCGTCTTTACATAATTTTCATGGCATCCGGATCTGTTTGTCATTATTTCTGAGCATTATATCTCATGCAAATGAATCAAAAAACAGTTCAATAATGATCGCGCATACACTAGCAACACTATGAGCTGGTTAACATCAGGTTCCGACAAATCTGTCAAGTCAATATGTGCGTATGTATTTGAGTGGTACTATTCACATTAGTGAGATCCCAATGAAGTTTAGACCACTACATTCACCGGATGTTCTGCCATAGCTTAATTTTTATGTTTTTAGGGCAAGGAAGAGTCCGCCGCGCTGATCTAATGCGTGTTGGTGAGCTTCACAAGTCTTTGAAATTTTTTTTCTTATTTCTCAGACATGTAGGTTCCTCACGTTTTCCTTGACCGCCGAGCACGTGGTAAATCATCACTTAAAACCGCGTGGTAAATCTCTATCTCAGCTGCCACGGCTCAGCCTTAGGAATGAGAGGAGGCCTGTGCTCAGTAGTGGGACATATATAGGCTGTAACTTTAAGTAATATTAACTATTAGCATACAGATTTGTACAACACGTATCATACTTCTGGGACCGAAATGTACCTCACCTACCCAACTCTCGACTGAGTAAATGAAGTGAAGAAGTACAAAAGTGAAGTGAGTTAAGCCAACTCAACTGCTTTGCGACAAGCTTGCAAACAAAAAACATATAGGCATGGCGTACAGAGTACAACAGAAATTAGTATTTTGTAATTTACAAGAATACCCATTGCACCATATCCTGTGGGTGTTGTATGAGTTTATAATAGGAAATCCTGAAAACATCATTGCCTCCCATGATAAAATAATATAAATATAGAAACCCTTACTTTTGTATATTCATAATTACAGCCTATATGTGTCAAACTGTAGGTATAGGTCTATACCAATATGAACAGGTCCTACAACATCTGGTGCCAAAACATCAGCATATTTCACCCTAAAAGTTGCGATGGAATCTCGGAAACGGCTCCAACGGTTTTCATAAAATTGAGTATCCAGGGGGTTTCGAGGACAATAAATCGATCTATATAGCTGGGATTCATTTTTAGAAAATGTCGTTTTGTCAGTGTTATAAGGCAATGAAAAAACTGCTACAATATAAGAAAATAAATTTTAACACTTTATTAGATCGTAATAGCTCAAGTGGATATCGGGTCGTCGTGAAAACGTAGTGCCCTGGTTTGCGTCCTGTCTTCGGTTCTCTTTTTTCCCTTTTGTTTTCAAGTTCCTTTCTTTTGTGAGAAAATTATTATTTCAAGTCTTTTGTTTAATATCCTATACTATTAAACGAGCAATTCTTGATATTATTATATTATACTTGATATATATATATATATATATATATATATATATATATATATATATATATATATATATATATATATATATATATATATATATATATATATATATATATATATATATATATATATAATCGGGATCTCGGAAACGGCTCCAACGATTTTCATAAAATTTAGTGTCCAGGGAGTTTCGGGGATAATAAATCGATCTAGCTAGGATTTATTTTTAGAAAATGTCTTTTTGTCCGTGTTTTTAGGCAATGAAAAACTGCTACAATATCGTTAGAATAAGAAGGTAAATTTTGACGGATTATTAATGATTATAAATAGCTTAATTGGTATAATGGTCGGTCACAGAATCTTAAAACCCCGGTTCGAGCCCAGACCGACCTCCGACTTTTTTTAATTTTTTTTTCAAGTTCCTTCCTTTTTTAAGAAAATCTATTTTTTCGAGCCCTTTTTTTAGTATTTTTAAAAACACGTTTTAAAAAATACTAAAAACAAAATTTAAATTAAAGTAATTGCACTCATCATTTTTTATTCAAATAACCAGTTCCGTTTTTTCTGTTATGTCGCTAAGATCGAAAAATATTATTTATATTTCATCAGTATGTAATTTGTATCTAAATATAATTTCCAAAACACAGGAATTAAAAAAAAATCGAGCGAAAAATACCGAGCAAAGCTCGGTCAACCGGGTACTTTTTTAAAAATACGAAAATTTAAATTAAACTAATTGCACTCATGATTTTTTATTCAAATAACCAGCTCAGTTTTTTCTATTATGTCAATAAGATCAAAAAATATTATTCAGGTTTCATCGGTGGGTAATTTGTATCTAAATGTAATTTCCAAAACACACGATTTCCAAAAAAATACCGAGCAAAGATCAGTCATCCAGGTACTGTCTTTTATACTGATAGCTGAGATACTTACCTGGGTAAAACTATGGACATCCGGTACTGGCGTACGGGTGTGGCAGGGGTGGCTGCAGAAGCCTCTCCTACCCTTCCCCTTGCGAAAATGTATAGTTTGAGTAATTATTTTTTTTTTCAGTTACTTCTGCAATAGTTTTGGCGCTGCGGGAAGTGCAGCCCCTTCACCCTTGTGTAGCAAATCGCAGGCACCCATGCTCAAGCGGGCGGGTGGGGGCTGCTGTCCCTCCGCGCCTACAACTCGACAAAAACACTCTAGGGATAGAGCAGACAAGACTATGAGGAGTTGGGGACGTGCTGATTCGGTTTTAAAACAGATTTAATCAATCTTATCTACAAAATCAGGTTGCCCTAAACTGCTATGATCAATAACGTAACATAAATGAAACAATGTAATGTGATTGTTTTCTGAAAAACCTCGACTGCTTTTCACTGCGACTCAATTTGTTGTATATGAACTCATCCTTAGCTACAAATAAATTATCTGGATCTGAGTGTATAACTTTTTATGTTACAAAAAACGAATTGACCTATTGGCGTTTCATTATATGCACATTTTAGTGAAATTTATTTTTATTGTAATTAATTAAAAAGACATTTCCGAAATCCTAAAACAGTATAAAAGGTTCAAGATTAAGTCTGATAAACCTAAATTGAAAATAAATTAAAAGATCAATAAGCACCAGACATCTACTTCATACTCCTAGATTAAATTGACATAGGTATTTGCATTTTGTTAAAAGCAATTTTTAGTGAAATTTGTTTTTAATGTAGTTAATTCAAAACTTATTTCCAATAATCTATTAAAAACAGTGTAAAAGGTTCAAGCTTAACTTTAAAAAGCCTCCTAAACTAAAAACATTATTAAAATCAAGTACTGGATGTCTATAGCCAACCCCTTACCTGCTGCATGTCCTTTATGATACTGATATTTATCTTGATATCATTAAGGAGCAACTTAATAAACTTGAGAGTTCAAAAGCTATTTGTTGTATACAGTTCGTATTAAATATGGACTGTTTAACAATAATAAAATAAACAAATAAAAACTTGTAATTTTTTGCAGATAATCCTAACATATGAGCTGCCGTAGCTGGACATATGAGGACGCTCAAGTTTGCTCAGCGAGCTATGGAGAGGTCTATCTCTGTGTGACAAACTTAGAAAAGAGGATACCCACAATTAAACCAGAGTGACCGACATAGCCCAATGGATTAGTAAGGTGAAGTGGCAATTCTGCCGTTGTAAGAAAAAAGGGCACAACTAACATTTTTTTTAAAAATTGAGTTATATACATATTTGGAATCAGAAAAAAAAGGCACATCTGCTCAATTTTTTGTAGTATTTTATCTTCAAGGAATTCGGAGATACAGTAGGCTCAAAAGGCACAAATGAGACTAATATTCATATTTTATAGAATGAAAAGGCACATTTATTTACCATTATATTGAAAAGGCACAAATACGTAGATGTGACTATTACTTCATACAGATTTTTACTAAAAACTACTTTGAAAAGGCACACCTACAACATAACATAAAGAAAAAGCTCAAATGCCAAATGTGCCTTGTCTACTTAATTAATGATCCATGTATGTCTCAATTAATTTACGTATAAAAGGCACAAATAACCAGTTGTGCTTTTTCTTTAAATTATTTACGATTAGGGGTGAGGAAAGGAGGTTAGGGTTTGATTGAAACGCGACAGTTGTGCCTGCGGCGTCGAAGACTCCACACTTGTCAGCAGCCTGCCCGCGCTAGGTAAGTTTATTTACGTTTTATCCATGTTAACATGTTGTTTCTAATTCAAGTAGGTACATAAATTTGTAGGTTATGCCGTGCACCTAGGTAATCTCAACAGTTACCTGTCGGTTTCTAGACAGATGTGTCAAACAAAGCCACGGTAATATTATTATTATCTAACTATGTCTACACCCGGAGGTCGAGGTGCGTAGGCATAGCCCGCGCTTCGTCCGTTTGTGTGAAGTTGGAATTGTATTAGATAATGTTACCGTGCCTTAGCTTAACACCTATGTGACATGTCATAATATTTAATGAATTAAGTAGGAATATGATCAACATATATTATCATTCATTTCACTTGTTTTTCCCTTATTTCAGATAATTTTAAAAATGCAGTCACGTGGTAAAAGATTAGTAAGCGCCGCTTTACAAAATCTAAAGCTTAGATCTGATATTGACGAACATATTCCGTCCACTAGTGGTCTACAAAACTGGTCGCCATAAATTCTGGTATCAGAATCAGATTTTGATTCAGACGATTCAGTAGCCAATAAAGATTATGAGCCACCAAAAAACCACAAAACGTACATTATTGCCGCTCAATGCTCAAAACAATCAGTGGTTAAAAACTTAAATGTGAGGGGTCATAATGAAAACTATGAACGACGTGAAGCCAATATTTTATTGGATGATTCTGGCTCCGAATCAGACGTCATTCCATGTTCTCAACCGTGTTTGGAAAAAACGATTCCAGAATCTTCAGATGGATCTACAAAAGATGAACTTACAAAAAAAAGGACATTAAGAAAGCGCAAAAGATATGATGTTGGTCTTAAAGAACGAAAGAAAATTAAAAGAGAAGAAAAAATATATACCAAATATTTTGTGAAACCCGGATGCCAAGAGAACATTTGTAAAAAAAATGTTCAACGAAATTCTCAGAGGATTACCGCAAAATTATTAATCGTAATTTCTGGAAAATGTCATGGTCGGAACAAAAACACTTTTTTTAGCTAATACTATCCAGCAAAAGCCTGCAAGACCGAAGAAAAAAGTCATGATGATGAGCATGGTAAACACTATGATCGAACTAAGTCTGTTTCGTATTTCTTATGTGATGAAAACGGTGAGAAAGTTACGGTATGTAAAATGTTTTTTCTCACAACTTTGGGTTACAAGAAAAGTAACTGTAAGGCTGTGAGGAACATTATTGACACGTACTATAAAACACAATACGCAGAGCCTATTGCTGACGGCCGAGGTCATAACCCGAACCCATCACAAATAGACAGTACAAAGATAAAAGAACATATTATGTCTTCGTCCAGTTGTGTCGCATTATATAGGATTATATATTATATATTATAGATATAGATATAGATTATAGATTATATATTAGGCAAGCGTTGTGGAAACTTAGCAACTAAGTGTTACAATCGCTATCTGAAAAAATGTGAAGATACACTCTCGAAAAATCCCAAACTATTTTGGTCGATGGTGAAAGACAAGAGGGGTGGGTCAAGTACATTTCCGACAACCATGAGCGATGGATCATCTTCCAGCTCAGATAGTTCAGTTATATGTGAAATGTTTGCTTCTTACTTTTCTTCCGTTTATAGCCTAGAGGATGATGATAGTTATGACGAATGCATGTCCAATTACCTACAATCACTAGCAAATAACAGCTTATGTCTCTCAAATCCAAAAATAGAACATGATACAATTTTAAAAAAACTCAAAGGACTAGATTGTAATAAAGGCGCAGGGCCAGACGAAATACCACCAATTTTTATAAAAGAATGTGCTTCGGAACTGATATATCCTCTAAAAGTAATTTACAACTTGTCTTTAGCATCTGGCATGTTTCCTTCAAAATGGAAAATAGCAAAAGTATTTCCCATACATAAGTCGTCAAATATCGTTTCCAATTATAGACCCATTTCAATTTTGTCAACCTTTGCCAAGGTATTTGAGTCGTTGATTTGTCATCATCTTCAACAGCACTTAAGCCTCTATATAAGTGACCATCAGCATGGGTTCTTCAGGTCTCGGTCCACTAGTACGAATTTAGTTCCTTTTACGGAATTCTTGTACGAGGCTATTGACATGGGCCACCAGGCTGATGTTATTTATACCGACTTTAGCAAAGCTTTTGACAAGGTTTCGCATAAGATTTTGATTTCTAAGTTGCGTGCCTACGGGATTTGTGGCTCGTTACTCAAATGGTTGAATTCGTATTTAGTACAAAGGACCTTCTTAGTTGCAATTAATGATTTTCAATCAAGTACTAAAACTATGGGTTCCGGTGTTCCTCAGGGTTCTCATTTGGGGCCAGTCTTATTTCTTTTTTTCATAAATGATATTAAAAATTGTTTTCTGTTTTCAAAATATTTTTTATATACTGATGACTTAAAATTTATGAGAATAATTAAGAGTGATGATGATACTAAATTATTACAAAGTGACATTGATAGACTAATCCAATGGTGCTGCAACAACAGAATGGACTTAAATACAAGTAAATGTTATCATGTTAAGTACTCCAAAAAACAAAATTTAATACATGTAAATTACTTTATTCATAATACTAAAATTAGGGAAGTAGAGACTATTCGGGATCTTGGCGTAATATATGATAAAAAATTAACTTTTGTACCCCATTTGGATAACATAATTATGAGAGCATCTAAAATGTTGGGTTTTGTCATAAGGAACTCCAAAAATATGCATTTCAAAACCAAAATATTTCTTTACAACAGTCTAGTTCGTAATATTTTAGAATATTGTAGTGTGGTCTGGAGACCACACTATGCTACACATTCATTACGTATCGAACGTGTTCAAAAGCGGTTCCTCTGGCATCTAGCATTTTCTGTTGGTAAAGCAAAAAAGCTAAGGTCCTATAATAGTAAATTGCATCATTTTAATTTAGAAACCTTAGAAAGTCGCAGAAAGTATAATGATGCAGTTTTTGTACATAAAATAGTTAATTCTACATTTAATTGCCCCAGTTTAATGGAACTTTTTAAGTTTCGTGTACCTTCGAGATTACCTCGCAGCTCTATTGCACCACTTATTCCACCATTAAGAAGAACTGTTTTGGGAAAGAATTCTCCTTATGCCAGGTTCTGCAAAGTTATTAATGGATATAGCGATCAAATCGACATACACTTTGACTCACCCAAAACATTCTCTAAATGTCTCCGTTAATGTATAAATTAATAGCGTAAATTAAAATAGATTTCTTAGTATTTTTTAAGTTTTTTATTTTTTTAGTTTATGCAGCACTAATCTTACTAATAAATATGTATTTAATTTTAGTTGAGGAACAACTTATTGCTTTTTCAGTTTTTTTTTTTAAATAAAGTTATATGCATGCGGAGTTTACCTTTAAGTAATTGTTGCACTTGTGTTAATACTTTTAAGTAATTGTATTAATTTGATGTGTTAGTGTTATCAATTGTTGGTAAACCTAATAAAGAGAAAAAAAAAATATATAGGAGAGTTCATGCACCAAACCGGAAATATTTGCCCTCGGATATCAATATCCGCATGATGTACGACAATTACTGTGAGAAAGAGCCTGAAATAAATGTGTCCTATGGATTTTATAGGAGTGTCTTAAATGAGCTTAAAATATTCTTCACAAAGCTCGGACACGAGGAATGTGAATTGTGCGAAAATTTTTCTATTCACAACCCTAACGCAGCAATAAGGCACAGGAATTGCGAAGAATGTCAAGAATATGAAGATGATCACACTAGGTACATTTCAGCGAGAAAAAAATATGAAGAGGATGTTGAAAGCTAAACGAAGCAAAAAAGTACTGACACCATAATATTTGCAGTTGATTTAGAAAAGGTAATTATGTTACCTCGCATGGAAGAATTCAAAACGGTAATGTTTTGTCCAAGGCTTATCGTTTTCAATCAGAGTTTTGTTCCTGTGGGTGACAAAAGGTTACATGGAGTTGGAAAAACACTGGGAGTCTTATGGCACGAAGCTTTTGCAGGGAGAAAAAAGGAAGACATAATTAGCTGCTTTCAAGCATTTTTCTTTGAAAACCGGGACTGCAAAAATTTGATTTTGTGGCTGGATAACTGCGCGGCCCAAAACAAAAATTGGTGCCTTTTTTCCTACTTAGTATATTTAGTCAATTCCAAGGGTGTAAATATTGAAAGTGTTGTGCTGCATTATCTGGAAGTTGGTCATACTTTTATGGCTGCCGATGAATTGCACCATAGAGTGGAGCAATCACTTAAGAAGAACAAGCGAGTGTATGACTTTGAAGATTTTTGTAAAGCTGTCGCTGATACTGGTTCAAATACTGTGGTGAAAAAAAATTACAGTCCAGGATTTTCACGATTTTGAAGACTGCTCTTCGTCGTATAAATCACAACATTCTGTGCCGCGAGCTTATTTAAGAAACATGTCTGAAATCACTTTTCAGCGTGGAAGCAATTCGATGTTCTACAAGAACAGCCATGACACTGAAGAGCATATAGAATTGGATTTCTTGAGAATTAAAAATCTTAAAATTGGCATTCCATTGCCTAAGCAGAAGCTTTTTCCACGAGGTATAACATCTGAGAGGAAATCAGCTATACTTTCCAAGCTTGGTCCACTCATGCCTGACAACAGAAGAGGTTTTTGGGAAACCCTACCCGTTAACGACAGTTCAGCTGATCTCACAGAAAATTATGAAGACTGAAATAAAAGACTATTTTTTAAATTAATATTTTAAGCAAAACTGATTATTTAATTTTCATTATACTTTTTTATAGTTATTACCAATATATTGCATTGTGATAATTCATCCAAGTGCCATGTTATGTTTGTTATAGTTACATTTAATTTTTATAATAATAATAAGCTTATACTCTATTAGAGCTTATTGTAATTATTTATTGTTTTTTATAATTATATAAAAGTTCAAATCCAAAATTTATGCTCCTAATTTCTGCCTCTATTAAGAATTAAGAATATTTTGATTTATTTTTCATGTTGTGATTTAGAGTAACTATTTTGTTGTTAGGGTCCAACTTATTTGTAAAAAGAATAAAAGTAATTAATTTTTACTTTCCTTAGGTATCTAACTAAACAAAAAGTGTAATTGAGTTTAAGTATTAGCACTTTTTGTTTCTAATTCATAAGTTCTATTTGTTAACCAAAATTGTATGTAGATGCTTATCTCTAATAATTTATAAATAACTATTTAAATATTAAGAACTTTTATTTTGTTTAAATGTTGGTGTCCTAGAAGAAGATTTGTTAAGTTTTGTTTCAGTTATTTGGATAAGCTAACCAGAAATGGCATGATAATATTTTAAATATGTTTTATAGTATATTAAACTTTCTTCACATGATTATTTGTCTTTTTTTGTAGAAAATGTTAAGTCAATTTACACTAAAAAAGGCGCAATTAGACAAATGTGTCCTTTCCTTTAGACTCAATGACCAATTTGCTTGAAATATTAAAAAGAAAGGTCACATTTGGTTAACTATGCCTTTTCTTTGTAGTAAGTGGTATTTTTAAAATATTTTTTTTAAGTTGAAAGGATTTTTTTGAATTTCTTTAATAATTAATTATATACAAAAATTAAAAAGTAAAAAATATAATAGTACGAACCTTCACGCATATATCATCAGTATTTTTTTTTCTTTTAAGCGATAGGTTTCCACACTATGAAGCAGAATATGGTAAAAACTTTAATCTCAATTATCTCAGTTTGACCAAAATGATAGATGTGCCCTTCTCTCGTACGACGGCAGAATGGACCGGCCATATAGCTTAAAGAACCGACAACCAATGGGGAAAAATGGTTCTTGAGTGGCAGCCTTGTATCGGTAGGCGTAATGTAGGGCGATCCCCAACTAGATGGAATGATAACCTGATAAGACATGCAGGAAGTCGATCGATGCAGTTGGCTCAGGACCCTACTTTGATGGCATTCCTTACGGGAGGCCTATGTTCGCAGTGGACTTGTGAAGGGTTGTAATGATGATGATGAATTGAAACATCTGTGAAATAAGGTAGAAAACAAAATAACAATACTTTTAATTATAAAACAAAATTATCTCTTTAACAATAATTATTCACTTGGATAAATTAAATTTGTTTAATACACTAACAAAAAAGTTTAATACTGGGTATTTGTTTGCTGCAGACATCATAGTTATTTTCACTACACTCAAAACATTTGAAAATACATATCCACCAATAGCTCCAAGATAACATGGTATAGGCCACTGTTGCCAAGGCATATTCCAGTCCAATGGGATCACAACAGCACCAAGCCAAGCGCCACAGACGGTCAGCAATGCATTATTAACAAGCATCTCTACTACAGTATTTCTTGAAAAATTCTTAACTCCAAATAGAAGCTGCATTGATGCTTCCACTCCAGTAAGCGCTATTAATGGAAACACTGTTAGAAGGGTGAGTAGAGTAGATAACATCAGTGTCTCATCGTGGCTTTCTAAAACCGGCGCTCCAAAAAGTATTATACCGGCAAAAAAACAAAATGTAACTCCGAGTAGAAATACAAAAGCTTTTATTATATCTCCAGCTCGATTTCTGTTTCCTTTATTCTTTTTAGTTTGAACATTGCTATTTAGATAAAACGATTTCAGCAACTCCGCGATGAAAATCAAAACCAAAACATAAAATGAAGAGCTATTTCCAATCGAGTATAAGAGACCTTTGTAAGATATCACGGTAATGATACTCGGCAAATAAATACAAGTGATTAAACTTGAAACAGCAATCTGTTTAAGCTCTAGTTGATTATTTAAGAAAAACATTTTATTTAGGTACTAACTTCACAAAATTTCTTCTTCTAATTCAACTTCATTATCAATCATCAATGAAACTTAAAAACTGATAGAAAGCACTGCCTTTCCCTATATAAATATTGTTATTGTAGTCTTTGGTTTGGCACTGTCAAAGTGCCAAACTTCTATGACTATGGCACGGTAATATTATCTATACAGTATTTTAACTCGGCCGTATCTTTCAAATAAATGCCTACAGCCGCGCGGTACGTAAACATGCGATAGGGCTGCCTGACTCCAGCATTTTTACATTTGCCTACTTTATGTTTCCATTTAGTTTTATGATTGTAAATATACTTATTTATATAAACAAATATAAATCTATAATGGCTTCTATATTACATAATATGTTCAAAACTTGTTTATAGTTGGTAAATGTACAAGCTGTAGAGTCTGTTTCAATAAAAAAAAATAGGTACTTTGTGAATTGAATAGGAAGTGTTCAATAACAATGCGTGTCGTTTTTTGATTGGTAGATTTAATTAAAAAATCATGTTTATGTTTGAATAACAAATCGGTGTTATAAATTTGCGACCAAAAATATTTGTCGGCTGAGACTTACGAAATGCTTTATTATTAAATTTTTAAATTTAAAAATCCGCTTTCTAATATAAAGCCATTGAGCTATTATGTACTGTACGTAAGTACATTATACTTCAATGTATAAAGCTTAATTAAAAATTGTTTTGGGAAACATGGACAAGGTGGAGAAAAGGAATACTATTTATTTATTCTTTTTTGTACACCACAATACAGAAACATCAATATAGTTAACACTAATTAAAGTATGTAATGTAAAAAAGTACAATAATATATACAAATAAAAATAAGTGAAAGTTATTTATAAAATATCATATAATAGATTAAATGAAAAGAGTACGAGAAAGGTAAAGTAATTTATCTAATGGCGTTCTAAATAATACGATTTAACAAGAATTTTGAAAGAGTGAAGAGATTTAGCACGACGAATATGGAGAGGTAAGGAGTTCCACAATCGCACAGCGGTTACGGTGAAGGATTTCTTTGTAATATCTTTTACTTGGTTATAGATACCAGCAGCTACTTTATAATTTATATGTTTGGTTTTAAATGAAGTTCGGAATATTTCCTCAATTTTTTTAATAAATTGCACAAAATTATCACTGCGGCACAGTCACGACTGCCTGCATGCCGAGCGCATGCCGAGATCGAGGCGCGTAGGCATAGCTCTTGCTTCGTCCGTTTGTATGAAGTTGGAATACTGTATAGATAAAATTACCGTGACTATGGCATTGTTGATTTGTTGCATTGCGTAGATGCGTAGACAGCTGACGTTGACACACACACACACAATGACAGTTTGATTTTAATGGCTTTTTTTCATTTAACTGGCTTTACGGCTCTTGGTTCTAGCAATTCTGAGCCAATCATTTCTTTCAGAATCTTAATTTTTATATATTTTTCTTGACAATATGCTGATGCGAGTCATGCGACACATTGCAAAGTTTTTGGGAGATTTTGACGACAGCGGAACCCAGCGGACAGTTGATGACGACAGCGACTCAAGTTCATAAGGCGCCCAAGCGATCAAATTAACTTGAGGTTTATATCAACATCAAAGCACTTGTTTTGTCGTTTTCTCTAATAGTTTACACGCGCAGGCACTTGATTCACAAAATCGCATCACTTCAAACCATTATTCAAGCGAAAAAACAGGAGCGACAATCCGTCGTTGGCCAAGTTCCCACCAAAACTCATTTTAAAGTGGCCCTTAACTATGGCACGAACTAAGTGGTGGACGGGGTTCAAATGCATACTATCTCAGCCACATCACGTGCAAAAGCGAAAGGCATGATGATTTACAACAAAACAAGCGCGCGTAATTTTATAAACAGACCTTTGGGAATATGGATCTCTTGAAATCTATTGAATGTATCTGTTCAAAATAAAATTATTTGCACTTTTGAACACCTAATCTATCCCTGTATGGTAACTGTTTTGCAATTTTCGTTCTTCTTATGGTATTTATTTCCGCCCGAATATGTGTTAAAATTAGTACATTTAAATATATTCTTTTTTACTTCTTGTTTCCGTACAAAGCTAGATAATGATTAGACAAATTGAAATCACTTTTTATTTTGAACGTACACCATCAAACAGTGAAGTAATCGCCAGACTACGTTTGTATGGAAGAATGAGTGGCTAGTGTACTCTTTATACAAAGGTACTCTGTGGTGTACTCTTAATGCGTAGACAGAGAAACCTATAGACAAATTGACGCCTTCTTTCGCATTCGCACACGAAAAAGATAGATTTATGCATACGTCTTGCATAGAAATGAGATAGAGCGGTGTGATTGTTTGTCCCTTTCTCCGTGCCGGTTTTTTTGTTTAGCAAACTCTACAGTTTGCTAAACAACTTTAACAGCGTAGCGATTTAAGGAGTTGGTTTAAGTGAGAAAAAAGTGTTTTGTGAGCTTAAGATTGGTGAATCTTGTTCATCTCAGTTCTTAGAACAATTAAATTTTTTATCTAAATGTGTTTAAAAGTCATAAAGATTATTGTATAACCTAAAAATTTGTTATCGTCCTTTCTCACTCAAGGCCACGCCGATCATTAGTCTATAGGTTTCTCTGTCTACGTCTTAATGGTGAATCATAGACGTATATTATAATGGCGAATGGTGATCTATGGGTGATGGTATCAAAAGACCAAAAAGTAAATTAATTTTATTGGTGTCCTTGATGGCCTCAATTTATCTATAGGTTTCTCTGTCTACCACTACACTGTAGAATGTACAAAATTAACTATTTTAAAATGCAAGTTTTTTGATTCAGCCGCAAATGTAGGCATGACACTAAGTGGCGGGAACTTGGCCGCCGACGGATTGTCGTTCCTGTTTTGTCGCTTGAATAATGGTTTGAAGTTGATTTTGATTCGTAAAAATGATGCGATTTTGTAAATTAAGTGTCTGCGCGTGTGAACTATTAGAGAAAATAATGAAACAAGTGCTTATTGTAAAGAATATATATATATATATATAGGTAAAGCCAGTTTAATAAAAAGCTAAAAATTTATCGTAGACGCTTATGACACATATTCACAAACTAATAAGAGTACTAACGTAAACATATATTTATACGTCTATGTAAAATTTGAATATTATGGAGTGTAGAAGTAAGGAGTACCAACTCCCATAGTAGAATATGTAGTTGATAAAGTAGCCATCTGTAAGCAGTTAATAACAGTTCCAAAACTATCCACAACAGCACTGGAGTAGCTACTGGGATGAAATGAACTTAGCAGTTGTCGACGGTTTGAAGAGTGCTGCTAAACTGCTCAGTAGCTCAAAATCTAAAATAATTTTATTTAGCAAATACAAGCTTGAAAAAGTCGTCTATCCCACTAATATTTTTCGGCACGTTCTTTAAAATTTAGCCCGTAGCTATAGTGGCGCCACCCTTATTTAACAGTTTTCTATTGACACTTTTTAATACACGGTCTGTACTCCTTACTTCTACACTCCATATAGAATATATAATGTACTGGCGTAAAACTGTCATACAGATATTGCTGTACTTCATGGAGGGGTACCGCTCACTTACGATAGTGATGTGCTACGCTAAGCTATGCCATGCCATAACGAACAACCACAAACTATCTAAAATCGGTTTTGAAATAAATCGAAGATATAAAAAAACACGTAATTAATATGTATTTGAATTGGCTCCCTATTTGCAAAATTTGTTCTATTAACGATACTAATTGCGTATCGGCCCTATATTGTCAGTCTTATAAGTCTGAAAAAAAATGAAAATTAAAAAATATTATTATATATAAACAAAAATTATAATAGAGCGCCCAGATATTGCCTTGGCACTGGTGTACTTTTCGAGAAAAGCCATATTTCATATTGGGATAAAGTCGTATTTCTGGACGAGACGTGGCTTAATGCAAAACACATTGTACCTAAAGCGTGGACTGATGACACGACACAATCTGTCACCAAAGTGCCCGATGGCAAAGGACAACGCAATAATTGCGCACACAGTGACGTCAAACGGTTTCATACACAATTGTTTGTTGGCTATCAAATCAACAAAAACAACAAATATCATGAAGAAATGAATTTCGAAAAGTTCAAAGTGGTTTTTAACATTATTGGAAAATCTTAATGAACCACCAAATTGCACAAAAAATCATTCATTTATCACCTTACCAAATCCCTAAATATGCTTTCCGGCTGATGTGACCTTGTCAATGAACATGACAAGTTATCGCAAGTTTTTTGTTTGTAGTTATTTTCGCAGCTGCTAGGACAAAGTTTAATCGACTACTCTGTGTGAGCCGTAGACAGAGAATGATATAGACAAATTGATATCTTTTGTCGTAGTAACGAAAAAACAACTTACGCCGATGTCGTGTAAGGAAATGAAATAGAACGATGAGATTTTTTGTTATGCTGAGCTTACCACTTTTTTCAAGGTTAGCACACTACATCGCTAAACAAAGTTTCACAGTTAACGTGTAGCGGGATATCGCCTTTTAATAAAATACAGTTTTACGAGTTTTATGTTAAGTAATTCTTTTTTATATTTTGTTGCGAACAATTAAGACTTAATATTTCAGCCATTTTTTTAAAAAAAAAACATGGTGCGGTGTAGTGTTTTAGGGCGTAAAAGTGGTAGAAGAACGAAAATGCCAGGGTTGTCTTTTCATTCGAAAGTATACCACTCTTTATCGGTTACTAGGCTTTCTGCAATATTTTATGAAATTCATATAATGTACTCTAGACGTAAATTTATCGTTAAAAAAGCACAAAAATAACAATTGTAAATTTCAACCTAAAATCTTTGGTGTTGCCAGCTTTTGTATAAACTATTCCCCACTATTATATGAAATAGTAATATGTATTCTGCAGTGTCTATTAATTAAATATCTAAAAGATTTAATAGCTTGCGGCAGTTTTCCTGAACATGGTAATTTACATCGGAATTGGATTTTAACTACAGTACGAACAGGTTGGACACCAAAACCATTATCAAGAGCTTGCAGCAGACATTTTAAGGATAAAATGTTAATTAAAAAGGAGATACTTACTCTGCTATAACCTAATGCTGTACCTATTCTGATAAATATTCAGTTTATGACATTAAGTTTCGATCCAGGTTTTTATATATGTTTAATGGTTTTTACAACTATTTAGTACAATCACCGTGTTAGTTGCAAAAATTGTTTTGTGTATTTTAGTAGCAGCAAATGACTGAGACAGGTTTCTCCTTAGACTGAATGTGATTCAAGTTTTAATAATCAATATTAATAATTGAATCTCGTTCAGAGTTTAAAATACCAAAAATTTTAAATTCAATTTTCACTAAAAAGCACATTTCTACACCTATTTTGCATTAACTAATGTTTTAAAGATAATGTAGTTTTTTTAAGAAACAAAAGCCTCTATTCCATCATCTTCCTCCATCAGTTTACATGAAGAAACACTTATGGAAATTGAAAATAATTTAAGCAGTCGTGTAAGTAAAAAATATTAAATAAAAATAATATTATTTTCCCTCCACTTAATACAGTAATTTGCAATGTACTCTACAATATTAACATAAATTACCTTCGTTATAATCTTGGTACATTAATTTATTATCAAGCCGCGTGAACATACAAATCACTTGATTTCAGATTGATCCTGCTGTTGACCTACTGCCGTCGACTACTGGTCAAAACTCAGTTGAAATAGTAAATCCTCCAATTTCTAAACAACCGTCAATAATAAGTATTACAACCAGGCAATATTGTGTCTGTAGTAACAAACTTACAGTTATTAAACGATTTTTTTAGGTTTTGGGACAGGACTACAGAGTACACTCCTCGAACGTTGCGAAAGAAACGGAAACACTCGAAAAAAACTATCATCCGAACGACTGAAAATTTAAAGTCTTCGAGAAAAAAGTAGTTGTTTATCGAAAAAGTAGCGAAATAAGAAAATATTATTGCAGAACTTAAAACAAAGCCCTTCGTAAGTGAAAAAGATAGGGACTTATTGGAATATGATGACCCTGCCAATAGAGACTTCTTGAAAAAAATGTTGAAGTGGTAGAAAATATTCATCATCTTCACTCAAATTCACTCTTTGCTTGCAATTTATAAGTCCTCGGGCTTACAAGTATGTACGACAACAATTTAATATTTTTCTGACTCATCTATCTACATTTACCACATGGTACAAAAGTGTAGATGCAAACCCAGGGCTTACAACAGAATCATTAGAATGCATAAAATTATTGTTGTGCAGTAAGCATGGATGAGAGACGTCCAATGGGATGGAACAAAATGTGTTGGTCTGTTGAACTTTGGGGTAGCTTTGGATGGTCATCATCACGCAACAAATTCATTTGAGCTCAAGCCAAAAATTGGAGACTTCATACGAATCTTGTTTTGTTTAAAGGACAATAATCAATAAAATCTTATCATTAAATAATTCTGTTGTATTATTAACTCACTAAGCCAGAACTACTCACTAAGGAAGTTATTTAGAACCACATCATCATCATCCATCCTCACCCTCATCGCAATTGATTTGAGTTTTATAGCATGTCTTCTCCTCCGCATCGCATGTCTTTACCTGTCGAAGATAATCGGTAATAGCAGTGTCTCTTTTCGGGCTTTCTTTATGTACTAGTTATGGGGTAAATTTTTCCTCAAGCTTGTAACCCTAAATATAGTGACGTATTTTTTTAGTCTCTTTTTGCGACACGCTTTGCCGGTTTTTATAGTATTCTCTGTCTACGGTGTGAGCGACGGAGGTTAGAGAACAGGAGTACGATCGCTACGTGCTAAAGCATATCCCGCCTGTCCCTGAAAATTTGTAGAATTTATAGCCGCGCTGCCGTCGGTAAGTACCTATCTGCGAAGTAATTTTTTAATTATTGACAAAAAGAAACATTATAAAATGGTGAAATACTATTAAAAATAATTCATCATCATCATCATTACAGCCTTTCACAAGTCCACTGCTGAACATAGGCCTGCCCCAAGGTATGCCACAAAGCACGGTCCTGAGCCACCTGCATCCATCGACTTCCTGCATATCTTACCAGATCGTCACTCCATCTAGTGGGGGGTCGCCCTACACTTCGTCTACCGGTACGAGGCTGCCACTCGAGAACCTTTTTCCCCAACGGTTGTCGGTTCTTCGAGCTATATGGCCGGCCCATTGCCACTTCAGCTTACTAATCCGTTGGGCTATGTCGGTCACTCTGGTTCTACTGCGTTTGCGAAAAAAATAATTAATCGATAATAATTTATAATATTTATAATGATTAAAATTATAAGAAATATAATTTATAATTTATTTATTATTAAATAATAATAAAAATTTCGTTATTTTCTTCTTTTTGTTTTCAATGACGTTATATTAATTTTAAACCAGCGCACAACAGCCCGCTTTTATTGGGACTACTTAGCGATCGCAGCGCCTCACTTATTTTATCCATATTTCTGGGACACTATTTTCTACAGCGATCGTTTTCCTGTTCTCTAACCTCCATGGTGTGAGCTCTCTATACTCTGTCAAATTAAACTTGATAATTTTGACAGCTCACTGTAGGGATGGGGTGTGTATAATTGTAAATGAATCTATTCGATTCCTATTCTCATAGAACTTGCAATCGGTAGTTGCGAATATGCTCTTCAATACTTTCGCAAGCCTAGACTTCTGACCGCGGAACAAGCCACAGTCGTGAAGCGAAATGGTTCACGACTGTGGCTTGTGCCTTTATGTAAGGAATTAATTTCTCAAATAGTAGTCATTTGTGTGAAATCGTATTCCGGCAGAATCAAATTCGACCTCCTTAGCTCTTACGAGGTCTCCTTTTCTTTATTTGCGTTGAGGGCATATTATTTTTGGAACCGGGTTTTTCATAGACTCTTTTAGTTATATTTGCCAGCGAACCCATGCTGATACCTAGTGCTTTCGCAACACGCTCACGCAAACTTTCCAATGGAAAAAGGGGTCCATCATTTTGATATCTTTCTTCAAAATAATCACTCAGGCGTACCACCAACTACCTTGATTCCCCTTTCAACAACATTCCTTTCGGCATGTATAGTTCAGTTCTATGCAATCAATTTTTAAGATGGAACGGTCGGTTGAAGCATACAAGAATATTCAACGTATTAAAAATGGAAAAACATTCAGCAAACAGAAAATTAGTGATTAACACAGGCGTCTCGTTTCTCCGCTAGGAATAATAGTGTTCTGTGGTCTCGTTGCAAGTGTTTAATAAACAACATGGCAGCGGGGGCATCTCATCAGTGTAATAATAATAATAATATTCCACAACTATCACACAACGCCATCTAGTCCCAAGCTAACCAGAGCTTGTGTTATGGGTACTAGAGACAACTGATACACATACTTATATATTTCTAAATACATAAATATTATAGATAAATTACACCCAGACACAGAACAAATAATCGTGCTCATCACACAAACATTTGTCCTGGGTGGGAATCGAACCCACGACCTCCGGCATAGCAGTCAGGGTCACTAACCACTAGACCAACAGGCCAGAAAATCTCATCAGTGTGGCCAGGACATGGATTTGCTACCATAAACAAGATGATGCGTTTTTATGCTAGTAAATTGAAAATTATGTGATAATAAATAAACGGCGAATACCGTAACAAATATCATATTAAATTATGAAATACTTTATAATGTACTTTTGTTAGTTACAATAAGCAAAAAAAAAGCCATATTATTTTTTTTAATCGATATTTTAAAATTTTCTTGCAATCACTAGTTCCATCTGTCTAGAATACAATAACATAGTGGAAAGAGAAGAGTATAATCATTTATCTAAACGTAATCGATGTGACGACACCATATAAATGAAAGGAGCAGTGCAATAAGCTACCAGTTGAACTACTTTAGCGAGACGTTCGGCTACAGTGCGAGCCAACGTTAGACGAAAACATCGAGTTACTTACATACTGTATTTATCAAATTTGTATTCGTATTTTGTGTCAGCAGTGCATACTATTGTTACATAAAATGCCTTGTCCGTTTTTGGGATCACTGAACCAAGCGTTCGTTAGGAACTATGGGTCATCACTAATGAAGCAGTACGGTAATTACTGCCCTATTATTTCTCGAGGTTTTCGCAGTTTAGGTAAAGACGAGACGAAATGCCCCTTCATTCAACAGAATAATAACTCTATATCCGAAGCACCAAAGGAGATGACCGAGGACATTGTAGAGTCAGTCCAACCATACAAGTATGAGAACTTTTTCAATGAACAAATAAGTGCTAAGAAGAGAGATTACTCCTACCGTATATTTAGAAAGGTATCGCGATTAGCTGCTGACGGTGTGTATCCCCAGGCTCTAGAAGGACAAGAAAACCGACAGGTAACTGTTTGGTGTGCCAATGATTACCTTGGAGCATCACGTCACCCTGTGGTTCAAGATGCTGCTATTTCTGCCATCAACTCTTATGGAACAGGTGCTGGAGGAACACGCAACATTGCAGGAAATTCTCAACTGACTGAAAAACTTGAAGGTGAAATTGCCAAATTGCACAATAAGCCTGCCGCTTTAATATTTAGTTCCTGTTTTGTTGCAAATGATGCAACTCTATCTACATTAGCTAGAATACTTCCTGGTTGTATAGTATACTCAGATGCAGGTAACCATGCTTCAATGATTCAAGGAATAAGAAACAGTAGAGCAACAAAACATATTTTCAAGCACAATGATCCAAAGCATCTTCGAGAATTATTATCAAAATCTCCAGCTGGTGTGCCCAAACTAGTTGTTTTTGAAACTGTACACTCTATGAGTGGAGCGATTTGTCCTCTAGAGGAAATGTGTAATATAGCACATGAATATGGAGCTTTAACATTTGTAGACGAAGTCCATGCAGTTGGTTTATATGGAAAACATGGTGCTGGTATTGGTGAAGAAAGAGGAGTGCAGCATTTGATTGATATTGTATCAGGAACTTTGGGTAAAGCATATGGGAATGTGGGTGGGTATATAGCAGGATCATCACTACTCATTGACACAATACGGTCTCTAGCACCTGGATTTATCTTTACCACTGCATTACCTCCGCCAGTGCTGGCAGGATCCTTGGCTGCCATTAGACTCCTCGCAAGTGAAGAAGGAAGAACTTTAAGATCTAAGCACCAGGCTATTGTCCGTTACTTCAAACTTTCTTTGCTTGTAGCTGGTTTGCCGCAGTTACCATCAGTGAGTCACATAGTCCCTGTTCCCATTCAAGGCGCGGATAAAGTGGCATTGGTTGCAGAATCGCTGATGAAAAGGGGGCATTATGTTCAAGCAATAAATTATCCCACCGTCGCTCGTGGTGAGGAACGTCTCCGCTTCGCCCCGGGCCCCTATCATACACCAGAAATGGTGGATAGACTTGTGACTGCATTAATAGAATCATTCCATGAGAATAACATAAGCTTTGACCAATTCATGATCAATGGAGCATGTCGTGAGTGTAGCCTGGAGTATAAAGTCGACATGATGCAAGATGAACCTTTCAAGTTTCAAGTTCAGGTTGCATAAATAAATAAATATATAAATTTCCATTGTGTCTATGTGTGCAAGCATAAGCAAAAATGACAAAAAAATTATGTTGGTTATTATAAAGTCTATCTCTATTGTTCTCTATTTATGGCTCATGGTTTTCTGATAGGGGAAATAAAAATATAAGTGTTGTACTTAATAATATCTTTTATTTTAATCCCAATATTTGATAACGCCATCCCAACCCGCTGTGAGCAGTTTACTGGGTTCGTGTGGGTGCCACAGTGCCGATATGCAGACTCCGTCGTGGGCTTTCCACTTTTTGTACAGTTTGGTAGTTTTCCAATCCCATATGTAGCATTTTCCATCAGCATCACCTGACACAAGATAACTAGAACAAAAGAATTTTTATTAAATAAAATATAAACAAAACATTTTGTAATATACTACTATTAGAAATATTTCATAGGTATTTGTATTTTACAACATAGCATAATATTATAATCCTCAGTAATAAGATTTTTGTCATAATTTGATGTAACACTGTTTTAAAATGTGTTACTACATACCATAAAAACTCGTTCTTATGAAACCTACCTTGGTTTCATAAGCAAATAAATTAAAGCAACAGAATTATAAACTAAGTTTTATTTCCAGTATTAGTGAATATTGAGCGGTTGTGGTATATTGTAAATTTTTAAGAAGACTCAAGGCATAAGAAACATACTTTGTACGCAGATCTTAATAGTAAAACCTCCCTCATAGTTTCAGTAAGTATATTACTCGCCCATAGTTTTATGTAGAGCCATGCTGCAGCTATATAATGGATGTAGCACGAAAAGGTCGGCTCGACCGGGGAAGGACCACGCTCTCACGAATAATAGCGTAAAATAGCAGTGAGTGAGTCTAGAGAACCGGATACCCCTTTTTACTGGAAATGAGGCATTCCGTTAGGGGTGACAACGCATCTGCATTTTGTTTTGAGTTCTTGTCGGGAAGATACTTCTGCCCCTCCCATTTTAGTTTTCCTTTGTTGCCTCTTAGGACTTCCGCGGGAGGAAGTGGGGTACACTCGCCCCGCCACTACACGGTCACGGACCGGTCGACACGGTTAGAAATTCGAAACCGCAATCGACTACTTTCGTGAAACACTTCTAGTTCAAGTATTGCAGCTTATTTGGCAACTACAAATAAGCTGTAATAGTTGTGCTGGGAAAGAGAATTAGTAATGTTAATGACACTGTAATTCCGGTTTCCAAATAGATAAAATGTTCACGATTTTTTTTTAATTTCCTTCACCTTACTTCACCAAATTTTCTTTCAGCGTTGGATACGGGGTATATCAGTGTTTAAAATGAGCCGTGGTAGAGTTCAGATGGTTAACGCTCGCTGTAAATATAACAGAACGCGAGTAACCCGGGTTCGATTACCGCCGGCACCAATGAAATTGTTAATTGCAATTTTAAGTGCTGATTTACCACGTGCTCTGCGGTGAAGGAAAACATCGTGATGAAACCTGCATGTCTGAGGAATAAGAAAAAAAAATATTTCGAAGACATGTGAAGTTCGCCAACACGCATTGGGGCAGCGCGGCGGACACTTCCTTACCCTAAAACCCTCTCAGAAATTAGGGGAGGCCTGTGCCCAGCAGTGGGACGTATATAGGCTGCTACTTTTCTTTAGTATATGAAACTTATTTCTTCTATCGTGCCTGACGGTTGTATCCAGAAAATTATTGTAAAGAAACATCACACTGAACTCATATTCAGTATGCAGCGCGTGTGCGAACGCAGGTGTAGTGACGTCTTCTATATAGTTTCGTATATTTACATCAGCACCAGTTGCTGCAACTGACAAGTCATGCATTTTAAAGTGACGGACGCAAACGCAAGTCACCACGACAAAATTACCTCATTTATTATGGTCATACTTTTCTAATCATTTTAACGCGTAGAAACCGGTTTACTTCGAGGCCAGTAAACAAATACTGAGGGTGTAGAGCTGTAGAGCACGGCTTCCCGAACTATTTTGGCAAGAGACCCTTTTCCAGAACGAACTGATACCTCAGACTCCCATAGCCTAATTACTTTAAAAAAGATATCTCTAGTTTTTTTCATTGTTACGAAATTCTTACCAACTTCATCATTACAGCCCTTCACAAGTCCACAGCTGAACATAGGCCTCCCCCAAGTAATTCCACAAAGCACGGTCCTGAGCCACCATCCATCCATCCATCCATCCATCGACTTCCTGCATACCTCACCAGGTCGTCACTCCATCTAGTGGGGGGTCGCCCTACACTACGCCTACCGGTACGAGGCTGCCACTCGAGAACCTTTCTTCCCCATCGGTTATCGGTTCTTCGAGCTATGGCCGGCCCATTGCCACTTCAGCTTACTTATCCGTTGGGCTATGTCAGTCACTCTGGTTTTACTGCGGATATCCTCATTTCTGAGTCTATCACGCAGAGAAACTCCGAGCATAGCCCTCTCCATAGCTCGCTGAGCGACCTTGAGCGTCCTCATACGGCCAGCAGTGAAGGACCACGTCTCAGATCCGTAAGTCATCACTGGCAACACGCACTGGTTGTACGATCTAGTTTTTAGAGATTGAGGTATACCTGATGAGAAGATATGTCGTAATTTCCCGAACGCTGCCCAGCCGAGTTGAATCCGTCGATTGACCTCGGTCGACGTTGGACTTACCTAGTCGGACTATTTGTCCCAGGTAAACGTACTCGTCAACAACTTCGAGCATAGTGCTCCCAACAACTACCGGCATAGGTGTGACATGGACATTAAACATGATCTTTGTTTTGTCCATGTTCATCTTAAGACCTATCCGTTGGGAGGCACTATTGAGGTCATTGAGCATAGTGCTTAAGTCCTCCAGCGATTCTGCCATAACGACTATATCGTCGGCAAATCGAAGGTGAGTGATGTACTCGCCATTGATGTTAATACCGTATCCTTTCCAGTCCAGTAGCTTGAAATGGTCTTCCAATACAGCGGTGAAGAGTTTCGGGGATATAACATCACCCTGTCTTACACCTCTCTGCAGTTGGATAGGTTTCGAGCTCTGGTTCTGTACTTGGATAGCCATCGTAGCCCTACTGTACAAACACTTCAGCACTTCGATATACCGACAGTCAACTTGGCACCGCTGAAGTGACTGTCGCACCGCCCAAATTTCGTCGGAATAAAAGGCTTTCTCATTGTCCACATACGCCAGGCAAAGTGACAGATTGTACTCTTCAGTCTTCTGTACAATCTGCCGCAGGGTATGTATGTGGTCTATGGTTAACCGGAAACCGGCTTGTTCGGGAGGCTGGAAGTCGTCGAGTCTGCGTGCGAGACGATTCGTAATGACCTTCGAAAACAGCACGTAGACGCGGCTCAGAAGGAATATCGGTCTGTAGTTCTTCAAGAGAGCGTTGTCGCCTTTCTTAAAGAACAAGACCACCGCACTTCTGCTCCACGCCTCTGGAGTAGTGCCACCATGGAGGACGGAATTGAAGAGCTTCTGAAGGACTTCAAGTACCGGTAATCCACCCGCTTTCAGAAGCTCCGCTGTAATTCCATCCTCGCCTGGGGCCCTGCCGTTTTTAAGGTGCAGGAGAGCCATTCTAATCTCACTTAGACTGACGTCCGGGATATCATCGGAATAGTGGCGGATAAGACTTGCTCTTGGATCGTTACTCACACTTGCGTGTGGTTCCAACGATGATGTGTACAGCTGCCCATAGAACCTCTCAATCTCACTCAAAATCTCAGGTATCCCGGAAACGATGCTGCCACATTCAGTCTTCAGCTTTAACAGTTGGCTCTTACTGGCAGACAGATCTCTGGTAAAGACTTTGGAGCCCTGATTCCGCTCGATCGCTTCTTTAATACGAGCAGTATTAAAGTTGCGTAAGTCTCGCCGCATGCGAGACTACCAACTTACCAACTTAAGGTAAGGTAAACTGGACATTATTTTTCATCAAAATTTAACAAAATAAATTAAAATTCAGTATATATCAAAAGTAATTAAAAATTACTAATACAAATTACGTAAAAATACTTTAGTAAGTAAGTGTTTTTCGAAAAAAAAAAAATAACATTAAACTCGCAAAGTAAATAAAATCAGTTTTCGTTTGTCGACCCCTGGGAAACCCATTTCGACCCCTAGAGGTCAATATCGACCACTTTGAGAATCTCTGGTGTAGAGCAAACATCATATTATGTGCTCAAAACAAATATGTAGGTATGTAAGAAAATTTCCAAATAATCCATAATCAGCGGTTAATTAACTATGCCAGTAAAATCTAATGGCTTCCCTTTTCCGATATATGATAAACTTCATAAATATCAGATCTAAATACCCAGACCAAGGACAGAGAACAGCGTCAAAGGTAGAAGATGTCTGGTAGTGCGATCTTCCACGAGGTTAAGACCAATACTCCGCAAAAATTAAAGAGGCGTTATTCAGAAGTAGGCGGATCGGGGTAATGATGAAGTAAAAACATCAAAACGAAGAGAGGAAACGGTCTGCCCAAACTATATAACTACATAGAATCTCGGGTTTTTAGAGCGCACCAAAAATTTATAATTTTAAACTGAAGGTAGCCAGTGTTTAATTATCACATTGGGACGTCAAACACCTCAGTCCCCGCGTAAAAACTAGTTTAAGTTACACTTAAAATGTGTAGTGTTCGCGTAAACATACGAGAATATCAGCAGTAGAACCAGAGTAACCGACGTAGCCCAACGGATTAGTAAACTGAAGTGGCGATGGGCCGGCCATACCTCGAGAACCGACAACCGATAGGGAGGAAAGGTTCTCCAGTGGCAGCCTCGTGCCGATGGGCGAAGTGTAGGGTGGCCCCCCACTAGATGGAGTGACAACCCGGTAAGACACGCAGGAAGTCGATGGATGCAGGTGGCTCAGGACAGAACCGTACTATGTACAGCAGTGGGTCTAAAAGGCTGTAATGATGATGATGATGAAACATAAGAAGTTTACACATTCTAGTACATTATGCTTAATGGAGTTGAATTAAATGTAATAATGTTCATTATGTTATAATTACGCGTCGGATAAAATTATAATAATCATCATTTGTTCTTGATGATACATGTGAGGCTAAAGTTCATTAACGTAAAAATGCACACAAGCATAGTTGCCAGAGAATGCCTACAGGCATTAAGTTCGCCCATTGTTATACAAAAGGTGTAACAATAAATAATAAACAGTCGGTAGAAGCAAATATATAGAATATAGAAGCAATATACCAAACAATCGCCGTTGACGAAAGTTCTTTTAGTGGCAGACTGCTTATACAGGGCTATTTTGCCATAACCGGCCAAATTTGCAGAGCAGGTTCTGAATAAATAATATAGGCAAATGGTGAAGAAAAATTAATTAAAAAATCTCAAACATTATTATTACATATATAAATTCGAAATACTTATTACCTCGCATTTTATTGCGCATGCACACTTTTGTAAGGGTCGATCGGTAGGCAAAAAAGTTGTTGCCCATAAATCACATTCAATTTATGATAATTTCAAATAAAAATAGCATTATTTACTCGAATTTTCAAAAACTGCAATAACGGTATATCATTATTTGTGTACTTATTTGAACTTAAGTTTGTTTGGCTACTCTTTGAAAAATAACCTCGTATAGAAATAAGTGTGCTCACGGTGTGATGTGAAACAAGAAGACCTGACAGAGTCTATTTGATGGTAAATGACAGTGACAAGTATCGGAATCTATGAACCTCAAAACTCGTGTATATGTTGACATTTAGATTTTAAAATATCCGTTAATACAACTTCCAAAATCTAGAATTTTGAGCTACTTTTAAATCCCCATCCCCCTTCCTCCAAATTTCAAACCAAACACTTGAAATTTCACATGTCTAATAATACCCTATACGGAGTTAAAGATCTGAGGTCCATACCACTTCCTTTAATCATAGCTATTAGCTACGGGAATATACATCGTTTATGAAATTAAAAAATTATTTGTGAATAAACCCAAAAATACGCATTGCGACTTATTTGCATAAAACGTCACGTACATTTCCTCAGGGAAAATTCCAGCCAATAAGATATTCAAATATAAAACTGGTTATCTACGTACGTACATACTTACGTATTTAATAAGAATTGGTTAGACATATTCGTAATATGAGTATGCATACGTTTTACACACATTCTATTATTTGTAGTCCATACATATAAATAAAATTAAGGACAGACAGTCTATTATAACGAAATAACTGGCTTTTCATGTCATTAAGACATTTAAGATCATTTTTAAAATGTTTGTCTTTTTGTCTGTCTGCGTGGCCGAGCTAGTCTTCGGAATGGTCGAACCGATTGTAATGAAATGTTACGATCAGATAGAAAAACAATACCAGGAGTAATCTAGGATAATTTTTTTTCGAAAAATTGAAGATTTTCTTTGAGAAATCGAAACGTTCATAAAAGAAAAGGACTTTTTAAAACCTCAAATCACATATATAACGCCACATCAACAGATCCTATACATCCGAAGAACAGATCGTATCCAACAGATCCTATCCATCCGACTAGAAGCTGGACCCTAGTAAAATCTAAATTATAACATCCGAAGAACAGATCGTATCCAACAGATCCTATCCATCCGACTAGAAGCTGGACCCTAGTAAAAACTAAATTATAAGTGGTAAAAGTGAAAAACGTGGTGGTTTGGGGGCTATTTACTAGCCCTAAATTTCAATATATGCGAGCGATGTGTTCGATCCTACCACCACCAATGAAATTGTTAATTGCAAAGTGCTGATTTACCACGTGCTCGTCGATGAAGGAAAATCGAAGAAGAAACCTACTGACCCATCGACTTAGGTACTCCTAGCAGTAGAACGAACTTACATGATATAATATAGACAGAACTTTACATAATTAAGACGAAACGAAGTTAGCATTGAGTACATGAAAAAACGGGCAGGATCGGCAAGAGACAAATAATTATACAGTTCCAGAAATATCCACTAACTGGTGATTGACTGGTATATCATTCTCTATCGGAATCCATGAAATCTTTGCTTCTTGAAGTAGTTTGTAGAAGTTAGTTCTGCGCAATCATCTAATAACGTTGACAATGTTCGACAGTGCTTTATATTCTAAAAACTATTAATATTAATTAACGACCTTCAAACCGAGGAATTGTAGAGTCGCCCCCACTTCCACCTCCTGCCGGACGTGCTTAGTTTTTTATAAATTTTCAAAAATCTCATTTTGAGGTTATGTTTTCGTAATGTTTTTGACTATAAACCTGATTTATAGGGAGTGAGAGTTGGGGGAGGAAAGCACCAGTAGCACAGATGAGGGAAGCCCGGTAGACGGAGCACCGCTACGCGGGGCTCCTACTTCTGAGTGGTTTATAAAAAAAATAACCACGAAGGGGATCGCGGGGTCGAGTGAGCGAGCGAATAGACCCCGCCATCCCCAACTTAACCTGTCCGAGTTGGGATGCCCTAAGTCCGGAGCTCGCTTCGCTCGATCTTACACTAAATAAAACACCAAAATATTAACTTTTGTAAAAAAGGATTCAGAGGGGTAGTGAAGCCGTCGAAAAACAGGCGGAGGCAGATAAAAACGTTAGGGAACACATTCAAGCTACAATAATACACTGCAGAGCACACATTTACGCAAAAAAGCAATCAACGGCGAAATGCATAAAAGTTAGTATGTCATGCAATTTGACATCACAGAGAATATAGACAGTAGAATAATGTGGCACTAGTCTTACGTCCTTGTCGCACTTATACAAAATTCTGTATGCTATTCAGCTTTCACAGCATGCATGTTTTGCCATGGTTTACGCATTTTATGTTATAATAGATTTTATTTATTTTTTCGATAACGGTGCATTACCTTTTAATGTGAGTGGTATTATTATAATCGGGGACTAAACCTCTACCAAATAAAACACCTTACTACCCCAAATTCTTGCCAAACGATTATAAATACAACCTGCTAACTTCCTAACTCAGAGCTGCTACTGAGAACTTCTTGACGGAATAACGCAACAACTGATTGTTTGGTCCGGCCGCGCTGGAACGCGACCATTAGACCAACGTGGCACTCAACTAAAAACTATAACACAAGCAAGTCATTTGTTTATTTTAAAAAAAAAAGAAGGTATATTGCATAATTAAACTACGCACGTATTTCAATGTCAGTGTCAGTTAACGATAAATAACGCTGTCTATTATACAATTTCATGATATTTTCTTTCTACTATTTCTACGTGTCCTTATCGAAAACGTGCAGTTACGATTATAATACTATTATAATACGATAATAAAAAACGTTCCATTGTTTGGAGAAGCGCGCATGATTGAAAACTATTTTAATGTGTTTGTAATGCTGGTTTCGTGGTTGTTTTGGTGGTCACTATATTAAGTCCACTTTACTTTTTCACACTTCTAACCCATTGAATATTAAAAAATGGTGCGAGTCAACTTAATAGCAACAGCTTTTCGTTTTTTTTACATAAACATAAACATTCACGCCGGTCAACCAAAAGGGGTAGGCAGATACTACGGACTTCCCTTTGGCACGATCCTGACACACCTCTTTCGCCTCCTTTACATCCATATACCCCCGTATACACGCTCGTCGGTCAAATGTACTTTTAATCTAGCCCATCTTCAATTTATCGCCACTCTGTTCTTCCTTTTTTGCGTGCCTATTTTATTTTTTATTTTAAAGACTAGTATAGATTTTGTTGTAAAGCCGAAATCGACTACAAGAGTTACTGCGTGCATGGTGAAATGCTTTTTAAACAACGTTTATCCCTTCTTCTTTTCCGGGAAAGACCACAGATGGAAATCAGCCTCTTCTGTTATAGGGAGAATTTGTCCTAACCCGTTAAATTGGAACCTGAGACTGGCGAATGCGTGGAACTTCCTTTGCCTATTTTTCTTATGTATACATTTTATAAGTTTTTTGGCGCTTCTTGTCAAAATCTTTGCTTCTTCTAACAAGGTCTCTCCGCAGAGGGGTCTTGTTATTTATTTATTTATTGCATTTACTTGCGGTTTTGTGTGATAAATTACAGCACATGCACCCAGCAAGGGTATAGTAATATGAAATAAAGCTAACTAGCTCTAATGCCTTAATTCTAATACTAATATTTATATTTATATTTTTTATACATTGCAAGTATATGTTCTATTACTATATTTAGCGATTGCGTAGCATTTCACTTTCAAAAAGTGCTTTGTAAAGCCAAAGTTGAAAAAAAAAATTGACTTTGAATAAACAAACTAGACATGCTGGTTATTTTTATTGTTTCTTATCACGGATAACCATCAACATCATCAGCCTTTAAAAGTTCACTACTAGACATGGGCTACACCCGTTGTAGGAAGGATCGTCATACTTGGCTGACGAACTGGCGATTGCACTATCCGACGGTTTGCAACTTTGCCACTTTTAAAAGATCTTAAAGTCAGCTATGTCAGTATATTTATTCGTGGTGTAATCATGCTGCAGTTGTGTTGTGGTTGTAGCACGAATAGGTCGGCTCGATCGGGAAAGGACCACGCTCTCACAGAATATCAGCGTAAAGTAGCAGCTCAATGTTACTGTGTTTCGCATGGTGAGTGTAGAGAACACTTTTTTTTGGAAACGAGGTATTCCAACTCAGTGCACAGGGGCGACAACACATCTACATTTCGATTCGTATCTAACACCACCACGCACCACATACCAAAACTTCAAATTACATTAAATTTTATTTTAAATTATTACGTTTTTAATTTAAATTATTATTTAAACAACCTTGTGTTATTGTAAGTTACTTTTTCTTAAAAGTCTGCTAACGTAGTGTGCGTGGAACCAGAAGTATTTTTTGCAAACAATGGTGTGATTATTCAGACTTTATAATTTCCTAGAATTTTTTTATACAAACAGACTATTTGAGAAAATTGTGTTTGGCGATATTTCCAGTAACTTTTATATAACAACTGGCGATCGCTTTTCTTTTTTTAAATCTTTTGCTTACTTCCCCATTGGACTGTAACCCTGCATAAATTATTATTACTTGTAAATATGTAGGTATATCATGTACGAGGTGTGTTCAAAAAGTAAGGTGACTTTATATTTTTATGAAAAACTATTTATTTATTCATCAATATTTATGTTGTCCCCTTCAAAATAATCCCCCTCAGATATAATACACTTGTGCCAACGCTTTTTCCAATCGTCAAAGCATTTCTGATAATCACTTTCTGGTATAGCCTTCAGCTCTTTCAGCGATGCAGTTTTTATCTCTTCAATCGTTGCAAATCTTCGTCCTTTCATAGGTCTCTTCAGTTTTGGGAACAGGAAAAGTCACATGGGGCCAAATCCGGTGAATATGGTGGCTGAGGCATGATTGTAGTGTTGTTTTTGGTCAAAAAACCTCTCACAAGCAACGATGAGTGAGCAGGTGCATTATCGTGATGCAAAAACCATGAATTGTTTACCCACAATTCGGGACGTTTCTTACGTATTGCTTCTCGCAAATGGCGCATAACTTCAAGGTAATACTCCTTATTGACCGTACGACCTTGTGGCAAGAACTCATGATGCACTGTGGTGCATCATGAGGGGTGTGCCCCTACAGTCGAAGAAAACTGTAAGCAAAACCTTCACATTTGATCGAACTTGGCGTGCTTTTTTTGGTCTTGGTGATTCAGTGTGCTTCCACTGGGACGATTGAGTCTTAGTTTCGACGTCATAACCGTAGGTATACCCATGTTTCGTCACCTGTTATGACCCTTTTGAGCAAATCTGGGTCGTTGTTGACATCATCCAATAGCTCTTGAGCGATTGTCATGCGACGGTTCTTTTGACGAAATTGAGCAATTTTGGAACAAATTTCGCTGACACACGTTTCATGCCCAAAATATCCGAAAAAATTTCATGGCAAGCGCCAACCGATATGCTAACATCCTCCGCAACTTCTCTGATAGTGATTCGACGATTTTCCAAAATAATTTTCTTCACTATTTCAACGTTTTCATCGGTTGTTGACGTGCTGGGGTGTCCAGAGCGAGATTCGTCATTGGCATCTTCTCGGCCATCTTGAAAGAGCTTATACCACTTATAAACGTTTTTTTTTTTACTAAGAGTAGACTCACCGTATGCCACTGTCAACATTTCAAGTGTTTTGGAGCACGTAATTCCATTTTTTACACAAAATTTGATACAAATTCTTTGATCCATTTTTTTTGATAGAAGAAAATCGCCGAGCACACCAAAGTACGTCCGACCTTTGTAACTGTCAAAAATAAACTAAACATGCTATACACTTCAAACTTGAAACATATGCTCAGGATATGTGTACCAACGCAACAAAATAAAAAAATCGAAAATCGAATGTGCGTGGCCCGCGAAATTATAAAAATTAACCTTACTTTTTGAACACACCTCGTATACATAATACCAACACCTGGTTAATAATATAATAAAAGGTAATAAGTTTTGGTAGAGACACCCTGCAGCAATATTATGGTTGTAAGTTGTAACTGGAATGGGTCGACTCGACCGGGGAAGGACAGGCTCTCAAAGAACACCAGCGTAAAATAGCAGCTTAATGCTGCTGTGCTTCTTATGGCGAGTGTAGAAAACCGGAAACTCTTTTTACAGAAAACGACGAATTCCATCTCAGTTCTCAGGGGTGACAAAGCATCTGCATTTTTATTAATTGAGGATAAGTGTAGACGGCCATTGTATCCACTTAACGAATAGGTAATGAATTGTTTTTTTAAAAAAAAACGTTATAAAATGCAATTTGCGGTTAACTGTGTAATCTATAAAACAATTAACGGTAACATAGAAATTAAGTTATAGTTATCAGATAAGGTTGCACAGTTAGATGAAAATCGATTCAAGTTTAGCGAAAGAAAAAATAATTAAAATATAGAGCGCACTGATATTTGTTTTATATCATGTGAACCCATGCAGTTCAACAGAGAAACAAACGATAGATATAAAAGATAGAACAAGATAAAAGTATAAAAGTAAGTAAAGAAGTCATATTGATATCGAAAATATTTCAAATTCAAAAATAGATGCAAGTTGAATAAGGCTACTTGGAGTGTTGCAGTGGTAAAAGGTTTAAAATATATATGATATTTTAAATTAACACCAAATGTAACGCTTAAGACGACACATCGAAAAGGCTATCGCCGTACTGATCCGAGTGAATACATAATTTCTATAAAAACTTGAAAAAACGCCGTCATAAGGTCTAAAATTGCGTGGCGCCCGCGACGATTAAAAGCGCTTAGAAATTGTCAGAATCTTGAATTATATTTTTTTTTAAATTATTGATTTAAGTAATCAAAATAATGAGCTAGTAAATTATGAATATTGCTGTTATGAATATATTTGAGTGATTCCCAAGCATATAGATTAAGGTAATTTCGTTATAATTACAACTATAGTGATTTTTTAGAGGTGTTTTCGCTAATAATTATGATCGAGTCAAAATTATACAATCGTGTTTTTGAACAATCAAATTCAAGATAAAGACATGAATTTACCTATATCAAAATTCCGCTTTCGTTAGTGGTGTCATAGTCCTATACTATTCGATGAAAGGAGGTGCATTTTTTCACAGTGTCGCCTTAACTTACAATAAATATTTTAAATTTGAGTTTGGTATGCTCCCTTTTTGCGCTGATCTGAGCAAAATAAATAATGAAAAGGTGAAGCGTCCATCTATAAAATTTGTAAAAGTAGGCGTAGATAGATATAAGCAATCATTGATGATGCATGTATTTTTACGGACACTGGAGAAGATCCATTTGCTAAAACTTTACTCGGAAGTATCATCTTACTACACTTGGGATACATCAAGTAAAAGATTTATTCCTCGAAAACGTGGATGCTAGTGCAATAACACGATGGAGTGTTTCGGAGTAGTACGAAGTGGAGAACCTACACCGTGCATACAAAAAAAAAAGTTCCTAGTTTCTTCTATTTACGTTTATTACTACCTATTATTCGTGGTCCGATATGTCAACGGATATGCCATTATGTCCATTTATGGACACTAGTTGTGTTATCATAAATATAAAAAAAGAAGTACGTAATATTTAAAAAAAATAGTTGACTGATATTAAGACAAGTAACAGTACAATATAAATATATTAATTCGAACTTCATAGTACGTCAGTAACCTTGTTAGCTGGACAAGGTTATTTATTTATTTTATTATTAAATTTATTTATTATAATTATTTCTTTAAGATTAACTATTTGTGTAGTAGTGTGTCGTTAAGGAAACATTCGAAATTTGAGATAAGAATTATAATTAAGTAAAATAATTTACTCTGTGCCCTTTGGAAGTTTACGAATATGTACTATTCGGAAACCACTATAAACAATGATTTCAAAAGGAAGGATAGGCCCATCTAAATATTTTACTCATAACTTTTTCATACAAGAAAAAGTAGCGCATCTGTCATAATACAAACGTCATATCAAAACACGATGTAACCAGGATCGGATTTCGTAGTTTGGTAAAAATGGTACAATTATCCTAATTGTACCATTTTTTTAATAGTTTGTGGTATATAGTACAGTAATAATAAGATTAGAATTAGCTCCCTTTCTGTTCAATCGATGCTCGATCGATGCATTTATGTTGCATCCTTTATTTACAACTTTAATGAGTGGCTACCACGATAAAAACTCTGTGCTCCAGAAGCAATCGGTTTGAAAACAGAATTTCAAAATATTTTATGAATGAGATTTTCAGATTCAATTAAGCATATACGATTTCTTTTGTACTCTTTTCGTTTTACACTTTATGAATATAAAATATATTAGGTACTAATATTCAAAATTTTACTTACACTAAATTCTATAGCCAAAATTAAACAGAAATAAAACCATAATAAAATAAAAACAAAAATAAAATAGTGAAAAACGAAACGTGTAGATAAACTAGACGCGTGACGCCAAAATTCCGGCATATGGGAAAAAAGAAACATGTAACATCAAACGTGATATAATTTTTTTTAAATAGTATAATTTTATTTTCCATGTACAATATTTTTGAGGGTATGAATCCAGCCCTGGCCTAATCTTGGTAACGTAACTAAACTAACTGTAAAATAAAACTTTGTAAATCCGTTTATATAATAATTTAACTATAACAAAATTAATATAAGCTTTTGTATTTACCGATGATACGATATCCCATGTTTTTTTTTTAAATCTTTGTATCGTAATTTTTCATTATTTTACCACGCAACTAGAGATATTTATGACAGGCAAGTTAGTCCTGCGCGCGCACCAATGTCGACCGATTCGTGTTGGCCCTAAACTGTAATTTTAGGGCCAGCGCACTGGTCCGTTTTAGTTGTTCGGTCGGCCCGGTCCTTACGCTAGTAATATATAAGTCGATGACTATAAATGACAAATCATTGCTATTTGTCGGATTCCTACGGCTATGTACAAGCTTTCACCATCAAGTAATGTGCTGAAAATATTTGATAGTATTACTTGTAACCAGTGACTAGATTCCTTAGTCGAAACAGTAAGAAGGCCTGATCGTGGTTACTATAAAACTGCCCTGACTGCTTCGCCTCCGCAGCCCAGCAGAGGCTTTATTATTTAACTTGAATATCTACCAAAGTGAGTGAAATTTATAGACACGATCTAGAATCTTCTGAATCTAGATCTCTCTGTTTCTGTAGTTTGTTTCAAAATAAAAAATGAAAAACTACCGACACGGAAAAAGTATTAAATAAGCTATGATAAAATGAGGATCTACATATTTGAGATATAAATAATCATCAAATTCTGCGCGAAGATGTGGAATTACTTCAATCTGAATAATGCGCTCAGTAATATAATATCCCCCTATGAGGCAATTTATGGGGGAGGCCTATGTTCAGCAGTGAAAAAGTGGGATTAATAGGCAGTAACGGTAACGGTAATGTGCTCATTGGCGAATGGAACTAACAGTGAGAGACACAATACTACCATATACAAGGTTCGGTCGCACGGCCTATTTTGTAAGATCGATTGAACACTAACACAATCTCTTATAACGCTTGCCGTAAAGAAAGACTATACTCTTTATAACAAAGATAATTTTCTTTATAAATTAATTTTTCATTGTATGCTGCACGGACCTCATTATAAAATGTTTATGGTGAATAAAAATCTACGTTGTTTCCATCAAGGCTTAATTCAATATCTTTAAAGAAATTTTATATAATTATATTCAACAGCATTGGTCAATCCAAAATTTATTCTTATAACGAAGCGTTATCGCCACTAATCTTATCACTATTTCACAGATATGTATTAATGAGAGATGTTACGGAGGTTCGATTCCGATTCCGAAAGTTCGGAACTACCGATTGATTTTGTACCTTCGATTACGATTTCGGTTCCGATTTTAATCTGAAGTTATATCGGAGGTCAATGCATATCGGCGGGGGCGGATGCCATCTGCGCGTACGAACAAGTTTATACACGTCGCGCGGGGAACCTCCCTGAAATTATTGCTTGGCAAGATCTTGTTTTCAATTTCGTGGAAGTTATTGAATTCAGACGACTTACGCAGTTTATAGTGTCGAATTATCAGTTAAGGCGGATACAGTTATTTACCGAACTATTTTGTGATGAATAATGTGTGTAATTTTATTTATTTAGACGTGCCCTTAACACATACCTATTTCTTCTGCTTTCACATACAATTTGGGTTCCGGTTCCGACAAACTATTTTTAAAAATTCTGCTTCCCTATTCGTTTCCAATATAACCACTCCCGTAACATCCCTAGCAATGCTAGGGATGTTACGGGAGTGGTTATATCGGATACCTTTATTAGATATTAATGCTAGGCTAGCATTAATATCTAATAAAGGTATCCGGTTTACCTTCACACGTGGTATCATCCGCATGCATAACGCAACTTTGCACCTAATGACACAGTAATTCAATTTTAAATGACATAACACATTAGCGAAGGCAAAGTGAATGCACCGAATGTCGGCCATATTAAATATGAATGTTCTCATGCGACTCATATGTGAAGGTAAAGTCGAATATTAAACTAAAAGGTGTGTTCGACACGTTGTGCAATAGTGCCTTAAGCTATATTTCTAGGTCACAATTATAACATCGGAAAAACAATTTAACGACTGGGTTACACGACATACCACGAGATATCGACAATGATAAAAGACGATTTACCACCGCCACCCCCAGCTCCCTCCACCATCCGAACGGGTTTCCGCCTTGTCACGGCGGTGGGGCCATTCATCTAAATTTATTTTATCGCCTTCAAAGTAGGCCCCATCGCTTGCAATACAACATCTCCAACGCTTCACCCAGTCTTACACACATTTTTCATAGGCTATTTGCGGTATGGCCTTTAGCTCATTCAGCGAATTTTTTGTTATGGCTTCTATCGACTTAAAACGTTTTCCTCGAAGTGGTAATTTTAACTTGGGAAATAAAAAAAAGTCAGACGGAGCCATATCAGGTGAATACGGGTGCTTGGTCGAGAACTTTTGTTGAATTTTTCGCTAAAAACTCTTTCACTATAATGGCTGTGTGATGGTGCATTATCATGGTGCAGCATCAATGAGTTGTGTTGCCACAAATCTGGACGTTTTCGGCGGATACTCTCACGCAACGCTTCATGACGCCTAAATAATATTCTTTATTCACTGTTTCTCATTTTGGAAGGAATTCGGAGTGAACCACACCACGGTAGTCAAAAAAAACTGTCAGCATCACCTTGATTTTGGAGCGACTTTGCCGCGGTTTTTTGGGTTTCGGCTCGTTTTCGAGACGCCATTCTGAAGACTGTTGGCTTGTTTGCATGTCGTACTCATAAACCCATGTGTCGTCGCCAGTTATTATACGTTTCATAAAGGTCGGATCCGTAGAAGCTCGGGAAACCATGTCTTCAGCGACATGCTTTCGCTGCGCTCTTTGAACAAAATTGAGCTCTTTTGGAACTAGTCGAGCGGCGACGCGTTTCATGCCTAAAATGTCAATGAGAATGTTGTGGACGGACTTAAAAGATATGTTCACCTCACTAGCCAACTCTCTCAGACTCATACGTCGATTTTCGAGCAGTAGCTTCTTGATTTTGTCGATATTTTCTTTGGTCGTAGCGGTTGAAGGTCTACCAGAACGAGGCAAGTCTACTACTACTTCTCGGCCTTCTTTAAAAGCCTTATACCATTCATAAGCCCTTGTTTTCGATATACACGATTCGCCGTAGGTATTTCGCAACATTTTTAGTGATTCACCACATGAAATATCATTCGAAACACAAAATTTAAGGCACACTCTTTGTTCAACAATATTTTCCATTGTAAAAATCGCCGAGAACTCAAAACTATGACCAACAAAAAGTGTAGTTTAAAACAAATTAAATGACAGATCCCGCTCAAACTTTGCGCGCTAAATCAGTACAGTGCTACCAACATGCAGTAAAAAAATTAGAACGATCTCTTTTACGCGGCTCTTTTTATTGACATATTCCCGATACTTTTTACACAGAGTAGTATATGGAATACTTTTTTCCAATAAAAAGGGTCTCTTGTTCTCTAAACCACCATACGAAACACATGAGAATTTAGCTGCTACTACTACCATTAAAAGTTACAGCCTATATACGTTCCACAGCTGGGCACAGGTCCCCTCCCATTTCTGAAAGGGTTTTGGTGCAACGAGATATCCGCCGCCCTGACCAATGTGTGTTGGCTGTTGGCGAACTTCACGTCTTCAAAAAATAATTAATCTTATTTCTCAGACATGCCGGTTTCCTCACGATGTTTTCCTTCACCACCGAGCATGTGGTAAATCAGCACTTTAGATTGCAATTAACAATTTCGGGGAACGAACCCGGGGTTGCTCGCGTACTTTGAAATTTACAGCGCGCGCTAACCATCTGAGCTACTACGGCTATCTTTCATTAGATTAGCTATATCATAGATATAATGTTTTTTATATTTCTATGAGCTAGATAGTCTAGCTAATCTAATAAAAGGTAGCCGTGGTATTATATTGATATTGCTTATGGATTGCTGCTCCGTGTTATTGTTAAAGGTTTGAAGTAAATTTTGATAACGTAAAGTGGTGCAATTTTGTTAATTAAATGCCTGCGAACTATTAGTGGAAACTTTGAAACAAGTGTTTCGATGGTGATGTGAACCTTAAGATGATGTGTCGTCTCCTTACTCGCCTTGAGACACCTTCGTCATCGTCTGTCCGCTAGTTCTCAAGCTGACGTTGAAATCTTTAAAAAACTTCACAATGTGATGTATCAACATATTGTGAAGAAGTTTTTAAACAAATAATTATAAAAGACTAGCTTGCCAGGCAAACGTTGTTCTGCCCTTTTCGACGACCCTTTGTCATGTCCTATTAAAAATCCATAAATTGGCAAAAAAAAAAGGAATTGTGGGTCACTCATGGGCAAAAAAAAAACTATCCTATCTCTCAAGTTGGACCAAACTGCACACGGTCTGCAAGATTAAAATCGGTTAAGTAGTTTAGGAGTCATCGCGGACAAACAACGTGACACGTAATTTATATATATATATATATATATATATATATATATATATATATATATATATATATATATTAAGATAATGTATTAAATACTTGACACTGACCAAAGTCCATTACCAAAAAAATCCTGTAACGCAAAAAAATAATGTTCAATTAAAATGTTAAGGTTGTGTATAATATTCCATATTGTGAGTTATCAACGGTCAAGCGACACTGAGAGCACTTCGGTTGGTTAGGTCAAGAGAACGAAATCTAATGAATTTTTATCGGCGTATTCAATGTCACGAGAATTTTGGTTTAGTGTCTACAATATGTTTTGTTTTTAAAAACCTTACCTAGCTCTTCTTCCGTGTCGTGGAGGCAGTTTACATACATAAATTACGCAAGAATAAACATCCAGACCCACAACAAATATTTGTAGGCAGTACCGTCTTTACCATAAGGGCATACGGGGTACGTGCCCAGGGCCGGAGGGCCCCGTCATGATAGGGCCATCGGTCATGGCCAATGCCATAAGCGAACAAGACCTAAAAAATCCAGGCTAAATATTGATTTAGCCTGTTTTTTTTTAATTTTCGACAATTTACGTATTTATAAATCTGAGATAAAAATATCATCGTTCATTTTTCTCATCATTTATCATTCGTATTGTTTAATAAAATAACACTTTAAAAGATTTAATGGCAAATGATTTATTTAATATGATAATTATTATCAACCACAAATATTAGATTTTATAGCAATGATTGTTCTTACGATCCTTATTTTTAGACAATTAAAGCCTAAATTTTAATGCAATAAATAAAAAGAATACACGTATTGATGTTGTTATAGAATATTTTCCTTTTTTGAAAGAAAGTTTAGAAAAGAAACAGTAAAGTTTACATTTTCCTAAGATATTATCGTCCCCGCAATGAAATCTGCATTGAACTAATATGTAGTTTACGTACTAGAACAGCTATCTCAAACAAAAAATGTGCGCTACTCTGTGTTCGCGCGGTTGTTTTTTATCATAGAATAAACATAGGTAGAAATGATCCGTAGGTAATGGTAGATTGTATTGTTAAATAGGTAAATTATATCAAGAACAATATTTAAATTTTGTTATTTATTTTGTATATTTTATTTGCTTATTTAATATAATATTACATAATATTATATCCCAATTACTTTTTAATTATATTTTTATCTGAATATTTTAAAAGGTATCTATGACAAATATAAAAAACATACTGAATGTATGTTTAACAAACTTATTAACATAACACTTAAATTTGAAGTAAATTTATTTAAATTAGAATAAGAGTTGTTCACAAATGCTGGGCACGCGATAGTTAAAAATGAAAGAATTTATTCCACTTTGACTTTGATGTAGAAACTGAAAATTTAGCCTAATTATAATAACTTATATATGTTTCTACAAAAAATTGTGTATAATAATATATTCGGCCTATACTTAAGTACCCACAGAAATGTATCTGAACATATTAATTTTATAATCTATATTCCATGACACGAGATGGCGTCTTAGAAATAATTTGTTTTAGTATTAATCTATAATACTTTTTTTATTGATTAAGTATCTTATTAACCGATGAAAAGTAATTCCTTGGTTTTACTGACATTTCTTGAATTATTTGTGCAATATCTAAGTACACACGACGGCATATTTTTATCAAGAGATTTTTTTTAATCAACACAACACGTGACAACTCTACAAGCGTCTAGCGAGTAGGGATGTTCGATGATCATCGATGTTAGAAATTAAAACATCGATGTTTTAACATCGATGTTGCTACATGCTAAACATCGTAACATCGATGATGCCACATGTCAAACATCGAAACATGGATGTCAATGAGCTAATAATTGATTAATAAGAACTTGTGAACAATGCGAACCCGCGAAATCAATATCAACTAATTTCATCTCCTATTATTAAAGGTTTAAAATTTTGAATAATTTAGGATTCTTAAGGGCATCAATCACCTGAAAAATATCATGATGTTGTGTCAAACTCCCTCTCAAGTGTGAACCGTAATGTCACAGTTGTCACTGCTTTCGCTTTGTTATTCTGTGGTATCATTGTCGCATGATAACTATTCTACATAAATGGATATATAAATAATGTTTTTCCCTTGCTGTCTATACACACATAATTTTGAAACAATATGAATATACACAATCCATTTATATTTAGCTGTTTTTTGAGCTAACGAGTTTATTGTTTGCTTGAAGTTTATGAAAATAAATCACTGGGTGATTGTGAGCATAGACAATTTCACTGCATAGTGCATTTTATAAACGACTGTGGATACATACTGTTTGGGCTGTCTGAGAAAAAATAGTGAACAAAGGTGACGGAAAAGTTGTCACCTATGTTTATTCTATGGTAAAAAAACAACCGCGCGAACACAGAGTAGCGCACATTTTTTGTTTGACATAGCTGTTCTAGTACGTAAGTACATATTAATTCAATGGTCATTAATGACATATTAATTGATGTTTACTAATTAACTATAATAAATATAAGATCTTAGCAGAAAAATGTTTTTGTCATTCACTATTTTTACTATCCAAAAAGGCCACAAATTCTTGTGTGCCCAAGGGCCCCGGTGTGGCCTAAGACGGCGTGGTTTGTAGGCCAACGAAATAAAAAAAAATCAAATCAAACACGAATAGTTTAAGACAAGTGCTTCTATTTGCATGTTTACATTATTCGCATATCGTACTGGTTTGATCACTATGAAGAGTGTTGAATGAAAAAATCCATCCAAGCAAAAGAAGCCTACAACGTCTTCGGCAACTTACATTATCTATAGGATAGTAAAAATAGAATAGTGGGCTTCCTTTTAAGAAATGTACTGAAGTTGTGAAGTTGTCTTTTAATAAAATATTTTTTAGTTTTATTTTCTCTCCTTTTGTAAAATAAATTAATATATACGTTTGTTTAAGTAAATTAGATTTTTATTAATAAGTTGTATTACTATATCTATACATAGACACATACCTCATAAGTACATTAATTATCATATCACATCAGATAAAATTAATTTTAAACATTAAATCTGAGTTAACACCATATGCTCAGTGTTGATTTACTCGTATATTAGTTATTTGGCAATTGTTGTAATGTAAAGCTGGATTTTTTTTTCACAAACATTAATTCTTTGAGAGGAAACTGAAGAAATTATTAACGTTGATTTTTATTATAAAGGCTGATAGCGTTATAAATTTGAATACAGATAAATTTAGCTTATTATTACAAAACCTGTTAAATTTGTCTCCTTTTGTCGACGACATACAACGCATTAGAAACAAACGGATAGACTAGGACCATCTTATTACAAAACCAATAAACCACTTATTGGCAGTCTCAGGTTTAAACTATGCATATAAGAAAAGTCCATAGCATGGATTTGCGTGTGGTGGAGCCACATTAGAGTAATATTATTGATGTAGCACGAATGGGTCAGCTCTACCGGGAAAGGACCACGTTCTCACCGAATACGTGTCAAATAGCAACTTAATGCTGCTGTGTTTCGTATGGTGGATGTAGAGAACCGTAGATCTTTTTTTCCAAAAACTTTTATCACCTTAAATCGTCTATTGAATGAAAAATACGAGAAATTCAAGAAATAATTCATGCATACGCGCGTCTTAAAACACCCAAGCCTTTAACGGAGAGGAGCGTTAAAGTTGTGAGACGGTTCGTGTTGCGATCGAGATTCATCAACCAAGCGCGGTGATAATGATATATTCTCTATATGAAGTGGTTCCTTTTTAGCAGTAGACTACTTAAGGGTTAAAAAAGAAAGAGAAAATTTCTAAACAAATTCTTAAGATATATATATACAACATGTAACATAATTAACGCACTTTGAGAAAGTAGTTCGTTCAGAATCGTTTACTGAATCGATTCCTATCCTTTTTTATATAGGTAATTTTTTATCCCAAAAATAATAAAACTACGTAAATTACAGTCACACTAAATCTGTACAGTCAAAACAAACTGAAATGGACCTTAACTTAAGGCAATAAGACTTTGTGAACGAAAAAATGAACATTATTTCAAGGAAGTTAAAGTCTTTGCGTTCGTGGATTTGTACTGTGACCACAACATTCTTCCGGAATTAGTATAACTAATTTGATATTGGGGTGTCTGAGGGTGTGCGTTAATTACGTTACATATCGTATATAAATATAAATTATTTCAATATATATATACATATATATATATATATATATATATATATATATATATATATATATATATATATATATATATATATTTACACAAGCGATTCGTTTTGGCTTTGTACAGGTGATTTCTGGACTTCGACATCAGCCCCATCTACCGGGTCCAATTGCGAATCTAAACTATCCAGGGAACGCTGCAGCTATATTATGGTTTTAGCACGATTGGGTCGGCTCGACCGGGGTAGGACCACGCTCTCAGAGACTACCAGCGTAAAATAGCAGCTTAATAGTTTCGTATGGTGTGTGTAGAGATCTGGAGGCCCTTTTTTACTGGAAACGAGGCATTTTATCTGGGTACGCTTATCTGCATTTTGATTTTTAATCGAGGATAGTCTATGGGCCGCAGCATCCACTTACTATCAGGTGGACTATGTGCCCGTTTGTCACAATTATTCTATAAAAAGATATCAAAACTGGTCTAGCCCTTCTCAAGCGATGATCTCATGCGGCATTTGATTTTTATTTATATACTAGGGGCCCCCGGACCCGGATTCGCACGGGTGCAATGTTATAATATGCATGTATTATTTATATAACCCCTCCTCTTGAATCGTTCTTTCTATTGGTGAAAACCGCATCAAAATCCGTTACGTTGTTTATGTAAGTAAATGATGTAAGCGTACAGACGACGGGAAAAGAGACTTTGTTTTATACTATGTAGAGAAGAATTAAAACAAAAATGTTATGTTTATAGATGTCATGAATTTATGTTTGGTAATAACTTTTTTTTTATATTTCAACATACATCAAAGTCATTGCTAAAGATGGCATGAACTTATGTATGACGTAAACAATATTATAATTTTTACCGTGTGTTTTTATTGTAATGTCTCAACGTCTGACGTCAACAACTTTTTTAAGAGGCAAGCAGTTAATGTGATGTTTTAAAATTGAAACACACGAGATTAAGGGCGATTACAATTCATTGTATACGTTTTATGTTAATGCGACCTTATAATACTTTATTTAAGGCGATAGATTATTCAGTTAAAGGTTTTGTGTTTCAAATGTAATGCAAATAACGATGAGGGACTGTTGATAATATGAGGTCAATACTAAAATATTCAAGTGTTTTGTTAAAACTTTTAAAACAATATCGTTAAACTTATCCATTTATTCTCCCCCATATATTGCCTCACAGGATTTGCTAGCGCAGTTTTATACTGTTATTAAGTTGTTATCGAGAAGATGCTACTGCCCACCTCCTGTTTCAGTTCTCCTGTTCTAGTCCTACTGTTGCCTCTTACATCTGGAGAATTACTTAAGATATTCGTAGTGGATTCATGAATTAGTTAAACTTATATGAAAACTAATTGGTCATACAATAAAGGCTTATGACAATGAGTTAGGATTCTAATAACCCAGTCAAGAAGATTTTAGCCTTCCTGGTAAGGAGAAAAGAAAAGCGTATCGCATTTAGAAAGCGAAGGAAGGAAATGTACGCATTTTAATATGTGTTTAGCACTTTAAAAGAAAGACGTATAATGAAAAATCTACCGTCTCAAGAAATCTTCATTTTCAGACACAAACCATCAAAAAAGTAAATATTTACAAAGCGAAGGTTTTAATGTTTTTTTTTAAACGGGCACTTATAATTTATTAAATTGAACAGATTCTATCTTTAATTTTAAATGTCTCTACTCGACCCTAAAAGAATACATTTTAAAATTTGTTTTACATTACAAAACCGCACTGTCGTGGACACTGTGACGTTATTAAAAAAAGTAGATATAGTCATTTCCAAGTAGGTTTAAATGTTCCTGTGCGTGTTGGCAAAGATATGCAGGTTTCTTTACGCTAGTTTACCCTCACTGCCGAACATGTGGTAATTCAGCATGTGTTCCGAGCTCGGGTTGCTCACATACTGTGAAACATATACGGCGAGTGGGACCCTGAGCTACAAAGGTTCTTACGAGGAGCTTGATTTTTTTAAAACTTATCACTATTACTATCGGTTTGCGAATGATCTATAATCTTAATTAAAAAGCAATCACATAATCAACTTGTCTGGGGAATTTGCGAATGCTGTGACAAAATCGACATTTAGAGTGTTGCCATCTTGCTTCAATTTACCAATGAGGTTTTTGAAGTAAAGAACCCCTTAGGTTCTTTACTTCAAAAAGTCGAATCTATTAAAAACACGTAGATTTTTTTTAACCTATGTTTTAATTCACCGCGTTCATCCATTAAATAAAGTTTGTAACACATTTATCTAGAAAATCAGTTAGTTCCACTTCTACAGTAGTTACAAGAAGCTTGATGAAAACAATCTCGTATATGTCCGTCGTGCCTGCAAATATCGAGTAACAAACATTTCATTATAAATCAGTTTTTAAGCTTTTGGTGGTCATTTACATAATAAAAGGACGGAATAAGAACGATATTTATTTTACCTTGTGGTCACGGTTACAAAATGTAACAACAACGAAAATCCAATAATAAATTGTGGCATTAAACAAGCAAAAAAAACTTAAAACGATATCAGAAAATTAAGATGTGAGATATTTGATACAGTAATCGCTAATCCCTCTGGCAGGTTCCCTATCGATCATTATGATGGATAAAGCGATAACAATATATAGTACTAGGGATCCGCCCCGTTTTCGCTCGGGTGATTTCTGCATGTTGAGAACTGTGCCATCCACCGAGTCCAATTGTGAATCTAAACCATCCAGGGACACGCACAATAAATTTCATCAAAATCTTAAATCATCAAAAGTTAAGGGCCTAGTTCAGTGACAAGCACATGCTCTGTATTATGTATATGTCGCAGCCAACTAGCTAAATCAGCCTTTCAGTTAACAGCCTAGCCTTTTTATGTTTAACTAGGGGCCTGAATGATATTCAGCCGCTGCGTCTAATACAACATAGCAACTATCTTGTAATATCAGCGACATCTTGTAATTAAGCTAGGTAGCTGCGACAGCTTGTACTATTTTTCATTAAACTTTGGAAAACGTCATCAAATTTTTTGTTTGCCGACGCCATATTGACAATTTGGAGAATTTCAGCGCTAAGTATTAGAAATTGGAACTAAATTGAAATGAACAGGCGAGGCAAGTAATGAAACGTCATCGATCCAAGTCATTTGCCTAACTGTTTGATGAAATGGCTGAGTATAATTCCGGCCACTAGTTGAACGGCGCAGTTTAGTAAAGAGGCTAGGCTGTTGATTGAACGGTTGATTAAGCTAGTTAGCTGCGACATATATAAAAAGAAGATTGTATATGGTATATTAGATCTAAACTATAATCTGTCAGTTGTAATCCTTTCAGACTGAAACCTCAGCCAGATAAATAAACAAAATAAGAAACAGTGAACAGTTAATGGGATACGATGACTCTGCAATGATGAAAATAAATGGATTAAAGTTACACAGATGTTACAAAATAACACACCAATTTCGCTGTGGTCTAATAAGTCTTTTAGCAGGTTGTATTTAATTATTTATTATTACTTTAATTAAAACGGTAAAACTAAACTACATTAATTATAGACAACATTTTCATTCTTCTCGTTCACAAAACTTCAGGCATTCCGAAAATATTACCGTCCATTAATTCACAAACAGGTCGCACTCAAGATTTGTGTCCAGGAGAGGGTAAAGTTCCATGAGCACACTGAAAACAGGCGAGTTGGCGCGCACAACCGTACGTGCCCATGGTACAGCAAAAATTTTATGTTTGCGATTACGACAATGGTTATTTGGTACAAAATATCGAGACAGTTCGGCACTCAGATCTGAAGTCTTGTAGCGATATCTAAAAAAGGCAAGATATCTTGTAGTAACAATCTGTCATACAAGAAGTTAGTCCGACGTTGTTATCACGAGATTTATCACGCGAAGGGCTAGGTGGCAGCGCTTGACCTTTAAACACACAGATACCAATTGGAACGTTTCCAAAATCCTACAAGGTGAGTGCACCAAAAGTCGGCCAAGCTAAATTAGAATACCAAAACACAACGGCTTTTCGACAATACCTGAATTGATTTAATGGAAAATCGGTCGATTTCGATTAATATTAAGCAGATTGAAAATAATAAGCGGCAAATCGAATACATTTTCACTGAGAATAAAGATTGATTTTTTTTAATATTTGACATTTGATACTGTCGCAGTTCATTTGCAAAGTATCAATTAGTTATATGTATTTAGTAATAATTAACACTCATTCAGTATAATTACATCATGGAGACGCCGTGTAAGAATTTCCACTATACCGTATCGTTGAGTCCCGTGATTCCGTGAGGCGTCGAGGTCACCGGCCCCTAGTTGATTCTTGGCACTTTATGCGCTCCGAGCATCCTGTGCCTAGTCGCGTTGTAAAGTGCCACCATAGCACTTCCCCCAACCCTTTTGTTGTAAAAGGGGTAGGCAGTGCCCCAAGTGTGGAAAGTCACTATTTTTATATATCACATTTTAGACAGGGCCGTAATTTAGATTACCTGACTGACGTAGGTAGGTCATCATGTCCGATAAGAAAAAGCCTCCCCCCCATCTAGAAAACCACCGGACCGAAAAGGTGTGTTGAAACGACCACTGGCTGTGAGGGATCTATCGAACCCGGAGCGCACTAGAATAGTGTCATCCTTTTCACAGATCCCTCAAAGAAAACCCGTCTCGCCAAGGAAAGAGCCCGCACCGAGCGTCGCGCTCACGCCGGCCGTGTCTGAGTACACGGTCGCCCCAACAGCAGCGGGCAAAGGAAACGGCAAGACGGCATACTCCTCCGGAAACTGAAGCCTCCTTGTACGAGAAGAGGCAACGGATTGGCTCCCAATTATCTTCCGATGAAGCACCAGCTACATCGGAAGAAGACGAAGATTACCACCAGGTGACCACAAAGAAGGTGCTAAGATCGCCACCCAGGTCACCTTCTCCACCGCAACCCCCCCTCCGCTCCATATCACCGGATCGACGAAGCCATGATTCGGCCCAGTATGAGCAGGGGGGCGAGGAATCCTATAGTTGGGGGTCAACCACGTATGCCACCCTCGTAGCATCCGCCGGCCGATCATCGCCGGTGGCAACAACCAATCCGTCCGGGCTCCCGCAGGACGATGGCCAAAGGCCATCTACCAGCTATGCCCATGTGGTAGCTGCACCAGCAGTACCACGACCACCACCGGCGGCAGTGCCTACTGAGAAGCCTGCCGACCAGGAGAAAGGCCGTTACCCACCCATAGTGGCTGAATGCCTACCGGACTGGACGAGGCATTTTAAGGAGCTCAACAAAATGTTGGGCCACCCCATAAATGCCCGTGCGTTCGGGAAAGGCGTACGATTCACACCGCAAAGCGCGAACGAATTCCGCACAGTACAGCGGTATATGGTAGAACTAACCAAGAAGACACCAACATTGTCGTGGTACTGCTACACCCCGGAGGAGGACAAGCCCACTAAAGTGGGCATCCGGGGTCTACCAATGGGCACGGATACCCAAGCAATAGAGGAGGCCATAAGGGCAAAAGGCTTCCCAATAAAATACGTAAAGGCAATACCACCTCGTAGGAGCAGCCCTGGCTGCATCTACTTTGCCCAATTGGACCACTTGAGCCTAGAGCAGCTCCAGGATCTTTACAACATCGACGAACTCATTGAAATAATACTCGTTTTTACGGAATTTATCGCGTATATTTAACTTTTTAATACCCGACGTTTCGAGAGCTTTACAGCACCCATGGTCACGGGAAGGACTGAGATGTTTAACGTCCAGATGTCATAGTTAACCGCGGTTACCATAGATTAATCTATGGTAATAAATTAATCTATGGTAATAAATTAATCTATGGTAACCGCGGTTAACTATGACATCTGGACGTTAAACATCTCAGTCCTTCCCGTGACCATGGTGGCTGTAAAGCTCTCGAAACGTCGGGTATTAAAAAGTTAAATATACGCGATAAATTCCGTAAAAACGAGTATTATTTCAATGTGTAGTGTTCGCGTAAATATAAGAAATCATTATCGACGAACTCCTCCATATGAGAGGGGTCGTCATCGAGGCCTGGCAAAGAAAAGCAGGACCAGCCCAATGCCACCGATGCCAGGCCTTCGGGCACGCCTCTGCCAACTGCTTCAGGCCAGTGATATGCGTGCGCTGTGCCGGGGAGCACATTGCAAGCCTTTGCCCTCGGGGTAGAGAGGAAGAACCGAAATGTGCCAAATGTGGTAAAAACCACACGGCAAATGACCGCCGCTGCCCAGCCCTGAGGAGGACTGCTAGGAGGCAGGGAATAACCTTGCCGGGACTACTCCCGGAGGCTCCTAAAAAGGCCGCCCAGAGTCGCCCGAAAGCTGTTACTATTCAGCAACACGGGTGGACGACCATCACGGGGAAGGGCAGGCAACTATCCCCCCCCCCACCCGTAACATCCCAGGAAACGGTGGAACCCACAACGACCAGGGCAACCACCGGGGCGACTCTACAGCCTCTCGCCAATCCTGCCACAGAAAGGCAACCCTCCAAAAAGAGGAGGCGGGAGAGAAGTAGGAAGAAGTCGCAGCCTCCTCAGGCTGTCACCTCTACCCCGACACCAACCGTACCAGTAGCCTCGCAAAAAGCGCAGATTACTCGGGAGACAACCAGAAGCGTGGGTAGAGTGCCAGAAAGGGCACTATCCGAACATAGAGCCCGCTCTACTGGCAGAGCGCACTCTGCCCACAAGCAAAGAGAGCAAAACCAGGAGCCCCAACACCCGAGACAATTGCCAACGCCTTCTTATAGGAAAACACCATCCACCGGCCTCGAAACAGCAGATGCAATCCAACGTCTGGTTGGTATTGCCATCGAGGTCGGCACACAAGTCCTGGCAGACATAAGAGCCGGGACAGATCCAGTGACAGCGATAATGAAGGCGCTGGCAAACCTTCTAGCCCGGCACTACGGAGGAGAGTAATCTGCGCCTCCTCTATTGGAACCCGGACAGAATACAGCAGAAGCTGCATGAACTCCGCACAGTCGCCCAGCAACAGGATTTGCACATCATTTTGCTGGGAGAGACGAAGCTGAATCCAAAGACGCATATAAAGCTGCCGAAATACCATATCTACAGGAGGGACGAGGTCACTGCTCAAGGGGCCGCCTATAGAGGGACGGCGGTCCTAGTGAGGAGGGACATCGACCATCAAGAGCTGGAACTACCACCTTACCAGACTATGCGCTCTATCGGCATAAGAATGGAGGCGGCGGGCGAGGAACTTAGGATCTACGCAGCATACCGCCCGCCAGGGACTCCATTCTGCTCCTCAGACATCCGGACGGTGATGGAAGGCGATACACCCACAATCATCGCCGGGGACCTAAACGCTAAACACCCGGCGTGGGGGTCCAGAGTGATCACCCCGCCGGGTCTTGAACTATACGACGACGCTGAAAAGAACTTGTACGACGTTTTAGGTCCCGAGGAACCAACGCACGTTCCTACCGATCCTCGGAGGCATCCGGATGTGTTAGACATCGTGCTCACTAGGAACGTCAACTACCCGATAGTGGTAGAAGTGCTGTATGACCTTTCCTCACAGCACCTCCCGTTACTGATAACCCTTGGCCTGAAGGCGGTGACTACGCCGCCCAGAGCGTTTAAGACACGTGTCGACTGGAGGCTCTACTGTCAACATCTGCAGCAGAGACCTCCAGCACACCAGCCGATAAGTACAGCGGACGACGTAGAGGCCGCTGCAACTAGAATCACCAATAACATCAAGGAGGCCCTTCACGCGGCCTCTACGATCGTCCCGATCACAGCTAGGCGCGACGATCTGCCGTGTGAGATATGCGTGCAGATCAGGCGCAAGAGAGCGTTGAGAAAGCTCTGGGCGCGTACTCGCTGCCCTAGACTAAAGACCCAGCTTAACACCATCTCGGAGGAACTGTCGGTTGCAGTCCAGACCTTCAGAGGCGACGCTTGGGATCGGCGCATCAGGAAGGCAGAAGAGCAAGATGCGTCGCTCTATAAACTGAACCGACAGTTGACCAAAACTAAACCTCCCGTTTGCCCGCTGACCAACAACGCGGGCAAACGTTGCTACCATGCCAAGGGCAGAGCGGATATCCTAGTCGAGCACTTCGAGGAGCAATTTATGCCGAATCCAGCAAGTGCGGAGTTCATGGAGCTTCATGCCCGGAAGGAAAGTCGCGTACAGGAGTTCCTGTCGTCGCCCGCGCCGCCTCTTGCAGGAGAGTGGTTCATCTCCCCCGCTGAACTGCGGAGGACAGTAACCCGCCTGCAACCGAGGAAGGCGCCGGGGCACGACGGGATTACCAACGCTACACTCCGACAGCTGCCCAATAGAGTCATAGTAGAGCTTGGTCGACTCTACAATGGGATATTGCGGACATCCCACTTCCCGGAGGACTGGAAAAAAGGCAAAATCATCGTCTTGCCGAAACCCGGGAAGGACAGGCGTAGAGCTGCCAGCTACAGGCCGATCACGCTATTACCACTCATAGCTAAACTGTTTGAAAGATTGCTGCTGAGACGTCTCCGTCCGTGCATCCAACTTCGGGCGGAGCAGCACGGATTCAGGAGGGGTCACTCTACAGTCACACAACTGACTAGAGTGCTGCACCTGCTTGCGGCTGAATACAATCGTAGCCGCATATCGTTGGGCGTCTTCCTCGATATCGAGAAGGCGTTCGACCGGGTGTGGCACATAGGATTATTATATAAACTGGAAGAACAGACCAGTGTCCCTCCAGCTATGTTGCGGTTAATGGCGTCTTTCCTGGAAGACAGGAAGTTCTACGTCTGCGTAGAGGACGCCGAGTCCGCAACAAGGACCATCAGAGCCGGCGTTCCACAGGGCAGCTGTTTGTCACCAGTCCTGTACGCGGCTTACACCAACGACATACCTACACTGGCAGGCAGGCTCCAAGAGTGGGAGGACGACGTCGAGCTGGCGCTATACGCGGACGATAGCGCCTATTTCACTTCGTCCAGAAGAGCCCACATAGCCACTGCCAAGATGCAACGTCTGCTGGACCTGCTGCCACCATGGCTGGATGAGTGGAGGATGGTCGTCAACGTTGGTAAGACGACCGCTCTGCTCACTCGCCGTCTCAGGAAGTTTCCACCTCCGCTGACCCTCAACGGCCAGAAGATTGCGTACCAGAAGGCTGTAACTTACCTTGGGTGCAGGATCTACAGGACGCCGCGCATGACCGCGCACGTCGACTTCGTCGTCCGCCGGGCCCGATGTGCGCGGGCGACGCTCTTGCCGGTCCTAGCATCCAAGCTGCCTATAAAAACTAAGCTCCGGATATACAAGATGTATATCCGGACCATCATCACTTACGCTGCACCGGCCTGGTACGCACTTCTGAGCGACCCTCTGAGGTGGCGACTGCAGGCCCAGCAGAATCTGACATTAAGGACGATTGTCGGAGCAGGTCGCTACGTCCGGAACGACGTAATAGTGGCGGACTTGAAGATCGAGAACATCACCGACTTCGTGGCTCGGCTAGCGCGCGGCATGTTTGACCGCGCCGATAACGGGCCACATGAACACCTCAACGGCTTTGCGCCGTTGCACACCCGGCCACCGGACGGGCGACCTCTTCCAAGAGAACTCCTCTCTATATGTGATTAGAGAGTTGAGTAACAACCCACAATGCCGCTGAAAGGCCAACTTTGACTTTTATTTGGATAACCTCTTTTTTCCCGTAATTAACCAATTACGGGAAAAACATCACCGATTGCGGACTAATCCGGAACTATTATATTATGCCTAAATAGGCTATAAAGACTGGCCCATAGTGATGGGCCATGAGGAACATCCGGGCAATAGGCTCGATACCTGCATTGTCCTTCGGGACATTGTAGACGACATCACATAGCCATCGACTTCCTGCATGTATCACCAGGTCGTCACTCCATCCAGTGGGGGGTCGCCCTACACTACACCTACCGGTACGAGGCTGCCACTCGAGAACCTTTCTTCCCCATTGGTTATCGGTTCTTCGAGCTATATGGCCGGCCCATTGCCACTTCAGCTAACTAATCCGTTGGTCTATGTCGGTCACTCTGGTTTTACTGTGGATATCCTCATTTCTGAGTCTATCACGCAGAGAAACTCCGAGCATAGCCCTATCCATAGCTCGCTGAGCGACCTTGAGCGTCCTCATACGGCCAGCAGTGAAGGACCACGTCTCTGATCTGTAAGTCATCACTGGCGAAACGCACTGGTTGTACACTTTAGTTTTCAGAGATTGAGGTATACCTGACAAGAAGATGTGTCGTAATTATCGTCGTATTAATAAATGTACCTAAAACAGATTTAGAGATTGTGGAGTTTGAGGTTAAACTCAACATTGCTTCTGAATAGTGACTTTAGTTTTCAGGATACTGTGAGCTCTATCTGCAAAGACAAGACTGAACAAAACCGTTTAAAAGCTTCAGCTTTAACTACGCACTATCAACTTGGGCTAGCTGAAGGTAGCCCAGGTTAATGGTGACATCAGTGCGTCTAACTCCTGTGTCTTTCGTAACCACAGGTGCAGCTAAGTACTGCCAACGTAGGGAAAATAAAATAAGTATATTAAAGCGATAAAAGTAAAATTATTTTAATTCCAAGGTTTTGATATTTTAAATAAAATAATATGTAATATAAACACTCACACCAATCACTTAAAGGGGTAGGCAGAGACTACGGACGCCCATTTGGCACGATCCTGACACACCTCTCTCGCCTCCTTTACATCCAAATGTCTACGCATACACGCTCGTCGGTTAATGGTGCTCCTAACATAGCCCATTTTTAATATATCGCTAATTTTGTCAATAAACCTTCGTCTAGGTCTAGGGGGTCCCTTTGTTCCCGACTGTACCGTTCAAATCTGCAATATAAATTTGCTTTGTCACCCTTTACTCGTTCAGTCTTCCTAATTGACCAAACCTATTTTTATAAATGGATTCATAACAGATTTCAAAAGAAATACGAGGTTAAGTACGGATCCATAATCACTGAGAGATAAATGCTACGACGTAAACGTAACCAAAGCGAAGCAAAAGCAACTATAAAGATAACAATTTGATTTGGCGCGTTTATCATCGTCGCGACGGAGTCTATAGCGACACGTAGGACGTCCGAGATATAATTGGATCGATATTTTTTATATAACTTGTGTGTGTTTGATTGATTGGTGTTCTCGAAAAATTCCGTTACAATCTATTAAAGCCCACTGCTGAACATAGGCCTCCCCCATATATTGCCTCATAAGAGATATTTGGCATAGTTGCCACACTTGGCGAGCGGGTTGGCAATCACAGTTTTTTATTTTTAGCCGTTATAAGGAAGATGCTGCCCAGCTCCAGATTTATTTCCCTCCGTCGCCTCTTACGACACTCACGGGATGATAGATGGTAGTGGATATTCTCACACTCAATAGTACCTACTCAATTGTTATACCAAATAGCAGTGCGACTGTGTTCCAGTCTGTAGAGAATAGCGAACCAGTATAATTGCAGGCTGTGAGACATTCCATCTTAGCCCTCAGAGGTGACCACGCATCTGTAGCTTCTTCGTTTGAAGCTGGCTGCAGGTGTCCATGGATCCACTTACCATCAGGACTAAAGTTCGTTTGTCACCTATGTTTTACAAAAAATAGACTGCAGGTTAACATTTTGATAAGCAAAAATACTATTCGAAGAGGTAATCGATACTCCTGCAGCAGACTTCTGTAGTAAGGGCGTCAACAAACCGTAAAAATGTACGAATACTTAAGGCAAATTTATATTTTCATTAATTAAAGTTTTTTTATATTTCATTTTTCCCAAACAAAGCGAATCCTATACCTTTAAACGAGCAATTCTTGTATATATACATATAATTGGAGTCTCGGAAACGGCTCCAACGATTTTCATAAAATTTAGTGTCCGAGAGTTTCGGGGGCAATAAATCTATCTAGGTAAGATTTATTTTTAGAAAATATCCTTTTGTCCGTGTTTTCAGGCAATAAAAAAACTGCTACAATATAAGAATGTAAATTTAACAATTCACTAACGATCGTAATAGCTCAGATGAGATGTCGGTCGGGCTTGATATCGGAGTTTCGTAGTTCGCGTCCTGTCTCTGGTCTGGCTTTTTTCCTTTTTTTTTCAAATTCCCTTCTTTTGTGAGAAAATCTAGCCTTCATCTAGAAATTCAAGCCCTTTTTTAGTATTTTTTAAAAATACGAAAATTTTAATAAAACTAATTGCACTCATGATTTTTTATTCAAATAACCAGTTCAGTTTTTTCTATTCTGTCAATAAGATCAAAAAATATTATTTATGTTTCATCAGTATGCAATTTATAAATGCAATTTAAAAAAAACGGAGCAAAGCTCGGTCATCCGGGTACTATTTATAATTTCTTAAATATCTATGGCCTTACATAGTATAATCGTAGATAAGAGCTCATTTAAATTAAATATTTCTTGTCTACACCTTTACTAATATTTTTTTGTTATATTAGCACTTTTATGTCACGTTTCTATTGTCACTTAGTGAAAAGAGAGTAAGCAAGTTTAAGCATTTCTAAAGTTGACGTAGATTTTAATCAAATCAAATAGTTTTTATTAACTTGCTTTCGTGTATATGTACGTTCGGGTCGAATTTAGTAATTAATTGATTTTGAACTAATTTCGCAATGAGCTGACTTGAAAATTTTAACATAACACAGAATCAGATGACAATGTTTGGATGACAATATGAAAAAAAAACGATAAAAAAACAAAAAAAAATTCAGAGTTAATTCATTAGTAAAGCGGCTAATAATAATTAAAGTAGGTACAGGTTGTACAAAATACTAATTATAAGATATTTTTTTAACCTAATTCTTAATTTCAACACTTGATAACCTTATAATATAAACATTGTGTTACGTTATATACTTGAGAAATGTTTTTATATAATTACCCTTTTTCTTATAAAACTATATTCGTATAAACATTATACGAATATAGTTTTATAAGAAAAAGGGTAGTTAAATCGAAAGACTATAATATGGGTTTCAAAATCAAAATATTTATTTTAATTTTGTGTTATATACTTGGCTATTATGTTTACTTATTAAGATATTTATCTTATACTATTACCCATATAGTAGTATATATATAGTATTGGACTAATTCACATTCAAATTTATTGCACGCCCCACAACGCGCGAGCGTGTGGGAGTGCTGTACTCTCGACATGCCGCTATGTGACGATTTTGCAGTATTTTTATATTATTAGTATGTCTGAATTTAGACACTAAATCAATAAAAGGGGATGTTTTGTAATCTAGAAATACCAAATAAAGATATATCGTATTTTTTTATTAATTCGTTTAGTTATATTTTCATAAAATGGAATTAAAAAATTATTAGTACGGCTATCAGTTAGTCTGACTTGTCTTTATGTTTCAGAAAAATATACGCAACGAAAGTTATATAACTATAAGACGGACATTAGACAATGCCCTTCATTGTAATTAAATAATAAGTATCCATTTAGAATAGCTTCATGGAAATAGTTATATAAGACGGACATTAGACAATGCCCGTCATTGTAATTAGATAACAAGTATTTTCGTGGAACTACAGCTATCAGAGGGACATAAGACAAGAGCTTTTATTATAAGTAGATAATAAGTATTCAGTTAAAATAGCTTCCTGTTATCTGCAATAACAGCAAGCATTAAGATTACTATTGACCATTGTTCTCACATCATATGACCATTGTTCTCACATCATATATATTGTATCTTAAAACCTGAATAAAATTAGTCTTAACCTGAACTTCAGAGTGAGCACTTGTGCTCCTCTTGCTTTTTAAAAAGCCTTTCGCCTTCGCTCACAACCTAACTGGCGCAGTCGGTACGTCGCGTTCATCGGTTCCAGTGGAGAATTCCTTAATACCTTGTTCCGTGACGTGCATCAAGAACCTACCGTGAGCAGCAGCAGGCATCGGCGGCAGGCAGCAGAATCCAGCAGAAGTCAGGAAGATTCACCAAAAATTAACAGCCTCTCATCGGCTATGCTCGTGGGGTAAGCATTTATTCTGATTATTCCCGAGACTCCTTTCACTATCCCGGACATACTAACAGTGACACAACTTTTGTGGTGTTTTCTAGTGTCTAGGGACCAATAGTAGTATAAATACTTAAAACACTCGCTAGGTGCTTCTACCCATTGTTCACTTCTTGTTTTTTGATAAAAATGGCAAACGATAAGAAGGTACATGAAGAAAAACCTGGTATTGATGAAAAGCCGGTACCTACCGACTATTCAACGTTCTCAAGACTATTGCCCAGTTACCATGGGAACAAGAGGACGTTAGCATTCTACATCGAAGGTGTCGAGAATGCTCTGGAGCTAATTACTAATAGAGACGACGAATGCATTGCTTGTCTCATTAGAAACAAATTAACAGGAAAAGCTGTCGAAGCTTTGTCCGAGAACCCTGGCACAAAAACTTGGCCAAACATAAAATCGGTTCTCCAAAAAAAATTTGGCGAATTTCGCACCGAAATTCAATTAGTGCAGGAATTAATGAACATCACTAGAGATAACAGTTCAATAGATGCGTTCGGTGATAGAATCAGACTCTTAATGAGCACATTAATATCAACTGATCCAAGCAAAAGAGTTTACTATGAGCAGATGGCTTTAGAAACCTTTCTAGATAAACTTAACCCAATAACCGCGATACTTATAAAGTTAAAAAGTGTGGAAAATTTAGATCAAGCCATAACGGTAGCAAAACAGGAGGAGGTAAAACTCAGAACTAGGCGTGCACAACAAAACAAATCAAGCACATACAAAACCTCCACAAACAATAAAACAACAAAATCAGGTACTTTCCAAAAGAAAGACGGATTCAATAAAAATAAAAGCCCGCAAAACAATACAGAATCGGTAAAGAAACTACACTGTCAAAGCGAAACAAATGATGATGAAGACAATCAGTCATCATCAGAGCAGGACACCGAGGAAAATATCTCCGAGGAGGTCCAAGATGAAAATTTTCTCCTAGATTTGGAAAATCAACTGAAAATATAGTCTTTATGAATAACATACAAAACTATAACCGACTTCCCTACATATTCATAGAAGAGTTAGGCGGCAGATTTCTTTTAGATACAGGAGCTTCACAATCATTAATACATCCGCGAATTCTGAAGGAAAAGAAAAACCTTAACATTAAAATAAAAAACGAAACACATTTCATTAAAACAGCGCACGCAACATCGAAACATAAACAAGTAGCATACATAAAACTTCCAGAAAAATTATTTAACGATGATATTACACACAAGTTTTTAGTTTTTAACTTTGATTCGGATTTTGTAGGACTATTAGGATTAGATTTACTCGTTCCACTAAACTGCAAAATAGACATAAAAAATATGGTACTTCGGACAAATAAAGCCAATATACCCATAAGGGACGACATAAAATCATACAGCAAAATAGCACCCAGATGTGAACAAGTAATTAATTTACTATGTAACTATAAAGAAGGAGAATATTTTTCCGATAAAAAAACAACAAAAAACGGATTAATATTCCCACCAGCACTAATATCAGTAAAAGAAGGAAACACATTAATGACAGTAATAAACACATCCGATAAAGAAATTAATTTTAAAAACAGTAGCCCACTACATTTCCAACCTTTAAAAATAAAAAATAAAATTCAAAAAGACACGGATAACAAGATCACGAAAATAGAAAACAAGAAAGACAAAATACTAAAACAAAATCTAGACAGATTAAGAACAAGTCACATGAACCCGGAGGAAGAGCGTGAAATTAGGAAACTCTGTTACAACTACCGCGACATCTTCCATTGCGAGGAAATACCATTAACTTTCACTCACAAAATAAAACACCAACTAAGACTCACGGATAATAAACCCATCTATGTGCGTAACTATAGACAGGCACCAAAACAAAAAGAGGAGATCAAAAAACAAATTAATCAGCTCTTAGAAAACAATATTATACAGGAAAGCAACTCCCCTTGGTCTTGCCCAGTACACATAGTACCAAAAAAAGTCGATGCTTCAGGAGAACAGAAGTATAGACTAGTGATTGATTACAGAAAACTAAACGACAAAACAATAGAAGATAAATACCCTCTACCCAACATAGATGACATATTAGATAAATTAGGTCGAGCACAGTATTTTACCACATTAGATTTAGCCTCTGGCTATCATCAAGTCGAAATGCACCCAGAAGACGTCGAAAAAACAGCATTCACTATCGATCGCGGACATTATGAGTTTCTCAGGATGCCATTCGGTTTAAAAAACGCATCAAGTACTTTCCAAAAATTGATGGATTCAGTATTGCGAGGACTAGGTAACGTATTAACGTACCTAGATGACGTAATTATATATTCCACATCCCTACAGGAACATCTTCACAAATGCAAACAAGTTTTCGACAGATTCAGAACACATAATCTCAAAATACAATTAAACAAATCAGAATTCCTACAAAAACAAGTTAAATTCCTAGGTCATACACTAACAGATAAAGGCCTTCAGCCAAACGAAGATAAAATCGCAGCGGTTAAAAACTTCCCAATACCCAAAACACAGAAGGAAATCAAATCATTCCTCGGGCTAGTGGGATACTACAGAAAGTTCATCCAGGATTTTGCAAAGCTAACTAAACCATTAACAAAGTGTCTAAAAAAAGGTAGCAAAATTGAATTAACAAAAGAATACACACAAGCATTCGAGAAATGCAAACAAGTACTCATTAATGCACCAATACTACAATATCCAGATTTCGAAAAACCTTTTATTCTCACTACAGACGCATCAGACGTAGCAATAGGCGCAGTATTATCTCAAGGACAATTAGGGTCAGACAAACCAGTAGCATACGCATCACGCACACTATCAGACACAGAAACAAGATACTCTACAATAGAGAAGGAATTATTGAGCATCGTATGGGCAATCAAGTATTTCCGCCCTTACTTATATGGAAAGAAATTTACTATTTACACTGACCACCGCCCACTCACATGGATCATGTCCATCAAAGATCCAAACTCTAAACTTACGCGCTGGCGTCTAAGATTAGCAGAATACAATTATGATGTCCAATATAAAAAAGGCAAAGCCAATACAAACGCTGATGCACTATCAAGAATTCAAACGGTGCACCACAACAAAATAAATGATAATCCTGACACAGACAAACCTCAACCTAGCACTTCGCACGACGATTTAGACATAGCCAACATAGATATTAGAACGTTATTAGATATGCCTATCACTCCCGACATAAAAAACCAATCACAGGAAAACCAAACACCAACGTCAGTAACACCTCAAATCACAGATAATAATCAGGAAACGACAGTGATTGACGAAATACCAGAAATAGATGACGCAATTGATAGACAACTAAAACAACTACACATACGAAAAACACCAGGAGACACATACAGAGTCGACGATAGATCAAAAGGAAAAACTATTATCAAAGACGTCTGGATTCCAATCAACAATACAAAAGACCAAATAATATCATTCCTAAAAGAACACACAATCCCAGACAGAATTTTTCATTGTTTCTTTCATCACGAAGAATACTATAAATTATTCTGTGAAGTATATAAATCAGTATTTAATAATCGTGGACCAAAATTAATTAGATGCAAAAGTAGAGTCACATTAATAGAAAATATTTCCGAACAAATTGACCTAATAAGGAAATACCATGAAGGAAAAACAATACACAGAGGAATACAGGAAACATACAAACATCTACTCAGGAACTATCACTGGCCAAATATGTTACCCTCAATACAAAAATTCATAAATAAATGCGATAGCTGTCTTAAAAGTAAATACGAACGTAATCCTCTAAAACTACCATTATCACTAACAGATACACCACATAGACCAATGGAACATATGTTCATGGATCTGTACAGCAGTGGAGGCACGACGTTCCTCACTATAATAGACAATTTTACAAAATACGCACAAGCAATACCACTCACAGCCTCAACTAGCATTCACATCGCAGAAGCACTACTTGGATTATTTTCAGTAATAGGGGTACCTAAGAAAATCACAACGGACTCTGATTCAAAGTTCGACAATGAAGTCATCTCGTATATATCTCGTATATATATCTCGATATGTGCTATGCATAACATACACATACACTTTACAACACCTTATAACCCTAACTCAAACTCACCAATTGAAAGACTACACTCCACATTAGCTGAAATAATAAGAATACAGAGAATAACAGATAAGAATGAACCAACAAACCTTATGAAATATGCCATGATAGCATACAATAACACAATTCATTCCTCAACAGGCTTCACACCCTTCGAACTACTGTACGGACATACAGACAGTAGAAACCCATTAGAATTACATTGTCCTAAAGAATTTTATCAGGAATACGTTATTAAACACAAACAGATCATGGAAAACACACTAAAATTAATTAATAGCAAATTGTCAAGCGAAAAGCAACAAATAATAGAAAAAGCAAATAAAGACAAAGAAACAGCGCAATTTAAAGTAGGCGATGTAGTATACAAGCAAGTAGCAAAAACAGCAAGAAGTAACAAACTTGACCCAAAGTACCTAGGGCCGTATACAATAGTGCGTATACACCCTGAGCAAATAGCGGAAATCGTAGGCAAACACGTAAACGCCAAAACAATAAGAGTTCATTTCCGCTTACTAAGGCGCCCTGAACATGTTTCAGGAACGCCATCGCCTGCATCGCAGTGCTCCGGCTCGCCGCAGCAACAGCAATCATACAGCCAATAGACAGCCACAATGGGATATTCGTGCTAACAGAAGCCAAGGCCCAATATCAACTAGATACATACCACTTAGCAGTAGTTTACAACACTACAAAGTTAAGAGAAATTTATTTAGAGATCTGCAGCAATTATTATACAATAAAATTAAAACAAAATACATCAGCAGATAACGACGCGATAACCAAAAGAATAGATTATCGCATCGACACAGTAGAAAGTAAGTTAATTTACTTAGGCTTAGAAACAATAGGCTATAGATTAGGATATAGATATAAACGTGGCCTTATAAATGGCCTAGGAACGATAATAAAAACCATTACAGGAAACCTAGACCAAGACGATGCAACTAAATTCGATAACGAAATCAAGGCAATACAAACATCACTTAACAATAATAAATCAAATCAAAAAAAAAAAACGATAAGTATAATGCAAGAATTCATGAAAAATTATGAAAACAATTTGAGAACCATAAAAAACAATCAAATAAAAATATACAGAGCAATAGACAGATATTCAACGGAAGAAAATAATATGGTGTTAATAAACATCTTCAACGATATAGAAAGCTCACTCCAACAACTCTATGATAGACTAGATACTCTAGAAAACGCACTCACATTTGCACAACTTAAAAAGATGCACCCGAGCATTATCGACCCCTCCTATCTAATAGAAGAACTAAGTAATATTCAAAATGAAATCAGTGGAAACTTACCGTTTGCCCCAATTCTAAACAACATACAACTATGGGAAAAAAGCATTATAGTAAAAGCATATAGCACTAACGAAAGTATTACCTTCATACTAGAAATACCATTAGTTGCAGAACAACCATATAACCTTCTACACCTATATTCCATTCCTAATGACATTAACACAATCTTGGTTCCCAAAAATCCTTTCCTAGTCTTGGGTAATAATAAGTTCGCCTATCCTCACGAGCCATGCATCAAGATAATAGAAGACGAGGTCATCTGCAAACACCTAGAGTGGAACACATTACTGCACTCCAATGACTGTATAGCTCAACTGATTCAGCATCAAGAACCACACAACTGCACCTATGCAACAGCAACCTTCGAAAACAACATCATACAACAAATCAGGGATAATAGCTGGATAGTAATAATGAAACAAGAAGAAGTCATAAAAACCACATGTGGTAACGACGTTCAATACCAACGAAACAAAGGCGTTTTCTTAATAACAACAGACAACAACTGCAAGATTCTAGTAATGGATAGAACTTTAGCAACGCACCAAAAATACATTAACATCAGAGAAACTATCCCGCTACCCCGAGCACATCAAACACCGAAACTATTACCAATTAAAATCAAATTGGAAAACATCGAACTAGACAACCTAAAGAAAGCGATACAGCAGTCAGAAGAGGTCAAGTCTACGATAGAAAAACCGGCAATCATCTCTAGCACACCTAGCTGGTCGTCGATCACCTTATACATCATGGTACTACTAACAGGAGTGCTGGTAGCAATCTACAAATTCTGGTGGACACCTAAGTCGGCGCACACTTCAGTCCCGCAAGAACCGGAAGCTGAAAGCATCCAGCTCCAGTCGCAGCCTTCGGCGCGCCTTCATCTTAAGGGGGGAGGAGTTATATAACTATAAGACGGACATTAGACAATGCCCTTCATTGTAATTAAATAATAAGTATCCATTTAGAATAGCTTCATGGAAATAGTTATATAAGACGGACATTAGAAAATGCCCGTCATTGTAATTAGATAACAAGTATTTTCGTGGAACTACAGCTATCAGAGGGACATAAGACAAGAGCTTTTATTATAAGTAGATAATAAGTATTCAGTTAAAATAGCTTCCTGTTATCTGCAATAACAGCAAGCATTAAGATTACTATTGACCATTGTTCTCACATCATATGACCATTGTTCTCACATCATATATATTGTATCTTAAAACCTGAATAAAATTAGTCTTAACCTGAACTTCAGAGTGAGCACTTGTGCTCCTCTTGCTTTTTAAAAAGCCTTTCGCCTTCGCTCACAACCTAACTCGAAATGAAATAAATTTTTCAGAAAAAGTTTTCATTTATCCTCAGAATGATCCCTACCGCTGGTTGTTATCAGACTCATAGACGTTTAAAAGATATTTATTTTGTTCATCAAAATTAAATAAAATTTTAATTAAAAAAATAAAGAAACGCGTGAGACGTGCACTTTTAGATTTTCCAAACTATTTTTATTTGTGTACTAGCAATCCGCCCATGCTTCGCGCGGGTGATTTCTGGATCTCAACAACAGCGCCATCTACCAGATTTAAATGTGAATCTAAACCATTTAGTGCCCCATTCAAACACACAGACACACAAAATTATTAAAATCGGTCCCGCCGTTTTTGAGATTTACATCAACGGAGAGCAATTAATTTTTATATATAGAAAGATTAAACAGCTTTGTTCTATACTTATAACATGCATCCATTATAGATATAACCTTCTAAAATAAAATGAAAACCGCTTAAAAATCCGTTGCGTGGTTTCAAAGATCTAAGCGTACAGACAGCGGGAAGTGACTTTGTTTTAAACTATGTAGCGACGAGATACAGGTAATGAGACAGATAAGATATATATTTGACAAGTTCAAAGGTTAAAAAAGTAATTAAAGAAACCCGACTGCGCCTAAAATTTTATTGAAAAGTTTTGACACCCACATATGTGAAGACACATCAAGCCGTTCAGGGTACAGAGCGTGCCAAAGAAACACACATACATACATACATACACTCCAAAAATAGATCTTATTACATTAGCTGCATGTAAAACAAATGTAACCTAAAAGGTAAACAGAAACCTAAGCCATCGCAGTGAAGCGCAGCTGACGAGGGCTACTGTGAAATAAAACAAAGAAGTATTACGGCTGTGGTCGACACAGGATATCCTTATTGGGGGCCCTAACAATCGGCTGCCTTGCGAGCAGCCGTGATATCGTCCTAATATGGTCCAGACAAATGCGTCTGTGATAGTGAGATAGAAAGTTAGTACGTGATTGGATAACAAACTGTGAACGGTATTAATCTCTCAACCCCCTAGCGGTCTCATGAGGTCGCACCATCCACAGCACTTTAACCCATAAACACTTATATATAGAGACTACTTTTCTATGAAGAAGTTTGGCATTATATAATCAATATGAAATACTCTACCCTCTAGTGCAAAAAAAACTGTTACCCTATGAATATTTATTTATAATCTACGTTCTTCTCGTACGCCATTTTCGCGTGAATGTTATTGTGTTTATTTTTGGATTTTTCTAGTATTTTATTAGTGTTTTAGAATAGTGTTTTATTATAAAATTGTAATTGTAATTAAATAATTTTGATTTTCACGCTGCCGACATTCGCTTGGTATGTTTTTTTTTGTTATCAAAATTCAATAAAATCTTTTTGTAATGAAGTAGAACCTGACTGTAGAAAAAAATTGTACAGTAATGCTACTTTTTCATAGAATAGTAAGTCTTTAATATAAGTTTTAATGGTATTAAGTGCTGTAGGTGGGTGCGGTCGCATGCGACCGCTCGGGATTTGCCGGGCGCACGCGACTGCATGGGGTTTTTATGGCGCTTGAAGGGTTAATAATCACTAGAAAAGTATAAGGATTACAACCGCGGTCAAAGTTAGTACGTTTTAAGGTAAAAACACTTAAGTGATAAATGAACCTACAGTGACAACTGCAACATAACAGACAGTGACGTATGGTAGTAAAAGTTGGGTGCGGCAGAAGAAGCACGAGAGAAGAATAAACGCAGTAAAAATGCGTAGTATGTTAGGGCTGAACATAGAATACTATAATACACAATAGAATGGCTGTCAACCTTATTTTGTACCGAGGTTCGGCGTCGCCGGGAGCACACATACAAGCAATTACGTCGTATTATCAGTCAATCACTACTACAAACCCGATTCACTGTGTTGACAGACGGATTTTATTACATATTTATTTGTAAATAGCGTGCAATTTGGCATTTTCTAAATAATTTGCATGTGAAATTTGGAAACGATTGTAACGTCAAAACACATCTCGTGTTGACATTTATACGTGTGAATTGACGTATTAGTGACATTTTAGTGGCTACACGGGCTCCGCCTACACCCCCGTTCTATTATGTATGTATTATAGTATTCTATGGGGCTGAATATGAGTGACAGGGTGAGAAATTGTGTAATAAGAGAAGAGTGTGGTTTGCAAGATGATGTTGTGACCAGGATTAAGAAAGGAATGCTTCGGTGGTTTGGTCATGTGGAAAGAATGAATGAGGAAAGAGTGACAAAGCAAGTCGGTAAAGGACGCCCTTGGCGAAAGTTTGTCGACCAAATAGCGATCTACTGAAAAGGGGCCACATTAAGAGTACTCTTAACCGACGAGCATGTATGCGTAGGTATATGGATGTGAAGGAGGCGAAAGAGATGTGTCAGGATCGTGCCAAATGGAAGTCTGTAGTCTCTGCCTACCCCTCTGGGTGACAGGCGTGAGTGTTTATGTTGTGTATATTTTTTAACTTATCAAGTTGGTTTATAATTTATTTCAACGTTAAAAAGCGGATTCTGTCTTAAAAAAATTTAGTTGTAAATTTCTTTTTATTCATGGTTAATTACTTTCAGTGTGAAATTGTAACTGGCATAGAGGACACATAAAGATATAAGAAAATAAACTTCCTGAAAGTGTTCATTGCTTATCGAAAATTACTCTCTCTACTCTACCTATCCCTCTGGGTGACAGGCGTCAGCGCTTATGTATATGTATTACAGTCTACCTGACGGTAAGTGGCTACTATAGCCCAAAGTCACCTGCAGCTTACTTGAAACAAATAAGGTTTCAGATTCGTTCTCTCTTCTGAAGATTTAGATGTAATTCCTCACCGTCTGTAATTATTCTGGCCCTTCAATCCCGAACACAGAAGTGCGTGCACATCTATTTGGAAGCACAAATAGGTAAGAGGGTGGTGTACCTACCTATCCAGAAACTGGATGAACTTTACTACTAAAAGTACACTCTCCAAAATAAATAAATTAAAATTTTATTATCATTACGACTTTTTAACATCGACCAAAAAAAATACTAGGACACAAAATTAATAAGCATCAAATAATATATACAATCACACAATATGATTCATTCAAATGTAACATTCACCACAAAAGGCGAACACCAAAATACTCATCACGCCGCGCAAACCATTTTGTATTACCAAATATTACTACTTATGGAAAAATGTCGTAACATTTGCGGGAGCACAGTTGTATTGTATAATAAACTCCCTCCAACTATAAAAGATGCAAGTTCGCTCAATATTTTCAAGAAAAAAATATTACACCACATTAAAAAATAAGACATTACATAACTTGGACCACCGCCTAATATTATCAATAGTTGAAATATTGCTCTTATGCAGCTAACTTGCGACTCCTATTTAATTTTGATCTACCCTAATTTATGTTTACTATTTTATTACTTTGTTCTGTACATTGATTTATAACTCAATGGTTCTGTGTGACTAATTTTAAATTGTATGAATGCACTCATGCAAGTGATATTGATCTTAATGAGTAAATAAAGATCTTTAAACTAAACTCATAGAAACAAATGGAGTCCTACCATCTGAAAATACCTTTATATAGGGATAGTGACAAGCGAGTACACAGTCCACCTCATGGTAAGAGTGCTGTGGCCCATAGACACCTACATTTAACCTCGATTAATCAAAATGCAGATCCGTTGTCACCCCTGAGGACTAAAATGGAATGCCTCGTTTCCAGTAAAACGAGTCTACAGTTCTCTACACTCATCATACGAAACACAGCAGCATTAAGCTACTATCGTACGCTGGTATTCTGTGAGAGCGTGGGTCTTCCCCGGTCGAGCCGACCCATTCGTGCTATAACCATATGTATATAACTGCAGCGTGGCTCTACCACGTATATACCTTTCATACTAGAACACAGGAGTGTACGCACTGATGCTTAGAGGTAGAAATAGGAAGGGGGATTGTACCTACCCAAACGGACTCTTGGAAGAGAGGGGAGTCCTACCGACTAGTAAAGCATGCAGTTGTACAGATTAAATCATTCGTGTCAATTTGTGTATGTACTATTTATATTTAAACTTGATACGAATACACGTTTCACGATATGTGTTTTTCACGTGATGTCTAATATGAAAAGCGCGTGGGTAATGTAATTTTAATGGTTAATTATTCATCTCTACAGTCACGATACGAAACGCAGCAGCATTAAGCTGTTATATAACGCTGGTATTCTGTGAGAGCGTGGCTCTGCCTCGGTCGAGCCGTACCAATTCGTGCTACAATAACCATAATATAGCTCTAACATTGAAAGTTAAAAAAAAATTGTCATTCTATACTTTAACAGCTGGATCCCGCTTTTTTGCCATGTCGCGCATTTCCCGTAACTAAAATCCGTAAACTAAGGATTACATCAAGAAAACGAAGAAACGAACAAATATTCATTTTTTTTATATAAGATTAATTATTTGGTGGTTTTGTATGATAATTGTAAAGAACCGGAGACATTTTTTACTGGATACGAGGCATTTCATCTTAGTTGTTAAGAGTGACAACGCATCTACATTTTATTCTTAAGCGAGGATAGATGTACACTTTGATTAAATACAGGTATATAATCAAAGGATGTACATGTGACAGGTGTCCACATCTCTCCTTTAAAAAAAATTAAATTCCTGTAATTTCATATACTTATTTCATTAATTCTTCACTGTACATTAGCGGATATTCAGTGTTTATTTTGGCCTGTATAAACTTTTACGTAATCCAGACTTATGTTATTACTTTGTAGTAAGCCTTGGCTAGGCTCCTCGTTCGTATTGATAAAACAAACCGTGCGTTCATTTCTAGATAGCAATTGTCCCATCGTAAGATGGGTCGATTGATGTCACACACACATCTTTAGCCGTGGTAGCTCAGAGACTAAGCGCTCGCTTCTAGTTTCACAGTACGCGAGCAACCAGTGTTCGATTCCCGGCACACCAATGAAATTGGTATCTGCAATTTTAAGTGCTGATTTTACCAAATGCTCGGCGGTGAAGAACAACACCGTGAGAAAACCTGCATGTCTGAGAAATAAGAAAAAAATATTTCGAAGACATGTGAAGTTCGTCAAAACGAGTTGGGGCAACGCGACGGACACTTCCTTGCCCTAAAACTGCGAGAATCCTGAGCCCAGCAGTGGGACGTATAGAAGCTGTAACTGTACTTTTTTTTACTTTACACATCTTTCGGGAGAGGCAAACGCTAAAGCTCTGGAAACGGGATATATCGGCTCTTCATCAATTATGAATCGATGTTAATGTTTTTTTTTGTATTTTTATTAAATAGGTAGGATACTTCAGGGGTCCCATATAAATTTAGAAAAAAAGGGAATTAAAATTTCAATGTAATTAACTACTTGAGATACTAACCTGAACATGTGATATTCTTTACCAAGCTTGAAAATGACAAAAAAGTACATTTTTAATAAGATGAAAGAGATGGGTTCAAATAACGAAAATTAAAATAAAATCCACATTCTTTCTGAAGTTTGCTTCTGAAGTTGGGACTTCAATTGTTCTTTACAGTACACGTACACCTATTAGAGACCATAAACCATGAGATCTTGCTAGTACCCATAGTCACCTCTTAGGACACCTGTAACGTAGATAGACACGATTCATGTGTTTTTATTTGTATAATATAATACCAACTAATAAAAACATACATGATAAAGTATTTTTTACTACACCTTGACCCTGGAGGTCGCAGTTGCTTGACGTACGCAAAGATTTGCATATCGTCCGCTTACACTTACTGCTATCGTTTTATATTACTGACGGATTTGAAACATAAAATTATACATTTTCAATATATATATATATATATATATATATATATATATATATATATATATATATATATATATATATATATATATATATATATATATATATATATATACTTACCGTGTAGTGGCGGTGTAAGTATATGTACAACTCCATAACGTCCTGTGGGTGGGGGAGATGGGCAGCAGCATCTTCCTAATAACAAGTGAATAAAAATAACAATATGTGGTTGCCAACTCGCGTGCCAAGCGAGGCAAACATGACGGAATTCTCGTAATGGGTAATCTGTGAGGAATGCCTATGTTTGTTACCTTTACAACTTGTAATGAATGGACAGATGAATTTTTTTTCTGAAAGTGTGTGCTGTTGGCCCCGTAGCCTTTACAGCTTCATCGAAATAGACTCGTATGCGAGGACTTACGAGCTATTGAGTGGAACGACCGCAGTCCCGAAGCCCCGGCCCTAACGTTCGGAGTGGGATTCCTCTAGCTAGGTGGGAGAAGGCTTGATGTGATTCAAGGGTTCCTCGGAAGGAGGTACGAACCTCGGCTTGAACCACTATCGCAATTTGGGAAAACGGGTCGAAAACTAAAAACGCACCGTGTCACGGGTATTAACTCGTGTACGGGGTGTGTCTGTGACGGATAGATTGATGGATGCCTACTTATAGTATAGTCTTGAGATGTTTGACTTCTGTTACCATTGTAATGTCTATAATTTTAGGCACTGACACTCTTAACGGGCAGATTTTTTAAAAGGAGCATTGCCGGCCTTTTAGAAAGAAGTAAGCTCTTTTCTTGTAGGTCTCTAGGTCGTGATGGTCCGGAAAAATCGTCGGTGGCAAACTATTCCACAGAGAGGTCGTATGCGGAAGAAAACTCCTAGTGAAACGTACAGTGGTGGACCGCCAAGCATCCAGATGGTGTGGATTTAATGTGAATTACTAGCTTATTACCTTCACAGCAGGTCATAGCACTGCCACATAAACAGATAATGCCACTGTTTATTCCTGATGATATTTAACACCTGGTGCCGGATTACGAATCCAAGGAGTTTATGTTTTAACTGCACGTTCAGAGATAGAAGTTTTCAATCTCTGTAATAACATCCGTTTACTACAATGAACAAACCATGCACGCTGTTGATTATAGAAATCAAATGAAAACATGTTACCTTTGAGACAGATATATAATAATTAAATAATCTCCAACAAAAAATTAAAACCCCGATTTCTGAAGTAATATGTAGGAATTATTTTATTCCTTTAAGTTACTTGAAATTCAGCCTTTAATTTTTATTAAGTTTATTTTTTGAAATTTATGAACTTAAAAAATAGATTAAAAATACCAAAGAGAGAAATAGTAGATTAAAGAATACCACAAGCTCAAACTAGGATGTCGCAGAATTAGTTACATTAAAATTTAAATCCCCAAATTTCTCTCCAAAATTATATCGGACTACTTTTGAAGTATATTATAAAATACACTTATACACAAAAGTTAAAGTTACAGAATGGGTTTTAGGGCAAGGAAATGTCCGCCGCGATGCCCCAATGCGTGTTGGCGAACTTCACATATCATCGAAATATATATTTTTTTATTTCTCAGACATGCAGGTTTACTCACGATGTTTTGTTTCACCGCCAAGCCCGTGGTAAATCAGCATTTAAAATTTTGCAATTAGCAATTTCATTGGTGCCGGCGGGAATCGAACCCGGGTTGCTCGCGTACTGTGAAATTCAAACGAGTGCTAACCATTTGAGCTACTATCATTTTTGTATGTGACGCGATACATTCGCCAATCGGAAACCAATTTTATTTATTTTTTATTCTCTACCTTTTTAAACCGGCTTGCCGACTTAAATAAAGGAAGAGAATGGTTACAATATTATTATATTATAAATTTATAATCACCTACAACGGAAGAGTCTCATTTTCGGGGTTGAACTATAGGGGCTTGTAGCAAATACAAACACTAACGTGAAAAGTGTGCATCTAAATCTAATGCGCCGTATTACAAGATTTTGCTTATAATTATTCTCAAATTTATGCTAGAGTCACTTGTGATCTCTGGTCAGTGAAATGGGGGGAGGGGTGTAACGTAATATAGCGGCGCTATCGTTGCGCCTCAAGCGTAGTTTGAAGTTACAAAGTTCAAATTACACTATCCATATATAGTATTATATCTATCGATTTATATAATTATCCAAGTTTACCAACTGCTCGATATAGGTATAAACTGATCAATCAAAAATTGTTCCGTTGTACACGATATATGCTCCTTATTACCATACGGAGCGTTAACCGCTCCCCGGTCTGAACCTTGCCCGGAGAGAGATCTCCCCTTTTCCTCCCACAGCCAAATCTCTATTATGTGCACCTGTTTAACCAGAAGTTTTTTGCTCAAGAGCGGAGCCATTACCTCGTCCCCTTCTTCCTGTATCCGAGATGACCTTGAAATACGATCGGAAGACAGCACAATCAAATTTAAAATGATTTCATTGATGGCAGGTTTATCTACAGAATAAGTACATCACATTAGGTTTCAAAATCCATTGCTAGTGGCAGATCTAGAATAAGGGAGACAAACAAGTAGCCAGTCCATCGGATGGGAAGTGGATGCTGTAGTCATGGACGCGCTATCATCGGCGAGGCTTCGATGCAAAGCTTCGTTACCAGTAAAAAGGGGTTGTCCGTTCACGTCACTCACCATACAAAACCCAGCAGCTTATGCTATTTCACGCTAGTATTCTGTACGAGTGTGGTCCTTCCACACCTTTCAGTGATGTATTATAAGATTATAACACGGCTTCGGCGTGGCTCTATCACGTAAAATTTTCAGTTTAAAAAAATACACGGATGACGAAGCGATCAATCGTACAAAGAAAGAAGAATTTATAAAGACGAGAAAGTTCTATATTCTCAAAAAGGTTGACCAGATTTAAATAATTATTTTTTATTAAATAGTGAAATCATATTACGTGGGTAGTTGTATATAAATTTGAAGAAAATTTTCCATCCGTTGAGTGAAATGGCGTGCTAGGCCCACAGAAATTTCTTTCTTTGTAAACTATATTTTGGAAACATCGAACGCGAAGCAGAGAATGTAGTGATTTAATGTCACTAAATAAAAAAATCGCGATCCACTCAACTTAAATCACTTCCTCCAGCTTTAAATTGCACTTATATAATAAAAATGTACACCAATAGCAAGAGGAGATTTCAATTAATACTTTTGACGTAGTTATAAGTTTATTTATTTCGATTATTATTAAAAAAAAAGTTAATAAAAATAATTTCACTTGGACGTCAGTTGGTCGGTATGGATGAACGGTCGGTATGAACAAAATATCTTTCGAAAAACTGAACTTATCACGTTGATTTTTTTGTTAGCTTTAGATTTTACTCCTTAGGAAGCCTTTTAAATTTCACTATTTTAATATGCTACGCCCGTACAGGGTGTCACATGTTCTGTAAATATATTGTTCCAACTTTATACTTTGTGACATGCAATAAAGAATTATGAATTATAAAAATTATGAATTATTATAAGCCGTCCCGTTCATTAATATTTGATAATTTTTTTGATAACAAAATACGAATGACTGGTATCAAGCAGTAAAAAAAAATTCGTTTTAATTAAACAGAAACAATTTTTGTAGCTTCAAACGAAATACGTGTTTCGGTAATTAATAAAAGGAAATTGATTATTCAAAACATTACACGAGCGTTCGAGATGTGCCCTTTTGGATTTTCCAAATTTATTTTTAACCATCTGAAATAGGTGTTGAGACATAATGCATCAGAACTTTGAGTAAAGTCAGGACGACTTAAGAAACTATTATGTTAATTTTTAAGTTTTGGTCCACTTTTATTAAAAGATTATTTATTTTACCCTTTTCTTTTCTATTCTATTCAATTTTGAGTATGAATAACACAAATTCCATGTAACTACTAGAATTTCAAGGTCAATTAAAATCTTCATATCCTATTTTTCCACCCTAACAGAGAGAATTTTTCTGGAAGAATGAAACATACATAAAACACACACACACACATACTTAAAAAACATACATGCCCTCAAATTTGAAGTGGCAATTACTTATTTGAAATACGAAACGTTTGCAATAAGCAACAAACCTTGAATTTTAATATATAATTGACTAGGATTAATTATAAATAATGGGCGATATTTTTAATTAACAAATAATATACGAACTAACTAGGATAAATATATACATAAACATATACACACACATAGACACATACATATCCGTCGGAGAACCAAGATTACTGACATAGCCTTCCCTGTTTGTAAACTTATATGGCAATATATATATATATATATATATATATGTGTATATATATATATATACATACTATTTAATACTGCGAACCGAACTGAACCGAAAACGTGGCGAATGTATGTACAATGGGTGCAAGCTTGAACGATTAATTTTTAAAAGTGTTGTCATATCTATGTTATAGATAGTGAGGATGCCCGTAACGTAAAATTTGTAAAAGTGGCGCGCGAATTTTAAAATACATGATTTTATATACCTTATCAGGGCGATTTAAAAACCCAGGACGTTGTTTTAAAAACTATCCAGGACATCCTAGGACGCTACAAAAACTAGGACATGTCCTGGGAAAACAAGACGGTTAGCAACCCTAATATACACGTGCATATTATATAAATTGTTAATATTACAGTATTTTGAATTATAACTATAACAATTTTGGACATATATTCACTCGTATTATGACAATGTTTGGAGCAACTTCTTAGTTTGTTCATAATTAAGCGTAAGCAACCAAGTCTAGCTGTTCGTCAAGCAATCTCTTATGCCTTCATAACTGCTAAATATTTGTGTTCCAGTGAACAAATCGTTTTGCGAAAGCTGTGCGAATACTCAGTAATGGCATTTGGAACACACGTTTTCTCTGCAGCTCATTATATGTATGTGAGCTTTGTTGAACACAAGGACCCGGGATTCGAACTCGGAACCCCATGACCAAAACTAGCGTTTACGACCTAAACTAACGAGGCAATTTTCTTGAAATATCCCACATATAAACATACAATATACCATAGCATACGACTCCAGGAAACAAAACGTGAGGTTATGTCAAAGTTTAAACATTAAATAGGCACTCAAATTTCCTATCCGACCGATATAGCGCTGAAGCCATAAAATCGTGAACAGGCTAGGATAGAAGATAGGAGACCCAAGGACAATCTAAAAAAATACGACAAGAAGATCAATCATTTAGATATATGCACAAACGTTGGCTTTGGTTGGTTTGGAATCCTGGAAACGCGACGCAGCAGGCACGCACTCTGCCATGACCGTGTCGTGTCGTGCCTAGGGTTGCCAACTTTTATAGAAGTAATAATTTAGTGACCCGTGACCTATCCGGACACGTGGTCAAGATATGTCTTGGTTTTAGTGACCCGTGACCTACCAGACACGTGGTCAAGTTTTATATCTTGGTTTAAAGTATCCAATCATTTTACAATGTAGAATATTTGTGTAATGTTGTTAATTTTATAATTTTGTAACTATAAAAGTTAATCAGTTTTCTCCTTATTTCCTCAAGTACTTAAACCCGAGACTAGCTTTCTATTATAAACTAGCCTTTTCCCGCGACATCGAATTTTTTGTCGCAAAATTATGTTGCATCATGGAGACTTTTTACATACGTAAACCTCGGCACACGGACAAACATCCAAATCCAAAACAGGCTACACAAATAGTTGCTCCGAGCGGGATTAATAGTCGCAGCCTTTTATTGTAGCCGCAGCCTTGAATAGCCGCAGCACTGCTGTATTTAGTGTTCTAACGTATTGCTAATTCTTTAGTAATCTACCTTGACCCGGTTTATGTTATTTTACTTTTGTTTAAGCTTGTTGTAATCCCCTCACGTATAGTCCGTACGGATAAAGATTGGGATTACAAATGGCGGCTCATCGAGCCCTTACCGTCAACATGCGCAGTACCAATAGCGAAAACCCGTACGGTATATCGTTATAACGTTATATAATTTGGTTAATTTAAAATTTTCTATGAATGGGAAAATATTTGAAAAGAATTGTATACTCAAACAGTACGTAGTAAGGTAGGTTTTAATTTAGTTAGGTATTAATTTTATAATAATATTTATAACCAGCGACCCCGTCTGGTTTCTAGTAGCGACAGTGTGTGAGCGAGAGGTGAACAGATAAGACGCCATTTTCAATCCCATTCTATAGCCGCACGGGTAGTAGTGTGTGTTTATAGGTAAAATAATTCGATTATCAACATCTAATAAACGAAAATTTTCAGGAGTGCTTTTATTATACTGGATTATGTATGAATCAAATTCAATATTATTAAAATCTGAATATTCATAACTTTAATATCATTGATGGCCAATAGATTTTAACGTAATTAAAGGATTATTAAGTTATTAATTTTTATGAGACTGAAGATATTAAAACAGCCTGCCACGCTCTTATCCAACTCCACTGTGCTACCCAGCCGAATTAGAACTCATGATACTGATTTTTTTAAACATGAGACTTTTTTAGAGACAGCAGCTATTTTATAACCGCAGCTTGAATGAATGCTCACGGAATGCTGGCATAAAATAGCAACGTCTCAGTTCTCATGGGTGATCTCCTACATTTTGATTCATAATCAATGTAGGTGTAGGTGGGCCACAACGATCCTTTTACCATCAAGTGATCTGTGTGCTTGTTTACCACCTTTACTTCAATGAAATAATGAAACTCGAATAACTCATTGATCGTGAATTGTGATGACCCTGGAGAGAAAACTAGGGCATAGTAGTCATATGTCATTTTTTATTGGCGGCAGTTCTTAATACGTCTGCAAAATTACAGAATATTCAAATGTCCGGAATTGGGTAAGAACTAAATTATAAAATTCCATTATATTCATCCAATAAAAAAAATAGAAGTAGCGTTGCCAGGCGCCCGGAAAAAGCCGGACACAGTCAGGTTTTTTGGTTACGTGTCCGGCCAAATTAGACGGTGTCCGGCCTGTCCGGCTTTTGTTAGGCTTTTTAAATTTGACCATTTCTTAACATTTTTCATGTACTCACAATTGCAATTATTGAGATTAATATTTTAATGAATATTGAATGATTAATAATAAAGAAGACTGATTTATTCAATTGTTGTTATTTCATTACAAATTAAGAATATTTTAAGGTAAATGATAAAAAGCATTGTTTTAATTTGAAATAAATTGTAGTTTTACTAAGATTAATAAATTAAGAATGTCCGGCTTCTTACCAAAATGTCCGCCTGAGTTTGCTGGTCTGTCCGGCTTTTCGATTTTGAGACCTGGCAACCCTACATACGAGTAAGTTACATTTAAATAGTAAAATAACTGAAAACTTATGAACTACAAATGATGGTTATATTACTTTAAACAATTTCTACCTGACAAACCAAACGTAAAAGGAAATTGTAATTTTATATTTTGTCGGATTGGTGCAACGTGCAATTTTAAATGGAGTAAAACAAAAACTAATTATTAATAAATAATGTTTAAATTGCTTATATAAAAAATAATATAATATTCAATGATGGAAGATATACAAATATGATGTACATAATATATAAAATACGTAGAAGCGCCAGGCTGCAGCTATATTACTGTTGTAGTAAGGATAGTTCGGTTCAAGCGGGGAACGATCAACGCTCTATCAGAATACCTGCACAAAATAGCAACTGCTGTGTTTCGTATGGTAAATGGGAATCGGAGGCCCTTTTTACTGGAATCTCGAGGATGTCCTCAGGGATGTTAACGCATCTGCCTTTTGATTCTTAATTTATGATAGATGTTGATGTCTATGTTAGTTTGCAGTTACCACCAGGCCGACTGTGTGCATTTTTATCACCCTTAATCTATGAAAAAAACAGACTCATACAGATAACCACTATAAAAATATATGTAATACACGTAATGTATACTTACATAATAATATACTTACATAATAAACGTAGAGATACAATTTCTGACCAAATTTCAGAGTTACTTAGTTATCAAACCAGATCGTCAGATAGGTGAGAAACGGGAGCACCCTCAGGTTTTCCAAGTAAAAGACGATAAATTTCAATGCCAGATGAGGCTGGATTAAGAAACGTAATGCAAATTGGAATAACATATCTTAAACAAAAGGATGTCTGGTGTTAGATAACCAGGTCATTAAGGAGTTTACGACTACCATAAGTCAGGAGCTGTGGAGGTCGTTTGGTAGTAATTTCGGATATTGGGTGGCTAGCCTTGATAGAATCTAGGCCTAGCTCGGAGGAAGAGGAAGGCCATAAATTTAATTCCGAAACACTTTCAAGTTTCAGAAGGGTTTAACCTGCAAACATTAACTGTAATGCAATTTCGCGGAATGTTATTAAAAATTAATGCAGCTAATTTACACACAAACAATAGCGGATTGACTAATGATTTTAAATGTTTAATTATACTACGCAAAAATAAAGTCAGAATTCAGATAAGCACAACACAACAAGTTTTAAAGTAAAAATAATATTCATACAGAAATTTATACGTGGCAGAGCTGCAGTTGTATTATAGTTGCAGCACAAATGGGTAGGCTCGATCATGTGGGCATCATAAAGTGAAAAAAGTAACAGCCCTTATACATCCCACTCCTGGGCCACTTTCCCATCTTTTTAAGAGGGGTTTAGGACAAGGAAGTGTCCACTGCGCCTGTCTTAATGCGTATTGGCGAACTTTATATGTTGGCTCGGACACGCTGGTTTCCTCACAATGTTTTTTTTTATAGGACAGGGTGACAAACGAGCACACAGTCCACCTGGTGGTAAGTGGTTGCTGTGGCCCATAGATATCTACATCTATCTTCGATCATGAATCAAAATGCAGATGCGTTGTCACCCGTGAGGACTAAGATGGAATGCCCCATTTCCAGTGAAAAGGGTCTCAGGTTATCTACATTCACCATACGAAACACAGCAGCATTGAGCCACTATTTCACGCTGGTATTCTGTGAGAGCGTGGTTCTTCCCCGGTCGAGCCGACCCATTCGTGCTACAACTACACTACTAATATAACTGCAGCATGGCTCTACCACGTACAAAAATCCTTCAAACAAAAAATTTTCCTTCATCGCCGGGAACGTAATTAAACAACACTTAAAATTACAATTAACAGTTTTGTTGGTGTCAGCAGGGATCGACCAGGATTTCTTGCGTACTGTACAGCGAAGGATAAGCCTATGAGATACCACGGGTCTGTCCAACAGGGGTACCCTGTTGGACCATACTTTCTGATAATATCAATACCATTTTAAATTCGAACTTAAATTCCGATAATGGTAGCGGTTGTAATACGCCTCGTGGAATAAATAATATTATTATTAAACAAACTAAAAATAACCAACTAAATATAATGAGGTTGTCGAAGTTGTTTTAAAAGGTAGAGCCGTAACGTTGTGTTTTGCATAATGAGTACAACGAACTGGAGGTCCTTTTATTTACAATAAGACGTTCCATATTAGTGTTTAAGAATGTTTTTTTTTTAATAGAATAAGGGTGACCACACGAGCACACAGATCACCTGATGGTAATGGGATACTGTGGCCCATAGACATCTACATTTATCCTCGGTTAAGAATAATTATGCGGGCGCGTTGTCACCCCTGAGGACTAAGATGGGATGCCACGTATCCAGTAAAAAGCGTCTCTGGTTCTCTACACTCACCATCCGAAACACAGCAGTATTGAGCTGCTATTTCATGTTCGTATCTGTGAGAGAGTGGTACTTTCACTGGCCCATTCGGGCTACAAAAATAAATTTTAATATGAATTATAATTGTTATTTCAAATGTTTTTACATCTAGTAACACTGGAAACCTACAACTCATGTAAGTACTTGCCAATAAGCACGTAAACACGCATTTAGGCCGCGGCGAGGCGAGGCCGCGTAGCACAACAGAGAGAAAGTTGCGACCGTCCAATTACGTGCTCCTCGAATATTATGTCATGGGTACTTGAAGCTTAAGCCGCCATTAGGGTACCACAGGTCATTTTGAACTATACAGACGACCTGATGTATGATTAAATGGAGCTACGTTGGTTCTCTGTCCTCAATAGATCAAGATTTCTACCGGTACATACTACCTGAAAGTTATAGTAATAGGACTAAATTATACAACCAGTGCGTGTTGCCAGTGATGATTTACGGATTTGAGACGTGGTCCTTCACTGCTGGCCGTATGATGACGCTCAAAGTCACTCAGCGAGCTATGGAGAAGGCTATGCTCGGGTTTCTCCGCGTGATAAACTTAGAAATGAGAATGTCCACAGTAGAACCAGATTGATCGACATAGCCCAACGGATTAATAAGCTGAAGTAGCAATGGACCGGCCATATAGCTCGAAGAACCGACAACCTATGGGGAAAAAGGTTCTCGAGTGGCAGCCTCGTACCTGTAGATGTACGTAGTGTAAGGCGATCTCCCACTAGATAAGAGTGACGACATTGTAAGACATGCAGGAAGTTGCAAGTGATTCAGGACCGTGCTTTGTGGCGTTTCCTGGGGGAGGTCTATGTTCAGCAGTGGACTTCCGAAAGGCTGTAATGTAATGACGATGATGATGATGAATAGGACTCCTTTCTTACCCAGGTCTCTCTCTGGGTATAGAACACCACACTTACTCATTTCTGTCCCCAAAAAGATGCGCGTGCACTTCTGTCTTTCAGTTTGAACGTTATTGAGAGTCAGTATAATCACAGGTTGTGAGGCATTTTAGTCCTCAGATTTAGCAACGCGTTTGTAAGCTATATATTCTATAAGTGGTAGAGCCACGCTGCGGCTATATTATGGTTGTAGCACGAATGGGTCTGCTCGACCGGGGTAGGACCACGCTCTCTCGGAATACCTGCGTAAAATAGCAGCTTAATACTCCTGCGTTTCGTATGGTGAGTGTAGAGATCCTGAGACCCTTTTTTAATGGAAACGAGGCATTCCAACTCAGTCCTTAGGGGTGACAACTCATCTGCGTTTTGATTCTTAATCGAGGATAAATGTAGATGTCTATGGGCCACAGCATCCACTTACCATCAGGTAGACTGTGTGCTCGTTTGCCACCCTTATTCTATAAAAAAATCTTCTCTGTTCAAATTTGATTACAGTTGTCCACGCAGTAGCCACTTACCATCAGATGTACTGTAAGTTAGTTTGTCACCTTAATTTAATAAAAATGTAATATGTATATACTGACCCTTTTGCTCCAAATAACAACTTATTCATATTATTACAAACACCTGGCTTTATGTAACCTGACCCCGAAATATGCAAATGTACAACGCTTCGCTTACAATTATGCCCCAAGAAATGATAATAAAGTTATTATTTCTTTTTTTATATGATTATATAGTTGATATTCGTCCCGGATTTAGTCATAATTTTTTGAAGTCCACTGATGATTTAGGCTTTTGCCAATGACTACTTTTCATGTCTCTAGTATCGGATTCCGAGATAATATCGGTTTTAGGAGGATATTATGTATTTGAGTATACACATATGTGAGTGTGTACAAACATATGTTTTCGCCTCGCATACCTCATGTACAATAATATCGAGGTCGGACTGGATTCATTCGAAGCACAATTATTCAGTAAGAACCTGATTACATTTTCATCAAAATTAGTTCAGCAGTTTCAATTATAAGTTACTTATTTAAGGAATGGCAAACAAACAAAATTTACGACTGTTCATTTAATCAAATAAATAAAATTGAAGTGTTTGTAATGTCAAAATAACAGCTTTTTACTAAATGCATATGAAAGTATGTAGATATATAACAAAAAAAAAAACAAGTTTTAAAATTTTCGTTTCTTTGTCTGTTTGTCCCGATAATCTCCGGATCTCTCACTGGCAGATAGCTGATGTTATAAGGAGTATCTTACGTTACTTTTATTTTGGAAAAAGAATTAGGGTTCTGCGCAATAAAATCTAAGCCCATGAAATCTAAACGTAAAAAAATCTACGGGGGACAAAGTCGCGCTAGTCTGTGTTATTTACGCATGCACGAAAATGAGTATTTTTTATCTATGTAACAACTGATATGTAATATATATATAATATAATATATAATATATAATATAATGATATTCGTATTTTCATATTTCAGGTTTACCATTTTTGTCACTTCCTACATGAAAGTTTGTAGTTTGGGTCTTCGGGAATGCATATATTTATTTATTTCGCTGGTTGTTATGAAAAATGCCCGAAAATTTGCAACGAAATATAATTTTTTAAATGTTTTAGATACATCATGGTTATCGATCCAGTAATCGAAAATTTGTCAACCAATCAACACTGTTAAACTTCTCGACATGGGAGAGATGTAAGTACACAGAGATATACTGTTTATGATTTACCGTTTTTTTATCGAATAACGTTGACAAACGAGCACACAATCTACTAAATGATAAGTGGATGCGGCCCATTGACATCTACATCTATCCTCGATTAAGAATCAAAATTCAGATGCGTTGTCACCAATAGGGACTAAGATGGAATGTCTAGTCCAGTAAAAAGGATTTCCGCTTCTCAACACTTACCACACGAAACACAGCAGCATGAAGCTGCCATTTTACGCTGGTATTTCGTCCTACCCTGGTCGAGCAGACCTAATCGTGCTACAATCTTAATATAGCTGTAGCGTGGTTTCATCACGTATAATATTATACGAGGTTAATTAACCACTTAAGTACCTAGGGCATTCACTAATTTCCTTGCATATGTCACGTTGCATATGTAAGTTACGAAAACAGTATTAAAAAACCAATCGACGGTTGGAGCTGGTGCTATGTACATAAACCATAAAGCAGTAAATCATTAAATGCTAACATGGTCTGCTGTGCACACTGGAATTGAGAAATAACAATATTTTTTAAAGAATTTGTGTGAGAAGCGAGCACACAGTCCATCTGATGTTGAGTAAATGCTGTAAATAAGATAATACTAGAATGGAAACTAGTTTCTATTAAAAATATTATCCGATTTCTGCGCTTACCATACAACACACAGCTGAATTAAGCTGCTATTTAACGCTGGTATTCTGCGAGAGTGTGATTCTTCTCCGGTCGAACCTACCCATTCGTGCTACAACCCTGATATAGAGTGGCTCTATATCACGTGTTGTCATTGCCACTTCCATAAAATCGTAACATATTGTTGTCTATAAATATTTAACCATTAAAATTACATTACCCACGCGCTTTTCATATTCAACATCACGCGAAAAACACATATCATGAAACGTGTACTCGTATCAAGTTTAAATAGTACATACACAAATTGACACGAATGATTTAATCGGTACAAATGCATGCTTTACAATCCAACTAGGATCTCTTCCAAGAGTTCGTTTGGGTAGGTACCATCCCCCCTCCTATTTCTACCTCTAAGCATCAGTGCGTACACTCTTACATACCTGTGTTTCCAATACAAAAGGTATACGTGGTAGAGTCACGCTGCAGTTATATTATGGTTGTAGCACGAACGGGTCGGCTCGATCTGGGACGGACCGCACTCTCACGGAATATCAGCGTAAAATAGCAGCTTAATGCTGCTGTGTTTCGTATCGTGAGTGTAAAGAACTGGAGACTTGTTTCACTGGAAACGAGGCATTCCATCTTATATCATCTCGCATATCATCTCGCATCTTAATCCTCAGGGGTGACAACGGATCTGCATTTTAATTCTTAATCGACGACAAATTTAGATGTCTATGCCACAGCATCCGCTTACCATCAGGTGGACTTTGAGCTCGTTTGTCACCCTTATTCTATATTAAAAAAATGGTTGTCTCTAAACTCGGTTTACGGACGGAAACACAGTCACGACAACCGGTTTTGTAGGTGGTCTAATTTTAGCTAGTACATAATGAAAAATATAGGACTCTTTCTAATACAAATCAAGATAAACCACAGGTAGAGACAGGCGTATAAAATTTCTAGGTACACTATTAGTTCTAGGAACAATTTATTGTCCAGCAAAACTAAACGCCACCATCAGTGACGTCGTGGAAAAAAATTGTTTACGACACTAACGCCCACGCCTTCAATCAGACGTCAGATTCGATTTATAATTCAATTACGGAAACCTCATTTCACGCTTTTCTTATATTCTCCAGGAAGTTGATAAGTTCTGTGTCTCTACAGCTTTCAAAGAAGATTTTTTAAGAACTTTTCAGACGTACATCATTGAATTTAGGTGTAGGGTTTCCTTCCTCGTACAACTTCTATGTGGAATCGACTACCAAAAGCGATTTTTTCCGGACCGATACGACTTAGGGACCTTCAAGAAAAGAGCCTACTCCTTTTTTAAAAGGCCGACAACGCATCTGCAATACTACTGGTGGTGCACGAGCCACGTGCTCGTTTGCCCCTCTTATAGAAGAAAGTAAACACATAGCTCGGAGAACCGGTACCCGATGGGAAAGACGGGTTCTCGAGTGGTTGTATCGTAATGGCAGGGGCAATTTTATCTCCATCGATACAAAATAAAAACCTTACGGCTAAGAAAGTTAAGCGATATAAAAAAAATATAATTAATCAACCACGTAATCATAATAAAAGATAGGCAATAATCATCACATATATATATGTTTATGTATATACATATATACTGTAGGTATGACCTTTTTTATGGTACCGAAAAAAATAGGATGTAACGTGAACGGAGTAGAAGCCTATGGCACATAGGCATGACATTTTACAAAAAGTAAAAACAAAATTTATTAATTAAATAAAAAAAATAATTTAAATCTATCGAAATTCAAATCATATCCACCCTAGCCTGTGACCCTGCGAAGTGACATGGTCAAAGGTGCAAACTTAATTTATTATTTTATTGCCATTCGTAAAGTATGTGCTATTCGATAAGTAATCACTTCTACTCGTAATCACTTATTATATTGTTGCTAGCTTAAAATCTAAATATTAACAGTCCAAACGCTCACGCTATTATAGTCACAAAATGGACAGCTGAATTCCCGCGCTAACTCAATGAAAATATACGTCCAACCAAAATCCTGATATATTCTAATTTTTCTTCTTTACTAGCCTTTTTAAATCAACTAACTACTGGGTATAGACATTATTTGATATTCGCTTATAATCATCACATTCGCCGTGTAGTAGTGGCGTAAAAGCATCCACTATCCATCCCGTGCGTATCATACGAGGGTGGATTGAAAAGTACTCGGCCTAACCAAGAAAATAAACACATACTAAATCAGTTATATTTTTATTTTTCTACATAATCACCATCAAGTTCAATACACTTTTGCCACCTCCCCTTCCAAGCATTTAGACCGTTGAAAAAAAATGATTCTTCCTTAGAGTCAAAATATGCGTCTACAGCTGCTTTGACCTCGTCGTTTGTCGAAAATCTTTGACCTCCCAAGTGCTTTTTTAGGTTAGGGAACAGAAAGAAGTCTGATGGTGCCAGATCAGGTGAATACGGCGGATGCGGTAACAGTTCAAAGCCACAGTTGTGAATTTCAGCCATTGACTGTACTGACGTGTGAACACGGGCGTTATCTTGATCAAACAGGACTTTTCTTCTGAGCATTCCTCGACGTTTTTCTTTTATTTCCTCTCGTAAACGACGTAGTAAGGTGCAGTAGTAATCAGAGTTTATAGTCTGACCCCTTTCAAGATAATCAATCATAATCACACCTTTCGAGTCCCAGAATACTGAAGCCATCACCTTATTTGCCGACAAAATCGACTTAGCCTTTTTAGGGGGTGGTGAACCAGGTCTTCTCCACTGTTTTGATTATTGTTTTGTTTCCGGTGTACAGTAATGAACCCATGTTTCGTCCATAGTAACAAAACGATTCAAAAAATCATCTGCATCGGCTTCAAATAACTCCAAACAGTCGCGTGAAATAGTCAATCGCGTCCTTTTTTGTTCAACTGAAAGCAGTCGCGGAACCCACCTCGCAGACACCTTGTGGAAACCCAACTCGGTGACAATGATGTTTTGAGTTCGTTCATAAGAGATGCCTATAATCTCGGCTATCTCTCTAATTTTTAATCTGCGGTCTCCCATTATTAAATCAAGTACTTTTTTAATATTTTCGTCAGTAGTTGACGTCGAAGGCCTTCCAGAGCGGGGTTCATCTTTCACACTCTCTCTACCACGCTTAAATTCTGCTATCCATTTTTTGACGGATGAATATGACAGAGCACAATCGCCTAATGTACTGACCATGTCATCATGGATGGCTTTTGATGATAGCCCCTTCTTATGGAGGTACTTAATGACGGCACGCTGCTCGATTTGCTCCATTCGCGGAAATTATGTCCGATTACTTTAATAAATTTATAAAATCACAACTAATTATCGCACACGTTTCGAACTTCACACAATGAACTAGTCTGAACTGAACTAAATAATGTGGGTAGATTTGATTTTTAGAATTGAATGGATCTGTGTTAGGCCGAGTACTTTTCAATCCACCTAGTATGAGGCGACAGAGAGATACTCCATGCAACAAGAGATGGGTAACAGCAACTTCGTAATAACAGCTCAAACCCTAAGTTAAAAAACTCGTAGTTGCCAACCCGTCTGTTAACGTGGCATCTATTGCAAATATCCCTTCTGTATCGCAATATATCGGGGTGGCCTATGTTCAGCAGTAGACTTCGATAGGCTGTAATGGATAGAAATAAATGATAATAACAAGAATTAACCAATTACACTAATTTTTTATAGGATAAGGTTGTCATAAACGAGCCTAGAGTCCACCTGATGGTAAGTGGATATTGTGGCCCATAGATCTACATTTAATCTAGATTAAGAATCAAAATGCAGATGCGTTGTCACCATTGAGGACTACGATGGAATGCCTCGATTCCTACACTCCGGTTCGCTACACTAACCAAACGAAACAGTATTAAGCGAGCTGGCCCATTCTTGCTACAACAGTAATACGAGTATAGCCGCAGCGTGGCTCTACCACACCGTATAACGATCATCAACAATTAACATACAAATTGACTAAATCATAATTATTAAATTTAATAATAATAATAAAAAAGGTTAAATAATTAAAAAATAAAAGCAAACAGTTAAAAGTTATGACTCAAACTTCATCAAACATGTGCTTAGCAGGTGATTGTTATTTATATTAGGTATATATTCTTACTCATCAACAATCACCTGATCATAATATAGTAATATTAGTTTGTTCTTTAATGATTTTTTTCTTGAATAGTATAAACCAGTGCTTGACCTCAATACCACCTGGTGGTAAGTGATAATATAGCTCTAGATTGTAAATCGCACTGTCTTTGCGTAGCAAACACCTTTTCACCCTTAGCTTATATTATTCCATAAACAATCGATTACGAAATAACATTTATATTTAAAAATAATAAAACCTCACGTTTTTACATCAACCACGAAAACAGTCAGGTGATTAGTGGAAATATCGCAAACTAATGTAGTGCTAATAGTGCAATAAAATACCAAACGTTTTTAAATAACGTGCACACGCAACACCGACATTTACAGTTATGTCAAAATACATATAAAAAATAGAATCTATTTACTTTTATTATTAGCAATGTGGTTTATTTAAAAAGAAGTAAATGGTGACAAAGGAGCACACAGTCCACCTGTTTGGAAGGGGATACTGTGGTCCATAAACATCTACATTTATCCTCGATTAAGAATCAAAATGCAGATGCGTTGTCACCCCTGAGGACTAAGATGATATGCCTCGTTTCCAGTAAAAAAGCATCTCCGGATCTCTACCCTCACCATAGGAAACACAGCAGTATTAAGGAAACTTTTTTTTTAGAGCGAGTTTCTTCCCCGTTCGAGCCGACCCACTCAAGCATAATACAGCTGCAGCGTGGCTGGACCACGTACGTAAGGTGAGTAAGTGCCGTAGCACTCCATGGATTAAGTTACATTAAAAGTTTCATCCTCTATTTTCCACCCTTAGATGCGGAAGGGTTTTCTTCAAATTTCAATAGGACAATCAAAAAAAAAAAAGAAAACAAATGGAAAACAATCTTGTTATTGAATAGACTACACTATTTAAATTATTATAATTTATATATATATATATATATATATATATATATATATATATATATATATATATATATATATATATATATATATATATATATATATATATATATAGTCAGCATGACTCGACAAATCCGTAAACATTTTACAAAATTAAAACGTCACGATGTTTAGACGTTATATTTTGTTTTGAACATAAAGGTAATTATGCTTTGCGGTTAGTAATTTAGATATATTAAATGATTGACTCGACTGGGTGGATGGAACACTCTCACACAATATGATAATACCATCGTAAAATAGCAGCATAATGCTGCTGTGTTTCGTATGGTGAGTGTAGAGAACCGGAGACCCTTTTTTGGATACGAGGCACTTCATCTCAGTCCTCAGGTATAACTACGCATTTTGATTCTTAATCGAGGATAAATATATATGTCTATGGGCCACGACATTTACCTACCACCAGGTGGACTGTGAGCTTGAAACTTGAAGAGCACGGTAACAGGGCTACATAAAAAACTGCTTTTGCCCCAACTAAGCGTGGTAACAATGCCAAATAATCTCCCTACGATGTGATCTATATAGGAGGTATATGTTTAGCAGACATTAACTAAAGGACACTTTCTTTTCTTTCTTCTTTCTTCCTTTAAACATTTATGCTATAAATGATATAATTCATATAATGTAAGTACGCACATGTTAGATTATCCTTAAGGAATATCCTCACAAATATATATAATAAATAGTTTCAAATAATCTAATTATAAAAGTAGGTAATCTAAGTGTTGACAAGTCAGGTATCGCACCAGTAAAAACAGGATTACGAACATTGTTAATCATTTATGTTAACAACGCTCCCCAGTTCCTACAACCATTTGATTCCTCCACTATTCGACTGATAAATATATACATACATACCTTTTTTTATAGCATTGTGTGACAAACGAGCACACAGTCCACTTGATGGTAAGTGGATGCTGTGGCCTATAGACATCTACATTTATCCTCGATTAAGAATCAAAATGCAAATGCGTTGCCACCCCTGAGAACTAAGAATGCCTTGATTCCAGTAAAAAGGGTCTCCGTCTCTCTACATTCAGCAGACGAAACACAGCAGCATCACGCTGTTATTTCACGTTAGTATTTACTGAGATTCGGTAACCATTTTAGGTATAATAAACACTACAGTGATCAAGATTTGTTTCGGACAATTTAATGATTAATCAAATACGCAATTAAACAGAAACGACATTAGCCTAATAGCAGCTGCGGACCGCGAACTCAAGAGGTCGTAGGTTCGAATCCACCATACGACTACTGTCTTAAACCACTCCTAACACAAGCATTTTAAGGTTATCAGGAGTGGTTAAAGAAAATATTAGTAATATTATTAGCATTGCAAGTATTATTATAATAAAACAATTTATGATTTCTGAATATCGACTACAGCGCCACCAGCCGGGTTTCAATGTTAATCTAAAACATCATGCGACCCACTCGAACACACAAAAAATCATCAAAATCAGTCGAGCCGTTGTCGAGTTTTAGCGAGACTAACGGACAGCAATTGATTTCTATATACAGAATGGCCCAAAAGTCGTGGATCAAACGCAACTAGGGGTTAGATGGGGTCATCAGCTGCAAAAAGTTGTTCTACGGGAGGTCCTTAAGGTCAACTTGCTGAGTTATAATTTATTTTGTGTTTTTATGAAAAAATTGACTTTTTAACTAATTCTTATTAAAATTCCAAAAAATCTACATCCTGTATCTTTTTTATAATTTTCACTGGATTGGTACTGATGAGTGCTTGCGTTAGACATGCTATTTATGGTTGTTTATTGGGTGTGTTGAAGATAATATTAAGTTTTACGATTTTTTTTTCTCAAATCGTAACTTTTTATTTACTTCGGACCCCACTGTGAAAAAAAATACTGTACCGAAAAGTGACCCTGTATTACAAGTTTTGGCGCATTTCATCTAGAGCTTTTCATCACCGCTTACCTCTTATAGAGAGGTAAGCGGTGATGAAAAGCTCTAGATGCTAAATAAGCACAGTAAGCAAAAGCAAGAACGAATGGGCACTCGTTCTTGCTTTTTGTAATCAGATGGAAAGACAGACGCACGCAGGAATTACAAACGTCGAAGCGTATTCTTCTGTTTCAAATAAAAAATCGACAACAAAGCGATTGCGACCCATCAACCGTTTGGTTATTCGATACTGAAACTGGGAGGGAGAAATTAAAACATGTGATTCTTGGGCATACTTTCTTAAATATATGTGTTCCTAAGGGTTTTATATAAGCCTAAATTAAATATGATATTTATGACTTGGCCTTAGCCCCTAAACTCCAATAAAAATCCAATGCAGTCGCATGTGCCCGGCGAATCCCGAGCGTTCGCATGCAACCGTACCCACCCGCAGCACTTGAAACCATTAAAACTTATATTTAGAGACTAATTTTCTATGAAAAGTTTGGCATTATAAAATCTATACAAAATTCTCTATATAAAAGTCAGGTTTTACTTCATTACAAAAAGACTATTGTATTTTGATAACCAAAACAAAACATACCAAGCGAATGTCGGCAGCGTGAAAATCAAAATACCATTAAAAACATAACTTGTAAAAAAACAAGTCTCGCAACTCAGTTCTACCGTAAAAAGTTGTGAGATCCATGTAATACCAAGTTGGTTAATTTATTCAGTTCCTACTAAAGGGTCCTTCTGTTTCAAGTTATTACGTAATTAGCTAACCTAACAACATTTTATAGTGACCATATCAACGTAAAAAGTCATTTATATTTTAAATATATAGATTGACTTGGCCATCGCATGAAAGCACAATGTATCTCACAAGTAATACGTAAAGTAAAGTAAATAAATAGCACTGCCGTGCCCCCAGATTATTTCAATATATATTACCCGAAATTATTTACATAAAAAGATAAATTATATTCACACAAATACTTTTATTACAATTTTACAATAAAACACTACACTGAAACACTAATAAAATACTAGAAAAATCCAAAAATCAACACAATAACATTCACGCGAAAATGGCGTACGAAATGAACGTAGATTATAAATAAATATCCATAGGATAACTTGACCTTTTAATGCACTAGAGGATAGAAAATTTCATATTGATTCTCTAATGCCAAACTTATTCATCGAAAAGTAGTCTCTAAATATAAGATATAATGGTTTAAAGCGCTGTGGGTGTGCGCGGTCGGATTCGATCGCTTGAGGACTGAGGAGTTAGAATATAATATATCTAAGTAACTGGGATAGACAGAAACCACGGACTTCCATTTCGCGCGATCCTGACACACCTCGTGTTTGCGCGCTTCTTAATTATCCCTAATATCTTTGATCACGTAGGTTAAGGGTACTCTTAACTAGGTCCATCTTCGATATAAAGCTAGTTTGGAAAAATAAACTAACCTCATGTCCGGCGAGAAGTCGAGCGAGCAGGCGTACCCGGCGACCATATGTCCCGCGAACGTTTTCTTTCGGTTCAGCTTGAAGCGGTTCAGCGCACTGAACACCAGCACCTTTTTAAATCAAATAAATAAAAACTGTTAATTTTGTGAACATACGTCAATTCACAGAAATCAATATTTTTGAAGTGAAAACTTCTTTAGAATCTTTTTAATTTGAAACTCGATGAAATGAAAAAGCGACACTAAAAAGAGACAAACAAATACACCTATAGGATTTAGCCTGAGAGAGAATGAGATAGATATTAAATTACTAATGTTTATGTGAAATGACTTTACCTACAAATGAAGTAGATAGCGCTATTACAAAGCTATTTAACTCGACTAAAATTAGGTTCGACACACACGTACCACAACCACACCACATCGCAGCGACAAAATGTGGTCACCGTGTGAAAATGTCGCTGCAGCTTTTTGCAGTTGCGTTGTGGTTGCGATAAAATGTAGATGTGGTTGTGTTGTCGCTAGTAGCGGCCGCTAGTTCCGTGTGGTTCCGTAGTGGATGCGTTGTGGTCGGTATCACTCACGCAGTCGACAATGACGGCAAAATGTGGTACATGTAAATTGTACTATTCATTTCCAATACAAAGTGCGCCCGCCCGTGTGTTGTGTGGTTGTAGTTGTGGTGTGGTTGTGGTACGTGTGTGTCGACCCTTAGACTCTACATGTCTAAAAATAAGGATTGTAACATTTATTTGCTATAAATTTAAACCTTTATCTTATATTTTATGTTGTTTTGAAAATCATAATATTAAATCATTTGCCGTTAAATATTTTTATTTAATTTTTACTTCAATAAACTGTACACTTAATTCAAGCAATGCCTATATTTATAACAGGCACCTGATATACCTAAATAACAGGCACCTGAACTAGGATTAACATGTGTTTCAGGTGTATGTGCTAAAAGATACATTAACAAATATTTTCTGTTTCATATATAAAATGAATAACATACCACCTAATTAGAGTTAACTTCGGTAAAATATATTATCAGAAATTAATGTTACGAGCTTGAGGTTCATGACAATAAAAATTGCCGATAGAATTACCTAAATTAACACTTTAATTCACTTTACACTAATTAAAGTTAAAAACACTAATAATTAATCACACTGATTCACTTTATTCCGCTCCGAAGCTTCGCTTGTCTCGCCGACTTCAACACTTCCCCGATCGCATCTTGCAGCGCCTATAAATATAAATTAGCACCGAAATATCCAGAATATTCAAGTAAACACGCGCAAAGTACCGAGAGTTCGAGTTTCAACTTCTAGAAGTTTAGCTCTACGGTTCGAGACTAGATGGCGCCGTCGGTTGAAAGATTAGTGATGTCATTTTCTGGAAAGCTCCCCTCGCTCTCGTCTCTGACATTAGATGGCGCTAGTGCCGTCGACTTAGGCGCGTAACACTGCCCCCTCCTAAGACATGCTCGTCCCGAGCATTATCGGCCCCATAATAACGCGCCAGGCGATCCACATGGACGATCTTAGGAGTCCCTCTTGCGCCTTTCTGTATCCGGTAGGTTACATCAGTGATCCTGGTCACAAACCGGTACGGGCCGTCCCATTTAGCTTGAAGCTTAGGAGATTTCCCTTTGCTGCGGACTGGATTGTGCAACCACACTAGTGAACCTTCGTCGAACCCTTTGTTGTTCATTTTGCGGTCATACCGGGTTTTCATCTTTTCAGACATTTGCTTGCCCGATTGTCTGACGTGCTCATAAATGTCATTCATTTTGGTCCGCAAGTCATTAGCATAATCGGTTATACTGCGTGGGGCATCAGGTGGTATCCCGGTGATCAGGTCTGCAGGCAGCCGTAGTTCTCTTCCAAAGTTTACGAAAGCTGGTGTCACTGATGTACTTTCGTGAACAGTGCTTCGATATGACAGCAAAAACGGTTGTATGTGCTTATCCCAATCTCGTTGCCGGTTGTCTACAACTTTTGCTAGGTACCTCTCCAATGTCTGATTAAATCGTTCTACCATTCCATCAGATTGCGGGTGATAAGAAGTCGTTTTTGTTTTATGAGTACCCATAACTCGGCAAGTTTCCTGGAATATTTGAGACTCAAAATTCCTTCCTTGATCGCTGTGAATCTCTAAAGGTACTCCAAAACGACAGAAGACTTCATGAACTAGTTTATCTGCAACTGTTGAAGCTTCTTGATTTGGAATGGCGAAGACTTCTGGCCACTTAGTGAAGTAATCCATCACAACCATGAAATACTTGTTACCGCTTTCACTCTCCGGTAACGGCCCCGCCACGTCAATGGCTATTCTCTCCCATGGTGCACCAACATTGTACAACTTCAATGCACCTCTACTGCGAGTCTGAGGTCCTTTTATAGCAGCACAACTTGTACATTTGCGACACCAGTCCTCGACATCATTTCGACAGTGGACCCAGTAAAACCGTTCTCGGATCTTCAGTAGAGTTCGTTTAACTCCCTGATGGCCTCCTTAATAATCATTATGGTACAGCTGTAGAACATCCGGTACCTTAGCTTTTGGGACAACCATTTGCAAATGACAGCTGTCTCCCCTAACATTTACCCATTTACGGCACAGAACTCCATCCTGTAGCAGCAAGCTGTTCCACTGGGACCAATAGCTTTTAGTGGTCGCACTCATCGCTGAGACGTCGCTCCACTTGGGCTTGGGAGCACTGGCCTTCATCCATTCCAGAATCGGCTTGATGTCCGGATCTTCCTGCTGTGCACGTTGTAAGCTGTCCTTCCACTTGTAGCTGAGGTGGTCTGTCCTGGGCATCCTCACGGATACCACTTCCTTACTCTCTTGCCTAGTACAATGGTTGCAATCTTCAGGACAAGGTCTTCTTGACAATGCATCTGCGTTGCCGTGAGATTTCCCGCTGCGATGTTCGATCTCAAAGTCGTATTCCTGCAGTAGTTCAATCCACCTAGCAACTTGTCCTTCTGGATTTTTAAACTGCAATAGCCATTTTAGTGCAGCATGGTCAGTTCGTAAGTGAAATTTTCGCCCCAGAAGATATTTTTTTTTTTTTTAATTTGCGCAATATGGGTACAGATGGTGTTACAGTGGTCAATTTACATTGTTGATCGCCATATTTAGGCTCATGCCATGCAAAAATTCTTAATTATATGCTATAGATTAAATTAAAATTATTACATATCAAATCACAGTGTCTAAATAATTATTAAAATAATGTCAAATGAGATTACCTAATTAATACACAATGTCAACTTTGTAAAATAATGTCACATAAAATGTCTAATTAATGTCACAGTACCACTAATCGGTTACAATACTACATCTATTAATTTGTCTTCAAGAAATTCCGTTACCGAATAATATGATTTTTCTAAAAGTAGTGTTTTCACTTTTTTTTTAAATAAATTATTATTTGAAATTTCAAGCAGAGAGTTGGGTAAATGATTATACACTCTCGGAATCATACAGAATACACTGCTGTTTAAAAGTTTAGTTTTGTTATACATGAAGCTTATTTGGAAAGGGTATCTCTTGCTTTTTAATCTAACAAATAAGTTACTATTATTTCTTACAAATAACACCATATCGAGTATATAAATACACGGTAGTGTCAATATTTTAATCTTTGAAAATATCGACCTACAGCTCTCGGTTTGTTTCATTCTGTATATAGCCCGAACGCATCTCTTTTGCGCCCTAAAGACCAACTCTTTTCCCACAGAGTTGCCCCAAAACATAACACCATACATTAAAAGAGGAGTAACATGTCCATGGTAAGCCGTTAAAACTGTGGATGTACTGGCAGTTTTGGACAACATGTAGATCGCATATGAATATTGATTAAGTTTCGAACACAACATCTCTGTATGTGACTTCCAGTTTAGTTGAGAATCAATGTTTAGTCCCAAGAATTTTATTGTCTCTACTTCTTCAATTTTTGTTTGTGTATAGTAGATTTTCATGTCAGTTAATTTGTGAACTCTGTTTCAAAACGTCATTAATTTAGTTTTTTCCAAATTTATTTTTAAATTATTTAAAGTCAACCATTTAATAATATTATCTAAGGTATTGTTTATGTCCAATTCTATTTGTGTTTTTTCTTTTCCTGTAAATATAATTGTACTGTCGTCAGCAAATAAAATAGTTTCATTGCTTGTTACTTTCGGGAGATCATTTATGTATATAATAAATAATAATGGACCCAATACACTGCCTTGTGGCACACCAAAGTTATCGATTTTGTACTCTGATTCATAGTCACATATAATTTTTTTGTGAGGACACAATCTCGTTATGTGTGTAGACTGTATTCTGTTACCAAGATAGCTCCTAATAAGATCATGCGTATTTCCCCTAACTCCATAGGCAAATAGCTTATCTAGCAATATATTGTGGTCAACATAGTCAAACGCCTTTGTTAGGTCCATATAAAGGGCGCAGGCATGATTTTTATTATCCATGTTTACCATAACACTCTTTAAAAATGAGAAAACTGCCATATTTATAGTTTTGTTCTTTCTGAAACCTAGCTGCTCTTTTGAAAATAAATTATTTATTTCGAAATAATTATTTAATCTTTCATGAATCACTTTTTCAAAAACTTTAGATAGAACCGGTATTAATGCTATCGGTCTATAACAGCTCATGTCATTTCTGTCGTTTTTCTTAAAAATAGGTTTGATTATGGTTATCTTTAACTTGTCAGGAAAAAGGCCATGATAAATGCATTGATTGATAATATGACTCAGTACATGTGATAATTTGATAGAAACATATTTTAATACTTTAGTTGAAATATCATCATAACCCGTACTATTCGTAGGTTTTAAATTTAAAATAATTTTATTTATTTCATTCGGTGTTGCGGGTTTCATAAATAAAGATTTAGATTCACTTAAAATATTAATTGGTGTTCTATGCGGGACCAATTTGGTGATTTGGTTAATATAATATTCATTAAATTTATTCGCTATGCTTATGGGATCCTTAATTGTAGCGTTATTGATAGTAATTTGTTGTATTTCCTGATTTGGTAAATTAATTGTCCTATTATTAATTATAGTCCAAGTAGCTTTGCATTTGTTACGAGCATTATTTATGAAATTGTCGTTTTTAACCTTTTGTGTGAGTTTGATAACACGACTCAGTCTTGATGAAAGGTCTATAAAACTTCTTTTATTATTTTCTGTTCGGTTTTTCCTATATTGCCAAAGAAGCTGACGTTTACGTTTACAGCACTTTTTTATACCTTTCGTTATCCATTTCGGCTTCACTTTTGTGTCTTTTTTAATATATTTTACAGGAAAACATAAGTTATAGAAAAGACGGAAAAAATCATAAAAAATATTAAACGAAGTATTTGGATCATTACTACTAAACACATCATTGAAACTTAGAGCGTTAATGCATTCTTTAAATTTATCTAAATTCTCTTTACAGTAGTCCCGCGTTTTAATGTACCAATGTTTGATCAGACAACTTACTTTTACTGGACATGTAAGTATTTGTGCAGTGTGATCAGATAACGCAAGTTCCAAAACTCTTGTTTTAGAGTCACGAACATTATACATGAAATTGTCAATACATGTGCCACTTACCAATCTAGTGGGCTCTTCTATTCCTATTTTCAGGTTATACGCAGATAGAATTTCACTCAACTCAATAGTTTCCTTACTTTTTTTCAGAGTATTAATATTAAAATCGCCACAGAGTATTACTTTATTTTTTCCAAGGCAAAACTGATTTAATAAAGAAGTAAATGTTGCGAAAAACTTATTGATATCTTCAGAACTTACCCTGGGGGGTCTGTAAATGCAGAATATATATAGTTTATGTTCAGGTAATTGTATTCCTGAGCATTCGATTGTACCTTCAATCGAATATTTTTTTATGTTACTGATTGGTAAAAACTTTTGCGAGTTATGTACCAGAATACAAGATCCACCCACCGCGACGATTTCTACGACTAAACACTGAACCCAATGAATAATTTGGAATGTTTAAGATATATAAATCAGTACTAGACATATTGTGTTCGGTAATGCATAAAACTTTAACATCTTTTACACTTTCTATAGATTCTAAAGATGTAGTTAGTAAGTCACACTTGTTTATGAGGCCGTTAATATTTTGATGAAGTATACTTATTTGGTTACACAAGAAAAAAGTTGGTAGAATTAATTTGAGAAGGTGTTTCAATTACCATGTCAGTTTGGGTGCTACTGTCAGAAAAGTTATTACATTTCACAAGGTCGACAAACATGTCAATTTGGGTACTATTTTCAGTAGAGGTCTGCTTATGTGGTAGGTCTGTTTGTGGCATATTTTTAGATTTAGGTGGTATTAATGTAAAGTATGATGTTATTTTTTGCTGTTTTTTTGTTGGGACTTTATGGATTATATTTGGTCTAGGTAAAAAGTAGGATGTAATTTTAGTCTGTGTTTTTATCGGCGTATTACGACGTACGATTTTTGTTTGTGTATCAAGGTTACAATGACATACTTCCCTGCGTATATTTCCCTTAATAACTCTGGAATGTTGCATAAAACTTAAAAATTTTAAATTATAATAATTTTGATTAATAATTTGATTAATTTTTCTACATAAATCGTATTTTTTCGAAATCTTAGTATATTCGACGAAGTGGCAATTTTGGTATTGATTACAGGTTATTTTCAAAATATTATTAAGTTTCCATTCATTTAAATACACATTTGTGCGAATTCCTAAAACTAATACAAGACACTCTTTATCTACTGTTTTTGCTAAAATGCTGCAACGACTTTACCACAGCTAGCAATTCGCGTCTTGTGACACAATAGTTCCTTTCCGGTTTTGACAACGACTTGCTGAAGTACGCTATCACGACCTCTTGGTCACCACTCCGTTGAGACAACACACCGCCAAGTTCTATATCACTTGCGTCTGTGTCAACTATAAATTCTTTGCTTGCATCAGGGTATCCCAAAATAGGTGTTTTGCACAGACGGTCCTTGAGCTCCTGGAATGCGATATTGCAACTTTCATCCCTGCAGAAATGTCGCTTCTCCTCGGTTAGCTTATGCAGAGGTTTGGCTGTATCTGCAAAGTTCTTCACAAATCGCCGGTAATAGGAGCACAAACCCAAAAATGCTCTAACCTACGTCTTATCTTTTGGAACCGGCCAATCCTTGACAGCTGCGATTTTCTCTGGATCCGTGCGGATACCTTCTTCCAACACTACATACCCCAAAAAGTTTACTTGCCGTTTGAATAGTGAACATTTCTTCGGACTCAACTTGAGGTTGGCACTCTGAATCTTCATGAGCACGCGTTCCAGGTTTTAAAGGTGTTCCTCAAACGTACGGCCCACGATGATGATGTCATCCAAGTAGACCAGACAGGCATCGCCAATTAGCCCGGTAAGTACAAGTTCCATCATCCTTTCAAACGTTGCTGGAGCATTGCACAACCCAAACGGCATTACTTTAAATTGCCACAGACCCTTTCCCGTCGAGAACGCAGTTTTCACCTTGTCCTTAGGGTTTATTTCAACTTGCCAGTAGCCACTTTTTAGATCCAGCGTGCTAAACCACTTTACTTCTGTAAGCATGTCCAGCGTGTCATCAATTCTTGGCAAGGGATAGCTGTCCTTCTTCGTAACGTCGTTCAGACGGCGGTAGTCAACACAAAACCGCATGCTGCCATCCTTCTTCTTTACCAGCACCACGGGTGAACACCATGGACTAGAGGAAGTTTCAATAACACCGTCCCTCACCATTTCTTCAATCATGGTTTCTACTTCCTTTTCACGTGCTACCGGCAATCTTCTTGGCCGCTGACGGATAGGCAATTCTTCTCCTGTGTTTATTTTGTATTGAACTAAGCCAATCTTTCCTATGTCAGCATCGTTTGATGAAAATACATCGGCGTGCTTGAGTAACAACTTTTTTGCCTTGACCATTTCGTTCGGGGAGAGAACGTTGCGACAGTCTTCTAAAAGTGTGCTCACTTTCGTTTGTGCATTCTTGCTTGGGGTCCCAGTCGATAGATATTGGCACCGACGTAGCCAATCCACTTCCTCACAAGTACCAACCAGCGTGCCTTTTTCTATAATCTGTTCCTGGTCACAAAGGTTCAGCACACGTACCCCTGAGATGTTAGTGGTCCTGACCAAGGTTCGAGCCACTTTCCATGGAAGGTCATTGTCTAACCTTTCCACGACTACACAACGATGAGGTTGTCCAGGATTCCGTGGAAGACTAACCGGCACAATCGTTTCCGATCTCGGCGGAAGAACAATCTTCTTAAGGCTATACACGTTCCCTGATAACGCCCCTTCCACAAAAAGTTCCTCTTGTCCACACTTCAAAACACCTTGCTCAACGTCAATAGCACAACAATTCTTCCTCATGAAGTCTAGGCCCAGGATGCAGTCGTCCATTATATCAGCCACAATGACATTATGCAGGTAGAGCATGTTGCCTAGCTTCAACTCCATCTCTTTCTCTTCACGGACGGGTATAAGCTGACCGGTGGCTGTTACCAAATTAATGCGTTCTCGGTTGTATACGGAGTCCCCAAGGAACTGACTTATAAGTTGGGAACTAACAACCGTACGAGAGGCTCCAGTATCTATGGTCAGTTTACACGGCATTCCGTTGACCTCGCCCTTGATGATCAGACTGTTCCCATCATGGGTTTGTGAGATCGAGATCCTTGGGGCTCTTTTAACATCAGCCAGCACCCGCCCCGCAGTTCTGGCTTTTACTCGTTTCCCTGCTGCTGCTGGGCGGGGCTGTTAGCCGCACCACCCTCCTGATATCGTTCATCTGCCCTTTCTACGGTTCGCTTAGGGCAGCTGGATCGAAGATGGCCCCTTTCCCCACAGCCATAACACCTAGGGCTGTATCCTTTATTGCGGTTGCGAACCGTAGCTGCTGCAACCTCCCTGACACGATGGGAGCGAAGATCCTGCCGCACGGCTTCCACCTCCAGTGCATGGGCCAAGGCGTCTTTAAGCGTGTCGTGGTGCCCGAGCCTACCAGCAGCTCTGACCTCAAGGTCGCGGATGCCGTCGATGAATGTCTGCACCAGGTTCCCTTCAATGAGCGCAGGTACAGACTGGTATGCTTTCCGAACCATCTTCTTCACCTCAAAGGCCCACAACTGAAGGTTTTCGTTGCTGCGTTGCACGCGATCTTTAAGCTGCGCGCGAAAGACGTGTTCCAGGTGAGCATCGCCACATCTAGCCTCCAATTCCTCAAGGAGCTGCTCGTAGGTCACTTTCTTACCGAGAGCTTCCAACACAGTTAAGGCTTGGTCGCGCAAGCCTAGGGTGAGTGCAGTCATGACCTGGCTTTTATTCCAGCCGTTCGCCTCCATGACGGCCTCGAACTGGATTTTGTAGGCCGACCAGGAAGAAGTCCCGTCGAACGGCGGCACTTTGAATCCACGTAGCGTAGTAGGTGATGTAGCTACTATGGGAGCTGTAGTTCCATCCCCAAGTTTGAAGTCGTTCAGCGTTTTCTTCACGTCAGCCATCACGTTGTCAACCCGATTGTTCACATGGTTGATTCGGGTTTCATGTTCTTCGATTCGGGTTTCAGCTTCCGACAGGCGGTTGTCATGTTGAGCAACCCTATCCTTTACCTCCCTTATCTCTTTCCCAAAGGTAGCGTGAAGATCCTTCATGAGGAGCATCTGTTCCTCCTGTCGGCGGGCCTGTTCCTCTTGTCCGCTCTGCAGCTGCTCTTTCAACTGACGGACCTGTTCCTCCTGTCCGCTCTGCAGCTGCTCTTTCAACCAACGGGCCTGTTCCTCCTGTCGGCGAGCCTGCTCCTCCTGTCGGCGAGCCTGCTCCTGCAGCATCACCATCAGAGCACCTTAGTCAGGTGCTGCAGATGTAGGGGCTACTGACGGGCCTGCAGCCGGTAGCTGGCCCTCCGACGTCTGCGGCGTTGCACCACCAAATTTTCTTTGGTCCGTCTCCTGCTGGCGTTGACTTCGGGTACGGACACCCTCAGTTTCCTCCTTAGGTAAAATCGGCATGATTTTATCCCACTTCGGACACCAATTGTTACGAGCTTGAGGTTCGTGACAATAAAAATTGCCGGTAGAATTACATAAATTAACACTTTAATTCACTTTACACTAATTAAAGTTAAAAACACTAATAATTAATCACACTGATTCACTTTATTCCGCTCCGAAGCTTCGCTTGTCTCGCCGACTTCAATACTTCCCCGATCGCATCTTGCAGCGCCTATAAATATAAATTAGCACCGAAATATCCAGAATATTCAAGTAAACACGCGCAAGGTACCGAGAGTTCGAGTTTCAACTTCTAGAAGTTTAGCTCTTCGGTTCGAGACTAGATGGCGCTGTCGGTTGAAAGATTAGTGATGTCATTTTCTGGAAAGCTCCCCTCGCTCTCGTCTCTGACATTAGATAATGTCAGAGTCTAAAATCTAAAATTAAAAACATGATTAAGTATTGAAAGTTTTAAAGCCCTACACTTAGGCCACCGGTACGAGGTCGCTACTTGAAAACTTTTCTTCCCCATCGGTTGTCGGTTCTTCGAGCTATATGGTCGGCCTATTGTCATTTCAGGTTACTAATTCGTTGGGCTATGTCGATTACTCTGGTTCTACTCGGATAACATTTTTAAGTCTATCACACAGAGAAACCTCAAGCATAGCCCTCTCCATAGTTAGCGGAAAAACCTTGAACATCCTCATACGGCCAGCAGTTAAGGACCATGTCTCAGATCCATAAGTCATCACTGGCAACACGTACTGATAGTGCAATCTTGTTTTCAATCTTTGAGGTGTACCTGACTTTGTTGGTTGTACGTGGGGCACACTGAAATGATCGGGAATAAGAAAAGCCACATGCACAGTATAGTTAAATTGTATTTTATTGTTTTTCGAAGTATTCTACAACTTCTACCTCTACCGTACAACTTAACGCACTTTTTCATTCGTGCAAACCAATCATTAAATCAGTAATTCCAGTCTGAAGTTGATGTTGACCAAATGGCTGATTTGTACGCTTCCACAGCTGCTTCGGGTCTTCAAACCGTTGACCGCGTAATCAATCTTTCATTCTAGGGAATGTAAAGAAATCATTTAGGCTCAGGTCAGGACTGTACGGGGGATAGCTCATCAGCTCAACATTTTCCTGCTTCTAAAAATCATTTGTCTTCAGAGCCGTATGGGAACTCGTTATCGTGATGTAAGATGATGCGACGTTTCGGGCTATTTTTTCGGAGTTCGGCTATCATTTCTGGCAAACACATCATGATATACCACTCAGCGGTAACCGTTCTGCGTTCCTGTAAAGGAATTGTAGCAACAAGCCCCTTTTTTCGAGAAAAATGTAGCGACCATTTCTTTAACACGCTGCGGGAGCGAACCACTTTCGTCGGTTTGACTCAAACTGCTGACTGATGTTTTCTTTCAGGTTTGTATGAATAGATCCGTGGTTCGTCACCTGAGACGATATTATAAACGGCATTTGACTTCCCTCTGTTGAAGCGTTGCAGAGTATTCCGGCACCAATCTACACGAGCCGCCTTTTGCTCTTCGGACAAATTGTGGGGAACCCAGAGGGAAACTAGCTTTCTAACACACAGCTCATTATGTAATATCGACTGAATTGCAGTAATTCCGATACTGATAACAGCCTCAATCTGCTCGTATGTCACATGACGGTCATCTAATATAATAGTTCGCACAGCTGCGATGTTTTCAGGCGTGACCGCTATTCTTGGTCGACCTGCAGAAGAAACAGTGCTGAGCGACACACGACCGCGTCGGAACTCGGCATACCAGCGGTATATTGTCGTTTGACTCGGTGCTTCAACATCATAAATCGAAACAAGTTCGCTGAGACATTTATCTTGAGATAAGCCGCGACGAAAATTGTGATAAATTATGGCAAGGCAAGGCGACCTGCCAACCTTAAACCAACAAAGTTTTTGTTTTTTAAACATTTTTTTAATCGTTTGAATGTCATTAAGATTCTAAGAGGCTAGTATTCAAATTCTAAAAAAGATTTTATTGTAACTCAATCCAAAATATTCTACTCCCGATCATTTCAGTTTTAACAGTGGTAGAGCCACGCGGTAGCTTTGCTGTTGCACGTGTGGGCCGGCTCAAACCGGGGTGGTACCACGACCTCACAGAATACCGGCGTGAAGTGGAAGCTCTGCTGCCGCGTTTCGTCTGGTGAGTGCAGGTGGCCGGAGGCCCAAATCCCCCCCCCCCCCCATCAACATGGTAGCGGAATTAAATGATTATAGACTACCCCAGGAGGATACCAGCACCCCTGAAGAATCCCTCGGTGAGCATCCACGACCATGTTTCTCAACTTCTGAGCGTGAGTGCTCAGGCTGCCCCGCGTATTCTGGGGGGGGGGGGGGCAAAATTCCTCTCAAGACTACACCTGCTCGAGCAAACGGAGCAACAAGACCAAGGCGACCCCTGCCACGCTGTCCGTGAATTTCTGCAATATTTTTTTTTTAATTTATTTTCTTCCAATTATACAATAAACGTTTTTAACATTTTTATCTGCCAAACTGCATTACAGTTTGTCGACAGTAGTTCTCGTCTTACATGCTCATGTTTATACATATTATCTGAAGTATATTTTCTTATACAGATAATAATATCTCCCAAAATCTATTTTATTATTTTATCTATACATATTTAGTACAAATTTTGTTATGAGGTCCACATCAGCCAAATATCAAAATTGGTTCATTATATACATACTGTATATACACATATACACTAATTCAACACATACTCAAACAGCACACATCGCATATAGACTACTAATTTTAACAGTACTTTACTCGTGGCCTGTGGCGTACCTTTATGGACACAATGATAGATAATGTTTTCTTAGGATATTTTTTAAATGATTTTTTGAGATAACTTTACTAAGCAAATCCGGCGGCAGCTCGTTATGTAATTGCGGGATAACCCATCGTCTCGTGCGCATACCGAAGTAATTTTTAATTTTAGGTACTACATATTTTCCTTTTCTAGTGGATTGACGAGTTGGGTAGCCATATTCTCTTTCTACTTTAAACTCATTTTTATTATACTGTTCCATTATCAACTTTATTTTCACTTTTTTGTCTACAGGTACAATTTTACAAATTTTGAAAAGTTTATTATATTCTTTATTACACGCACTTTTCACTTTATTATCTACTATTATCTTTAACAACCTTGTTTGTAGTTCTTTGATTTTGTTTAAATACACTGGTAACGTAAGTCCATAGCTACCCAACCCGTAATCTATAGTTGTATCCGCAAGCGCATAGTACAGCATATGTAACATACTTCTGCTTAGCCTAAATTTCAGGTGGTACAATTTACCCAATACACTACGTAATTTGTTACAGATTTGCTGAACATGATCATACTCCATACAAAACTGGTACCTATAGTTAGTCCTAGGCATTTGTAGCATGAGACTTGTTCTAACTTCAGACATTTACAGTTATTTACATTGTTATTTCTGTGGAAACAATCGTAGGTATGCCCTTTAATTACAATGTCGGCATGCTTTTGTCGATTGTATGGCGAAGATATTAACATAAATTTAGTTTTGCTTATATTAATTATAATACCATTATCATGCGCCCATTTAACAATGTTGTCTAAGTCTTTTTGCATAACTATTTGTATCGTCTTTGGATCTTTGTACGAGTACATTAGGCAAGTGTCATCAGCATACATATACATTTCACATGATTGTACTACTTTGCTCATTCCATTTACATGAATGATATACCCTACTGGACCGAATACTGAACCGGTTGGGACTCCATATTTGATTTTACCAAGGTCACTACTAGTTTCGCTAATGCGGACTTCTAATATCAGGGGACCTTTAACCTAAAAGCCGTCCACTAACATCTCGAGACGGCGAGGCTGGCTCTGCTCTTTCTGACCGAGACGCAGGTGTCCTATCCGGCTGATGTCTCGTATCTCTGCTACCCGGGGTACAAACTGGAACACTCCTTTGTGCCTCGGGCTGGAGTTTGCGTTTACGTCAGAGTGGACATCTGTTCTCGACGCCTCGGCAGAATCGAAGGTTCGGATCTGTCCATCCTTTGGCTACGCGTAGACAGCGACGACCATCCGCGCGTCTACGGGTGCCTCTATAGGTAGCGGCTTTAATGCCCATCAAGCCGAATGACTTGGTTCACACTTAACAGATCATGCGGGGAGATCTGTTCATGATTTTGCCTTGGCATATGGTCTGACACAACTGGTTACTTCGCCTACGCGGATTCCAGATGTGGAGGATCATGCACCTTCCCTGTTGGACCTTCTGCTGACCTCTAACCCGGACGGATAACAGATTTCCGTCAACGCCCCTTTAGGCTCCTCGGACCATTGTCTTGTCCGGAGTGTGGTGCCAATCACGCTGAAATCGCAGTTGCATTCTGTAGGCTGCCGCCGTGTTTGGCACTATATATATATGTATATATATATATATATATATATATATATATATATATATATATATATATAGGTCAGCCGATTGGGAAGGGATGCGGTCTTTCTTTGCATCCTACCCTTGGGGGCGGGTTTGCTTCTTGCCGGACGATCCCAACGTTGTTGCGGATTCTGTCGCTGATGTGGTACTTCAGGGTATGGAACTTTTTTTTCCTTCCTCTGTGGTGCCCATTGGAGGCAAATCTCAGCCATGGTTTGGTCGCTCCCGTAAAATAGCATCATGCTATAAGCAGGAGTGCTACCAAGCCTGGGCTGACGCATCAGCCTCCCGGGATGTAAACACCAGCGCTCTAAAAAAAGAAGTATAATGCCGCCTCTAGGTCCTTTGAAACTGTCATTGCCAAGGCAAAGTCAGAGCACATGGGCAGAATTGGCGAGAAACTAGTTCGCCTTCCTTCTGGAACCCGTGCATTCTGGAATCTCGCCAAGGCTGTCCAGGGGAATTTCTGTCAGCCATCTCTTCCATCTCTGCACAGGGAGGACGACTCACTGGCCCATGACGCAATGGAGAAAGCCGATCTTCTAGGCTCTTTCTTTGCGTCCAACTCGACTCTCGATGATGGGGTAAGTACGCCACCCACCATCCCGCGGTGTGAGTGCTCAATGCCGGAAGTGCAGTTTACACAGCGCTCGGTTCGCAAAGCACTCCTCTCCCTGGACATCCACAAGTCGAGTGGGCCTGACGGAATCCCCCAATTGTGATGAGGATGTGTGCTCCAGAGTTGGCACCGGTTTTAACGCGTCTTTTCCGGTATTCCTACTTCCTAGGCGTAGTCCCAAAATCATGGAAGACGGCTTTCGTCCACCCGATCCCTAAAAAACGCGACCGCTCAGACCCGTCCAGTTTAACCCCCCGAAGGCGAGTTTGCGCGTTAACCGCTAAAAAGAACCCCTATGTCGTATCTCCTCAGTTTCAAGGCACTCCCCTTGTTGCCTCAGCTAGTATCGGAATCCTCGGCGTCGACATATCGAGTGACGTGCAGTTTCGTGGTAACTTGGAAGAGAAGGCCAAATTGGCCTCTAAAAAGCTTGGCGTGGTCAGCAGAGCGGGACAGTATTTCATGCCGGCACACCGCCTTCAACTTTACAAAGCGCAGGCGCAAGGCGCAGTCGGCCGCACATGGAATACTGTTCCCATCTCTGGGCTGGGGCTCCCCAGTACCAGCTCCTTCCACTTGACCGCATCCAGCGCAGAGCGGCTCGAATCGTCGACGACCGAGTGCTTTCCGATCGGCTCGATTCACTGGCGTTGCGAAGAGATGTTGCATCTCTTTGCATTTTCTTTTGCATATACCACGGAGAGTGCTCTGAGGAATTGTTCGGATTAATCCCAGCCGCCAAATTTCGTGAACGCACTACGCGGCAAACGTCCCGACTCCCGATACCATCCACACCATCTGGATGCTTGGCGGTCCACCAGTGTACGTTTCAAAAGGAGTTTTCTTCCGCGTACAACCTCTCTGTGGAATAGTTTACCACCGGCGATTTTTCCGGACCGATACGACCTAGGGACCTTCAAGAAAAGAGCTTACTCCTTTCTAAGGGCCGGCAACGCACCTGCAATTCCCCTGTGTTGCGGTGATCATGGGCGGCGGTAGTCACTTAACATCAAGTGAGCCGCATGCTCGTTTGCCCCCTCTTCTATAACAAAAAAAAATTCAGTGTGCCCCTACGTACGTGGTGAGAGCGGTTGAACAATACACGATACCTTGTTGTCCATGGACTGGCAGGCGAGCCACTTGCCGTTGGGCGCCGCGGTGACGGCGGGCAGCGAGTGCATGGACGGCTCCGCGATGTACTTCATGTCCACCGGGATGTCCCTGCACCAACGTCATGGATTTGCAATGAGTCACGTCATCACCATCATCGTCATCATTCAGGCTTGTAGAAACAATATCAATAAAACAACATATCGATATAGATTTTTTATAGAATAACGGTAACAAACGAGCATACTTGATGGTAAGTGGACTCTATGGTACATAGACATCTAAATTTCACAGATATATAAAAAATTTTTTGATATATCAACAGTGATATATTTTCTTAAAATATTGATACGATATATACTAATTCATTTTGACACTTCCTGCATCCCTATCATCATTACAGCCCCTCACAAGTCCTGCTGAACGTAGGCCTTCCTTCAAAGAATGTCACAAAGCATGGTTCTGAGCCACCTGCATCCATCGACTTCCTACATGTTCGGTGCTCATGTTTTTTTTATAGGATAGGGTGAGAAACGAGCACACAGTCCACCTGATGGTAAGTGGTTGCTGTGGCCTGTAGACATCTACATCTATCCTCGAGTACGAATCAAAATGTAGATGCGTTTTCACCCGTGAGGACTAAGATGGAATGCCTCGTTTCCAGTCAAGAGTCTCCAGCTCTCTACACTCACCATACGCAACACAGCAGCATTAAGCTACTATTTTACGCCGGCATTCTGTGAGAGTGTGGTCCTTCCCCGGTCAAGCCCACCCATTCGTGCTACAACTATACTACTGATATAACTGCAGCATGGCTCTACCACGTATAATGTTTGCCATAGTTTGTTATGCTTGACAGGCGAGCTAGCAACCACAGTTTTTTATTGTAATTCTACTGTTATTAGAAAAATGCTGCTTTTTATCTCAGTTTCCCTCTTGCACCTCTTACGACAAAAATATGGGTTAATATATATTCTTACACGGCCACTACATGGTTATTCTCCTTACTGCTAAAGTGAAATAACATACAATCAACTCAAGTCTTCCAGACTAGCACGCAACCAATAATGTGCCGGACGCATCGGAAAATCATTGATTCCAATACTATATATAGGAACAAAGATCTCACCACTCCCAAACTCTGAGACTTTTGTCGTCTGACGTTGTCACGAATCTCCTGTTCTCATCAACGAAGGTGATCGTGTTGACTGCCCCCAAGTGCCGGTCGTACTCCTGTACGATCTCACCGCTCCTCACGTCCCACTGTGAAACAACCAGAGACATCTCCAATGAAAATTTTAAAAAGATTAAATAAAAAATAGATATACTCTGAAAATAAAGGACCATAGTATCAAAGGAAATAACATTAAGCCTTAACATTTCATAACACATGAGAAACCAACGACATTGTAGTGACGTACATTTTATCAAGTGGATCTATAAGGCGAGAGGGATATTGAAACAGGTGATGGGCAAGAGCATCTTCCTAATAACAACTCAAATTACAAAAATATGTTACGCCAGTATTCAGTGAGAGCGTGATCTTATCTCAGTAGAGCCGACCCGTTCGTGTTGCAAACATAATGTAGCTGCAACATGATTCTACCACATAAAGAATTCTGAAGATTTACCACATTAACACGTGGCAGAGCAACGCTGCAGCCACGTGTTAACAGCCACATTTTGATTCTTAATCGAGGATAAATGTAGTTGTCTATGGGCTACAGTATCCACTTACCATCAGGTGGACTGAGTGATCGTTTGTCACCCTGCTTCTATATAAATAGCGATTTCTGAAGATAACCAAAAGAGTAGTAAGCAAGTGTACTGACGCAGACGATCTTCTTATCGGAGGTGCCAGCCACGAAGAGGTGCTGCTTGTCTTGGTCCGGGTGGAACTTGACGCAGTAGGCCACCTTGCGCGACGTGAAGCGCGACACGCACGAACCACTCTCCGTGTCCCACAGCTTGATGTAGCGGTCGTACGCTACGCAAACAAACAATAACTAAAATTCAACATAGAAACGGAAACATTTTCTATTCAATACCTAATATAATATATTTTATAAGCGACAGTAGCCTAATGGCAGGGCGCGGACCGCGAACTCAAAAAGGTCGTGGGTTCGAATCCACCATTCGACTACTGGCGTGAACCACTCGTAACACAAGCAATTTAAGCTTACCACGAGTGGTTAAGGGGAATATTAGTAATGTTTATAGCATTGTTAATATTCTTTTTTTTATAAATTTAATTTTTTTTAAATATATACAAATTAATGTTTGTTTATTCGTACTTAATGCGCTGCCATACCGTTCATCAGATTGCGGTTAAACTTTGTTAACATATTGCTTGCACTTCTGCAAAGGTTATATCATAGTTGGACCCGGTAGGTGGCGTTATTGCAGAATCCAGATATCACCCGTGCGAAGCCGGGGCAGATCTCTAGTAGATTATAAATAATACTTATTGAAAGTCACTCTTATGTGAATTTACCACTAATTTGGACAAAACCTTTGTCTATCACTAACAAAAACTGAGTAATTCAATCCTAATACAATTGTAAGAGAAATTTGATGGAAAGAAAAAGATTATTTAACCAAACTTATACAACAATTTATTAATAGAAGGTTTTTATTTAATACAATATAACTCCTCCCCTGGCTCGAACTCATGCGGAAATCCTCCTGGGCTTACTGAGGATCAAGTTATCCAGCATTTCTTGCGATAACCTGTCCCATTCTTTAATAGCGGCTTCCCTGATCTCTGAAACTGTTTGGGGAGGTGGCTCCAAACAACTCGTGTCGCATGAGCATCCCACGCGTGCTCTATTGGGTTTAACCTTTTACCTACGGATGGAAAACCATTTTGATCAAATTGAACGATATTCATAATACGGGTGGCAAAGAGGTTTGATCGTCCATAGAGGTTTGTAGAAAGCAAATCTATAGTTTGGACTGGTCTACAACTGGAATTTGACGTTTATGCCATATGTCAGAAAACTGATAAGTATTCAAGACTCACAATAGATGGCAGTAATAAAATTAAATAAGAAAGGTAGTAAAAATTTGCTTGTCAAATACTTTGGACACCCGTATTGAGTGAGCAATTTTGGATGTAGAGTAATGGCAACCTGTTAGTGTTGTGCTGAGCTCCGTACAGCTTGCGTATTTATTGTTTCTTGAAATAATTTGTTTCAACTTGATTTTGACCGACAATCTTTAGTAAGTAGTATCTTGTATTTTCTTTAGATATTTATATATGTACACATTAGAGAAATTAGTTATAATAGGAAATTAGTTATAATCATATTTATTTTGTTTTAGTTACGATTCGTTTCATTTCTTTCAAATATGTCTTGCGATGGGGATGTCGATAATATCGATAGAGTAGTAAACGATGATGAAATTATAGAAAGTCTCCATGATTTTGATGAAAAATTTAATAATAATTCCGGTTCAGAAGATGAGTACGAATTGAATGAACCACTCGTTGCCAATAACTCCAACCAGTCAGACTCCGATGATGAGGAATCTCTTCCGCCACGCTTTCAACCAGGCCATCCAAGAATTCTTCAAGCCTGGTGCAACTACGAATATGATGCTACTGAACATAATTTTAATGACACCAGCAGTGGTCTTCACGTCGACGATTTAACTTTTCGCTTCATGCCGGGCGAAGTATTTGAACATTTTTTGTCTTCAGATATGATTAAATTAATTTGACAATTTAAGAACAAATACGCGGAAAAGGCCATTTCGGAGAAAATAAATTAGTCGTCCAACCATTTGATAAAATGGTCTCCTGTTACAGTGACAGAAATGTATGTGTTCATAGCTTTATCCTTTTTGATGACGAGAGAAAAAGCGTCGTTTTTTGATGACGAGAATTTTTTCTTGTATACAATAAATAGTAACATAAACGAAAATAAGTAAATAAAGTAAAAATGGCTAACATTGAATGCCGATTGATGTATGAACTGATGTAATCTTTTACCTATCACTTTATCGATATCGATAGTAAAGAGTCGTATGACAATAACTTGTGCAATTTGTTGACATGCATTTCTGTGTGCATAAATTAGTGATTTTTTTGTGATTAATATATGTATTTTCTCCAATTAATAGTTCTGATTGAATTTAAGATACACTATAGAGTCAACCTATAAAAAAATCTCGATTAAATGTGTCGAAGTATTAAAGCAGTTATAAATTCATTTTTCTAAGTGATTTTCCTTAGTTTGACAAAATATTTAAGTGATTTGAGTGAAAGAAGCTTCTTACAAGGTAAATAAATACCCAATTTAATAGATATAATAAGATATTCCCAATTTAATTCTGCCCGTTTTTTCTTATTCCCGTACAGTGACCCCGTATTGAGAAGCTGCTTCACTGTTCAGCGGTACCGTAGGAAAAGGGTTAAGTCAGGCAAGCCGGAGACCAGTCTAACTTTGTAATGTCTTGTTCTCAGAGAGCAGCATTGACTCAGTTCCAATTGGTGCCCAACATTTACTCGGAATGGTCTGACAATTCCATAATTAGCGACTGTTTTGTACCTATCTGCCGTCAAGGGGCCTCGATACGGGATCAAAGGCGTTCTAGCTCCAATCATAATTCCACCTCAAAAGAACACCGATTTCCCGCCTTGCTGAATGGTTCCAGTAGCAGTTCTTTGCCTTTCAGTCTCTAGATCTTCAGAGACGAACACGTCGATTATCTGGATGAATAATGATTCGCGATTCGTCAATGAAGACAGCTTTGCCAACTCACAACACTGTAATATCAAGTCTGTGCCTTTTGCCGTTACTGAGGAGACTAAAAAAATGACATATCCTCTTAAATATATTTTTTTAATTTTTTATTAAATAGAAGCAACGTCACACACGTATGCATTACACGTGCACTGGTTTACACAAGTGTACGCAGTACGCACACACAGGTTTACGCAGTATGAACATAACAACCGAACCATAAACCATTCTAGAATTCCATTTCATTACACAGCCTCCCCCGTAGATTGCCTGATATCGACCGGACCGACCTGAGCCAACTGGCGATCGGCTGTTTTGAACCAAATTTCACACAATGGGGACCGGGAACAGATTAAGTATAAGTCTTTAGAAGAGGGGTCTTCCCAGAGAGGTCATACCTTAGTTCATCAATCCACTTGCCTAGTGTGATGAATCACCATCATCATCATCATTATTACAGCCTATCGAAGTACACTTCAGCAGTGTAAATAGGCTTAGATTGCCCCATAAGAGGGATATTTGCAATAGTTGCCGGGCTTGGCAGGCTGGTTGGCAACCACAGTTTATCATTTTGAGCCGTTATCACTAAGATGCTACGCCCCATCTCCTGGTTCGTTTTCTTCTGTCGACTTTTAAGACAACCACGGGACACGGGGTAGAGGATATTCTAACACTGCCATTACATGGTTGCATCATAGACATTTATCATTACTTAAGAAAAAAAATGCAGATGCATTATAATCACCCCTGGAGACTAAGATGGAATGCCTTGTTTCCAGTAAAAAGGGTCTCCGGTTCCTTACACTCACTATACGAAACACAGCAGCGTTACGCTGATTTTACATTGAATACCAGTAATTCTGTACGACAATGCCCCGACTTGCGACGGGATGACCAGAGCCATTCATGCTGCAACTTTAGTCTGTGACGATTTTGTTAAATTATTGTTAAAATTTCATTCAAAATTTGATTTGTGTAATTTCATCTTGCCAGTTTCGTCCATGTTATTTTAATTTTATTAGAGGCATTCTTAATTTGTTTCTTAAATGTAAAGACTTAGCTAGGGACCACACTCTTTTAAATATTTAGGAATGTTTTTTGCAACATGGTAGAGCCACGCTACATGCTATGTTATGATTATAGCATGAATGGGCCAGCTCGACCGGGAAAGGACCTCGCTTTCACAGAATTCCAGCTTAAAATAGCAGCTTAATGCTGCTGTGTTTTGCAAGGTGAGTGTAGAGATCCGGAGAATGTTTATACTGGAAACGAGGCACTCCAACTTAGTCCTCAGGGTTGACAATGCATATGCGCTTCGATTCTTAATCGAGGATAATTGTGGATGTCTATGGGCCACAGCATCCACTTGCTATCGGGGACTATGTATTTGTTTGCCACCCTTTTTCTATAAAAAATGAAAACTAAAAAATAAATGAAACACTATTATATGATTTTTCATTATAAATATATATAACTTTATATATATAATATATATAAAATATATATAACATATAACTTTTGTCCATTCCTATGGATTCCCACTGTCGCCCACGAATTAAACAATTTGCGACTGTTTAAAGAGTGTTATAGAAGTAAATATTTTATTAAATTCAAGACTTATAAGTTTAGTTTTAAGATAGATTTTTGCGTGGCAACTACCGCCACAAATCTATCACATACAACTAGACGAAACGTTGACTACGCCCTAGGCCCTGTGTAAGTCATATAAACAGTAAAAAAGGGATCTCCCGTTTTTACTGTTTATATGACTTACACACAATTCTAGGTCTAGATACGTAATTATAATAGCGTTTTATATATGTATATTATAAGTATACATATATAAAACGCTCCGTGATACACGAAATTATAGGATAAATTAAAAAATTATTATTTTATAAGTGGATTTACAACAGTAGAAATAACATTGATTTATGTATATCAGATATCATAATTACATTTGTCCTCCCTCTTTTCGTCACATCTCACATAAGGCCTACCCCTCCCTTAATCCTCATTTATGCCTAGGTATTTTATGGCCAGCCTCGTAGTGAAAAAATGTGAACTTACCAGCAGAAAGGAATTTATCGCCTGCATTGTTGAAGTTAACATCTCTGACAGCTTGCCGGTGTCCGAAGTAAGTTCGCACGCAGCGCCGCTCACCGTACACCTCCCAGATCTGAAGAAAATGTTTAATGGGAGTGTTTAGGTTCAGTATCTTGGTGTGAAAAAAATTACTTTTTTTTGTAATAAACTATTACACACAGGCAATGACCCACAAACATTTCTATCTTTGATTAAAAATCAAATCACAAATGCGTTGTCACCCCTGATAAGTAAATGAAATTCCTTTTACCAGTAAAAATGGATATGTAGTTCTAGTCAGTTACTATACAAAAGAGAAAAGCACTACTCTGATTCTACGCTGATTATTTTATTCATAAGAAATAGTCCTACTTTTAAGTAGAGCATGTAGAAGAAGAAGTACTTACGTACCTACTTTTACTACATGGTTAAGCATTTATCATGAAGATTACCACTCACTATCCGGTGTCCAGACAATAGTGAAACAATAGCAATATACCGTATGTGGCTCACGGGACAGTGAATGGATTAAGAAACATCCTGCATAAAAGTCACCCACACACCACCCCCATTTCGAGGATACTCAAAATACGATAATGCGCCCTCTATAGTTCAGCTTAGCAAATCAGAACCTTACACTTCATCTGGCTAGTATTAAACCCATCAAAATTGAACTATTTCTAGCCCTAAATGTGACTAATGTAGATAAGCAAAGCATTAAAAACATTGAGCGGAACTGAGCTTCATTGTTAGTATTCTGTTTGAGTGTGGTACTTCTACTTATGTACTTAATTACTTCCTCTACATAGTTTAGCATTTATGACGTAACCATATTTTTTATATAGTACAATTGACAAATGAGCACACAGCCACTCCATGGTAAGTGAAGGATGTGCCCTATAGACATCTATATCTATCCTCAGTTAAGAATCAAAATGCAGATGCGTTGTCACCCTTGAGGACTAAGATGGAAATGCTCGGTTTTCAGTAAAAAGGGTCTTCGATTCTCTATGCTAGCCATATGTACCACAGCTTCATTAAGCTACTATTTCACGGTGTTATTCAGTGCGAGCGTGATCCTTCCCCTGTACAGCCAACTCATTCATGCTACAACCATAATATAGCTGCAGCACGGCTCTACCACGTAAAACATTTATGACGACAATTCATTACTTTGACTCTGCAGTCCATGCCGGCAGACAACATGAGATGTGCAGTGCTAGGGAACCAGCGCACACATGCGACGCCTTTGCTGTGACCCTTCCATGTGTGAATGTGAGCCTAAAAATACAGAAAATGTTAAAGATTAATGGATATAACATTCACGAAACCACAGAAGTGATACGGCAACAATATCAGCAACAATAAAAAAATACCTTAGGCAAGAAGCACTTATCCGGTGGAGTGTCACTACGCAATTGAGTCTCACTTCGTGGAGCCTCCAGCCAAGATCGGCCCTGGTAATCCGTTTCTTGATCCACTGAAAACAATCATGAAAAGTGGTTATGAGTACAATTTAGTCTGCCATTACTATCAAATTTCCATTTTGTGACTAATTGAGGTGTTTTTTTTTTTAATTTAATAAACTACAGAATAACATTGGTTTGGAGACTATATCATTATTTCTTATCGAGGTATGTGAGATGAAAGTGTTTGAAGATGAAAACGGAACAGTACCAATACGTACGTACGTACGAACAAACGCACGCACTTATGAACACACACACACACATACGAAATCAACAGTGGCATTGGACTTTATGGACTCCTCTAAAAGCTAATATTATTTTGGAAATTCCGATCTATTACAATAACTTCCAAATGGGAATAGATGCTAACAACTCATCTGAAAGTTTTTGCTAGAAATTGATCATATTTCGGAAAATTGGTTTACACACTTTAAACACAACATAAAATTTTATGCCTTCAGTTGTAGCTGTTAAGTTTATCATGTTAATTTGAATTAAAATATACTTACAATGGAACACAGATTTCTCTTCCAATGGTTTGTCATCATCCACTTTGCCCTTTTTCTGTCTCTTTGCCAATATCTCTTCCAATTCCTTTGCTTCATCACCTTCCGGCTTCATTACCCTGAATTTAAAGAGCATCATTAGCAAATTGTAAACAGGAGTGTAAAAGGGCTTCAAGGAAAGTGCGAATAGGCTTTTTTTAAGCTATCAGTGCACTTTACTATCTTTGGCTGCATCAACAATTGCTACCAGGTGAGATAGTAGTCAAGCAATGGCTTATAATACAGTAGATTTCATTAATGACGACTCAAGTTTTAACAACTTTACGGTTATAACAACATTACTTGGAAGTCTTTCGAAATTAAGGCATACTCTTGATAGAGAATGACTTGGTTCTCTATCAAAATGATTTAATAATATGTATGAAATATTAGATATTCAGTAATTTTTGGGATGCTAGATTGGCTAAAGCAAAACTAGATATTATTTAGAGACTTGAGAATCGTGAAAGCAATATTAACTTGTGCAATGATATACATATACATTATACACTTAAAATTAGTTCTTCAGTAATTTTTGGGGTGTTAGATTGTTTGTTCATCATGGCACCCATTGGAACACTGTTTACGGTTAAAGAAAAATTAGATATTATTTCGAGGCTTGAGAATGGTGAAAGCAATATTAACTTGTGCAAGAATACTTCATATTCTACAGTGTCAACAAAAACTGCCCTAAATTTATGCAATGCTTTGAAAAAAAAGTATTAGTAAAAAGTATTATTTGACAACAAATATTACTCAAGTTTTCAGTCCTCCCCGCTCCTATCTGTGGATTTAGAGACTTCTGGATATAATGATGAAATTACACCAGTCCCTTCATCGTCCTTATAATTGATATCTACTGTAGTTAAAAAATAACTAAATAAAAGAAGTACCTTTGTTCCCCTACATATCCTCCCCAAGGCCCGAGAAATCCATTTATATCTTCAGGGTCATCATTTTTATTTCTTTTCCGATTATCCAATGGCCTTTTCTTTATTGTCTCAAATACTGTTTTACCTTCTGCCTCTACAGGTGGGGCCACCATTGCTGAAACTGTATGAAAAATATATGTTATTCAAATAGATTAATTGAAATATCAGCAGCGTCAAATGTGAGAAAAGTCTATTACAGCAATTGTCAATGCTCCTCTCAAACACGAGGATTAAGACAAATCCTGGCAAACAAACTCCTAGGTAGGAAAGGAATTCCATCACCTAGAGATGTGAGCAGCGTAGTAAAACCTTTAATTTTGGTCTGTTTTGTACAAAAGTTAACTGATTAAGAGTTTAGTATTATATTTTCATGTTCTTTATTATATTTACTGGTTTTTTTTTCTTATTTTGTAGGAGTATGTTGAGGGTAATATTGAATAAAGTTATTTGTTATCCAAATATGTTTCATTTACGCAACAGTTAGTTTTGCATTATGAACCATATTGTATTACGTGTGTATTATAAAAATTAAGATGTCACCCAGCCTCTAAGGACCATTACTTGTATAACAATTACTAAACACAACTCTTATAACTTAAAAAAAAACAAAAAATAGCATTGCCCTGTTGAGCCATAGTAGTTCAGGGGGCTAAGCACTCCCTAGCACCAATAAATTATTGATTGCAATTTTAAATGCTGATTTAGCATATGCTCAGCAGTTAAGGAAAACTTGAGTGGAAACCAGGATATCTGAGAAATAAAAAAAATAAAGACATGTGGAGTAGAGACGGGCCGAATATGGATTTCACCGAATATGAATATTTGGCCGAACGTTCGGTAAAACTTTTACCGAACCGAATATTCGGCCAAACATTATGCAATTTATGTCGAAACTTGTTACCAAGCGTGCAGGATTAGCGCCGAGCCCTTCCTCTCGCTCCCCCGCAACACCTGACATGTTATTTCACCATCTAGTACTAAACAATTCACCAGCACATGCTTATTTTTTGACTATTTTTGTCAAACAAAAGTATTTTGTTATGTTATTCTTAGTGAATATTGATTATTATAAAATGATAAAAATAAGTGGCAGGAGATCTACTATTTGGACTTATTTTAGTGAAACTAACGACCAAAGTAAAGAGATATGTACTAATGTAAATAATGTTTTTATATCATTCCAAAAAAAATTATCAAGCTTTCTATTTGCTATATTTGGAAATAAATCTACAGTGCTTCAAAAACGTAACAGAATAAGTAGATTTTATCCATATTCTATACTACCATAATACTTTCACAAGTAAAATTATTAAAGACATGGCATTTACGCGAACACTACACATTGAATAAAACTACTATTTACGGGATTTTATCACGTTTAATTACGATATTCGTCCGATTTACGCAAAACAAGCTTTTAGCATCATGAAGTCTTGCAGTGGTATGCTTGGGTTTGGGTTTAATTAAATTTAAATTTATTTAAATTTAAAAAAAATTAATATTAAAAAAACTGAAGGTAGCCGGACTAACTATGACATTGGGACGTCAAACATCTCAGTCCCCCCCCCTGGACCATGGGTACTGTAAAGCACCCGAAACGTCGGGATAATAATAAAAATAAATTAAAGTAATTAAACGCGATAAAATCCGTAAATAGTAGTTTTATTTGACATGGCATTACTCAATTCATACATTTCAATACCGTGGACACTTTGAGTACCACTAAAGAATGTTCAGTGATTTAACCGAATATTCGGCCGAATACGAATATTAGGTAAAGCTGCCGAATATACCGAATATAAAACGAATATTCGGCCCATCTCTAATGTGGAGTCCACCAACATGCATTGAAGCGGTGTGGTAGAGTTCTTTGACCTACTAACTAAACTCTCCCAGAAATCCTGTGCTCAAAAGTGGGTTATATATATAGGCTGTAACTTTATAATAAAAACATACCAACAATAGCATCCCCATTTCCAGTATCGCCATCTGTTGAGGGATCAACAGCATAACCATAACTTGCAAATGTTCGTCTTTGATTCTCAAACTGAAATTCGCTGATATGAGCTTTCTCTACATAACCTGACAGCATATTTCTATTTGCCTTCATTTGTTGTGTTTGAAATGGGTTCTCTGGTCCATAAATGGGGGCAAATAGTTCTTCATATTTTGGATTGTGCATGAGTTCTTGATTGCTTGGAATAAGTACTCTTGTATCATCATTATTCTAAGGGAAAAAGTTAAATTATTACTAAAATAAATAAATTATTACCTATCTGTCTTAAATCATATTGAATTTAAGCAAAAGAAATAATTTGGGTGTTATACATTTTCATACAACATAGCAAGAAACTATTTTTTGAATTGAGGTCGTCTATAATTAATTACAGTATATATATATATATATATATATATATATATATATATATATATATATATATATATATATATATATATATATATATATATATATATATTGATAAAATGCTCAGAATTTTAGATTAAGATATGAAATCAGTCTTGAACTTATAGGTTTAATTCTATTTGTTTTCAACAACTTTAAATTATATTATTATTATTTTTATTACCGTAGGCGTCACAATTGGAGCAGCACAGATTTGCATCTTCTTTGCTAAAGATAAATTTGGATCTACAGGTTTTAAATGAGTCAACAAGTTTTCATTACTATATTGTTTAGTGTTGTCCGAATTGTCGTCATCATCGTCGTCTGAGCTACTACCATAATGTTGTATATTCAGCATTTTGTCACATATGTAATAACTTTATATAAAATCGTTTGAAACACAATGGTATTCAAAATAATAACATTATCACGACGACAACAAATGCTTTGAACATGGTGCCACTGCCATGACATTGACATTAGTACTTTTTAATTAACATTAATGGCTTGGATGCTTGTGTTTTAAGCTAGGTCCTCATGTCAATCGGGATCGTCGTTTTATATATTTTACTTCACTTGCGAAGTTTTTGGGAGATTTGACGACAGTTTATCCCAGTGGACAGTCGATGACGACAGTAACTCAAGTTCATAAGGCGCCCAAGCAATCAAAATAACTTGAGGTTTAAGCGGCCCCGAGACGGTCAAACGGTTTGATTGTAACCTCACGCGTTTGACCAAATTGTTTGATGTCGTTTTGAATTCACATCAAAGAGAAGCGCACAGTGTGACTTCAAAGTTCAAACAAGAAAATCTTACCGTGATTTCGAAAAATGCCGTCAACTATGGATAAAGATTTTATCGCATCTATTGTACTAATGTCGTGCTTAAATAATAAGAAGAAAAGGCAAAAAATGGTGCAAATAATGGTAGAAATTAAGACATGGCGCTCCAAACCAAACCAAAATATAAATGTCCATCAAACGAGCTTCAAACACGCAACGTTTGATCAAAACTGTCATAATAACGGCGTAAACGATCAAATTAGTTTGATTCAAACCAAAATCTACGTGTTTGAATCAATTCGTTCGACCGTCTCAAGTCACATTATATCAACATCGAAGCACTTGTTTCGTCGCTTTCTCTAATCGTTGACATGCGCACACACTCAATTTACAAAATCACTTTTGCGTATTATAATTAAATTACATATTAAGTTAAATACTTCATTATACTCAAGCAATCTAAGAAATCTGAGAGTAATTGCATACACAGTATGCATAGAAGGAATCTATAACTGTACAGAAAGCGAGTTCTTCACTTTTTTTTATCAATTTTCAATTAAGGCCAAAAGAGACAAAAGCATTCACAGATGCGTTTTAATTATGCGCGTAAATGTAAATGTTTATCTCTTTTTAGTCCACTAAATATAAAAGTTAACAAGAGCGTTCTAGTCGTCCAAAACACAGTATTTTTACTTATTTATGGGACATAATATAACATTCTAATTAAGTTGTATCATGTATTGTGTTGTTTGACGCGAGATGTCGATATTATTTTACTATAAGATCTCATCTTTAAATGAAATATAACATTAAAGATGGTATGTTAGATTAGCATTCTAGAATTCCAATCTCATTCTTCCCGTAAGTAACATGCTTCACAATTTGTAAGTTTCCACTGGTGTGTACGGTTTTATTATCCTAGAATATATAATATGCCGCGTAGCCAGTTACTGTATCTAGTGGCGTTATTTCACGTCACTAGATACAGTAACTGGCTACGCGGCATGTAACCGAATCACTAGTTTCGAGTCATATTACAACTAGTGATTTTTGTAAATGCGTTACTTATTACTGTTAACCGTGATTAATGCGAGATTAGACTGTCGGCCGGTCAAACGCAAAGCGCACATGTGGCATACAACAATAAACAAAACAGCGTTTGTAACAGTATTATTGTACTTTTAATTTTCATACGTAAGACTATATACATAAACAATAAAATAGAGTAATCTCTGTTTGTAAATAATTTTAACGGTCGATTCCGGGAAGCGGGAGTCACATTGAACTTAAGTAAAATAATTTTTAAAATATTTTTGACGGAGTCATGAACTCGTTTATTCATAAAATCAAAATAAAACTAAAAATATATATATATAAAATTTAAATGTTTATAATATTATAAAACTTAAAAACTGTGTGTAAATAGCCAAAAACAAACAAATTAATTGTACAGTGTAAATAAAAGTGCAAAAACAAATGATAGTGAAAACGTTTAAAAAGTGTAAATAAACTGTAAATATCAATAATCATTGTATAAACAATCAAATTGACTTGTAAATATGCCTGCATTAATAATTTTATGAAAATCTTAGTGTCATAGTAAACGCAAATCAATCATAAATACATTTAATGCAGTCAGTCCTAAACCTGAATAGAGTATGAAGGGAAGTTAATTTTTTGATTTAACTGTATAGCTACAAACACTTAGATTGTGATAAAATTTATTTTCGTTTCGTGTGTAACTGTATAGTTGGTGGTGATATTTATCCAAACAATCACAGTAGCCGAATAAAAATAGCCAGTTACAAAAATCACTAGTTTTGTAACAGGTGACGCCGACCAAGTCACTGGTTCCGCTACGTTTATTGAAAATTACGTAACGACCCACGTCTATTAAAAATAATAAAATGAGCAGAACCATGAACTCCGTCGGAGTTCTCGGTTCTGCTATTAAGTTATTCCATGAAAAATCACTAACACACCACAATAATAATATAATAAATAATATTATCTCTAATGAGAACAGTTTATTACACACGAATTCAATAGAGTCCACAGTAATAACTGATTAACAGCAATAATAGCACGGTTTACTTATTTAACATTTAAATCACTTACAGTACTTGGTTTTTGTCTTACACCTCAAGCGCAGACGAGAGAATGAACGTTCCAATGATTTTTCGGTAAATGTGCACAACGCCACCATTCTCGCGCGGTAGCAAAAAGGCGCGGGCCAATGGCGTTGTGCAAGCCTTCAGTTTTTAGTCAATTTAACTACCTTTAATCTAAATAGAAGTATAAAGTGTTTATGTATGAGTTCATAGTAAACCTGTAGTTACTAATAATTAAAACAGAATTTCTAACGATTAGAAAACAATGATTACTAATTATTAAACAGTTATTAATTAGTTGAAACTCGAATGCAATAATAACAGGATAGTCAAAACACGATCCTTAAAATATTTATAATTGAACTATTTAAAACAGTGTAATTACTATTTCTCTAGTAGTTATTTTACATAGAATAATTAAATTACAAATATGGTAGGTAATAGTGCGTTAAATCGTTAATTAAGATTTCATTTGAAGACCGAAGCGCGTGCGGCGACACAGCCATTCTGATATGCAATGCGTGCCCTGCAGCGCTGAATCTTCCTCGTGTAGTTAGTTAGTTAGTTTACGACGGGCTGTTTTCCGCAACTCCAGGTCTAAGCGCGTATTTTGCGTGTGGGCAGGAATAATGTGGTTATTCGAGCCATGATATCTCCCCGAAGAAGCTTAGCAGTCCCTTGATGTTGCAAGCAACTTCGGGGAGTGATCCCGGCGTGCCGAGATGTTTAACCCTGTATGAAGCGACTTCTGGACATGTCAGCAACACGTGAGCCGCCGTTTCTTCCTCTCCCGTGCATGCCCTGCACAGCCCCCTGTGGTAAACAAATCATCAGTAACACCTATGGTGAACAAATGTTTGTTAAAAGAGCCATGTCCTGTGATAGCACTTGTTACTATCCCGATCTGTGGCTTGTTCAGTCTCATTAATACCTTGGTTAGACGACTGTTTATTTCAGGTAGGGCCTCCCTAGCTTGTCTACAGTCTACTAAGTTTTTCCAAAGCTGAGCATGTAAATTATTGAAGTATCTACGTACCAGTGAACGGACATAGCCAAAGGGGATTGATATTATTGGTTCCGGCCCTATAGTTGCCAGGGCCGATCCCCTTCTGGCCAGTTCATCTGCTGCATCGTTGCCTCTACATCCACTGTGTCCCTTGATCCATTGCAGAGTCACATTGTTGTGCTTACATACCTTATTCAATCGTTGATGGCGCTCATATCTATGTTCAATTGTTTGATACTGACAATTTTTGTTTCCAGTTTAAGAATGTTTGTATCTGCATTATCAGTTTTTTTAACCAAATCTGAGACTTGGGATTTTAGTATATTCTGTTTCTTGGCAAGTGTATCCGTAGATAATTTTATTTCATTTAGTTTGGAATTAACTTCGACTAAATTATTGCGCATAAAATCCAATGTTTCTTCTTGAGTTTTTGTGAATTTAGTCAATAGAGACGTAACTTCTTTTCGAAACTCTTGTATCTCTTGGGTACAGCTACAGTTAGGTTCAGTCTGTTTGCGTTTTCGGTAGGTAATTTGGTCCTCCACTACAGCCTCATTTCTTGTTAAATTAGTAAGCGCGCCGCTCAGTCTGGGTGGTGACCGCTGTACATTCATGACTTGGACCACACACCCTTCTTCGACGTCACGAGAGCGGGCACACTTCGGATGCGTTCGTGCTGTGGCGACGGTGAGTGAGGAGGATAAAAAATAAATATCTGTGCTCTTTACTTTAGGTGTTGGGGGGGCCGCTAGCTGATGGAGCTTGTCAAGTGGTTAACGAAACGTCGCAACAAACAGTGGACTCCCAGTTGCAAATTTAACTTTGTCACTGTGCAATTATGTTCAGTTTAGAAAATTATGCTGTTACAATTATATTGTTGAACCAAATGCACGTCTGCTCTGTGTGAACGTATAACGTAGATTCTTTTATCTCCTTTCTTGTGTAACGGTTTTACTATAGTCAGTTTTAATTTTTCAGGAAAATCCCCTGACTCTAGTGAGAGATTAAGCAGGAATGCTAATATTTCACTTATCTCGTTCTTACAATATTTAATTATTTTAGTACATATGGAATCATAACCCTCAGATTTTGTGTTATTTAAATATATTATTATTGTTTTGATAATATTTTCATTTATGGCATCATAATTTTTGTCATCAAACCGCATCGTTTGACAATCATTTTTCTGCATTGCCAAAAAGTTAAACTAGCTTTGCTGATTTTGTTTTCTATGTGTTTCCAGTTAAGTTTACTGTCCAAGGTAAGACCTAGGTATTTTACCTGGGAGGAAAGCTGGAGTTTTGTGCTGAAAAAATTTGGAAGAGGATAGTTATTCAGCATTCGTTTTTGTGTGAACATTACCATAACCATTTTTTTTGGATTAACGGTTAGTTCATATTCCCTGCACCATCTCTTCACAATACGGAGAGCCGCTTGGGTCAAACACACACAATGCTTGCTTGCTTACCAGAGACCAGTATTGTCAGATCATCTGCATAACCGACTGTGTAGAAATGGTTAGCGTTTAATTTGCTGATGAGTTCATTAATGACCATATTCCACAGGAGAGGTGAAAGAAACCCACCCTGCGGGCATCCTTTCATGATCTGAATTGTCTGAGATTCACCAGCAATCTTTATTGTTCATGTACTGAGCATGTTTACTATCCAGTAAATCAGTGCCGGTTCAACATTATGTCTACATAGGGCACCTTTTATGCTGGAGAAATTTGTTCTGTCAAAAGCACCTTCTATGTCTATGAAGGAGCCTAGACATATTACTTTGTTTTGGATGGCCTCTTCAATCTTTGTTATTACCTGGTGAAGTACCCATTCTGTTGATTTACCTAAACTATAGGCGTGTTGTTTTTCATGTAGCGGTAAGTTAATTTGCGCCACCCGTTCACACCGTTCCCGTTCACACATCCACTCCATCGTTTTTAGGGGAAAGGATGTGAGGCTAATGGGTCTGTAGGATTTAGGTTCTGTCGTTCTTACCTGGTTTGGGTATGAACGTGACTTTCACTTCCCTCCATCCCCTAGGAACATATTTAAGAGCCAGACATGCTCTCATTATGGCAACAACTCTGACTATTAGGACTTTACCCCCCTGTAGAAGTGCCGGGAATAAGCTGTCAGGTCCTGCTGCCTTATAGGGTTGGAAATTATGAATGGCTCAATGGATTTTGTCCATCGTCACCACTCTTTGTGCTAAGTCCCAGTCTTCTTTTGTTGGTGTCAGTGCATCTTCATGCCGGTTAACCCTTTCAACTACACAGCAACCTGGGAAGTGAGTATCAATTAGGATGCGTTGGGTTTCATCCGGCGATGTTGAGTAGCTTCCGTCGGGTTTATTTGAAGAGATAGGTCCCGCCGTGTTCTGTTTAGCTAGGATTTTCCTTATCCGATTTGCTTGTTCACAGGTTTCTATGCTGCCACAGAATTTGCACCACCCTGTTGAGCGTCGATACCTGATACATTTTTTGTATTCAGACTTAGCTTTCTTATATAGAAGCCAGTCTTTATCCTTTGAGGTATTCATTGCCCTATTTAGGGCTTTCCTTACCTTCTTACGTTTCCTGTCTAGTTCTTTACCCCACCACGGTTTTGGTGGAGTGATTACTGGACACGATTCATGGTAGCTATCGATCATGGCTTTAGTGACAGCTGCTACCTGTTCTTCTAGGAGCGAGTTCATAGTAAACCTGTAGTTACTAATAATTAAAACAGAATTTGTAACGATTAGAAAACAATGATTGCTAATTATTAAACAGTTATTAATTAGTTGAAACTCGAATGCAATAATAAGAGGATAGTCAAAACACGATCTTTAAAATATTTATGATTGAGATACTTAAAACAATGTAATTATTATTTCACTAGTAGTTATCTTACATAGAATAATTAAATTACAAATATAGTAGGTAATAGTTTATTAAATCGTTAATTAAGATTTCATTTGAAGACCGAAGCGCGTGTGGCGACACGGCCATTCTGATATGCGATGCGTGCCCTGCAGCGCTGATTCTTCCTCGTGTAGTTATTTCTGAAATAAATTATAGAAATATTTTTGAAGCTAGGTACTTCAGTAATAAACCTATGCACAAAGTTTAAGTGTAGCTGTTCACTACGCGCGCAACAGCCTGTTTGAGATGTGTGTAGTAGGGTAATAGTGTTACTGCTCATTCCACATGACAACAGCTATAAAATAAATTTGGTCATTGGTCGGCTCCACACGGCAATAACATCTTTTACATTTGATTATGTAACTGCACATTCCACATGAAACAGTTATAAAATAAATTTGGTCATTGGTCGGCTCTACACGCCAATAACATCTTTTACATTTGATTATGTAACTGCACATTCCACATGATTTGGTTATTGTATGACCCTACTTGTCAATAACAGTTTTTTTTTAATAATAATTATACGCTACGTTGTAATGTATGTGTGATTGTTAAGTAATAATATAACATGAAAGGTTTTCGCCGGTATGGAATCCACAGCTTCGTATGTTTCTTTAATTGATGATTGAGTGGTTCATGTTCATGTCATTATTATCAAAAAAATATATAATCTTATATTATTCTATATATTCCCGATTTTGCTAGAGTCATGGTCCCTCTGTATTTTTTTTTATAGAATAGGGTGACAAACGAGCACACAGTCCACCTGATGGTAAGTGGTTGCTGCGGCCCATAGACGTCTACATCTATCTTCCATTACAAATCAAAATGCAGATGCGTTGTCACCCGTGAGGACTGAGATGGAATGCCTCATTTCCAGTAAAAAGGGTCTCCGGTTCTCTACACTCACCATACGAAATACAGCAGCATTAAGCTACTATTTCACGCTGGTATTCTGTGAGAGCGTGGTCCTTCCCCGGTCGAGCCGACCATGGCTCTACCAAATAATCTTACCAAGCAAGGTATTAAATGGGAATGGACTAACGTTCACGAAGAGGCACGTCAAATGATCATCCACCACCTCACTAGTTCACCAGTCCTTACAATTTTTCGAGAAGGTGAGCTAATATTAAGAAAAGACACTTTTCTATGTTGATAGAAAATCCTGAACGTAATGCGATTAGGATTCTTTCTAAGAACGAGGGACCACAAGAGTAATCGCGGCATTTACTAATGACATCATCAATATGTGCTTGTGCGATGCTATCGTTATGATAGCGTCGCACAAGCATATATTATAAATATAGAAGTATATATCTTAAGACCATTTTCGGAACTACCTGGATTTAAGAGTGGTCCTAGCGCACGGTTTATACATTTTGGTGCACTGATGGGGCATTGCGAAGACCGAAAGGCATGGTCAGGTATTCATAAAGACCGTTAGGTGTCACGAAAGTAGTCTTTTCCACTGAATTAGGGGAAATGGGGATTTGATGAAATTCGGAAGCCATATGAAGAGTTGTAAAATAATGACCACCAGCCAATTGATCGATCTGGTCCGCAATCAATGGAAGAGGATAATGATCACGTACTGTATTGAAATTTAGTTCACGATAGTCGACGCACATTCTATCGTCACCGATTTTCTTTTTGACCAGGATAATAGGGCTAGAATAAGGGGATTTACTTTCTCTGATTATTTTATGTGTGATCAATTCAGAAACTATATCTTTAACCTTCCGGCGCTCAACGGGACTTAATCTATAGGGTCTACGTTCTACACACTTATCGGGGTTTTTTAAACGAATTTCTCATTTACCAGTGTTAACACGAGATTTAGCGTAACCTTGAGTAAAGACGAAAGAGTACTTATTTAGAAGAGCAAGTAGGCGATTTATGTCACAGTCGTTGGTTAAAATCATGATTTAAATTTTCAAAAATGGGACTATGAGACCGTATATGCATGACGCGAGGTTGAAATATTAAGGTAGCACTATTTCGGGTAACGATTACACTAGGACCCGTTTCATGTAGTAAGTTTGCACCAATTAAAACGTCTGAAGTCATGTCGATGTCGGGTATTAATACGTGAAACAAAATCTCTACATGAATATTATTTATCACGCATAGATCTTAAAGTGCTGGTATATACGACGTGCGACGCGGCTAACGGGCCTGTTTCGTGGAAAGGGCTCTTTTTAAATCACAGAATAATAAACCCCAGACTATCACGTGCTGTAAATAAGACAATATCCGCCCTATTATAAGACTGTGGAAAATTTGCGAACTAAAATGTTGGTTTCTTATGTGAGAAGGACTCTCCTTAACCCTAAGTTTAAGCACGAGACTATAAATGAACCACGTTTCGTAATAAGGCAAGAATGAGGTTTCCCTATTGCCCACGAGTGGTAAGGATATAACAGGGAACGGACCTATTCCACGTAAATAGTTCACAACTTAATACGCCCTGGCAATTTTTTCGCAATGGATTCACGCATAATGGATCACGTATTTATAAGCAAATTACATAATCGAACACGTACGGTGTTTAAGATAGAATTACGGGTACTATCACTCACTGAATTGATATTTGAAGTCATTTGTTTTTCGTGGGGAAAATACGACTCGAATGTGTGGCCAGGCTTTGAACAAAATGAATAAAATCACTAGTTATAACTAATGGCGTCGGCCGATTTTTATCGAATGACAAGACATTAGAATTACTTTTATTACGACAATTATCAGAAGTGTGACCGATCTTTCTGCAAAACCTGCAAGAAGAATTGGACGACATGGGACGCTTTACACGAATGGATGAGGCAACGGATGTTAATTCAGGCACTGACTCACCATTCCGATAACGGCCTCTACAGCATCACTGTTTTCAAGTTTGTCTTTGTCACACGTCTCCATAGAAGCCATGCCGGAGATAGGAATTCTGCGATATCTTTAGAAGAGTCATAGACGTGTTCTCTAAATCTCAGTACGTCACGCGAGTAACGGTTCTCGGTTTTGAAGGTGGTGATAATGTTTTGACGCAACCCTTCCCACGTAGAAGTCGTTACTAGCCAGTTATCGGCCCAATTTTTAGCACGTCCCTTTAAAAGGCTAGTGACTTTCATTCGAATGTCATAATCACCGAGTTGATATGTGTTTTAGCCGAAGAAATGTGATTGCACCACTCACGTATGCCAACATAACCATCTGGGTCATAAGAAGGTAGAAACACGTCAGTTATTTTAACTTTATCACTAGATTGTTGCGCTTACTCATATTCTGCATCATCGTCATCATATGCATAAAGAACTCAGATGGAACGTTACCTGACTGCAGGCTTGGTACCGTAGGGTTGCTGGATAAGTTCGTAGGTAGAGCCGGTATTGGAGCTGATGTGCCCGAGGCGAACGCGCTTTAACCCCCACATAATTTCCACTATAGTCGGGACGTGAAGAATTTGGAACTGTAGAAAAGGATCGCTGGGGCGATCCCACTTCTGATGTCGGATCTTGACGTTCATTAAAATATTAAAATGAGCAGAACCATGAACTCCGTCGGAGTTCTCGATTCTGCTATTAAGTTTATCCATGACAAATCACTAACACACCACAATGAAATAGCAATTCACTTATTATCTCTATGCGAATAGTTTATTACACACAAATATAATACAGTCCACAGTAATAACTGATTAACAGCAATAATAGCACGGTTTACTTATTTAACATTTAAATCATTTACAGTACTTGCTTTTTGCCTTTACACTTCAAGCGCAGACGAGAGAATGAACGTTCCAACGATTTTTCGGTAAAGGTGCACAAGGCCACAAAGGGCCAATGGCGTTTTTAGTCAATATAACTACTTTTAATCTAAATAGAAGTATAAAGTGTTTATTGTACGAGTTCATAGTAAACCTGTAGTTACTGATAATTAAAACAGAATTTCTAATGATCAGAAAACAATGATTACTAATTATTAAACAGTTATTAATTAGTTGAAACTCGAATGCAATAATAACAGGATAGTCAAAACACGATCCTTAAAATATTTATGATTGAGCTATTTAATAATGTATTTTTGGTATCTTCATCTATAATATTTATTTGCATGATTAATATTGTTCAAATAAATAAAAGTAAATACCTACCTAAGATGATCAACTCAATTATTTTACACTTTACCTACTCTGGTAAATTGTTATAGATATAGGTATATATATATATATATATATATATATATATATATATATATATATATATATATATATATATATATATATATATATATATATATATATAGTAGCAATATTGATTGGCATTATGTAGAATTAATTGTAAAGTAAGTTTTTATTCGGCTAATAAATTTAACAAAAACCAGCAGATCTTAAGAATGTACCATAAAAATAACTCATAAATGATATAACTGACATATATGTGACATATATGGTTTCCCTGTATAAATTTTGAATGTTATCTCTTTCATTAAATACAGGGTTATTTTTCAATAACCGGCTAAGAAGGTTCAGATTAAGTAATATAGGCAAATGTTGAAGGAAAACTATTAAACAAAATTACAAATATTCTCTCCTTTTTAACATAAAAATTCGTGGTGAACACTGACATCTATATATACAAGTACGCGTACTTGTATACATAGAGGTCATTGGTGGTGAAGCATCATTTGTCTGATTTTAATGCGCACGCACACGTTCGCAAGTGTCAATCGGTAGGCAGAAACCGTAGACAGAGAAACCTATAGACTAATGATTAGCGTGGCCTTGAGTGAGAAAGGACGATAACGTAGTTTTAGGTTATACAATAATCTTTATGACTTTTAAACATATTTATATAACATTTTTAACTGTTGTACGAACTGAACTGAACAAGAATCACCAATGTTAAGCTCACACAACACTTTTTTCTCACTTAAACCAACTTGTCAACTCCTTAGATCGCAATAAAATGTCAAAGTTGTTTAGCAAAGTGTAGTTTGCTAAATAAAAAAAACCGGCACGGAGAAAGGGACAAACAATCACACCGCTTTGTCTCATTTCTATGCACGACGTATGCATAAATCTATCTTTTTCGTATGCGAATGCGAAAGAAGGCGTTAATTTGTCTATAGGTTTCTCTGTCTACGGCAGAAAAGTTGTTGCCCATAAATCACATTCAATTTGGGTTAGAAGCCCTATTTAGTCGTAATTTCGATAACTGCAATAACGGTGTATCATTGGTTATATAATTTAACCTACGTTAATTTGAAAAAAAAAAACCTATATATTTTGAAATAAAAACCCAAAATATACCATAAACATGAAACCAAGACAACAACCAAAAATGAAACAAGAACGCTAGAAGTATGAGGCAGATGTGTGTACATAAATTTATACATATAAATAACTGCTTTACATACATATTAAATATTAATAATACACGACATATGAAAAGATGTCTAAATCTTCATAATGTATTTTTAACATGAAGTTATAGATAAAGATGGAGGCCACACTTGGAACAACAGCTTGAGTCAAATACCTACGTAACGTATCTTTATCTCACTCTCTGTGGTCTGACTTCTCTTTTTAGTGTGGAATACAGTATTGCTATGTTTTTATTTAAATCTCCTGGTAAATTCTTAGAAATAGTTTCCACATTAACCAAATCAGAAGTTAGGCTCTATAAAATAATGTACCAATAAATAAATAGTTGAACTACAATTAGTTACACTAAAAATTCCAAAATTGAAGGTCTCGTATGAATTTTTGGGTTAACAAATCAGTGAATTACAATCCCATTTCCTAAGGGTCCAGTAATGTGGCAACATTAGCCCTATATGTCGACAAAAATTAGACAAATATGGCGGTTGTTTACTTAATAGTTCACAGCGTTGTTTGAGATATTTAAAGTTAATTATTGTTACAATTCAAGAAATGTTGAAAACTTGTGTAGTGCGTGGTTGCGGCAGTAGTTGGTGACCAGGAGGTGATATAAGATTTCATGCGTAAGTGTTTAAATAGTGACTTCTGGCATTGAATACTTGTAAACATACTTCTTCGTATTTTCACTTAATTTTTTGCTGAAACTTTTTACCAGTGTTTTAAACATATTAGTAAAACATAACTTTATCAAAATCAAATAGTTTTACATTGAAGTTAATTGACTTTTAACAATTTTATTGTTTTTGTTTAAAAGAAATCGCACTGAAGTAGTGTGACCATATTAAGGATGTATCTGAGACTTTCCGTGTCCTTAACTAATTATATGTACATGTTTCTTATTATGTTACCGGAAATGCATGAAATTTAGGAATTATATACGATTCCTATGTATTCTATATAATGACGGATTTCATAGATTTCATAATATTAATAACATAATAATATATTCTTTTCATTTAGTTTTTTTTGGCAGACAATTTACTTTTTATTTAGTTTTTGTTTCTCATTATTCTGATACTTTAGTAACGTTTACAATAATTACGAATATTTTTTTTTAGATTTCCTAAAACAGTACTCGGAGAAATTTTTGGTTATCCATTGTACCATTGAAAATGAAGTATTATGAAAGTGCAAGGATTTGCAATTTGCATTATCAAGAATCAGATTATGATTCACAACAAGGCGCTTAAATCCAACAGCAGTTCCTACTGTTATAATAAATCAAGAAACAGTATCACCAGGCAAGGTAAAAATTTAATATAATTTAATTACCTAATTTTTCGTAATATATTATATATTTAGAAATGTAGTAGTTTAAATGTATGATATAAAGCAACATTTTGTAAAATATGTTATCATTTGCAGACAACAAGTGCATCACATGAAGAGTCTATTGTGCAAATAGCTGCTCCGGCTGTACCAAGCACTAGTTCTGACATTTATTAAAGTAGTTTTGCACTTAAGGAAACAGGAGTGAAACGTACTGCCTGTAATATTGAAGACCAAACTAGTAAAAAACAATGTCGAAAAATTCTTGAAAATTTATGCAGTCTTAATAAGTAATAATAATGATGATAATGATGATGATACCTTTTTATTTGTTTATTTGTATTTATTATGACTTTAATATTACATTACATAATATATTATATAGCTTAAAACACATACATATTTAAACTCTTTAGTGCCAATCGCAGTGTGGTAACCGTCACTACGACATTAAGCATGAAGCTTCTTGTTTGATGCTTCATTTATGCGTGCTCATCCTCCGCGGCACGCTCCGGAGAGTCCTTTCTGTCTACTAATGGTCTAATAACCTATTACGTGATGTAAATTTGTACTGACATTATGATGTAGAGGAGTTATTTGATTCTTTTTTTGTTTGTTTGAGTTCTCTAATCTCCGGAACTATACCAGTCAGATTTGAAAATATTTTTTTGCATTTTTAAAACCAATTCTTCAGGAAGATTAAAATTACCGATTTCGCAAAGTTTTCTTGTTTTCTTAGGTCAGCAGTGAAGACGACGATCCCGCGAAGATAGATAGGGGCGTGCAAGTGAAAATAAAGTCTAGTAAAGAAGAAATACTTGAGAAGAAAACTAAGATTCTTAAGCAAAAAGTGGCGCGCCAAACTAAAAAAATTCAGGATATGTCTTCTTTAATTGCAACTATTATAAAGTATATGGGTCAGTCAGAAATTGAAAATATTATTCAAGGGCGCTTTGCTTATATCTGTAAGGATTTCAAAAAACCACAGAGTAATCCACATGGTGTTCGATATAGTAAAGAAGTGAAAGCTTTTGCTTTAACTTTGAATTTTTATTCACCTAAGGCTTACGAGTTCTTAAGAAAATATATAGCTTTACCTCGTGTAGAAACTATATGAAGATCTTTATCTTTATTTAACTGTAATGTTGGTTTCCTCTCTGAAGTACTGGAATATTTAAAAGAACAAGTTAAAACACCTGAAAAAATATATTTAAAAAATGTTGATTTAATATTTGATGGAATGGCATTAAAACAAAATTTGGCATATGATCAAAAATTAGGCAAAGTGGTTGGGTATGTAGATTTTGGACCAATTCCTGTAAGTGATCTAGAAAAATTAGCTTCCAAAGCCCTCGTGTTTGAAATGGTGTCTTACGGTGTACATTTAAGTGTCCAATTGCATATTTTTTTATTGCAAATAACTTGTCTGGGGAACTGCTTTCCGAATTAATAAAAACCACTATAATTCTGCTTGACGAAATTGGTGTCAACGTAAGATCTTTGACTTGTGATGGTGCATCATCCAATGTAAAGGCTTATGAATATTTAGGCTGCTCTCTCGAACAAAATAATTTAAGACCGTACTTTCGAAATCCAAACGGGAAGAGCAATATATATTGTCTGCTTGACGCTGCACATATGTTAAAACTCGCTAGAAATGTTTTGGCCGATTTTGAAATGAAGTCAAATACCGGCTATATTTCGTTTAAATATAACCGAAAATTACACGAAATACAAAGCAAGGAGGGGTTAAAATTTGCTAATAAATTAAGCGCTTTACATGTAGATTTTAAAAACAAAAAAATGAATGTTAGGCTTGCTGCGCAAGTACTTAGTTCATCTGTTGCTGATGATTAGTGGTTATCCTGACTTTCTAAACAACGAAGCGACTACAGAGTTCTTGCACATGATAGATAGACTTTTTGATCTCATGAATTCAAAGTCACCATTTGGAAAGGGTTCAAAGTCTCCATTATCGTTAAAAAACAAATGTTATTGGGAACCAATATTTAATGATGCTGGAATGTTTTTGAAATCATTAACAATAAATGATAAAGGTATTTTAAATCATCCCAGAAAATCGTTTTTATTAGGGTTTTTAATGAACATAAATAGTTTATCATTACTTGTTAATGATTTGTGTACACTAGAGCAAAATCCAATTAAATATTTGTTGACTTTTAAATGTTCGCAGGACAACTTGGAACTTTTTTGTATTATATAAATATTATATAACTGGTTACATTATAAAACAAATTCTTACCCGCATTTCTTGTGAACATTGTAATAATGCGTTAGTAGCACTTAACTATGTGTCAACAGATCATTCATATCACATGATTGTAAATAAATTTAATTCATTTACGCGTTTTTGAACCGAGGCAAACTTTATTTTCCTTCGGTAGCAGCTTACAAAATTGTAAAATATTGCGACCAAGTTTTCCAACTAGCTAATTTGATGAGCCAACTTAGAGTCACAACATTTTACCCCTTGTTGCAGGAAATGTTTAACCATCCGATCAAGGACTCAATTAATTGTAATGATTTGCATGAAACTATGATAGTTAAGAAAATAGCTAATTCATTTTTTATATGCGTATACGTGCTCACTTAAAGTCATACAGAAAATATACTTGGTGATTTATGTGGTAAGAGACAGAAACAGAGCAATGATATTTAGTCATGTATAATAGACAATTTTCAATAAACGATTTTAATATGGAAAATGGTTTTTTTTTGAGGTTTTTATATATCACCGTTCCTATTATAGTACATATGATACTAAATATCTATGAAATCCGTCATTATATAGAATTCCTAGGAATTGTAGATAATTCTTAAAATGAGCAAGATGTGTGGAATATAGTATTATACACATTTCAGCTCAGAGCAGCCTGACTCTGATGGGTAAGGTCAGAAGTCTGAGGCAGGAGCTCCGCTAAGCTCTTTTAGTCTTCGTGATATTTTTTTAAAATAATTGTCCAAAAATAGATTTAGTTTGTCTGAACAATAAATCAAGTATATTTTGCCCAATTCACGGAACACCCGGGGTGTTAATTTATAATAAATTTTAATTTTATGTTATAATAAATTTTAATGTTATAATAAATTTTAATTTTATATTTCGTTGGTACCGTTTAGGATTAGATACAATAACTAGAAAATACATTATCGAAATGGTAGTTATAAAATATTCTCTGATATATTTATTTTCCATATTTTCTAAATAGGCTCGGAATTATACGGAAATGCGTGGTCATATTTTAAATATCGGTTCTGCCCATGGAAATGAAAACCTTTCTTCATAAAACCAGTCAATTCCCAAAAATTATATATCTATAAAGGCTAGATCTTAGTAGTAAACAGAGATGTAGATATTTAAAATAAACCACTTAATGTAATGCAACTACTTATAGCGATATCCTGGGAAAAATAAAATAAAGGTTACCTACTTAGAAAGAGAGGGTCTGCCCACAGAGAGCGAGATAGTAATACATAGGTTAAGCTTCAAGTAGGTATTCGGAGTGTGGTCTCCATCTTTATCTATAACTTCATGATTTTTAATAACAAAAGAAAAAAATCTATGAATGTCAATAATAATCATAAACTAGAGACCTCTATCAATTTGGCCAACATTTAGGAATTAAAAAGTCAGGTGATGAGTCCTTGTGACAGTTCTTCAAGACCAAGAAAATAACACTGAAAAATTGTAAAAATGGCTTTACAGTCAGCAGTTAAGGGTAAATTAATAAGCGTTATTGGAGATGAGGTAATACTTTTTAATATTATTGTTTTTATTTGTATTTATATCAATAATCCTAGTAACTTTGGAAATGTTTTGTGAAATTTTTTCGCAAAACATTCCTATTATTTTTGTGCCTTTTGGGGATAGGATACCAATTAATTTATGTACGATATGATTCCAGGACACTTGCGTCGGTTTCCTTCTTGGTGGTATTGGCGAAATCAACAAAAACAGGCACCCCAATTTCATGGTCGTAGACAAAAGTAAGATTTTTGCTTGCAATAGTGTAATTTTTTTCGTTTTGATAATAAAAAGTAGTTGGATTACCAAGAATTTAAAGTATTCTTAATATTAAGTGTCAAATAGGAATATTTTAAAGTAATGTAACTCTACTATAAAATATGAAATTGCTGTATTATATTGAAAAATTCAAACTCTTTTTTAAAGATATATTTATTCAATCCAAATCCTCATTATCTGTCAATTTTTACCATTTTAAGAAAAGATCATTTATACCTTTGCAATAGAACCCCGAGCCTCTGGACTTTATAGTCTATAAAAGTAGTAAAAGTAATAGTTACGCATTTAGTTTGTTTAGAATGGGCTGTTTTTTGTAACTCCACGTCTAGGCACGTATTTTGCATGTGGGCGGGAATAATATGATTATTCGAGCCATGATATCTCCCCGAAGAAGTCAACAGGATCAGGGTTAGGGGAGTGATCCCGGCTTGCCGAGATGTTTAGACCTGTATGCAGCAACCTTCGCACATGTTAGTAAAATGTGGGCCGTTTCTTCCTCCCCCATACATGTCCTGCACAGGCGACTATCTTTAACACCTATGGTAAATAAATATTTGTTAAAGGAGCCATGTCCTGTGATAGCACTTCTTACTATCCTGATCTGTGGCTTGTTCAGTCTCATTAGATCCTTGGTTAAACAACTGTTAATTTCAGGCAGAGCTTCCCTAGCTTGTTTTCAGTCTACTAGATTTTTCCAAAGCTGCGTGTGTAGATTAGTAAAGTTTCTACATACAAGTGAATGAATGTTACCAAAGGGGTTTGGTATTATTGGTTCAGGCCCTATAGTGGCCAGATCCGATCGTCTTGTGGCCAGTTTGTCTGCTATCTCATTGCCTCTGGTTCCACTATGGCTGTTTATCTATTGCAGAGTCAAATTGTTGTGTAAACATATTTCATTTATTCATTGATGGCATTCATACATTAGTCCCCAGTTCACAACATTGCAACTCAGAGCTTGTAGTATTGCCATATTGTCGGTTTGTATTCTTATGGAGAAGTCTTTTACTTTTCTAGCATCTATTGCTATGGCCCCTTGGATGATACCCATACATTCCTTATACTTCTTATCAAATACAATTTGTTTTGGGATCTTATCATGCTTGGCTTGTAAGATAGGAATTTTTGAGTAAATTCTGTCAATTATACCTGTACAAGGGACTCTACTCTTATTCAAAAAATTTGGGGTCTTGAGTCTAATGGCTGCTAAAGCAGCATCTTGTTGTATGTGTAGATAAACCAGGGCTAACTCCAGCATAGCCTCTAAAGCTGTTATTGGTATAATTCTTATGCAGCCTGTGACAGCCATACATGCCATTCTGGTAATGCTGAAGCTTATTTATAGTGGTGGCTTAATTTGTTTTGGTACACCATACCAGAGCACTGTATGTGATCATGGGTCGAATTACAGTTCAGTACAGCCACAGTATAATTTTTGGCGTCAGACCCCATCATTTGCCAATCATGTTTCTGCATTGCCAGAAAGTTATAATAGCTTTGTTGATTTTGTTTTCTATGTGTTTATGCCAGTTGAGTTTACTGTCCAAGGCCTAAGTACATATTTTACCTCAGAGGACAGCTGGAGTTTTGTGCTGAAAAGACTTGGGAGATGATAGTTATTCAGCATTTGTTCTTGTGTGAACATTACTATAGTTAGTGCCAAATCAATTGAGAAAAACGGACATTGACCTTTCGGTCGTTTAACCAGGGGCTACAAATGTTCAATATATAGGCACTTTTATATGTAGTACTTTCTTCTTTTATAATGATTTTTTACAATTTTCTTTATAACGATTGATATAATATATATTTATTAACTATTATTAATAAGTTATGTAAAAGATTGCTGTAGAAGAAAAATCATCTATTGTTTTAAAGTACTTTTTTTTTTTATTTTATTCATTTAACAACAAAAAGCATAAATTTATAACACATAAAAAGATTCGAGTGATAACGACACCGAATAAGTATGTACTTATTCAAAAGATAAAACTTTATTTTCAATATTATATAAGAACTTTATTTTTATTCGGTGCATACGGGCCGGCCCAAAAAAAGTGACGCATCTCTGGCTGCCATTGTCACGTTTCTTTTAGAACGAACTGACGCAACGGGGGGTTTGTTTATTTTAAATGGATGAATTTGCAAAAGCTCAATATGGTGATTATATTGCTTCAAATATTTTTTTAATATGAAACTGTTATTAAATTAATTGCTGCGTTACTTACCATAAATTGAAATATAAAATATAACACATTTTTCGCATTGTACCGTAAGATTTTACGATGTTTATAGGAACTACAGACAATATTAAGAAACAAAAAAACAAAACATATGTGCTGACCTAGAAGTGTGAATAATATCAATATTTAAATATTGTTATCACATCTAAATTAAGATTTTGTAAGTTACACCTTTTGACACTTGGCTCATATCTGAGGTCATCATCCGTTTTTCTCAATCTATTTGGCACAAACTATAGGACCGTCTTATTCGGATTAACATTTAGGTCATATTCCCTACATAGAGAGCCGCTTGGGTGTGGTCGCACACCATGCTTGCTATCTTTCCAGAGACCAGTATTGTCAGGTCATCTGCATAACCTACTGTGTAGAAATGATTGGCATTTAGTTTGCTGATGAGTTTGTCAATGACCATGTTCTACAGGAGAGGAGAAAAAACCCCACCCTGCAGCAGCCTTTCTTGATCTGAATTAATTGAGACAGTGGTAGAGCCATGCGGCAGCTTTGCTGTTGCACGTATGGGCCGGCTCAAACCGGGGTGGTACCACGACCTCACAGAATACCGGCGTGAAGTGGAAGTTCTGCTTCCGCGTTTCGTCGGTGAGTGCAGGTGGCCGGAGGCCCAAATCCCCCCCCCCCATCAACATGGTAGCGGAATTAAATAAAGATAGACTACCCCAGGAGGGTACCAGCACCCCTGGAGAATCCCTCGCTGAGCATCCACGACCATGTTTCTCCACTTCTGAGCGTGGGTGCTCAGGCTGCCCCGCGTATTCTGGGGGGGGCGAAATTCCGCTCAAGACTACAACTGCTCGGGGCAAACGGAGCAACAAGACCAAGGCGACCCCTGCCACGCTGTCCGTGAATTTCTGCAATATCAGGGGACTTCACTCTAACCTAAACGCCGTCCACTACCATCTCGAGACGGCGAGGCCGGCTCTGCTCTTTCTGACCGAGACGCAGGTGTCCTCTCCGGCTGATGTTTCGTATCTCTCCTACCCGGGGTACAAACTGGAACACTCCTTTGTGCCTCGGGCTGGAGTTTGCGTTTACGTCAGAGAGGACATCTGTTCTCGACGCCTCGGCAGACTTGAAGGTTCGGACCTGTCCATCCTTTGGCTACGCGTAGACAGCGACGACCATCCGCGCGTCTACGGGTGCCTCTATAGGTCCCACAGCGGTAATGCCGAAACAGACCGACTCTTCGACCACGTCCAAATGGCTGCAGATTCGTTGCTACAGCAGATCCCCTCTGCAGAGATCGTGATCCTCGGCGACTTTAACGCCCATCACGCCGAATGGCTCGGTTCACGTTTAACCGATCATGCGGGGAGATCTGTTCATGATTTTGCCTTGGCATATGGTCTGACACAACTGGTTACTTCGCCTACGCGGATTCCAGATGTGGAGGATCATGCACCTTCCCTGTTGGACCTTCTGCTGACCTCTCACCCGGACGGATATCAGATTTCCGTCGACGCCCCTTTAGGCTCCTCGGACCATTGTCTGGTCCGGAGTGTTGTGCCACTCACGCTGAAATCGCGGTTGCATTCTGCAGGCTGCCGCCGTGTTTGGCACTATAGGTCAGCCGATTGGGATGGGATGCGGTCTTTCTTTGCATCCTACCCTTGGGGGCGGGTTTGCTTCTCGCCGGATGATCCCAACGTTGTTGCGGATTCTGTTACTGATGTGGTACTTCAGGGTATGGAACTTTTTATTCCTTCCTCTGTGGTGCCCATTGGAGGCAAATCTCAGCCATGGTTTGGTCGCTCCTGTAAAATAGCATCATGCTATAAGCAGGAGTGCTACCAAGCCTGGGTTGATGCATCAGCGTCCCGGGATGTAAACACCAGCGCTCTAAAAAAGAAGTATAATTCCGCCTCTAGGTCCTTCAAAAGAGTCATTGCCAAGGCAAAGTCAGAGCACATAGGCAGAATTGGCGAGAGACTCGTTCGCCTTCCTTCTGGAACCCGTGCATTCTGGTCTCTCGCCAAGGCTGTCCAGGGGAATTTCTGTCAGCCATCTCTTCCATCTCTGCACAGGGAGGACGACTCACTGGCCCATACTGCAAAGGAGAAAGCCGATCTTCTAGGCTCCTTCTTTGCGTCTAACTCGACTCTCGATGACGGGGGGAGTACGCCGCCGACCATCCCGCGGTGTGAGTGCTCCATGCCGGAAGTGCAGTTCACACAGCGCTCGGTTCGCAAAGCACTCCTCTCCCTGGACATCCACAAGTCGAGTGGGCCTGACGGAATCCCCCCAATTGTGCTGAGGACGTGTGCTCCAGAGTTGGCACCGGTTTTAACGCGTCTTTTCCGGTACTCCTACTCCCTAGGCGTAGTCCCAAAATCATGGAAGACTGCTTTCGTCCACCCGATCCCTAAAAAAGGCGACCGCTCAGACCCGTCCAACTACCGGCCAATCGCCATCACCTCCTTGTTCTCCAAAACAATGGAGTCCATTGTAAACTGCCAGCTCATGAGGTACCTTGAGGATCACCAGCTGATTAGTGACCGCCAATACGGTTTTCGCCGTGGTCGGTCAGCTGGTGATCTTCTGGTCTACCTCACTCACAGATGGGCGGAGGCAGTAGAGTTCAAGGGGGAGGCATTGGCCGTTAGTTTGGACATTGCGAAGGCCTTCGATCGGGTTTGGCACAAAGCGCTTCTTTCGAAGCTCCCTTCCTATGGGCTTCCCGAGAAATTGTGCGATTGGATCACCAGCTTTCTTGCAGATCGGAGCATCAAGGTCGTTGTAGACGGTGCAAGCTCCGATTGCAAGCCTATTAATGCTGGTGTTCCACAGGGCTGCGTGCTATCGCCAACGCTGTTTCTTCTGCATATCAATGATATGTTGCATACCCGTAACATTCATTGCTATGCAGATGACAGCACTGGTGATGCTCTTTACACCGGCCGAGCCAATATTTCTCGGGAAAACGTCTCCGAGTGCCGGGACAAACTTGTGTCTGAAGTCGAGTCTTTGCTGAACAGAGTCTCGGATTGGGGACGACTAAATCTAGTCCAGTTTAACCCCCAGAAGACACAAGTTTGCGCGTTAACCGCTAAAAAGAACCCCTTTGTCGTATCCCCTCAGTTTCAAGGCACTCCCCTTGTTGCCTCAGCCAGTATCGGAATCCTCGGCGTCGACATATCGAGTGACGTGCAGTTTCGTGGTCACTTGGAAGGGAAGGCCAAATTGGCCTCTAAAAAGCTTGGCGTGCTCAGCAGAGCGGGGCAGTATTTCATGCCGGCACACCGCCTGCAACTTTACAAGGCGCAGGTTCGACCGCACATGGAATACTGTTCCCATCTCTGGGCTGGGGCTCCCCAGTACCAGCTCCTTCCACTTGACCGCATCCAGCGCAGAGCGGCTCGAATCGTCGACGACCGAGTGCTTTCCGATCGGCTCGATTCACTGGCGTTGCGAAGAGATGTTGCATCTCTTTGCGTATTTTATCGCATCTATCACGGGGAGTGCTCTGAGGAATTGTTCGGATTAATCCCAGCCGCCAAATTTCGTGATCGCACGACACGGCAAACGTCCCGATACCATCCACACCATCTGGATGCTTGGCGGTCCACCACTGTACGTTTCACAAGGAGCTTTCTTCCACGTACAACCTCTCTGTGGAATAGTTTATCACCGGCGATTTTTCCGGACCGATACGACCTGGGGACCTTCAAGAAAAGAGCTTACTCCTTTCTAAAGGGCCGGCAACGCACCCGCAATTCTCCTGGTGTTGCGGTTGATCATGGGCGGCGGTAGTCACTTAACATCAGGTGAGCCGCATGCTCGTTTGCCCCCTCTTCTATAAAAAAAAAAAAAAAATAAATTGAGATCCATATCTTCATGCCGGTTTACCCTCTCAACTACTCAGAAACCTGAGAAGTGGGTTTCAATTAGGATGCATTTGGTTTCATCCAGTGATATTGACTAGCTTACGTCGGTTTTCTTTAGGGAAAATCCTAGAAGGAAACCAGGATTTTCCTTATCCTATTCGCTTGTTCCCAGGTTTTTATGAATTTACGCCACCCTGTTGAGCGTCGATACCTGATACATTTTTTGTATTCAGACTTCGCTTTCTTGTATAGTAGCCAGTCTTCATCCATTGAGGTATTCATGGCCCTATTTAGGGCTTTTCTTACCTTACGGTTTCTACCTAGTTCTTCACCCCACCATGGTTGCTTCACCTCAGCATGCCTCAGTGGAGTGATTTCTGGACATTATTCATGGTAGCATACCATCATGGCTTTAGTAACAGTTGCTACCTGTTCTTCTAGGAGTGAATGATGCTATGGTATTTGTCATAAAAATTGCCCTCGAAACCCAAGAGTGAAGACGTCAGCCTATTAATGTATTTTGTTATATCCGTCTTGCGGGGATTTCTCCACTGTAGCGGGTATATCGACCTGTGTAGTACGCAGCAGATCCATCTATGGTCTGAGCATGAGGCCTCTTTCGACACATGCCATCCCGTTATAAGTTTAGCTGCTTCTTCTGTTGCAAGTATGAGGTCGTTATTGTGCGATAACATTTATTTATTTGGGCTTGTCGTGCTCAAAGTTGTATAATAATTTACCCTTTGATTTTACGAGCCCCAACCCACGGCTCCTGGAATAAGGCTATGGCCGTCCTTTGAGCCTCCAACCACTTGCGTAATTGAGCCGACGCAATTTTGCTGGAGGTTGGCGTGCACTAGGCTAGTTCAATATAGAGTACAAGTAACTCTTGTTGAAAGTAAATTTTTACTTGACCACTGGTCCGAAAAAAAAACCTCTGTCCTCAGAAGAACCAGCAAGAAACCCAGCGGAACTTTTTTTTAAAATAAATTTTACAACATCAATGGTCACAAAGTATTTACAAAATTTATTTTAGAAACAGCTTGGAAGCCATCACCTCATTCCCAGAGGTTATTATCAACCATTTTTTTATAGGATAGGATGACAAACGAGCACACAGTTCACCTGATGCTAAGTGGTTGCTGTGGCCCATAGACATCTACATCTATCCTCGATTACAAATCAAAATGCAGATGCGTTGTCACCAGTAAAGACTAAGATGGAATTCCTTGTTTCAAGTAAAAAGGGTCTCCGTTTCTCTTCACTAACCATACGAAACACAGCAGCATTAAGTTACTATTTTACGCTGGTATTCTGTGAGAGCGTGATCCTTCCTCGGTCGAGCCGACCCATTTGTGCTACAACTATACTACTAATATAACTGCAGAATGGCTCTACCACGTAAAAACCATGTATTCATTTATATTATAATAACCCTTTTTATACAGTTTTTGTTTAATTATATATTTAAACTTGATAATAGAGAGACCTTGTATATTTTCTGGGACTTTGTTGTAATAGCGTATACATTGCCCCAAGAATGAATTACTGACTCTGTGGAGTCGAAAAACTGGTATCACTACACATACGTCGGGATATGATCCTCCGGCACCGAATCAACGAGGAACCACCCATCCGTCTGCTTATCAGCTTTGAGTAGCAATCAGTCCCTGATGTTTACCCAGCGGTTCTGGTACGCCAGCACACTACCGATGTCGCGTGAGTCTTTCCAGGCACCTTGGGAATCAGGGATAAGGATACCACACTTGATTCTCTGTGGTATATCTGACTGTTTCTTTATGATCAGAGAGGCGTTGGATTTGAGGTCGAGGGTAGTAATGTTCCCCTTCAACCAATCCAGAGCCTTCTGATCGTCGCACCACAGCTTCAGGACACCCTCCGTGTAAACGGGTTTGCCATTAAAAACTGGGCCCAACGCATTAGGGTCCTGGCTAGTCCAGGCCTCGCTGATCATCTTCCTCTTTATTGCCACGAGAATGTCATCAGCTACCCCCTTCGTTATGTGACCTGAATGCGCACACTTTTAGGCCACACCCAAATCTGCTTTAACAGCGGAAGCGTAGCTCGTTCTTGCAGGCTTTGGTTGCTGTTCGAGTCACACTTTCTTTTGCTCGGCGAGATGAACTTCCAGCATCCTTTTGGCTGCTCTTTCTTTCTTACCAGGACGCTTGGCCACTCTCTGCTTCCTGGCGGATGCCTTAGAGCTGGTCCCTGCGAATGCGCCTACAACTTGGGCTGCCTACTGGTTCCAGTCCAAAGCACCGCAGTGGCAGTAGCTTGCTCAGCCCCCTTGGTGCTGTTCTTAGAAGCATTAAACGCCGCCCTTTCTCTACGGCCTTTTGCTTCATGGTCTTTTTCTTGATCTTTGCACCACTGCCTGCTGGGATAGCCACCACCTGATGGCCCGTCAGGCTGGCAAGTCACCTTTTTGGGTGCCTTACCCCTTCCCTTACGGCTCACCACTGGCCAGGAAGCAGAAAAAGTTCGTCTGTTCTCCTGGGCTACGCAAGAGTTTTGCTACTTGCGGTCCCTTGCTCTTTTCTCGCGTCCAGCTCCTCCGATTTGGAACTGAGTTTGGGAACAAGCGCGGAAACTGGCCCCTTGGTGGGGCCACCTACTCTGGATGGTACAATCCGTGGAACCGAACCGTCAGTTTAATGGCGGTTCCTCCTTATCCATCAGTGGTTAATGTAAGCTAAAAATCATTCATAAATCTGGAAGACCTCTGCTGCGGTCGTAAATTATATATAGTGTCACGGTTCAATGAGAAGTAACAATCAATCGGTAAGAAAGGATGTCAATTGGCAATTTCATAATAAGATGATAGATGCAGAGATAACCCCTTGAAACATGCAGGAATTTAAGAAAATTTTATACATACAATGAACTAGCATTACTGTTAACACTACTAATACTCCCTTTAACCAGTCCAACTAAGTTTTGCCTGTACTAGGAGTGGTTCACGAAAGTAGTCGAATGGCAGATTTAAACCCACAAGTTTATAAGTTTCAGGGACGGCATAACTATAACATAATTGTTCTTGTGAAGGTCTTTGATAAAGAGAGACCCTGTGATGGGTTGGAATAAACGACTATAGTTCTTATGACTCATGTTATTGTTAAGCTTCAAATTATGACCTAAATATTTGTCTACATTGTCACTTTTTATAAGGTATGTCTTGTACAAAGTGAAACACTATTCTTTGAACACTAAAAACAATTACTTTAATATCTTAGGTCAGTAAATCATTCATATAGAAATATACGAGGCTTGTCTATCCCCCAATCACACAGTTTGGTTTTTTTCCAAACCAGTGTAACCATCCGTTTAATAGAAGACTAATTTACAAGAAGGTTTAATTTAGTGTTATTTTATATATTATGTTATTAATGTTATATTAAATAAAAATCATTTTATTTATGAAGCAAATGCATATTTCACTGTAGACACACCAGTAAGCGAGATTGAGGAATGTTTCAAGAGATTCGTCAAACGCGACGACATTGATATCATCCTTATCAATCAAAACATCGCAGAGATGGTTCGCCACGTTATCGACGCCCACCATACACCCGTGCCAGCCGTACTCGAAATACCCTCCAAGGATCACCCATATGATGCCAGCAAGGATTCAATCTTACGTCGCGCTAAGGTATGACATGTACATGATAATTGGATTTTAAAGTAATTCAAGTAGGATAATCTAATGATACTCGTATATATAAAAATGCAGACTGACATTATCACTGGCAGTAAAAAAATATTTCCTGCAAACATATGGTTATAAATACTCTGCCCTTAGTGAGCTAATATGTTAGTTGTGTATTATGAACTAAAGAAAAGAACTATATGGTTTAAAAATAGTAAAATTCTCGTTAGGTTTCTGTTGACTTCACGAACTTTTTGTTCTATCTCCCTCCATTATCGGAAACATTAATTTATACACTTTTACTTATTATCGATGCATATTAATTGACTATTTCTTTAAAATGTTCCTGAAATATATACGTTTTATTACTTTACAAACCAATTTTTCACTTCTCTGTGTGGTCTCTCGAGCTGGATATTGTTCCTATGCCTAGAATAACCTATTTTATTAATAATTCCTAAAAATTAAAATCTCATCGTCTCAATATTAGACCAGCAAAACCGCTACAATATTATACGATTTCTGTTTTGAAAAATTTAAAATAATATTAGTTATAGTAATAAATTAACTATGGGTGGAATAACTTCTTGAAATGTACAATTTACAAGATAATTTTCAGACTTTTGTGGCTTAGCAATGAGTTACAGCTCTGATGGCAGCGGGTTTGATTTTCACACGGAACAAGTATTTGTATGATCTACAAATAATTGTATTGTTCCAGGTCTGGATGTTTGTCCTTGTGTAATTTATGTTTGTAAACTGTTTTCATGATATAGAAAATCCTTGTATGGGGTAAAGTTTAAAAAAATAAAGACAGTTGTCTAAGGTGTAAGACGAAAACAATAAACTTTCTATACTGTAGGAGTGCACCAAGTCTAACAATAGAATGTTTACGTGTTGAATAAAAAAAAACGCATGTACTGCATATCTCATTGTTTTTTTTTCTATTCCAGGGCATGTTCAATCCAGAAGATTTGGTACGCTAAAAATTATTTATTGCATGGTTCTTTACTGTACCTTTTGCAACAGACTGGCACATGTAAATATGCCCCAGCCAAAAAGAAGAAATTAACTAACATCTAATATGCCATATCTGTATTAAATTTCATAAGTGTTCCCGTGTGCAATTTTAAAATTGTTTGAATTTTGAACCTAACACATTCCAATTAAAATGAAATCTTATTTGCCCGTGTTTTATATACTGCAATATAATTGAGATGGTTAATTAGTTAACAAATTATTAAATAATGTAATTTTGAGTATGTATTAAGCATACTTATTTAAATCTTGTATAGAGTTGTTGAAACTGCATTATAATGTATCACCATTGAGTATGTGTTTCATTTGACCCCTGAATTAACGATATATTTTGTCCCTGAATTAATTAAGTGTAAGTTTGTGTTCTGCATGATGTTATTGAAAAACTTAATGTGACAGTTTGTGTGCTATATATAGCTTATAAATTAATTGTGTTATATATGTACAAGGTAAGTTATTTTTATAGCTTTCCTATTTTACACTAGACTTAACTGTTTATATTTTTCATTTTCAGTCTATGTTTGGAGCTGAAAACTACAATACATAATTAACTATTAATCTACTATATATGGTATAGTATATATTATTATATTATATATATATTCATTTTGAATAAAAATACTATAGTAAAATTTAATTCATTTATTTACAAATATTATTAACAACTTATAATTAGTAATACTATTCACTCAAATATGCATACATGATGTTAATTAAACTTGATTATAACAATGTCATTTTTCCATTGGTTTTTAAGTGTAAACTAAAAAAACCCGTAGTAAAAAAAGCAGTTATTAGTGTTACAAAATTTGAGGTCCATAACAATTTTTTATACCCAAATTAAAACACAAGAGAGACTGTGTTTAAACCGCAAAGTAAAATAATATTTTGGTTGGTTTTATTATAATACAATTGATGAATGTATCATTTGGACCTGAAAAATCTTATTAAGCTAAATTTACTCAATCATCAAACTCGGCGATATCGCTTTCGGCCTTTTTGTGACCCACCCAATCCCATTTTGAGTAATGGAGTTTGGTTTTCTTGAATTTGGGATTCTTTGACGTTATACGGACGAAAACTCGCCGGCCGAAGAGTGGCTGCAGTTGCCTGAAGTTGTCGACGAGCGGCAGGTTTTGGTTGGAGAGGAGACCGCGGAAGTTGTCCATCTAAAAGTCGATAAAAGTTGACAATACATTATTATTATGCTCTTCATTATGTTTCTTTAAAATCTGCCTCGTTGGTCTAGTGGTTGTAGTAGTGCGACTGCTGATCATGAGGATTTTATTTTCATTAAAAATAAAATTCGATTATTGAGTTTTACCATTAAGAAATTCGCAGTAACTGCCCTGAGTCAGGTAGTTGGTGTCTCACCCCCGTGCATCGGAAAGCACGTAAAGCCGTTGGTCCTGCGCCTGATCTCTCTCCGGTTGTGTCGGTTTACCGTCCCATCGGATTATGAGAGTGAGGGAAAGAGAGTGCACCTGTGCTTGCGCGCATACACTTGGGTACGTAGTACTATTATTTATTCTGTGACATGGGCACTATAATCCTATCCTGCGCCGATGGCTAGTCTCCGTTAAGACTGACTGGGAACTTTGAAGACATTATTATTATAAATTCACTTTAACAGCATGGATTACATTCTACAGACATCTTTAACATATCTATATGACAAAAATATTTTCAGGTGGTGTTAGATCTTACACCAACCAAAAAAGATAGACGATAGACGAAAAGATAGTTATTTAAACCAAGTAGAAACCGTGTTCAATTTATTTGCAATCAATTCAACATGATTTTAGGTATATTTGTGTGCGGTCCAGTAGTAGACCAGAAGAAAGATGTGTTCGCCAGTGCGTTTAAAGAATTTGAGCATGCATTCTGTCACTTGGTCTGAGTGCTAGACATAGAGAACATCATTTATGTATGGTAGCATATTTATATAATAGTAGCCATGATTTTTGGCTCATTCGGTATATTATATAGCCTTTAAAAGCATGGCATTTATAGTAGCTATTAATATTTTTTTTTGTTTTCTTTAAGTAGACTAGTCTTAAAAATCCTATAATTTAGGCCTGACTGTATTCCATTATATGGTAGCCTATTTTTTTTACGAATTGCAATGTATTGTATAGATCTTAACGGATCAATAAACGGTGCAATGAGCCGGCCATGTAGCTCGAAGAGCCAACAACCATTAAAAAAAAGGTTCTCGAGTGGCAGCCTCAAACCGGTAAATAAAATGTAGTGCGATCCCCGCTAGATGGAGTGTTAATCTGGTAAGTGATGCAAAAAGTTTATAGATGCAGGTAGCTAAGGACCGTACTTGTGGCATTACTTGGGGGAGTTCAGCAGTGGACTTGTGATGTGTGGTAATGATGATGATGATGTAACTAACTATTTAGATGTATGCTTTGAGAAAAAATTACCTGGAAAACGGAGATTGGCAGGTAATCAGAGAAGATGACCCATGTGACAGCCTCAGCGCAAGGTGGGGTGGTCAAAGAGCCTTTGTATGTGTAGAAGCGTTCCGTGTCCAAGCCAGAGAGAATAGAGGAAAGGGAGAAGGTGTGGGGCAGTTGCATGCTAGTGTTGAAGTTCTCCACAGCCGACAGGTTCTTTACGATTGGTGTCAGGAGTTTTGCGTCGAATTCCACGACCTGTAAGAAAAATTAATAAGTTTCCAGTACTTACTTAGTACGTATCCAGTACCTACTTATACGTAAATTATTGTATGATTATTGGAACTACCGCATTATATATTTTAAATGGAATAAGGGTTACAAACGAGCACACAGTCTGATGGTAAGTGGATGTTGGGGCCCGTAGACATCTACATATACCCTCACATAAGCATCAAAATACAGATGCGTTGTCACCCCTGAGGACTAAAACCGCAGCATTCAGCTTATATTAGTATATTCGAAGTTTGCGCCGTGCAGTAGCGGTGTAAGAAACTGAAACTTTTTTATTCAATATAGATTATAAATAATACTTATTGAAAGTCACTCTCTTGTTTCTTTACCACTGGTTGGGAAAAAACACCTCTGTTCTGGGAAGACAAGAAACCCGGTAGGACTTTTTTTTAAATAACAGCTTACAATCATGTATGTTACCATTAACAACGAAACAAATTAGAAACAGTTTGGTAGCGATCACCTCATTCCCAGGGGTTATTATCATCGATAAATTCTTTAATATTATAATACCTAACCCTTTTTACGGTTTTGAACTTTTTGGTTTTACGTCACTTTTATAAAATTAATCAATTGCGTCATTAATAAATACCTGGTAGAAGAAGGCAAGCACGCAGAGGCCGTCAGGATGTTGCAGAGCTTCAGCAAGGCTCCTATACTTCTTGTTCCTGTGAATGATGTGCATTTCTAGGGGAAGACGCATGTCATTGAGCGTGTGCTCAGAGCCGCGGTTGTTCTTGTCACCCCAGTGGAAGTGGAAGCTTTCGATCTCATACTCATTGTCTAGTGGACCGCCGAAGATGTAGGGGAGACGGAAGCCTTTCTTCTCTTCTTCAGAGGAATACTTTGGGATCGTCAACGCCACTGGAACACGACATTATATTGTGAAAATCGTTTAAAATTAAAAATGTTGTTTACTTCACAACAGGAATTTTTGAAAGAGGCTCTGAAGACTAAATTCATCTCAAAATGCATGAACATATTATGCAGAATGTTAATGGGAAGTGGGCCGTCTTAGGCCATTCTGGTGCCCTAGAGCACCTATAGTAGACAGAATTTACCTAATAGCGTAAAAGGTGCAGGTGAGAGTGTAAGTGACTTAAAGGCCGGCAAAGAAGATTAGAAGAGAGTACACTTTATTCACCGTTATACAAGAAATAAATGTGAGTTTTTTAGACTGATTCAATTATTTTAAAAATCTATATGCGTTAACATTCCTTTCGGTTTCTCTGTCAGGCCGGACCGGGCTCGTGCCCTATGTGCCCATAAGGCAAAGAATTGCACTACCGCAGCGAGGCTATCGTTCTCTGTATATACCAACCCTCATAAAGGCAGCTTATAAACTTTATTAAAACAGTCTAAGGCCAAAACAGGACTTCAAATGTCTGTATTTATTTTTAATATCCGGTGACCAGAATATTTCGCCAGTTAAATGCAGCGTAATCAATGTAAAATTTCCAAAACTAACTTTGATTCCTAACATTGAAACGGATACATTTTTAAAACTAGTACTATTACGAGTTCATTAAAGTGAATTTTGTCGAGTTCCTTAATTGTTACAAGGATACATAGACTAGGTTAAGTTAAAAGATAATTATTGTCTGACTTTATCGCAAACATTTTTAGATACTATTCTTTTATTTTCTCATCTACTTGTGAAAACAGTATAATGCTTAATTTCTATATAAATTTATAAAAATAATTTTTATATAACAGTTACTTTTCCTAAAAAACATAAAATCAAAAAATATGTTAAATACTTATTAAATTACATTATTGTGGTGGTAAAATATAGTGCTATATTGTAGTGGTAGAATAAGAATATCCACTACCCCATACGATCCCGTAAGTATCGTAAGAGTTTTCCTAATAACGGTAAAAATAAAAAAAACTGCGGTTGGCAACCCGTTTGCCAAGCGTGGCAACTATGGTAAATATCCCCCCTATGAGTAAGGCGTATGTTAACAGTGGACTAATAGGCTGTAACTGTACCGGTATATTATGGTTTGTGTACACTTCGCCTCGTGAGTACGTAAGCTCGTAAGAGGCTTTGAGAGTAAATGCTAAAGAGATTTCATAGCTTTCGACAGATGCCGGTCTCATAGATAACCGTCTCGTCAACGCCGGACATTAAATACCCAGAACGTAGACGTCTAAAGTGTGAGGCGTCTGGTTTTGCGATTGTAAATCCGCTTGCTAAAACGTGAAGATTACGGTCAATTCTCCCGCAGATAATGAAGATGTTAATATGTAGTACCTGAGTGACCATTGTTATTAATAGTCAGTGGTCCAGGAAGTGGATTCTGATAGCCAACCAGTTCCATGGCTGGAATGGAGATAGGTATCGCTTGACGAGCTGCGATGGCGATAGGGGATTGTTGGCGACCACCGCAGGCTGGGTGCAGGACCGCCCATCGTCGCTGGTCAGAAGCTCGGTAACCCCAACCGAGGACTACGGATACTGTAAAAAAAATATAAAGACTAAGTCTATATAAGTGGATAGGAGTCCATTTAAATAAGTAGCATTCTGTTAAATATTTACACCGTTGAGTAATAATTTTTTTTTATTTATTCAACAAAGTAACACTTTTATTTACAAAATCAATTTCTTCGTGCCATTAAACATCTATTGTTTGTCTTGGCACTGCACAATTTGCTCTTAATTATACATTAATTTACTTAAGCTTATTATTTAAATGACATTGGAATTAACTTTTACTTAAACTAAATATAAAGTACTATGAAACAATTGTGCTACAAATTATTAAAAAAAATTGGCATAAAAAATTTATATAAAATCTATAATATGTATATCTTAAACTATTTTTTTTGTGGAGAAGGTAGTTTTGGTATTGTTTACCAAGAGTAGTGAAGCAAAAGCGTGATTGTTGTCTTCAGTTGTTCGCTTATCCGATATACTGTACTATCTTATTCATGCGCGTACACACGGAGTGTATTTTTAAGGAATAAGAGTTTTTTTTTCATGTATATTATTTTGTAACACGTTTTGTTTATTTGTCCAATTTAACAATTATTGGCATAGATAGATATAGCTCGTTATGATTCTCATTGGAATAATATATATAGATACTTTTTTGAATTCTTATTATGCGAAAAAATGTTTAAGTTTTGTTTTCAAGTTTTGTGCGGTTAGCTGGCTTCTTATCTCCGTAGGTAAAGAATTTAATATGTATGGTATTAGAAATTTACGTGTTCTCTTGCCGTAGAAATTATTAGTTCTAATTGGTGAATAAGGTGTTTTATTTCTAGTGCTATAAATGCGTTCCCTTGGGGTTGGGTACATTGAGAATTCATAACATTCTTTTAAAATCATATATTTCACCTTTTTATGTATGGGTAAAACTTTGCAGTACGTGAAAAGGTATGAGTAATCATTTCGATATTTGTCCTTAATATGTTGAGGCAATATAGATTTTAAAATTCTTATTTGTAAGCTGTAAATTTTATCTAGGTAAGTGCGGAAAGTTCGTCCATAACTACTAAGACCATACGATACTATCGATTCCACTAGAGCATTATATAGGCTTAGAAGAATTTTAAATGGAACTTTATTACGAATAATATAAAATTTCGCTAGGATTGCCCTTAATTTACTACACACGTAGTCAATATGATTCTTCCAGTTCATCCTATTATCTATAATCAGTCCTAAGTATGTATATATAATTTATCTAATATTCTTAAAAATATACTCGTAAGTATAATTATGCCAGCATGGAACAAGTATGGTCTACAAATAATTGTTCCGGGTCCGGATTTTTGTCCTTGTGCAGTTTATGTTTTCTTTTTATAGAATAAGGGTGACAAACGAGCGCACGGTCCACCTGATGGTAAATGGGTGCTGTGGCCCATAGATATCTACATTTATCCTGATCTCTCTCCGGTCATATCTAATTGCCGACACATCAGACTATGAGAGTAAGTAAATAGAGAGTGCACCTGTGCCTGCGCACGCACGCGTGCACTATGATCTTGTCTGGCGGGTGACTGGATGAACGGAGACTACCGTTGAAACTGGCCGCCGAACGTTAAAACTTATTTAATATCACAGTAACTGCAACGCGCTTCTTTCCACTTCCAATAAATTCCCACATGCTTTATACACGTGGTAGAACCAAATTATCATATTATGGTTGTAGCACGAATGGGTCTGCTCGACCGGGGAAGGACCACACTCTCATAGAACACCAGCGTAAAAAGCAGCTGAATGCTGCTGTGTTTCATGTGGTGAGTGTATGTGTACTGGAGACCCGTTTTACTAGAAACGAGGCATTCCATCTTAGTCTTCAAGGGGGACAACGCGTCTGCATTTTGATTCTTAATTGAAGAAAAATTCAAATGTCCACGGGCCGCAGCATTCGCGTCTTCGATTATATACAGGTATATAATCAAAGATTCGCTTATACTATCAGATGGAATGTGTGCTCGTTTGTCACCCTTATACTCTGCGGGCTGTTCGAAAGAGATACCGCGGCTCCGGAACGTAAGGGCACTGAAGGAACACGGATGGTTTTTAGTCAGTAAAAGTCTGACACTCCCTTACGCTCCACCCAGAGCGAAAGGCGTCATTAGATGATTTTCCATCCGCAAAAAAAACCCTTATACTATAAAAATGTAAATTTACGCCTAAACGCACTCAAAATAATTAATAGTACCTAGGTTTTTATTGTTAAAATAGCCATTTCAGTTACGCGATGTAAAAATCAGTGAATCTGCGATTTAATACCCGTACCGACGACAATGGGTACGTGTCAAGATTTGCAATAATCTAATCAAGCACTAAACGCGCGGTAATAAATTTAACGATCGGCGCTGATTTATAATTCGCCTTTGTAAGTTTACGACGATTTTATAAATTACAATGCTATTTTTGCATAGCTACCAGTCAAATTATACAAATCGATGCAAATTTGTCGTTAGGTTAAAATTTGTCAGTCTCAAAGTCAAATTGTATACCGGATAGGCAAAAATATCTTTGCAAAACCTAACACTAAAAACCCTGTGACAAGAATATATAAATAGTAAATTTTTATAATTACGAATTAGGGTTTTGTTTTGTGTCAAGAAATGCGTGCAAAAGGAATGCATTGCATTTATGTTTAAATGGTGTTTCCTATTCAAAATTACAGTTATCTCTTGTATTCCTCTAAGGATGCATTTACTTCGTTGTTAAACCGTCGATCATATGTAATTGTGAACACATAACTGATGGTTACATAGAGTCGCGTTGATAAATACATAGTATTTTAATTTAGGTCAACGTTTCGTATGCAGAATTGTTTGTATAATGTCTGTTATTATATGTAATAAATTGAATTTTAAGCCAATATTTACTAAATAATTGATTATGCTCGTATTGTAATAATATGGTCTGAGAATAAAGCTTGAAACAATACCTTATATCCTACTTATAATCTTGAATACCTAATAATGTAAAAGATATGGCCTTATTACAAAATGGGGTTTATTTTCTATTTATAACCTAGTTTCAGATTTAAACTATGGTCCATCTGCCGCGGCGCCACAAAGTTATAGAATAATTTATCTTAGCGGCGCTTCATACTTTTCTTCTCAAAATTGACATTTACTAACAAATTCTATATTTAACATATTCGTATTTTACACTACACGTAGTAAATCAGACTCTAGATTAAACCTGAGACCAATTATGAACTGCTTTATATAATAATGATTAAAGTTTGCAGTTAAACTTTAATCAACATTCAATCATTCAACAAGCCCAGTCGTGCCGACCTATTCGTGCTACAACCATATTATTATAGTTGCAGCATGGCTCTACCACGGATATATGGTTTTTGGAGATGGTATAAGTTAGCCGTGAAACTTCGATGCATGTTAAAAAATTCATAAGTCAAAAACCACTTACATCATTAAAAAAAACAATCATCTCAGTTTTACTAGATATTTCCTTATTTTGCCGTAGAGTATCTTCATTGAAATGAATGAATGAAACTGGTTTACTTTGTAAAGTTAGGTAAAATATCTTTAAAGTACATTTTAAACAACGCTTGCGTGACGCCTTAATCCATACGCAACGCCATCTTTCGGAAGTCATGTGATCTCACTGAGGTAAAAAGTTTATTAACGTGGATTTATATCCTATAAAAATATAAATTAAAGCAACAAATTGCTTACAAGTTTGTGTCTTTTGACATTTTTAAATCTGTTAAAAGTTCCCTTTCCATTTCCACGGACGGACCTACACCGGTTCGACGTAACACTTGCTTCGTAAGAGTAGAAATAATTTGCCAGCATCTTTATTTCCACCCACATAATGCGAGGTAATACCGTGTAGTGGCGGTGTAAGAATATCTTCTACCAAATATCATCCCGTGGGTGTCGTAAGATGCGAGAGAGGGAAACTGAACCAGGAGATGGGTAGCAGCATCTTACAGCTGAATAAGAAAAACTGTGGTTGTCGACCCACTTGCCAAACGTGGCAACTATGGCAAATATCCCCCCTATGAGACAATCTATGGGGGAGGCCTATGTTCCGCAATGGACTTTAGTAGGCTGTAATGGTATAATAATACGTGGGTGTCAAATCAAGAGTAACTAGCCCTTTGTAAAGTTAGTCCTGGTCCTGGATGTTTTCTTAGCGAGCTTTGTTTCCTCTAAGCAAGTGGGATTATACATTACTGGATTACACTGTAGCTGTATGTCTTAAAACCCACACTTGAGAAGTGCGGCGTGGAAAACAACCTACCTGGACGCTACTCTAGTCGGCGTTAGCGCGTCTTTCGGATTAATTTATTTCACGGATATGCAGGTGTTTTTGCGATTCTGCCTGTGGAAGTTTCAATGTCATCGAATTGGCGGTATAAATGGACTTAGGATATTGACGGAACTGCAGCACAGAGGCTAAGTACATTGTCACATCGCACCAGGTCCCCGAGTGCACATACAAGTCTCGTAGTCAAGTCTTTGTATACAAATAACTACATACAAACGATCTAGACGCGTGTCCTTTTGTAATATGTATATGTTAACCGCCTTTTTGCGATACATGAGTGAATCCTACTGCTGCAGTAACTTTTTCAAGAAAGATAGTCATAAGAAAATAGTTAAGCATATTCCTTAATTCGTACCTACTGCTTCTTCTATTTACTATAATCATTATTAAAAGAGTGAATCTTAACAACAATACTCTAAGATATTAAAAGAACTAGCTGACTTGTTATAAATTTTATCAATATTATTAGATAAGTTCGTGACATTCTGCGTATACTCCCGATTTCGTTACATCAATTATCGCATATAATATATTCAATAACACAGATGAAAATCGTAAACATCGCCGACCTTTGCGTGTATAGTTGGACCTACATTTTAAGGTTAGAATTGCAAATTCGTGCCTGCTTACTATTAATAGTATATTTTTTGTAAACATTACGTATCCTACATCTATTTATTTCACGAAGCGTGTTAACTTTATATCGTCGGCGTTGCCACGATAGGTAAACACGCGTCGTGAAGTTATTGAGGGACTCGGTATTAATATTAGCAAAAAATTAATTGTGTCGTTAGCCTAGTCTGCTGGTCATATGGTCCTGGATTCAATACCGGAGTTGCGCCAAAAATTAGACATTGAATTTTTCTTTAAAATAACTCTCAGTAGCAGTCCGGGGATAAGAACTTGGCGGTGTTTCATCTCTATGCCTCGGAACTCTCGTAAGGCCGATGGTCCTGCACCGGATTCTCTCTGATCCGTGTTGGATTGCCATTCCATAGGACTATTAGAGTGAGGGAAAAGAGTGTGCACTCTGCACCTGAGCTTACACATACATTTGTGCCTTATAATATATATCATCATCGTAAACGTCACAGTGACCGAAATTCACGCTGGAGGACATTAAGTAAATCAGTTACAGCAGGGCAGCATTTGAGGAACAAGATGTGGAATGCTTTATTACTAGTTAATAGGGCACCGGTTTTAATCACTCACCATAATAAATCTGTCCTAAATTCTTTATTAACAATTTTAATGGTACCGACGAGGATAAAACTTACATTTTTGGTGTATTATAAAAATTTTTTTGTTTTGCCAATTGCCAAGCAACTTACACATTACACTTTTGGACAAAGGAAGGTTGTAGGCACTTTAAAATATAAGGCAATAAAATAAAAATTATGCACATTCAACAATTTCTTAAAAAGCCACAATAACTGGGTTAAATTAAACGATATAGAAACTAAAACTTACGGAATAATTTGATTAATGTTTCGTCAGTTGGTCTTGCGATTAAATTAGGAAAATTTTAAAAATATCTTTAAAATGTATACTTAAAAATTTATTTCTAATTTTCTGTTGAAAATAAATAAAATTTTGCAGCATTCTTCACATGATAGTAATAGTGTTGTTTAAGAATCAACCGTCTGATTGTTTAGTCGGATGTTTTCGCGATCCGTTGTTCGGTTAAACGTAGAAAATGCCACGGCTTTCGTATCAAACGCGCATCTTTTGAAATTACCGTTTAGGCGTTTTCAGGCTATTTTTTTAATTTTCTTTAGGCTTTTCCTAGAATTTAGTAGAAACCTCAAAGTTTAGAACAGTAATAGAATTCTCAGGTAGGATAATATTCAAACTATTTTTAAATAATATACATATATATGTATATGCAATAATACTCGACATCAGTAGGTTATAGATTTTATGTTTTATTTAGAACAAACCAATGTTTATCTAGTATGTTAAAATGTAGTTTAAACGTCTACTTTATAATATAAAACTAGGTATATTGATTATTCGAATCAAGTTTCTTGAAGAATTCTTTATTGATTTTTCCCGAAGGCTTATTTATATAATTATTTTTTTTATTGTTGGTGGATATAAAATTCATTAACAGATATTAAAAAAAAATAAAATTAGAAATTATTTTTTAAGTGTAGATTAAGCTTTTCATATATACTGAGAATGCTATAATTTGTTAATTAATGTTTGTAAATGTTTTTATTTAATGTTTGTAAATGTAATAATGAAACGGATTTATATAAATATTTAAGGCTACATTATATTTTTTAATGATTTACATTTACAATCAAATAATTATTTCTCTTTGTACTTGTTTAACAATAATTTACTTGATTTCAAATAAAATATGTCTTTAATTAAAATTTTGTAATTAAATGTATGTATTGTAATGTACTGACTTAAAAAGATAATATTGAGTATTAAAACTTACCATTTACCGCCAAAATTGCTACGACACATGAGATAAAATTCTTCATTGTTGTTATATATTTTTTAAATTAAATATAATAAAATAATTTGATTGGAGAATGCCTATGCCTCCTGCTCCAGTGCTTGCGGTTTATATACTACACATCGACATCTTGCACGTCGCGATTTCAATGGCCTAACGCGTCATCATCGTGTGTACTAACCCTAAAGTGTCGATGGTACCAAAATGCATTTCCTTTTTTTAGGAACCCAGCTAGGGTCTCTGTAATTATTGCTGACGATGTGATGATGTTCTTTTACGTGATTTAAATATTAGAACGTAACAAGCTGCTGTGTTTTGTATGGAAAGTGTAGAGAACCAGAGATCCATTTTACTGGAAACGAGGCATTCCATCTTAGTCCTCAGGGGTGACTACGCATCTGCATTTTAAATCCTAATTGAGGACAGATGTAGATGTTTGTGGGTCACAGAATCCTACCATGAAGTGGACCGTGTAATAGTTTGTCACTTTTATTCAATATTTTTTTTAGTAAAGCACAGCATATATTAATCTATACCATCATACCGCTTTTATATTGCTAGACAAAAAAGACACTGTAGGTACTATTTGTTAAGTACATATAACTATCGCTAATCCACCTGTCTAAAAAGCCAATTCCGAAGAAAATTACCTACTTAATTTAAGTGCCTGTATACAAAAGTGGACTGATTAAACGCTAATAAAAAGGTATGGTTGCCTAAGGTAAAGCGATGATATAGAACTTCACAACATTAAAAATATTTGTAGCGGAGCGCATAGCTAGCACTTGGATTGTTTTATCCGACAACCCTTATCATCCCGTGGATGTCGTAAGAGGCGACAGGGAGAAACAAATCAGGAAATGGGCAGTATCTTTCTAATAACGACTAAAAATATATCTAATATTCTGCATACGACTAATATCGCCCGTATGAGGTAATCCATAGGGAGGTCTATGTACAGCAGTGGACTTTAATAGGCTGGAGTGGTAACGGTAACGGTCCATGAAAGCCTCTTAGAAAACATAAACTAAAATTTCACGTTTGAAAGACATAATGATTTCATATATTTACGCGAACACTGTACATTGATTAAAACTACTTTACGGATTTTTTTCGCGTTTTATTTCACCTCAGTCAGTCACCTCAGTCCCCCGTGACCATGGGTGCTGGAAAGCACCCGAAACGTCGGGTATTAAAAATCAAATAAATAAAACGCGAAAAATATCCGTAAAAGTAGTTTTAATCAAGTTTGAAAGACATTTCTGTAGGGACGAAAGTAGAAAAAATTTAGAAGCCTTAATGTGTATTTTATATATAGGTTTCTTTTTAGAGCATTACAGTGGTTTTTTAACATCCCATTGTTTCTAAAACTGCACCTGGTCATGACGGTGCCATTTTCATTAAAATTTGTGTTTATAGTTCCTTTATTATCTATAATTGTTTTGAATGGTTCTAAACGACCAATATCATGCAAATAGTAGCCTTTCATCTATGCGGCAGTCTTAGTGTTGAGGGCTGAACATCAAGCGGACCAAATTCTCGAAACAATAGATGATAACATAGCATATAACATGCTGAGATGATATAAGTTATAGAGTCACAGTCCAAACATTGCCCATTGATTAGAATCATAATAAATAATATCACTAGGCATTAAATTAAAAACATCTGTGATCACCGTCACGTCATGTAATTATTATATTTCTTTCTTTGCGCCATTTATAAAACTCTATCATCAAGATCAGACTGATCTACGCATAGATTTGAAGTTCTATAATTCTTTATGATTTTGTCACAAATAACCATGGTGAAATAAAACTTGAAGTCCATAGGGATAGCAGTGCTGCCTTTAGTGTCAATAATACGGGTAATTCAAGTTAAATTTATAATTTAATTTACAAAACAATGATATAATAGTTTCGGCTATGTTATGGCTGAAGTACGAATGGAGTCGGATCGGCCCGGCCGATAAATGCTGCTGTGTTTTGTATAATGAATTTAAAGAACCGGAAACAATTTCTACTGGAAACGAGGCATCAAGCTAAGTGGTGACAACGCATCTGCATTTTGATTTCTCATTCGAGGATAGATGTAAATGTCTATGGGCCACAGCATCGACTTAAAATCAGGTGAACTGTGTGCTCGTGTGTCACCCCTGTTCTATAAAAAAGATAATTAATATTGAGGAATTTGTTGTCATCAAAGTGTTTCTAGAATCTAGAACTGTAGGAACTTAATACTTCATAACAAATTGTCTAATACATCCTTATCTATCATTTATTTGAGAAATATTTGGGGAGTTTAAAAAAAATTACGTAAAAAAACAAGTAATACTAGTCACTTTTCAGGTCCTTTAAATAATATGTTATGTTGACTAATCATCGAACCATTGGACGTTTTATACGTGGTAGAGCCATGCTGCAGGTATATTAGTAGTATAGTTGTAGCATGAATGGGTCGGCTCGACCGGGGAAGGACCACACTCTCACAGAATACCAGCGTAAATGCTGCTGTGTTTCGTATAGTGAGTGTAGAGAACCGGAGACCCTTTTTACTAGAAACGAGGTGTTCCATCATAGTCCTCACGGGTGACAACGCATCTACATTTTGATTTGTAGTCGAGAATAGGTGTAGATGTGATGATCAAACCAGAGAATGGCCGAAGGTGAAACGTTAATAGACTGGAGAATTTTTAAGAGGATATCAAAGTCAACAGAATTAAAGGCACTGCTGAAATCTAATAAAACGAGTACGGTTAATTGTTTTTGATCTATGGCTCGACGGATATCATCAGTTACCTGAAGCCCGGTCATAGTTGTTGTACTATGACCGGGCCGGAATCCAGATTCAAACATACTTAAAATATTGTTGGAATTAAGATAAGAAGACAATTGATTGTGAACAATATGTCCAAGTGCTTTAGAGAGGAATGGTAATATAGATATAGGTCGAAATTCGGAATGTAATGTAGGGTTAGCAACCTTGACTATTGGAATAATTTATTCTAACTTCCACGAGTGTGGAAAACAGGAGAAAGATAATGAAAAATTAAATATGTGAGTAAGAGTAAGAGTAACTGGGAGAATAAAAGGTAAAATCATAGTTATCATTGTGGAAGATATTTTGTCATTTCCCGTTGCAGTAGAAGATATAGATAGCACTGATCGTTTTACTTCATCTTCTGACACTGATATAAATCAAACTGGCTGGAATGTTGCAATGGTCATCTGGATAATTCTAGCAGGGTCTTAGCTTTTATAAATGAAGATAAGGAAACAGGTGGAAGAGAAAAATATTGATTGAGAATATCTATATCAAGATTTCCAGTCCCAAGCGCAGGGTGTTTGCCAATGCCGACTGTTTTAAGAAAACTCCAGGCTTTTGCTGAATCGCAATTTGAAAGTGATTCATAAAAGTAGCGCCATTTAGCATCTCTACACAAACGATTGCAGCGGTTACGAAGACTCTTAAACTTTATTAAATGTTTATATCTACTTCTGGCTTTATCTCTACGCGCCATAAGCTCTTTTATCTCAGTTATAATCCAGGGCGCAGGACAATGTTTCATTTTTATACGTTTGACAGGTGCATGGCAATCATATAATCTAAGAATTAAAGCAGTAAAGTTGTTAACCATATCATCAATATTATGACAATCTTTTACGGAAGACCAATCTATTTTACTTGCATCACGTCTTATGACTTCCAAATCAATACCCTTATAGCTACGAAGAAATCGAAAATGTGATTTGCGCTTAGGTGGATGAACACGGTACGATATGTAAATGAGGTCATAGTACGAAAAAGAAGATATTATTTGTCCATGATTTGCAATGTTATTTAAAGATGAAACAATGATAATGTCAAGTAAAGACGGAGTGCAGTTTGGAAAATGATGGGTGGTAAAGAGGGGTAAAATTTGTAGGTTATGTGAGGACACAATGGACATCAGCTTAAGGGCACGCGCATCGTGCTTCAGTGAGCACGTATTGAAATCTCCCATCACGATCACATTACTATATATAGGACAGAAGTCTGTAAGTAAATTTTCAAATACATCAAAATAATTAATTAGCATATTAGGGCTGTACATCACACCAAGAAGGTTTTTTGTATGATGAAGTGTAACTTCAATAAAAAGGTACTCAGCAGATTCAGAATAAGTTGACGGAGAAGCAGAGATATGTTTCAGAACGCAAGTAAATAGCTACACCACCTCCTCCTTTACCAGTCCTATCATTACGTATCAAAACGTAACCAGGAAGTGAAAACTGAAAAGAACGGAGAGAAGGCTCGAAAAAAGTTTCAGATATAAGAAGTGAGTCGATTAGATTACTGCTAATGGATGCAAGAAGGTCAGGATAGTGGGCAGGAACACTTTGTGCGTTGATATGGGCAACGTTAAAATTACTGGGATAGGGAGAAAAAATAACAGAAATATGATCATGCAGACCAAGATGTTCGGATGACTCGGCATCCGCGCTAAAAAAATGGTAGAAGATAAATTACACGAGAAAAAACTAGCATCAAAATCAGATGGACTTTCCATAATTATGACAATAAAAATAAAAAATAAAAACTATAAAATTATAATAAAAATAACTTAATAATATAATATATAAAGCAATATCCTAAAATAAAAATGAATAAATTTAAAAAAAAATTAAAAAAAACACATTTTAAAAAATTATTATTAACGAAAAAAAAATTTATTTGCAAATTGTATGTGGTTTTATTTCCTCTAACTCGCACGAGTATCGGTAATGCGGGGTCTTTGACAATCCTCTAAGCTTTAAGTCCTCGGCCAATGCAGAGATAATAAAACCACATACAATTTGCAAAAAAAAATATTTTCATTAATATTAATTTTTTAAATGTGTTTTTTTTTTGTAAATATAGTTTCTACATGCCTGGATACCGACTCTAATAACGCAGTTAACGGGAACCACAGGGTTTTTGTAACATGTTGTATATATATATATATATATATATATATATATATATATATATATATATATATATATATATATATATATATATATATATATATATATACAATATGTAACAAAAACCCTGTGGTTCCCGTTAAGTGTGTTATCAGAATCAGTAGCCAAGCGTATAGGAACATTTATTTTTCAAAAAAACGCATTTTTTTATTTTAATTGCAAAAAAATTATTTTGCAAATTGCATGTGGTTTTATTTCCTCTAACTCACACGAGTATCGGTAATGCACCCCGCATTTTTTGACAATATTCTTACTCCTCGGCCAATGCAAAGATAATAAAGCCACATAAAATTTGCAAATTAAATTAGTTTTCATTAAAATTAATTTTTTAAAAAAAAATTATTTCCATATGCTTGGATACTGATTCTGATAACGCGGTTAACGGGAACCACAGGGATTTTGTTACATGTTGTTTATATATATATATGTATATATATATATATATATATATATATATAGAGAGAGAGAGAGAGAGAGAGTGAGAGAGAATGAAATAGAATACAGTATACAGTGTTTTTCTGTAGGTTTTACTTCCACCGCGTGTGTAATTTAAATTTGTTTATTATTTTAAATTGTCAGGAAGATGCCGCTGCCCCTCTTTTGTTTCATTTCCCTCTGTCGCATCCTACGACACCGAGGAAGATGCGATTTATTGGATTTTCTTATGCGGCCACTACATGGGGGTTTGATATGCAATTTATAACTTGTTTTAGAGCTATGGAAGCTCAGGGGCTTAGGCGCCCGCTGTTAATTTTACAGTGCACCGGCAACATTGAAAACTTAAAATTACAATTTTAACTGCTAATTTATCACGTTTCATTAATTTATTAATTACAGCTACCAAAAATCCGTTGTTGAATATAGGTAATCATAAATGTAGTAACGTCTCTTTGGTACCAGTACCTACCCTTTCAGGGAGCGTTAATAATGGAAGTACGTTTTTATGAGTTGAGCATACAAAACAACTGCGTTTATTAAGTTTGTATATAAAAATTACCAAAATCGATGGGCAAACCGAATTTTTATCAAAATTTCTTAACGATTCCATTATAGAAACGAGGTATATATATTCCATACTAGAATCGAGGCATTCCATGTTAGTCCTCAGAGGTGAAAGCGCATCTGTGTTTTGATTCATAATTGAGAAAAAATATAGATGTTTATGGGCCACAGCGTCCACTTACCAGGTGGTCTGCGTCCAGGAGGTTACCTACCAGGTAGACTGCGTGCTCGTTTGTCACCCTTATTATATAAAAATAATATTTTTATGAAAGATTTGGCAAATTTTAAGATAAGCACATACCTACCTATCGCCTAAAATAATAATAACTGAACACCTAACATACGTATATTCGTATATATATGCGTGCGTACATGTGTGTGTATGTGTGTGTGTGTGTGTGTGTGTGTGTGTGTGTGTGTGTGTGTGTGTGTGTGTGTGTGCGTGTGTGTGTGCGTGTGCGTTCGTGCGTGCGTGCGTGCGTGCGTGCGTGCGTGTGTGCATACGTGCGTGCGTGAGTGCGCGCGTGCGCCTGCGCGTGCGTGTGTGTGTGTGTGTGTGTGTGTGTGTGTGTGTGTGTGTGTAATACTGAAATGGCTAGAGAATTACGGTACATTTAGTTTCAGTTAGAGCCACGGGCTAGGAGGTAGTCGTAAATTATACACAACGCGAGCAATCCGGGTTCGACCACCGCCTGCGCCAATAAAATTGCTAATTGCGGCGGCTGCTGGCGGCAAATGAAATTATCATGAAGAATCCTGCATGTCTGAGGTTTTTTCAAAGAGATGTGATGTCCGCCAAAACGCATTAGGGCAACGCGGTTAACACAAAAATTATTACGAAGAAATGTGATGTCTGCCCAACCCGCTTGCCAAGCGTGGCAACTGTGGCAAAATCCTCACTATGAGGATTTTTGTTTTATTTTTTTTTGTTTTATGGAAAACCAACGGCTTACTCATCCATGGCCTTTATCAAGAATGAATTCCTTAGACATGCACCAAGTTGGAAACGGTAGTTCTAACCTTGAAGAAACCATGTTGAGTCTGGCTTATGCCTCGTTTGAGTAATGGGTACACCTGCTCATAAATCAACTTTTAAAAGACTAAAAATGATGCATAAATTAGAAATTGGGCTACAGTTAGTGACTTCAGTCCTAGGGCCCTTCTTGTGCACAAGGGTGATATATATGCACGTTTCCAAATGTCGGAAACTCCTGCAGTAAAGAAAATATTGTGATGTAATCCGAGTGACCGACATAGCCGAACGGATTAGTAAGCTGAAGTGGCAATGGGCCGGCCATATAGCTCGAAGAACCGACAACCGGTGGGGAAAAAAGGTTCTCGAGTGGCAGCCTCGTATCGGTAGACGAAGTGTAGGGCGACCCCCCACTAGATGTAGTGACGACCTGGTAAGACATGCAGGAAGTCGATGGATGCAGGTTGCTCAGGACCGTGCTTTGTGGCATACCTTGGGGGAGGCCTATATTCAGCAGTGGACTTGTAAAGGGCTGTAATGTCGTCATCGTGATGTAACGTCAACAACTTCGAGCATAGTGCTCCAAACAACCACCGGCATAGGTGTGACATAGACATTAAACATGATCTTTGTTTTGTCATTGGAACTATCCGTTGGTTGACACCATTGAGCATAGTACTTAGGTCCTCCAGCGATTCTGCCATAAGGACTTTATCGTCTGCAAATCGATATAATTAATATTTAATCCAAAAATACGTGAAGATTTACCTTTTTTACAAACATGCTTTTAATAACTTATTAATGTAATGAAATTCTATAATTAAGTTTTCACCTTTCGGACGCCTAAATGACAAATAATAGTGCGTGCACTATTGTGTTTCGGCCAGAGAGGTACGTAGGCGGTCCCAAAATGAATTGGCCTAACTATGAACCAATGAAGGAAATGAAACGAAACCAATTTTATTTTTTAATATAATCACCATGAATACTAACACACTTCTGACATCTGTGAATCAACATCTCTAAACCTTTATAAAAATAATCACATTTTTTATCCTCAAAATGACTGAAGACGGCCGCCTGCAACTCTCCATCGCTTGAAAATTTTCTTCCTCTTAAGTCCCGCTTTAAATTTGGAAATAAATAATAGTCGGACGGGCCATGTCTGGACTGTAAGGTGGATGTTGAACTTCTGTGAACCCGCATTTACGAACTGCATCCTTCGAAACACCAGCGGTATGAACAGTGGCGTTGTCATGGAGCAACAGGACACCTTTAGACAGCTTGCCTCTTCGTTTTTCCTTTATCTTGTCTCGTAATTTATATATTAAAGAAGCATAATATTCGCCGTTCACGACTGTATTACGTTCTTTAAAATCCACCTTCAAAATGCCTTGAAAATCCCAAAATATTGTGCACATCAGTTTTTTAGTCGATTGTTGCACTTTTGCCTTTCTAGGGGGCTTTTCACCCTTATAACGCCATTCCATTGACTCGCGCTTGCTTTGTGGATCATAATACAAGATCATAGTTTCGTCACCAGTCACTAGCCGCTCGATCACAGTCTTTGGATTTTCGCCACAAAGATCCAAAAACTCCGAAGCGCAGCGCACTCTTTCCTGTCTCTGTACCGCTGAAAGAAGTTTCGGTACCCATCTTGCACTCACTTTTTTCATGTGAAGATGTTCATGGATCGCGCGATGAACGGTACTCTTAGAGAGCCCAAGCCTTGCTGCAATTTCTCTAATCTTCAAACGGCGGTCACTCAGAACCTCCTCTTCGATAAGAGCAATCGTTTCGGGAGTGAGCACTTCCACAGGTTGACCATCGTGGCCAAAGTCTTCGACGGTTTCTCTCCTGAGGCGAAACTCTTTCACCCAATTTTTCACTGTGCTATAGGAGGGGGCAGACTCCTTATACACGCCATCCAATCGTTCTTTTATTTGGGCAGGGGATAAACCTTCTTTAAACAGAAACTTTATGACACTTCGATACTCAGTTTTCGACATTTTGAAAAAATGCGCGACTCTCGTTATTCAAATGCCTGTTAAACTAAGACTAAGCATTTCATGTCGATGCATGTTTCTTATATTAAGTGCACGATAAACGTACTATTTAATGCAACACAACGTGTAGCGACATGTCGCGTTGAACTATATCAGGCCAGTTCATTATGGGACCGCCTGGTATATGCCCCATTTACATTCAGTCTTTTTGGGCAGAGAAATGAGCAGGGAACTGGGCAGGGCAGTATGTAAACAGGCTACTCGCACTGCCACTGCCGCTGCTCGACGCTCCCTCAAATGTCGGTTTTTCGTGCGGAAGTCAAAGGACGGGCAGCGCGAGCGGCAGTGAGTGTTCACATTCTGCAGCTCTGCTCCGTCACTCACTTCCACAGAGTACCTTTGTATAAACTGAAACTCACTTGACTTCGCGCTAAGCGCCTGGACGAACGGACGTGCGTGCCGTCTTGTTTTTAAATAAGTTCGATCTAGCAAAATGCCTTTCGAGTGGAGTAACGAAAATACAATCAAGTTTTTAGAACTGCTGGAATCAGAAAAAACTATATGGGATTTCAACGACAAAAACATAATTTATCATCTTCTACGAAGACGAATTTTCCTTTTGAGATAACATAACTATGTACATAATTAGTTATAAATTCATCAATTTTATTATATTAATATAAATTTAGTTTAAGGAATTAATGAACATTGACATTTTATTTCTAAAAACGATTAGTAACTCATATTGATTATTTATTAAAATTTAAAATAATGTATTAAGTTAAATGGTAATATTTGCATAATAGCCTGAGATTTGTAAATTGTAATTTTATTGTATTATGAATTAATTATGAATTAATTTATACTGTAGTGTAATTATTAAAATAATAATAGCTTAACAAACCTCATATAATATTTAATATTATTAATGTAACAATAATGTAATAATTCAATTAATAATTTATGAACAATTTATGGTATAATAATTCAAATATAGTGGATCTGTATAAGTATTTAATTGTACATAATATTTGAATTCAAAAAGAATGTTTGAGTACATAACTTTTAAGCAATGAAATAATTTTAAAATGTAACATTGTGTTTGTGTAATTAGCTGTATTTCATATTATTTTTGCATGCCAATTATGGCAAAACATGTCAGTTCCTCGTCATTGATCATCTTATGCACCATGTTTTTAAGCAAATAAATTTTCTATCTATCTATCTTCTTTTGAATTTGATATCTTTTTAAATTATTAACATAATATTACAAGAAGACACAGCGCGGACGCTGTAATTATTTCGACATCTGCCATAGTCGAAAGTGATGTGAGTGATAGGCTGGTAGGGCAGAATGTAAATACACACTTCTCTCGATCCTGCTACGGCAGTATTTAGCGAAGTATGGCCGGCATCGCAAGGAGTAGTGGCAGGGGCTGAATTTAAATGGGGCAATAGAGAGTTAACATAATTACAGGCTATGAGGTTTTCACGCACGTGTAGTCCTCTTTGGTTATTGTCCGTCCGAGTTCAGTCCATGGGTTGTAAGATCGTTTATGACCTCATTTTTGTTAAAAATAACCTACCGGAAGGACTCCTGGACAGAATTGAAATTCTACTACTGTAGATACTCGTGTGTGAGAATGTTAGTAAATGGAGCGGGTTATGCTGGCGGGATGTTAACTGGAGGGCATACAGTAGCAGTTAGATGAGCAATAAATAACACTTCTTGAGAGTTTCTTCTTATTTGTTTTCTTGATTCCTTATTATTACATTGCCGGATTTGGAATGTTTTACCACGAAAAACGCCCGGAAGAAAGGCAAAGTTATCGTCTTGCCGAAACCCGGGAAGGACAGGCGTAGAGCTGCCAATTACAGGCCGATCACGCTGCTACCGCATATAGCTAAATTGTGCGAAAGATTACTGTGAAGACGTCTCCGCCCGTGCATCCAACTTCGGGCGGAGCAACATGGATTCAGGAGGGGTCACTCTACAGCAACACAGCTGACCAGAGTGCTGCACCTGCTTGCGGCCGAGCACAACCGCGGCCGCATATCGTTGGGCGTCTTTCTCGATATCGAGAAGGCGTTCGACCGGGTGTGGCACACAGGACTACTCTTTAAATTAGACGATCAAACAAGTGTCCCTCCTGCTATATTGCGGCTAGTGGCGTCTTTCCTCGTAAACAGGAAGTTCTACGTCTGTGTAGAGGATGCCGAGTCCGCAATAAAACCCATTACAGCTGGTGTGCCACAGGGCAGCTGTCTGTCTCCAGCCCTGTACGCGGCGTACACTAATGACATACCTACCCTGGCAGGACACTTGCACTAATGGGAGGACGACGTCGAACTAGCGCTTTTTGCGGATGACAGCGCGTACTTCACGTCGACCAGAAGAGCCCACATTGCATCTGCCAGGATGCAACGTCTGCTGGACCTGCTGCCACCATGGTTGGATGAGTGGAGGATGGCCGTCAATGTTAGCAAGACGACCGCTCTACTCACTCGCCGCTATAGAATGCGCTTCCGAATCCGCTTGGATGCCGGATTGACAGGATGTTGCATATGACAGCGCACGTCGACTCTGCTATACGCAAAGCTCGATGTGCGCGGGCAATGCTCCGCCCTGTCCTGACATCCAAGTTACCGACAAAGTCGAAGCTAACCATCTACAAAACATATATAAGACCCCTGCTAACGTACGCTGCTCCGGCCTGGTATGCACTCCTGAGCGATCATCAGAAGCGGCGACTTCAGGCCCAGCAGAGTTTGTCATTACGAACTATAGTCGGTGCGGGTCGCTACGTCCGGAATGACGTCATAGCGGCCAACCTAAAGATAGAGAGCCTGCAAGAATTCGTGGTCCGGCTGGCGCGAGGTATGTTCGACCGCGCCGACAACGGGCCACATGAACACCTCAACGGCTTCGCGCCGTTGCACTCACGGCCGCCGGACGGGCGACCCTATCCAAGAGAACTCCTCCCTATATAGATTAAGGAGTCGAGTAAACCCCACAATGCCGCAGAAAGGCCAACTTCGATAAAATAATTTGTGTTAAACACAATTATTTAGACAACCTCTTTTAATGACATATTACCCGACTGCGACAAAAGTCGCTAAATACATCACGCCTTTACCATCAAGGCGCCCAGGACCGGCACACTGTAGTGTGCCGTGAGGAACATCTGGGTAAAGGGGTACACCCCGAGGCCCGAGACCTGCACGGCATTATGCCCTGCAGAGGATAATAACGGATACAAGTAGCGCCGCCAGGCGGCAGGACTGCACAACGCTTATAACGATATAGTGTTATCTTCTCATCAGCTTAAGACTCTATGCAGAACATATTTCAACTTCTTATTAAATTAAAATCTATTTCTATAATGAGTAATTAGATTACATAAGAGATTAATTGACATATTATCGTGTTATATTACTATAAGAAAAAGAGAATTAAACAAATCAATAAATTTACACTTAAATGTTAATATCTCTAATACAACTCTTTAAAATTTTAATAAAAGAAAGTTCTAATAGGTAACTAAACTTATATCTTGTTTTAAACATTCTAATTAAACCTAAATAAGCAATTAGATTTATATTTTCGTTACGTAGTTTTTAAAATAAGAATTGAAGCTAATATAAGTTATTTCGCTCTCTTGGTATTAATGCTATTAATTTTCATACTTAGTTTAAATCACAGATAAGAAACAATTGAGATTAAACGTTTAAATTCACTTTTCATTTCTAACACTTAGTTTTAGATCACAAATAAGAAACAATTGAGATTAATTTTTTTTTTAAATTTAGGTACTTGTCGTCGCTAACAACTACTAATAAATGTCTATCTGGTTACTGACCTCCTCTCATTTTTAGGGTTCCGTAGTCAACTAGGAACCCTTATAGTTTCGCCATGTCTGTCTGTCTGCCTGTCCGTCCTCGCTTAATCTCTGTGACCGTTAGCACTAGAAAGCTGAAATTTGGTACCAATATGTGTATCAATCACGCCGACAAAGTGGTAAAATAAAAATTGGAAAAAAAATGTTTTATTAGGGTAGCCCCCCTATATGTAAAGTGGGAAGTGATTTTTTTTAATTTCAACCCCAACGTGTGATATATTGTTGGAAAGGTATTTAAAAATGAATAGGGGTTTACTAAAATCATTTTTTGATAATGTCAATAATTTCGGAAATAATCGCTCCAAAAGTAAAAAACAATGTGTCCACCCCCCCCCCCTCTAACTTTTGAACCATAAGTTTAGAAAATATGAAAAAAATCCGAAAAGTAGAACTTTATAAGGACTTTCTAGGAAAATTATTTTGAACTTGGATGGAAACAACAGTACCCACTACCGGGAGCAGTTGCAGGAGCGCGGAGCGCTGCTGGAGCGCGAACATAATGTATACCCACCTTTAAACTCATAAGTGGGAACACTTATTGTGACGGACGGGAAACTACGGAACCCTACACTGAGCGTGGCCCGACACGCTCCTTCCCGGTTTTTTGAGGTTATGAGCGCTTAGTCCACTGCACTGTTTCAGTGCGTATTGAATATTGATGAACCACGATGTATTTATTCACAGCCAGGCAAGTGGTAAATCAGCACTTAAAATTGGACAACTATTAATTTTATTGGTGCGGTTGGGGAATAGAACCAGATTTTCTCGTGTTCTGATAAATTTACAGCTAACGCTTAGTCCCTGATCTACTCGACTCGGCTGATATGTAGTTTTTAAGAAATACAGATTCCCTCAGGATGTTTCCTTTCACCACGTGGAAGACTATCCACAATAACAATATACCATTGGTATTGGTAATTTATTATTGTCGGTAGACTTATGGTATAAATAGAGAATTAAAAAAAATATATTTTAATACTGGTGTCGTCAACTAGGGCTAGGTTTATGCTCTAAAATATACGATTATTTTATTCCAAACATTCGCAAAAAGTTAGCCTTTACCGCTGAACACGTGTTTAACCAGTAGTTAAATTAACCGGCTTTGATGTGCGTGTTTAAGGAATAATAGTAGTTACGATGTACCAGTTCTGGCTCACTGAGTCAGAAGGGGTACAAGTACGATGTTCGTCGACTCACGATCCTAAAAAAAAAAAAAAAAAAAAAAAAAAGGTTTTGGCATGCTCTGATCACGAATCTGCGGTCCATTTTTGCGTAGGATGCACGGTTCCGGAGATGTGCAGATCAATTAACTCTTATCTAATTGATATCCGCTTCGAGCCTCAACCGTCATTAGCGCTCCATTGTCCTTATCTACTTATCTATTGTTGATTGACTACCGTCATTATCTATTATTCGTCGGCGAGTGGGTCGGCTTATGCTATTACACTAATCTGACTCATTAATAAAACACATTACCCAATTTTGTTAAAAGTTTTATTTATAAAATACAAAATCTTATTACTTATTATCTATAAAATAGGAGCGAAACATCTCATCCACTAAAATATCGTTGTACAATGTGTTCCCTGTAAATATACTCGTAAAACTATGCATTGAACATCCCTGAAACTTATATAGCAAATACATTAAGCAATATTCGCCACAAACTGAAGTCCACTCATTCTGAATCCTATCAACATTCCAGTTCCATCTTTTACAATTTCTTTTAAAAAACTCTAGATGATATCGTACAGGTGCCCGTCCATATGAATCAAAATATTCACCGACGTCATTCGTATCGATATATAAAGCTACCCAATGTGACCCTGGTTTATCATCTGTACCCAAATTGCATATTACCTAGTCAGGTTATAAATTCTATCACATGTTTAATATAAAATAATTGAAACAAGTTTATTCATTATGTAACAATTTATATACCAAAATGAACTTAACAAAACATAGATTCTTATGACACTATAGTTTATTCAAAATGACCTCCGTAATTTTGAATACAGGCCTTCAATCTGCGCAGCCAGTCGTCTATCTCACCACGAACGAGGTCCATGTCATATCGGCGGCTGCCTTAATTAAAGATGTCTTCAGTGACTCGAAATTGGGATGAGGCTTTGAGCACGCCTTTTCCTCCAAGTGTTACCATATCTTGTAATCTAACGGATCCAAATCTGGACTGGTCTTTGTGTCGGATGAAGTCGATTTCACGCGCCGCCAGCCAGTCTTTTTTTTTTGTTTTTAAAGAACGTTCCCTCCACACTAGGTTTTTCTCCTGTATCATGGGGGCAGTTTACAAACACAAATTTCACAAGGACAAACATCCAAACTCGGAACAATTACTTGTAGGTCGTACAAATACTTGTTCCGTGCGGGATTCGAACCCGCGACCCCCAAGCGCAGCCACTCATTGCTAAGCCACTACGCCACGGAGCTGTCAAAAGTCTTGTGTGCTCTTCGCTCTATGAGCTGACGCCGAATCTTGTTGGAATACCCAGTGCCTGTTATTGAACATGGTATGAGAAACAGGTTACACAAGGTTCGTCAGGACTGTATTTTGATACACAACTGCATTCGTTTTTAACCTTTCTCACAAAAATGTACCTCTGTTAAGCCCCAATAAGAAACTCCCAACCACACCATGAGCGAGGATGGAAAATGACCCCGTTGGACACGCGGAATACGGTTGCTCGCTTCTTCACTACTGTGTGCGTACACCTTATTATTTTGTTTGTTGTAGCTCTCTTCTACGGTAAAAATTTTTTCATCCGAAAAAAGAATTTCCCGATATTTTTTTCCCGCGTACCGCTTCAACAAAGCGCGGCATCTCTTCAGTCTCAGATCAATTAGACGAGCATTCAAACGATGTCCTGTTTTTCTTCGATATGCCCGAAGCCCTAAGTTTTCATTTAACGCCGTGGTTCTGCTTAACCCCATCTGAAGGGCCAACAGTTTCTGCTTACGTTTGGGATTTCTTTGAATTCGCACCTTTACAGCTTTTATTACTGCTGGAGTCCTAACAAATCGAGGGCGACCACTTCTTGACCTGTCATCTACACTAGAGTCTTCATTGTATCGTTTGATGGTACGATAAACGAATCTTTTGGTTATATTCAAACTTTTCAGTATATCAAAAAATTTAATTGGCGCGTAATCGCAACTGCAACACGGTCTTTTTTAAGCGTCCACTCCGTATGTAAAAATGAGTAAAATTCTAAAAAGTATACAGTTTTATTTTCATGAACAATTCGAATTCAATAAACTTTTTTGTGGCCAGCATTCTAAAAGAAAAGTTTTTACTGTGTGACAATACTTATGACCTGACTAGGTAGGTATATACGTTTTTCAATACTCAATACTCAATACTCAATAACTTTATTGCATTCCATAGGTTACAAAAGGTGTTACATAGTTATGGTATCTCTATAGACCCTCATGGGCACAGCAATATTATGAAGGAGGAACATTTATTTTGTTTTATTATTATTATTGCTAAATAATTATTTAATATTCACATTCATTATATTATATAAACATACACACATTGAATATGGAATACGGCTATTATAATTGTTATTATTTATTAATTGATTTTGACATTTAATATATTATTATAGGTAGCATAATTGAATTTTTATTAAATTTATTTGAATCATTTTAAATTTTATTATAATTTTTTATTGTAATTTATTTAGTAGAATGGCATTTCCTTATTACCTAACATTTATATTTATATCTATATTATATTATATTTTTATCTTCTAAAAATTCAGAAGTACTATAGTAACACTTATTTATAAGTAGTTGCTTTAATTTTTTTTCAAATGGTTTTTCGTTCTTAATGTTTTTTATGTATTCGGGTAATTTATTATAAACTTTTATAGACATGGCAAATGGGCTGGATGAATGAGATTTTAGTTTTGAAGTTGGTAGCACTAGTTTGTTTCTCTGTCTTAGATTCCTAGATATGATGTCATCGCGTTTTGTGTACAAGCTTGGATGTTTTTGGACAAATTTGCATAGTTCTAAAATATAGATACAGGGCAGACTTAAAATGTTATACTTCTTAAAGTAAGGCTTACAGCTTTCTGTGTTTTGTAGATTAGCAATGATCCGTATTAGTTTTTTTTGTTTAGTTAATAAACTTGGGGCCTCAGTACTGCTTCCCCATAGGACAATGCCGTAGCTAAGCCATGCATATGCATACGCGTAGTAGGTTGTTATCGCGGTGGTTACATCTGTTGTTTTTTTTACTTCTCGTAACGCGTACATAAAGCTGCTTAACTTCCTATGTAATTTTTCTATATGTGGTTTCCAAGTAATATGGGTATCTATTATTAGGCCTAGTAGGTTGTGCTCGTTAACTTTATCTATATTGAAGCCGTCATTATCTATTTTTATATCTAATTTTGGTTTTTGATATGGGTGAAAAGACATTATTTTAGTTTTCGATAAGTTTATCCGCAGGTTATGTTTAGTTAGCCAGTCCGTTGTTCTTAATAAAATATTTTTAATTTTTTCTGTTACATTCATTGGACTTTGGCTTGATATAAGAATAGAAATATCGTCCGCAAACATGACACAGTATTCCTTGAGAGCCTCTGCAAAGTCATTAATGTAAATTAAAAACATAAGACACCCCAGCACACTGCCTTGAGGTATTGATGCATTAATAGTTTTAGTATCGGATCTAATTTTTTCAATTTTGTGCAATTTGTCATTAAAGTACTCAATTTCTACTATTTGCGTTCTATTGTGTAAATATGATTTTAGCAGATTGTAGCACGGGCCTCTGATTCCTATGTCATATAATTTATTTAGTAATATGTTATATTGCACTGTATCGTATGCTTTTGACATATCTAATAGGATTCCTATAGCATATTTTTTATCGTTAATTATATTTTGTATTTTTTGAATGTAATTATAAATTGTTAGAACTGTTGATTTGTTTTTGCGGAAACCGTTTTGACTTTCATTAAATATATTATATTTTTCACAGAAATTGTAGATACGGTCGTATAATGCTTTTTCAAATATTTTAGAGGCTGTGGGCAATAAGGCGATAGGTCGATAGTTGCCTGGGTCCGTTTGTGTACCTTTTTTGTAGATGGGTTTTACTAGGGAAAGTTTTAGTATATCTGGGAATACGCCTTCTTCAAAAGATTGATTTACTAATAATGTTAGTGGATATACTAAAGCGCTTGCACATTGTTTGAACAATGTTGGGGGAATCTCATCAACACCATGGCTTAGTTTATTTTTTAGACTATTTAATATTTTAAGTATTTCTTCAAATCCTACTCTGCCTATAAATATTGAGTTTTCTGATGGATGTAGAACAGGAAGACCCTTTGCTTGTGGATGAACTATTTCACCGATATTGGAGAAGTAATTATTAAATTTATCGGCGATCTGTTTTGGGTTAGAAGAAATTTGGTTGTTGATGTTTAATTTAATATTCGATTTTACCTTTAAGTTTATTTTGTTTGTGCGTTCTCGAACAATATGCCACATTGTTTTTATTTTATTGTTAGACTGCTTTATCTTGTTTATATAGTGCAATTTTTTTGACGTTGTTATAACCCTTTTTAATGTTTTTTCGTATTTCTTATAATAATCTGTAAGAATTTTATTATTTGACCTTATAACGTGTGATTTAAGTAATCTTTTGTTATAACAAGACTTTTTTATACCAACGGTAAGCCATTGTTTTTTGTAGTTGTTTTTTATTTTTATTACTTTTTTTGGTATACAATTATCTAGAATGTTAATTAAAGTTTGATGAAATATATTATAGTTATAGTTTATGCCTTTATTTTTAATTTTCCCAATTAAGCGACTCTAATGCAAGTTTAAAATTTGCTATATTGTTTTTGTTGTATTGTCTTTTTTCGGTGTACCATATTTTTTGTTTATTTTGTTTAGAAAGATTTAGATGGATTATTGTGGCCCTATGGTCAGACAGGCCCAATTCTTGCACAGTTGTTTGTAGGTTTGTATCGCTAAAGTTTAGATAAATTAAATCTAAGCATGTTGAAGTTGTTTTAGTGACACGTGTTGGACTGTGAATTTGTTGATGAAAGTTATATTGGAGCATTAAGTCTGAAAGTCTATTTCTTTTATTTCTTTTTGTTGTGTCGTTTTTTATATTTTTTTGCAGCATGTCAACATTAAAATCTCCGCCCAATATGATTTTATGTTTAGAAAATTTCTTATTTATGTAATGAAGAACAGTTTTTATTTTTTCGTAAAATAAATCTTCCTTCTTTCCATTATAGTACAATGTCAACAAGATAGTATTATTTTTTATAAGCTCTATTGCACAAAGGGGGATGCCCATATTAGGCCATGGAACGCCCAACAATGTGCATTTGTTAAAAAAATATATCTTTATTTATGGTTATTAATCGCGGTATTCATTTATCCTAAAACAATGGGAATATTTTTGCACAAATTAAAAGTACCGAAAAGATAAAAATAAAATTAGGTAAATACGTAATTCATTAGTCTGTGAATAAAATAAAAAATGTTGCCAATCACAAAAATCATTAAAAAATCGATTCCCCTTTTCGATCGATTACTTATGGTGTCATTATTACAATGCCTATTATGATCTTTCGATAATTATTACGATGTTATGATATAGGTTTAAAATAACCGTTGACAATGGATATTTATCCAAAGCAGTCGATACGCAACCGTTATTAACCAAATGTTTACCGACTACAGACGAAAAAGGATGGTAATGTTTTTACTGTGTGTGCGGATTAGGCTATGTTGAATCGTTTTTTTGCTATGGTGCTTAAAACGTAGGATGTATTTTATTATTGAGGGAGCTACTATCAAAGAATATTTTATTCGCTTAACTCGTAAAGTACTTGACCAACTTTAAGAATTCTTTCACCACTAGATTGTTATGTATAATTTTAGATATCTAATATAGGGTTAATTTTATTATAGAGGGCGCTACTTTCAATGAATACGTTTTTTGGCTAATCTCAAAAATTACTAGACCGATTTTGAAAATTCTTTCACCATTACATTGCTAATGAGGGCGTTAGCTGTGTGATAAATTATATTATTACAGTAAATAATTGTGAGATTAATATTTTCTAAATAAATAAAACTAAATACCTACCTAAGATATTCAAATCCAATTATTATTTTTACAATTTAAGAATCGTATTTACACACTTTACTTACTCAGATTGATTATTGTAGATAAAGAGGTAATAAACCTAAAGTAAAAGAGCTCCGCTTAAACGAAAAAACTATTTATTAGAATAAAACTAAATGTTGAAAAAAAGTGGTTCAGTGCGAATCGGACTCGCAGGCCCATGAAGAGTTCAGTAGTAACAAGCATATATTTTAAATCGAGTCAAAATACCACTATCATTATCGCCAGCAACAAATTATTTTGTTTTTCATAGTGTTTGTATAAATAACAAAGTTGTTTTTGCGGTTCCTTAAAATGTGCTACTTGTATCAAAAAAGGACTATTATACATTAAAGGGGTTTCTGTGGTTTATTCATTACCAAAGAGAAAAAACTTATTGCGCAAAATAGGTTTTTATTAATTTTAAGTCATCAAAAGCGGCAGTCAACCATTAAAAACTAAAACAACCGTTGTTATAGGCTCGGTTGAATTCATTGACAACCTTCACATTTATAGTTATGATAATTAAACAAGCGAATTACTAGCTGATTTACCAAGAATTCTTTAGAGTATAACAAAACGCTACTGCACAAGTTAACTGTTATTCTTATCTGTTTTTAACATAACATTTAAAATGGAATCATGTTATGATAATTCAAGAAGTTAATTTCCAGCTGATTTACCACGAATTCTCTAAAGCATAACAAAACAATACAGCACAAGCTAACTGTTCTTAAAAATACATTTGAAATAGAGTTTCAATAAATAAAGGAAATTATATTTTAAAAAGCGTGCAGAACTTAAAACGCGTCAAAGATTATTCTTTTTATGATATTATTAATCGAATAAAAATCGATATCATTCCATAGATTTTATGACCGTTAAGTGGCAACATCGTATCCGACAGGTAGGCCGCTGTCACTGTTATGTCACAAGAATTAAATTACGTGTTGTTATCGTGTTATTGTTTTGTTGTAAAAGTAAAATGCAATTGTTGATCTCTCAACAATTGGTTCGAACACAGCAGGTAAATAGTTGGTACATATCATGATGTGGTATGTCTTCCTCTAAGAAATGCTTTATAACTGAGTTTACTTGAATAATATCAATATAATAATTGTAGCTTCTTTATTAGGTACAAGTTTCGAGTACAGTGAACGTGTAGTGTGGCACTCGCAAAATGCACCAATAGTTCGTCTTGAACATCTATACATCAGCTGTGGCACTGACACTTATGAGAATAAGATCACACACATTGTTTGTCTTCGATTTTCCACGTGAGGAATTATTTGCGCTACGTGAGGTAAGTGTTTAACATGTTTAACATTTCAATTTATTAAATGTGATCCATATATCTGATAATTATACATGTTTTTACACTGATTGTATATCAACTCAAGAACTTGTTTTATTTTTTCACATCTGCCCTAGCTATATCTGACAAACATACTAGCTTATTTATTCCAGTTTTATCAACTACCAAGAAAGGAGACAGTTGATTTTTCAGTTTTTGGACTGCTGGTAGTCTGTCAGTCCTTAATTATTAAATAATATAGGGCATTAAATCCGTCCTTGTGCAGTAACATTTAACTTGATAAATATTTTATTTATATTTGAGTTTGAAATAAATCTATTTTATTTTTATTTTTTCACTTTGACTTCATTTTTTGTATTTTACATTATTTCAGTTGTCATGCCGTGTATATCATAATTGCTGGCAATGAACTGATAGAACAGCATCATGTTCAACTGCAGAACGGGAACCATCTGAATCATCTAGTCCGTCCTCGTTGCAATCTGAAGTGAGTAATGTATTGCACCCAGAACAACAAAGCTTAGATCATACATCACACAGTGTACTGCTAACTAATTATATAAAAGCACAATGTTTTTTACCAGGTTGTAACAGTTCCATCAGCATTGCAAGTATGTCTCTTTTGTGATTAACTATATTTTGCGATAACAAACATACATAGTGACAAGTACTATGTATGTGTGTTATACTTGGTAGAGCCATGCTGCAGTTATATTAGAAGTATAGTTGTAGCATGAATGGGTCGGCTCGACCGGGGAAGGAGCACCCTCTCACAGAATACCAGCGTGAAATAGTAGCTTAATGCTGCTGTGTTTTGTATGGTGAGTGTAGAGAACCGGAGACCCTTTTTACTGGAAACGAGAAAATGATCTTAGTCCTCACGGGTGACAACGCATCTGCATTTTGATTTGTAATCGAGGATAGATGTGGATGTCTAAGGGTCGCAGAAATGTCTCCAGCAGATGGTGAATCTCAGTTAATGACAAGATATGCTAATAAATCCAGAGCCGTGACTATGTGTCGATATGGGTAGTAGAGGTGGTGAATGGCATTTTTAAAACTGAATTTAAAATATTTCATCAAAATTACTTTAACAGGGCTTCTACACATTTGATGATAGACTGCTGTGGCTTCTGCTATAGTTAATAAATTCCACACAAAAATAAGGGACAGGGATGATGCGGCTCAAATACTTGAAATAGTTCATCAAAATATGGAGACAAATAATGATTTTTCTGAGTATGCTAGGGAAAACAATCTAAATAGAGCTAGGGCAGGCAGACTTTAGAAATATAAATGTAGACTTTAAAATGTTAGGGAATTTCCTGTTTTAACTTACAGCGACTTAATATTAATTGCTTGTGTCACATACCAATTAAAGCAAGCTCGCTACTATTATGGTGAGCATATAAGATTTAATGGTTGCTACCGGATAGAACTCTGTAATAACCAGAGGAGCAGCATTATGGAAGGAATAAAGTTAAGCCCTAGCTGATCTTTACTTAGGGCTAGAATTGCAAGTCATCACTATTAGTCGTAAAGTGTATTTTATTATATAAATTCTATATAATATCTAATATATAAATTCTTTTTTAGGAAGGATGCTTGGTACTACCACCTGCTTAGGACCCTGTAATTAATGAAATTAAAAACCCAAGCATACCACTGCAAGACTTCTAGACACAGTAAGTTCATTCTGTAGATCGGATAATAAATAAAAATTAAAAATCTGAAGGTACTCCGGGTTAACACTGACATTGGGACGTCGGTCACCTCAGTCTGCCGTAACCATGGGTGCTGGAAAGCACCCGAAATGTCTGGAATTAAAAATCAAAGAAATAAAACGCGATAAAATCGATAAAAATAGTTGTTAAAAAAACTGCATTTGTGAAAATAAAAACTTCAAATATTTTCAAAACCCCGACTTTTTTTAAAGCAATTCCTTTACCATTTCATTGTTTTAATTGCATATTATCATATCTATATGCTTTTATATGTGGGCACTCATGGCCGAAGTGTCTATGAAGACTGGGCATTCCCCTTTCCACTACATATTCAATTGACATATTGGAAATTTCTTTTAGTTCTAAATATTCTATACCGTTTTTCAGCAGGATGCAGACGCCGCCTCCGGTGCGCGTTGTTCTACAATACGATGCGGCTACTTGATAGTCGGTTAAATGTATCAGATCGAGTTTTTCCGAAGATAGCCATGTTTCAGTAAAGCATAATATCTGGTAATCGGGATTACTTTGTACAAAGTCTTCTAATGTATCTATTTTATTGCAAATGCTCTGAATGTTCTGGATAAGTATTTTGTCTTGTAAGTCTTTGATTTCGAAAAAAGGATTTATCGATGCTTTTGTCGTATGTATCTTCATTATGTATGTCTTTGTTATTTGTTGTATTTGTATTCAATATTACCTTTTTTCCTTCTACGTATAAGTTATCATCTTTTATCACAGCAAATAACCCCTTTTGTCTCGCTTTAAACATTTCTTCTCTCAATAATTTGTTGTGTTTTTGTGTAATGTCATCATAATACTTAGAGATGGCTAATCCAGATTTTTTGAAAAAATGTCTATGATCAATAAGGTATTTTGTCATCTTTTTACTTATCAATTCAATAACGAGGGGTCTAGTGTTATTCCTATGTTTACCTAGTCTATATGTGTCTTCAATATAACCGTTTAGATCTACATTCATAATATCTCTGAATATGTTTATAATTCTGTTGCATAAGCTGAAATCATTTTCATTGTGTTGTTCCATTAGCTTATAAAGTACTATTCTTCTTGAGTTTATTTCAGGTACTTCAAAGTTGTTCTCAATCTTTTTACTTAGTTGTTTTATGTCTTCTCTTAGTTTTTCATTTTCTTTTGTAATTAACTCTATTTTCAAGTTCAATTGGCATATCTCATCTTTTCTTTGTTTATTTTGACAATTTAGGATTTCTGTTTTTTGCTGAATATCTTCTTTTAACGATATAATGGCTTTATTAATTTCTGAGTGTATCGTACCTTGCAACTCATTTATTAGTGATCTATTATTTTCTTTTAACTTTTGTTGTATTATTGCACTTAGAGTTTGCAGTAATTTCTCATCAGATTTTGCACTTGGGTTTGTAGAGGTCTGAGTAATAACAGTATCACCTAATAGGTCAATATTGTCCGAGTCGCTAGTGTCATTATGCGGATTATTTGGGGTTCTTCTTAATGTAATGTTGTCTTTATCAATTTGGGATATAGCAACTACAGGAGATTTTTCACAAGGGCGTATTGGCGTGTTTGTGTTATTTTCCTTTGGTTGCTTACAATAGCAAGCTTGACATTTCCATGCGGCCTTTCTTTCTGCTGACATTATGTTATAGAACCGTTGTGGGGTTACATTTGCGCAGTCTAAATCGTATGTATTATGGCAGTATTTACAGGTGAGCTGTTCCCGTTTATGAAGTGTTTGATTACAACCAGCACAGTTAGTCGACATAATTGCAAAGTATTACTTCCTAAATAATTCCTAAATAACTCTTATGCCGCCCTCTTGTGGTGTGTGTCAGATATGGAAAGTAATTAGCAGTTTTTGGTGTCCTGCTTTTCGTTCGATGTGTAATGTTGAGTTTTCGGGTTAATCTAGTAGATGGCGCAATAGGTTATAAGTAAGTAGTAATCGAGTGTCAACTTGTAGCAGTGGGCTTTTGGTGTTACGTGGTTCAAGTAAGTTTCAATAGATGGCGTTAGTAGCTTCAACTCTGGCCTATCGGTAACAAAACGCTGAGAGTTCAAAGTCCAATTTATTTGAACGTATATGGCGGTTAAGAAGATAACTGGATTTAAAAATGTTCACATAAAAGTATAAAAGTTTCACAATTATTATAGCACAGTTTTCTTTTTTCACTTATAACTTTCTAAATTAATGAAGTTTAGTAATGTTTGTTTGATAGTTTTAATAGTTTATTATTACTTAATAGTTTTCGGATTACTAATAACAGCACTCGGTATTTCACCGTATCTAGTTCACTTTGAGTTTAGATAACACTATAAGTTGGATAAAAAACACTTGAATTTTATCACAATCATGTTTTAATGTAGAAATATTTGGATTTACTATTTTTAAAGTTAATTCTTCACGGAGCTCAATGTTTTCGTGTCGCTAACTACGCGCCTCCTCTTAAATTTTTTTTTTTCTTTTTCTTTTTTTTTTTTTTCTTTTCGCTGTTTATTGCAGTTTATTTTTAATTGTTTGACATGCCTACGGTTTTGATTTCAATATCTTCTAATACTTTTGCCAAAAATACATCTAATGGGGCAAATAAAAATAGTGTTGTGTAATTACTATTGTAGCTATGCTATTATGATTTGTTAATAATGGTACTAATGCTAGAGATTAGTAATGCCATTAAATAGTTATAAGAAGATAAAAATACAACATTATTTTACAATGATTGGATACTTAACTATACTGGAAAATAGATACAATTTTTAAAACTTAATGGGTATTTCTCTTATGGTCAAAAACCTCAACAAAATGTTATGTGGACTTTTTATTTGCCACAAATAAGTCCAATAGCCATTCCAGCTACAAAGGATGCTAAAAATACATGAGTTTCAGTTGCTTTATAATGATCATCTCCAGTAAAATTATTGAACCATCTCTTTGCCTTTTTTTCTTTCTTCTTTATCAAATCTTCGGCCTTGTCAATTTTACGATCCACAAATCTTCCTACTTTTTCAAACCAATCAGGAGATTTTCCGATTGCTTCCTTTTCTACTTTGTCGCTTATTTTATCAACCTTTTTATTGATTTTGTCCCAATTAATGTCTATATATCCTTTCTGGCTTGCAATGTGCAGTAAAATAACACCTCCACCTATTCCAGCAGCAGCAAATTTACCGATTTTCATAGTCAAAAATCCAGTTATCAATCCTGACGCAGTTCCTAAAATAAGTTGCTTCGTCGCAGATGTTTTTCCAATGTCTCCAATAGCTTTTTCTATAAAATTTTTGGCATCATCTACGATTTTCTTCGCTTCTTCAGATGCATCATCTGTTTTAGGTTTAGCCATTTTAATTTTTTTTTGTGATGTAAGCGTTAAAACTTACACATTAAATTATCACAAATCACCACGGACTAGAAGTATACAAATTTGTACACGTTGGTACGTGGGTGTATATGGGCAGTCAGTCAGTAGCAGCATAAACATTATTTTCTAGACTGGGGTGAATCTTTTTCAGATGTTGTTGTACATCTAGTGTATCCATGATATTACTGCTATTAGTAGATTACTACAGTACAATCTACTCAATGATTAACATAGGAATGATCAATTATGTGATTTCTAAATATTAAATTGCATTTTTTCTGTTATACGAGTCATCAATACACTGAATAAGACGCAACACGAAGAATGTGAGATAAGGTTGTTGACGCATAAAGTTGTTATCAATTCTACTCTAGAAATTCTTTAGATTAGAGTTATTACTTACTGGTACTATATAAGACCAAGAAACTGCAGTCATGGAGTTAGTGTATGGTCGTTTGACCGCAGTGGATCTATCTATACTACATTTGTGTTACTTCAACGCATCAAAGGCCATGAATGTAAGTGTTTATTCTATTGACAAACTTACTTTTCTTTCTGTTATTTTCTTACGTGTGTATGATTTAGTGTAAACAAATTATATTTAAATATTATGTGTGTGTATATGATTAAGCCGTGGTAGCTCAGATGGTTAGCGCAAAATGTAAATTTCACAGTACGCGACCCGGGTTCGATCCCCGCCGGCACCAATTAAATTGTTAAATTTTGTGATTATTTTTTGCAAATATATGATTATTACACACATAACGTTTGTTTAAATTTATGACATTTACCAAATCATTGTATTTTGGACATTTGTATTCTTCAATATTAAAAATTCTATCATTCGTCGTCAACATTTTTAAAAATTGTTTTTCCGTTGAACCAATTTTGTATTATATAGTATACTATAACTAATGTTTTTGGGAAATCAAACAAAATTTTTGATTAATTTAAAATTTTATTTTCAAGCAATAACCACTTGTAAAAAACCCACACTTCGTCACAAGAACAATGTAAAATTTTGTGATTATTTTTTGCAAATATATGATTATTACACACATAACGTTTGTTTCAATTTATGACATTTACCAAATCATTGTATTTTGGACATTTGTATTCTTCAATATTAAAAATTCTATCATTCATCGTCAACATTTTTAAAAATTGTTTTTCTGTTGAACCAATTTTGTATTATATAGTATACTATAACTAATGTTTTTGGGAAATCAAACAAAATTTATGATTAATTTAAAATTTTATTTTCAAACAATAACCACTTGTAAAAAACCCACACTTCGTCACAAGAACAATGTAAAATTTTGTGATTATTTTTTGTAAATATATGATTATTACACACATAACGTTTGTTTAAATTTATGACATTTACCAAATCATTGTATTTTGGATTTGGACATTTGTATTCTTCAATATTAAAAATTCTATCATTCGTCGTCAACATTTTTAAAAATTGTTTTTCTGTTGAACCAATTTTGTATTATATAGTATACTATAACTAATGTTTTTGGGAAATCAAACAAAATTTATGATTAATTTAAAATTTTATTTTCAAACAATAACCACTTGTAAAAAACCCACACTTCGTCACAAGAACAATGTAAAATTTTGTGATTATTTTTTGCAAATATATGATTATTACACACATAACGTTTGTTTAAATTTATGACATTTACCAAATCATTGTATTTTGGACATTTGTATTCTTCAATATTAAAAATTCTATCATTCGTCGTCAACATTTTTAAAAATTGTTTTTCTGTTGAACCACCTTTGTATGCGATCACTTCGTCTTTGCACAAATTTCTAATATACAAATTTAATATGGGAATGATGTTCTCTTGTTTGTAGGCACATTTTAATTCTTCGGTCACATCAAAATATGGAATGCCGTGCACGTGTATTTCACAATAACGAACAGTTTTTTTGTCTTTTTGCGACAAATAATTGAAAGGACAACTTGGCCGAAACAAATAATGATCGATAAACGAATCATTTTTATTAGATAGTTTTACGTCTAGAATAGCCATTTCTCTACATTGAAAATGTTTATGAGGATATGTAATGTAAAATCCGTCCATGTCGATGATGTATCTAATATTTTTTTAGATTTTGTGTCATTTTGAACCAAAATGTTAAAAGTATTTACACGTGACTAAAATGTGTTTGTTCCAACAAACTTCACATAACAATTCATTCTTCATTACTTCCCATCATCCCATTTCTTCCTTCTGCTCTTTTCTTCCTGTAATTTAAGAAAACAGAATCACATTCACTAATGATCAACTAATGACTGTCATTGTTAAAAAAGTATTTTTTAACTTTTTACTTTCTGCTATTGTCTTTGTATTTAAGGCTAGGAAATGTCCGCGGCGCGGTCTCAATGCGTGTTGGCGAACTTCACATGCCTTCGAAATTTTCTCAGACGTGCAGGTTTCCTCACGATGTTTTCCTTCACCGCCGAGCACGTGGTAAATCAGCACTTAAAATTGCAATTAACAATTTAAGTGGTGTCGGCGGGGTTCGAACCTGGGTCGCGTACTGTGAAATTTACAGCTTGCGCTAACCATCTGAGCTACCACGGCTTAATCATATACACACACAACATTTAAATATAATTTGTTAACACTAAATCATACACACGTAAGAAAATAACAGAAAGAAAAGTAAGTGTGTCAATAGAATAAACACTTAAAATTGCAATTAACAATTTAATTGGTGTTGGCGGGGATCGAACCCACGTTACGTACTGTAAAATTTACAGCTTGCGCTAACCATCTGAGCTACCACGGCTTAATCATATACACACACAAAATATTTAAATATAATTTGTTAACACTAAATAATAATAATAATAATATTCCACAACTATCACACAACGCCATCTAGTCCCAAGCTAAGCAGAGCTTGTGTTATGGGTACTAGACAACTGATAAACATACTTATATATTTCTAAATACATAAATATTATAGATAAATTACACCCAGACACAGAACAAATGATCGTGCTCATCACACAAACATTTGTCCTGGGTGGGAATCGAACCCACGATCTCCGGCATAACAGTCAGGGTCACTAACCACTAGACCAACAGGCCTGTCGTTCAAAATCATACACACGTAAAAAAATAACAGAAAGAAAAGTAAGTTTGTCAATAGATTAAACACTTACATCTATGGCCTTTGATGCGTTGAAGTAACACAAATGTATTATTGATAGATACACTGCGGTCAAACGACCATACACTAACTCCATGACTGCAGTTTCTTGGTCTTATATAGTACCAGTAAGTAATAACTCTAATCTAAAGAATTTCTACAGTAGAATTGATAACAACTTTATGCGTCAACAACCTTATCTCACATTCTTCGTGTTGCGTCTTATTCAGTGTATTGATGACTCGTATAACAGAAAAAATGCAATTTAATATTTAGAAATCACATAATTGATCATTCCTATGTTAGTCATTGAGTAGATTGTACTGTAGTAATCTACTAATAGCAGTAATATCATGGATACACTAGATGTACAACAACATCTGAAAAAGATTCACCCCAGTCTAGAAAATAATGTTTATGCTGCTACTGACTGACTGCCCATATACACCCACGTACCAACGTATATACCTACCTAGTCAGGTCATAAGTATTGTCACACAGTAAAAACTTTTCTTTTAGAATGCTGGCCACAAAAAAGTTTATTGAATTCGAATTGTTCATGAAAATAAAACTGTATACTTTTTAGAATTTTACTCATTTTTACATACGGAGTGGACGCTTAAAAAAGACCGTGTTGCAGTTGCGATTACGCGCCAATTAAATTTTTTGATATACTGAAAAGTTTGAATATAACCAAAAGATTCGTTTATCGTACCATCAAACGATACAATGAAGACTCTAGTGTAGATGACAGGTCAAGAAGTGGTCGCCCTCGATTTGTTAGGACTCCAGCAGTAATAAAAGCTGTAAAGGTGCAAATTCAAAGAAATCCCAAACGTAAGCAGAAACTGTTGGCCCTTCAGATGGGGTTAAGCAGAACCACGGCGTTAAATGAAAACTTAGGACTTCGGGCATATCGAAGAAAAACAGGACATCGTTTGAATGCTCGTCTAATTGATCTGAGACTGAAGAGATGCCGCGCTTTGTTGAAGCGGTACGCGGGAAAAAAATATCGGGAAATTCTTTTTTCGGATGAAAAAATTTTTACCGTAGAAGAGAGCTACAACAAACAAAATGATAAGGTGTACGCACACAGTAGTGAAGAAGCGAGCAACCGTATTCCGCGTGTCCAACGGGGTCATTTTCCATCCTCGCTCATGGTGTGGTTGGGAGTTTCTTATTGGGGCTTAACAGAGGTACATTTTTGTGAGAAAGGTTAAAAACGAATGCAGTTGTGCATCAAAATACAGTCCTGACGAACCTTGTGTAACCTGTTTCTCATACCATGTTCAATAACAGGCACTGGGTATTCCAACAAGATTCGGCGTCAGCTCATAGAGCGAAGAGCACACAAGACTTTTGACAGCTCCGTGGCGTAGTGGCTTAGCAATGAGTGGCTGCGCTTGGGGGTCGCGGGTTCGAATCCCGCACGGAACAAGTATTTGTACGACCTACAAGTAATTGTTCCGAGTTTGGATGTTTGTCCTTGTGAAATTTGTGTTTGTAAACTGCCCCCATGATACAGGAGAAAAACCTAGTGTGGAGGGAACGTTCTTTAAAAACAAAAAAAAAGACTGGCTGGCGGCGCGTGAAATCGACTTCATCCGACACAAAGACCAGTCCAGATTTGGATCCGTTAGATTACAAGATATGGTAACACTTGGAGGAAAAGGCGTGCTCAAAGCCTCATCCCAATTTCGAGTCACTGAAGACATCTTTAATTAAGGCAGCCGCCGATATGACATGGACCTCGTTCGTGGTGAGATAGACGACTGGCTGCGCAGATTGAAGGCCTGTATTCAAAATTACGGAGGTCATTTTGAATAAACTATAGTGTCATAAGAATCTATGTTTTGTTAAGTTCATTTTGGTATATAAATTGTTACATAATGAATAAACTTGTTTCAATTATTTTATATTAAACATGTGATAGAATTTATGACCTGACTAGGTAATATGCAATTTGGGTACAGATGATAAACCAGGGTCACATTGGGTAGCTTTATATATCGATACGAATGACGTCGGTGAATATTTTGATTCATATGGACGGGCACCTGTACGATATCATCTAGAGTTTTTTAAAAGAAATTGTAAAAGATGGAACTGGAATGTTGATAGGATTCAGAATGAGTGGACTTCAGTTTGTGGCGAATATTGCTTAATGTATTTGCTATATAAGTTTCAGGGATGTTCAATGCATAGTTTTACGAGTATATTTACAGGGAACACATTGTACAACGATATTTTAGTGGATGAGATGTTTCGCTCCTATTTTATAGATAATAAGTAATAAGATTTTGTATTTTATAAATAAAACTTTTAACAAAATTGGGTAATGTGTTTTATTAATGAGTCAGATTAGTGTAATAGCATAAGCCGACCCACTCGCCGACGAATAATAGATAATGACGGTAGTCAATCAACAATAGATAAGTAGATAAGGACAATGGAGCGCTAATGACGGTTGAGGCTCGAAGCGGATATCAATTAGATAAGAGTTAATTGATCTGCACATCTCCGGAACCGTGCATCCTACGCAAAAATGGACCGCAGATTCGTGATCAGAGCATGCCAAAACCTTTTTTTTTTTTTTTTTTTTTTTTTTTTTTTTTTTTTTTTTTTTTTTTTTTTTTTTTTTCTTTAGGTACGTGAGTCGACGAACATCGTACTTGTACCCCTTCTGACTCAGTGAGCCAGAACTGGTACATCGTAACTACTAATAATTTGGGTACTTCCTTCAACCTTACTACACCATCGGACGTTTAACGCACGCAAATGATTTGCCCCTGGTGGTACAAAGAGTTTTGCATCAGAGATTACAGTGCGGACAGCGCAACCAAATATCCTCTTTGCCGCTGGTTACGTATCTAGGCCGTTGTAAGGGTTCTTCAAAGTCAAAGGTAAAAACTGAATTCACTGTTTGAAAACATATATAAAACAAATTAATTTTTTATTTATATATTCATATTCATTATTTATTGAACCTTTAAAAGCGATATAACCAGACAAACAATCAATTTGCATAATAATTTTTTTGTATAAAAGAACATAAGAAAACGAGGTAAGAAGAATACATTATTTTTCTTTATAAAATGCCCCAATCCAGGAAATTCTGTGTCGTGAAGAATTCTTTTACAAACATGAATTGCACTCGGACTGCAAATATAGTCTGCATTCTAACTTTTTCACTTTGCCACTTTAATAATATATATATAAAGTCTTTAGTTAATCGGTGCTAGTATTCAATGTTCATTTCATTTATCATTCATTCAATTATTGTTTTTTTTTTTGACATAAAAGTCTCACTCTCAGTAGCAGCCCGGAGTCAGGAAGATGGGGGTGTTTCACCCCTGTGCTTCGTGAAGCACGTAAAGCCGTTGGTCCTGCGCCTGATCTCTCTCCGGCTGTGTCGGTTTACCGTCCCATCGGAAAATGATAGTTAGGAAAGAGAGAGTGTAGCTGTGCTTGCGCAAACACTCGGGCACTATAATCCTGTCCTACGTAGTTGGCTAGTCTCCGTGGAGACCCAACGCCGTGACTGGAGATCACTGGTCTGGAGGACATTATTATTATTCAATATTCATACAAAAAATAAATCATAAAAAATCTATTTTTTTATTTTCACTTCATAGATAAAAGGACTACTCTTGGTTAAAATACGTATATATAATTGGACGAAATCAAGAAAACACAGAAAGTATTAAACAACGTGGTTTATACGTGTTGGAGTCACGCTGCAGCCATGTTGTGGTCATAGCACGAATGGGTCGGCTAGTCCGAGGAAGAACCACGTTCTCACAGAGTACCAGCGTAAAATAACAGTTTAACGCTGCTGTATTTTGTATGGTGAGTGTAGAGAACCGGTGGCTCTTTTTACCAGATACGAGGTACTTGACCGCAAGGATGACATTTTCATTCATTCATCAATTACAGCCCTTCACAAGTCTACTGCTGAATATAGGCCTCCCCCAAGGAATGACACAAAGCACGGTCCTGAGCCACCTGCATCCACCGACTTCCTGCATGTCTTACCATGTCTAGTGGGGGATCGAGAACCTTTCTTCTCCATCGGTTGTTGGTTCTTTGAGTTATATGGCCGGTCTATTGCCACTTCAGTTACTTACTTACTAATCTGTTGGGCTAAGTCAGTTAATCTGGTCCTACTACGAATATCCTCATTTTTAAGTCTATCACGCAGATAAACCCCGAGCATAGCCTTCTCCATTGACCGCTGAGCGACTTTGAGCTTCCTTATACGGCCAGCAGTGAATGAACACTTCTGAGATCCTTAATTTATCACACACGCACTGGTTGTTCAATTTCGTTTTCTCTGTTTTTAATCTTAATCGAGGGTAGATATAGATAGATGTCTATGGGAAACAGTATCTATTTACCATCAGGTGGACTGTGAGCTTGTTTTTTCTTTTTTCTATTATTCTATTCAATTTCAATGTGATTATCTTCAAGGCAAGAGTAAAAATGCAACAAAATTAAGCTAAGTTAGTGCGCTCTGCAAACTTGGCCGCGTCACCTGTAACTATCATGTCGGATAGTAGTCAATCAATGGCTTATAATATATTAAAAAAATAGTAACGGTAAAGATTTTAACATCTTTAACAGAGCCCAATATTAATAAAATGTGTAGACATCGAATTGCAGATATTATCTGTTGACACACCATGTATTCGGCGGTAAATGGAAACATCGTGAACAAACGAGCCTACGAGCATTCTGAAAAATAAAAGTTATTTCTAGGTTATGAAATCTGTCAACACGCATTGTGGCTTTGTTGTGACAACTTGGCTTACCAAATGGTCAAGATTCGTCTGGATTCTCCTGACATTTTAAATGATCTCCAGACTCCCGACAAAACTCAAAATCTGCAGACAAACAGCTGCTTGTAAATTTAACGTATGGCCTTTGATATAATAAAAGCTGAGTTTTATACGTGGTAGAGCAGTGATGCACAGACTTATTAAGACTAGGGGCCACTCGGGCAAATTATGAACTGATGGCGGGCCGCCAGAAGTATAGGTAATTAAAGACAATAAAGAATTGATAATAATGTATTAAAAAGAATTTATTAATTTGAAGCGTGGCACTGCATAGTGCTTACAATCTTTTTTATATTTGGCTCAAATTTACTTGTAGCAACACGTAAAACTGCTTCCAAACTTTCATTTGCAAGGCGGTTTCGATTTTTTGTTTTATTATTATTTAGTATTGAAAAGGTTTGTTCACATATAAGGTAAAACCAAATAAGCTGGCACATTTCAGAGCGTTTATGCGCAACTCTTTGTACGTATTTTTATCAATGCAGCGGTAAAAGTTTAGCAAGTCTCCTTCGTTGAATTTGTTGCGTAAATCTTGCTCGTTTTGAATGTCGACAATTTCTAACTGCATTGACTTTGGTGCATTTTCAACTGAAATCGTGAAAAGATTGCTGAATATGTCCAACAGAGGTTTCACTTTTTTAAACTCCGAAAATCTGTCTTGAAAAGATTGAATCAAAATATCTAGCTTTTCTACATAACTGAAATTAATCGCAGTTTTGTTCAATTTTTCAGCCATTTTCTTATAATTTGGAAAATGATTGTAATTTCCAGAATTCAATTGCGATCTGAAAAGTGTCAGCTTGCATTGAAAGGATGATACATGAGCGTAGAGCTGGGATATCAGTTGATTTTTGCCATGAAGCCGTGTGTTCAAGACATTCAAATGATTTGTAATACCAACTAAAAAAGCCAAATCACACAACCAATCAAGATTTTTAAGTTCCGGGACATCCCTTTGCTTTTCCGCCAGAAATATTCCAATTTCTTCTATTAAATTTAGAAATCGTTCCAGTTTCAATCCACGACTTAGCCACCTTACTTCTGTATAATACAGTAAATCTCCATATTCGCTTTTGATGTCATCAAAGAATTGTTTGAATTGCCTGTGATTGAGTTGTCGTGATTTTATGAAATTTACAGTCGAAACTACCACTTTCATGACATTTTGAAATTAATTTTTTTTAGAACAGAGGGCTTCTTGGTGTATAATGCAGTGAAACTACATGAGATCTTCAGCGTTTACGTTTTTTTCTTGCAGATGCTTTTTCAGCAAAGTAACTAGCCCAGAATTGACACCAATCATCGAAGGAGCACCGTCAGTCGCAACTCCCGATACTTTTGATAAGTCCAAATCAGTATTTGAACACGCATCCAAAAGTACATTGTGTATATCAACTCCTCTGGTTTGACCTTTCAATTAACACATTCCTAATAACTCTTCTAAGACTTCAAAATCTTGAGTAACACCTCGTATGAATATCAGAAGTTGAGCTGTGGAACTTGTATCAGTGGATTCGTCGAGTGCTAATGAAAAAAATTCAATGATCTTAGTTTTTTCATTTAATTGTTCCGCAATATTACCTGACAAAGACATAATTCGTCTTTGGATAGTCATACGATTCAGTTGAATTTTCTCAAACTTTTTTGCTGCTTCTGGACACATTTTCTTAGCGGCAATTTCTATGCATTCTTTTACAAAATCCCCATCATTGAAGGGGCGACTTCGCTTTGCTATCATTCGAAAAATTTCATAACTAACTTCTTGAATTGGTTTTGTAAACACAGCTTGCTGACCAATAAGCCCCCGTTTTAAAGACAACATTTTTTGTTTTCTTAATTCGCCTGTAAACTTGGTAAAATTAGGATGCTGCATTTCATAGTGCCTTTTTACATTATATTCCTTTGCAATCGCAACAGAAATTAAAATTAAATTTTTTAGGATCAGATTGTAATATTTAAAATAACACTAAAATGACAAATGAATAAACTTAGGGTCCACCTTATGCTGGCTACTGCAATGCAAGAAAACCTGCAGAAAACCTTCAACAAAAAAGGCTACGTTGTCATCTCGGGATTAAAAAGCTTCATAGCCTGTAGTTAGACTCAAGCCCCCCAGACCAGAAGACAGCAGTGATGGAACTGCTATTTGATGCCGAAAATAAATAAGGGTGGCTACCCAGGGCAAGGGTCTGAAGAGGGGTCTTACTATCTGAAAATATATTCAATTATTCATAGGATTCGGAAATTCCTTATCCATCTACGGATTGTCACTGCCAGTTATTTTAATATAACCTTAACAAAGTGCTTTTAATTATGCGTAATAAAGACGTAGATTTATTTTGTGAATAGCTATTAACCACTTAATTGTATCACAATATACTAATCGCGTAGACATCTTCATACAATGCGTTTAAACTAAGCGCCTTTACGATTGCACGCTTGGTGCAAGTAATGAAATAAACGCGATACCAAAAATTATGCCATCGCCGAGTCATTACTGAAGCAAAATGTACATTTCATAAAATATTATTAGGTGATATTGTAAAATATTTCAAAACTATTTTTTTATTTATTATAAGTTTATAAGTTAGTGCTTGACCACAATCCCACGTGATGGTAAGCGGTGATATAGCAGTAAATGGTAAATCGCACTGTCTTAAAGTAAGAAAAGCCTATTGAATCTTGGCTTGAAGACTCCTAGATTGTTTACAGATGTATAAACAGACGGATACCAAAAGATGAAGCAAAGCATTTGGTGAAGACCTGCTGACCGCCTGATTGTCCGATGGTAAAAAAGAGACGAAGGAATAAAAGCAAGTACTTCCTGCGCACACTTACCGAAATGTTTCCTGTAGAATACCGAGAGCCTGGCCATGGCCACATTGCGCTTGTATTCGAGGCGGACAAGATTGGTTTTAACCAAATCAAGGTTACCTACCATATTTTCAGTTGTAATATATGGAGACTTTAATATCAATCTCCTAGAAGCTTTTTTTTTATAGAAGAGGGGGCAAACGAGCATGCGGCTCACCTGATGTTAAGTGACTACCACCGCCCATGACCAACCGCAACACCAGGGGAATCAGGTGCGTTTCCGGCCCTTTAGAAAGGAGTAAGTTCTTTTCTTGAAGGTCCCCAGGTCGTATCGGTCCGGAAAAATCGCCGGTGGTAAACTATTCCACAGAGAGGTTGTACGCGGAAGAAAACTCCTTTTGAAACGTACTGTGGTGGACCGCCAAGCATCCAGATGGTGTGGATGGTATCGGGACGTTTGCCGCGTAGTGCGATCACGAAATTTGGCGGCTGGGATTAATCCGAACAATTCCTCAGAGCACTCTCCATGGTAAATGCGAAATAAAATGTAAAGAGATGCAACATCTCTTCGCAGTGCCAGTGAATCGAGCCGATCGGAAAGCACTCGGTTGTCGACGATTCGAGCCGCTCTGCGCTGGATGCGATCAAGGAGAAGGAGCTGGTACTGGGGAGCCCCAGCCCAGAGATGGGAACAGTATTCCATGTGCGGCCGAACCTGCGCCTTGTAAAGTTGCAGGCGGTGTGCCGGCATGAAATACTGTCCCGCTCTGCTGAGCACGCCAAGCTTTTTAGAGGCCAATTTGGCCTCTCTTCCTAGAAGCTTCCTCCACCAATATTAAATTTAGATCATTGTTTAAATCTTATGGTCTTTTTAATTTATTTTTGGATCCAACACGTATTGCTGAATCTAGTGCAACTTGTATAGATAACATTTTTACAAATGTTAAGCCGTTCAATAAATGTATAATTCAAAAATTGAGCTCTGATCACTGTGGACAATTAGTTTCATTACCTTATGTTCACAAAAAGCAAGTAGATAAAAAGTAGTGTTTGTTCCAGTAAATGCACATCGCTTGGAGAAGTTTAGAAGTAACATAGTAAAAAAACTTCCATTACTTTCATTCCAAAATAATCCAAATTTTTTGTATGGAACATTATTTTAGCTCATTTGCAATGAATTTAATAATACTTTTACTTCTAAAACATTCTCCTTGAACAATCGCAAGGCATTTAATAAATGGGCGACAGTTGGAGTCCATAAGAGTAGACAAAGGTTATAATATGAACTTTATAATGAAAGGTCATATAATCATAAAAAATATTTAAAAGAGTGTGCTCCTTAGCCAAGTCATTGTATTTGAGCAACAAAATAAAGACTGCTTCTAATAAAATTAAAATGACATGGAGTATAATTAATAGTGAAACTGGTAAGGTCAACTCTCGCAATTCAAACTACCGGTTAAGTTTTAACAATAAATTAACTAAATCGGATCAGGATGTTGCAATTCTTTTTGAGAAATATTTTACTGATATTCCAATCTGAACCACTAAGTCACTGAATTCTTCTCCTGCCGTCGCGCAGTTATTACTTAAACAAAATGTAAATGTGTCTACAAAGAATTTTACATTTCATAAAGTGTCATCAAAAGATATTATAAAATATTTTAAGACTAATGATATTCGAGAACCGCCGATCTGTGTGGGATTTCTGTTAAAGTTATTGCGTAAATAGATACAATCGCACCTCAACTATTTATTATTTTTAATACTGGTATAAAATCTGGTGTGTTTCCTGATTTAATGAAGCATAGTAATACCTTTATTTAAATCTGGTAGTACATTGGACCCCGCAAATTTTAGACCTATTTCTGTACTGCCAACACTAAGTAAAATTTTTGAAAAAATTATTCTTAATCAAATGTTTTTTTTTATGTAAATAATTTACTTCATAAAAATCTATTTGGTTTCACAAAAGGTCGCTCGACAACTGATGCTGGTGTTGAGCTGATTAAATATATATTTAATGCACTGGAGAATTCACAGGATGCTTTCGGTGTGTTCTGTGACCTATCCAAAGCCTTCGATTGTGTCCACCATGAAACATTAATCAAAAAACTTCAACACTACGGTGTAAGAAGCGATGCTCTTAAATTAATTATTTCATATTTAAGTGACAGAACGCAAAAAGTTGTCATTAAAAGTATGAATTCTTCCGGGTCGATTGTACAAATGGGCGTGCCTCAGGGCTCAATTCTCGGCCCCTTTCTGTTTCTTGTATATATTAATGACTTACCTTACATAGTAGGGAATAACCATGATATAATATTATTTGCTGATGATACTTCATTAATTTTCAAATTAAAACGACAGTTATTAAATTACGACGAAGTAAATAATGCTATAGCTAAGTTAGTCAATTGGTTTAATGTTAATAATTTGTATTTGAATGGAACTAAAACTAAATGTATGAAATTCGTAACTCCTAATGTTAAACATGTCAATACTAATGTAATTTTAAATGGGGAGGAACTGAGTCTTGTTGATACCACCATTTTTCTTGTAATCACAATGGACGCAAAGCTTCAATGGCTCCCCCATGTATCAAAAAAACTAGCTAGCAGACTTAGTTCTGCAGCATATGCTGTAAAAAAGATTAGAACTCTTACCAGTGTTGAAACAGCTAAAACAGTTTAGTTATTTCCATAGCATTATGTCGTATGGTATTTTGCTATGGGGACACGCGACTGACACTGAAATTATATTTATTTTACAGAAGAGAGCCATTAGAGCAATATATAATTTAAAACCAAAACCTATAGACTAATGATTAGCGTGGCCTCGAGTGAGAAAGGACGATAACGTAGTTTTAGGTTATACAATAATCTTTATGACTTTTAAACATATTTAAATAAATTTCTTAAATTTACGCGAACACTACACATTGAATAAAACTATTATTTACGGATTTTATCGCGTTTAATTACTTTAATTTATTTTTATTATTATCCCGACGTTTCGGGCGCTTTACAGCACCCATGGTCACGGGGGGGGACTGAGATGTTTGACGTCCCAATGTCATTGTTAGCCCGGCTACCTTCAGTTTTTGAATATAGCGTAAATCGGACCAAAAATTAATATTCAAAAACTGAAGGTAGCCGGGCTAACAATGACATTGGGACGTCAAACATCTCAGTCCCCCCCGTGACCATGGGTGCTGTAAGGCGCCCGAAACGTCGGGATAATAATAAAAATAAATTAAAGTAATTAAACGCGATAAAATCCGTAAATAATAGTTTTATACAATATTTAAATAAAATTTTTAATTGTTCTAAGAATTGAACTGAACAAGATTTACCAATCTTAAGCTCACAAAACACTTTTTTCTCACTTAAACCAACTTGTAAACTCCTACAAGTTGTTTAGCAAAGTGTAGTTTGCTAAACAAAAAACCGGCACGGAGAAAGGGACAGACAATCACACCGCTCTGTCCCAATTCTACGCAAGACGTATGCATAAATCTATCTTTTTCGTGTGCGAATGCGAAAGAAGGCGTAAATTTGTCTATAGGTTTCTCTGTCTACGGGTTGAGCCAACACATACGTGCTGCAATGATAATATAACTGTAACGTGGCTCTACCAAGTTAAAAATTCCTAAAAAAATGAGAGAGAGAGGCATAATTCCATTATTCCGTCTAGTCCAGTAAAATGCCAAAAATTAAGTACTTGTGGCTGTCTGCATATCGCAAAATAATCATTTTTTTTAATTTAGATGTTTATTTTTTGGTTGAAGTAAATAACCAAATTATTGTTGACGAGTACGTTTACCTGGGACAAATAGTCCGACTAGGTAAGTCCAACTTCGACCGAGAGGTCAATCGACGGATTCAACTCGGCTGGGCAGCGTTCGGGAAATTACGACACATCTTCTTGTCAGGTATACCTCAATCTCTGAAAACTAAAGTGTACAACCAGTGCGTGTTGCCAGTGATGACTTACGGATCAGAGACGTGGTCCTTCACTGCTGGCCGTATGAGGACGCTCAAGGTCGCTCAGCGAGCTATGAAGAGGGCTATGCTCGGAGTTTCTCTGCGTGATAGACTCAGAAATGAGGATATCCGCAGTAAAACCAGAGTGACCGACATAGCCCAACGGATTAGTAAGCTGAAGTGGCAATGGGCCGGCCATAATATAGCTCGAAGAACCGATAACCGATGGGGAAGAAAGGTTCTCGAGTGGCAGCCTTGTACTGGTAGGCGTAGTGTAGGGCGACCCCCCACTGGATGGAGTGACGACCTGGTAAGACATGCAGGAAGTCGATGGATGCAGGTGGCTCAGGACCGTGCTTTGTGGCGTTACTTGGGGGAGGCCTATGTTCAGCAGTGGACTTGTGAAGGGCTGTAATGATGATGATGATGATGATGATGTACCAAACATTACGCCTTTTTAAAATCTACTATATTATCATCTTAAAACATGTGTCATATTATTTTGAAAACAGTATTTTATTCTATTCAAAGTTGTGTTCAAGATTCGCTTCTCTTTTCTAGCCCAAACCATACGTCAAATATTAATTCAAATATCGTACAGTGTCAAATAACATCCATCACAGTAGACAGGCGTGGTTTCGTCGGCATAAATCATGTATTCCGGGCCTAAGCTAATTGTTAATTTGTTAGATAGACGTGTAGGTACGCTATTGTTTATTCTATGCAAGTGACGAATTTATGTTTCGACCTTATCTTTTATGGTCTTGGGCGGAGTTTTGTCAATTTAATCAGGTTTTTATAACGTGCTTAAAATTATTAGTAATCTAAAGAACTTTGTATATCCGTACAATAGGTGCATACCTACAAAGATTTTATGAAGCATGCAACCGTAGACAGAGAATGCAATATTCGTCAAAAAATAACAGCCTGTACCTATTGGTTACCTAGCCGGGCTGTCTCTTCTTATTTTCAATAGGAGTTTCGAACAGGGGTACTTTTTTAATATGTTTTATAATTTTTTTTTTAATTCATAGGAATAATTACCATAGGATACTAAACTCGGTTTAGTAACTGTTATCAATCTGTCAATAAAATACTTCTGTATTTCACTTCATTTTCCTTGAGATTAAGATGAGAGGACCAAGTGACTGAAAGAAAGAAAAATACCTACACTTATGTTTACGAAATATATTTATGAAAACGACATACTTAAATACAGACTTAGGAATAATTTAAAATTCAAAAATCGTTAAGCTTATGGACGTATTATCAGAATAATATTATATATATATATATATATATATATATATATATATATATATATATATATATATATATATATATATATATATATATAATTATTATACGATTTATAAAAAAATCTGCATATATCGCTTACGCCAGGCGCATAATTCCCAGACCGGAGACAGCAGCGTCATGAGTGTGAAATGAACTACTGTGGTAGCCAATCTACTTGGAAAGGCTCCTCCAGATTAATCCTCTCTCCAGCGTGAAACCACGTCAAACAGTAAACTCCTACAGGCTAATGAAGAAGAATATTCACCCCTTAAAATTCTCGTTACTTACATATCCTACTTGCTTGAAGAAACGACTAAGTGCCTTTGAAATTCACTAAATATACCTACACTCCTTTTTAATTATTCACCATATGAGTTTGTCATAAAATGGTCTGAAGCCACATTAGAATTTCCAGCACGTGGCGACGCATTCCTAACAACATCGACTTAAAAAGTTATCAAATAAGATAGAATCATCAAAATCGGTTTACCTAGAAAAAGTTCTAATGTAACACACATTTTAAAAAAACCTACAGTCGAATTGAGTACCTCCTCTTTTTTAAAGATGGTTACAAACAACATACGCTCATCTTCAAAGATGTCTTACACGGCGTCAATGAGGGCAATGGGGAAAAACAAATTTTAAAATGTGTTCTGAACATATTAAATAATTACGGATTTTATCACGTTTAATATACTTAGTAAAATTAGTTTAATTCAATGTGTAACTTTTGCCGCTTCTCTCCATTGTTGATCTCGATAATTTGGTTTGAAGTAAACTCAAGGGGAGATCCAAAAGTTCGCGGGATGAAGGAAGTAGTGTGAATAATAATAATAAATATCTTCCAGACCGAATTTCAAACGGAGACTAGCCATCTGCGCGGGACAGGATTATAGGGCACGTGTGTGTGAAAACACGGGTGCACTCTCTATTCCCTCACTCTTAAAGTGCGATGGGACGGATATCCGACACAACCAGAGTGGGGTCAGCCTACTGTACCAACAGCTTTTACGTGTTTTGCAAAGTGTCTGAGTTAAACACCGCGACCACCGTCTCAGAGCTGCTAGCTGCTAGTAAGAATTTTTATCGGAAAAACCTAATTACCCAATTACGTAGTAGGGATATTCAGACTCCAATATTAAAGTTAGTCCACTGGTGGACATAGCCACAGCGGGTTAGCGAACTTTACATGCCCTCGAAATATTTAATTCCTCAGACATGTAGGTTTCCTCAAGATGTTTTCTTTCACAACCAAGTTTATGGTGATTCAGTACTTAAAATCGCAATCAACAATTTCATAGGTGCCGGCGGGGATCGAACCTGGGTTGCTCCCGTACTGTGAAATTTACTGCGAGCGCGTAGTCTCTGAGCTACTGCGGCCCAGAACTCATTCATAGTAAATTTAAAAGAGTGGAAAGAAATCCTTGGAATGATAATGAAACAAGGATCTATCTATTTGTACCTATACGTCTATTTTTAAGGTAAAGATAAAACAATTAATGTGTTGAGTTCAAGTGAAATTACGTTGAAAAGAAAAATAGTTTTTTTTTAAATATATGAGTGACTACCGCCGCCCATGAACAACTGCAACACCAGGGGAATTTCAGATGCGTTGCCGGGCTTTTAAAAAAGAGCAGGCTCTTTTCTTGAAGGTCCCTAAGTCGTATCGTTCCGTTCGTAAAAATCGCTGGTGGTGGTGGATTCCACAAGGAAGTTGCGCGAGGAAAAATTTACTTTAGAACCCTTCTTGAAGGCAAAAACGCAGATGCGTTATCACTACTTGTCACCCGATGGAATGCCTCGTTGCCAGTAAAATGGGGCTCCAGATCTCATCAAGCACCATACTAAACACAACAGCAATATGCTACTATTTCACGTTGGTATTTTATGCGACCGTAGTTTTTCTCTGGTCGATCCGATTCATTCGTGATTCAGCCTTAAGCCTTAATACACAGTGTATTATCACGCCGCTCTAATATATATCCAACGACCCACTGGCCTTGCTGATACATTGTGGAGAGAATCTCTTTAAAATACTCTTTATTGTACACCAGGAAAAGACAAAAATAACAAAACAACCATACATGCAGTTCGCACGCGGTAGAAGTGAAACCTTTATTTGATAAAGCGAAATATAAAATAAAAATATTTTACGGCAAATAATTTATTTAATACTAGCTGTACCCTGCGACTTATTCCGCGTGGAATTTAATACAGTTACATTTCATGGGTTTTGATTTTTTTTTGCGCGGACCCTAATTGTTTTCTAAAATAAAAGTAGCTTTAGTTACTCCTTATAACTTCTGCCGGGGAAAGTCCCGTTAAAAGATGTCCAGCCATTCCGGAGACTAGCCGGAACAAACAGACAGACAGACGAAACTTTTAAGATTTATTTTTTATTATAATTATCGTATATAATTTCATATGCATTTAGTTAAAAGCCGTTGATTTAACATATTTGTACAGATGATCATTTTCAACTACAAGTGCGGCATAAAATATAAGATAAAATTTTAATTATATAGCAAGATGATGTGACCAGGATTAAGAAAGTAATGCTTCGGTGGTTTGGTCATGTAGAAAGAATGAATGAGGAAAGAGTGACAAAGCAAAATGTTGCAGAAGTGAATGGAAGAGTCGGAAAGGGACGTCCTAAGCGAAAGATTATCGACCAAATTGGCGATATATTGGAAATGGGCCAAATTAGGAGTGCCCTTAACCGGCGAGCATGTATGCGGAGGTATATGAATATGGAGAAGGCGAGAGAGGTGTGTCAGGATCGTGCCAAATGAAAGTCTGTAGTCTCTGCCTACCCCTCGGGGTGACAGGCGTGAGAGTGTGTATCTTATATAGAAAATAAATGTTGCATCCTTATTTTTAGACTGAATTTTAGTGTAATAAACTAAAGGAATATTTTCTTTCCAGTAAAATTTATTCGTAATAGCGCCATCTACTTCATTCTATAGATAAGGCATTTTGCCAAACAAAAATGTATTGTATGTACGGTACTCGTATTGATTTACTCGTTGGTGGTACGTAAAATGGACACTAGATGGCCTGAAATTACTGGTTAGTAAATTTGTTAAAATTTTATTTTGTTTATTTTAAGTTATAATTTATGATAGCACCACATAACGAGGAAACAGAGATAATAGAAAAAAATACTCGTTTTCAGACAATAAAGCGATCAAGTGCGAGTCGTTATCGCGCATGAAAGGTTCCGTACCATCGTATAAGATTTTATGCACGTCTCCTGTTTACCCTCTTCCATTTTTAAATATTATTTTATTTTATAATATTTTTAGCGAATATAGCAATACAAACTCTGTGACCATTTGAAGCGTCTACTTGTTGTCATTATTAAGATCAAGCAGAAAAAAAGCCGAAACAAAGAACACGTTTATAGTAGTATTTTTATTATTTGTTGTTATAGCAGCAACAGAAATATACATTGTGATAATTTCAACTGTCTACCTATTACGGATCATAAGATACAGCCCGCTGACAGACAGACGGACGAATAGCGGGCATAGTAATAGGGTCCCGTTGGTAACCGTTCAGGAACGGAACCCTAGACAGTAGCTGAATGGTGGATTCAAACCCACAACCTTTTGATTACGCTGTCTACACTGTAGTCTATATCATTTTTTCGCAGGCTAAATCCTATAGACGTATGTTTGTCTCTTTTTCATTTCATCGATTGCATTCACAATTCTAAAAAAGTTTTCACTTCAAAAATAAACAAAATGTTGAGAGAAAAACAAAAGGCGGTCTTATTGCTACATAACAATTACAACACGTACGAATTAACTTGAGACTCCGCTGGAATGCGACCCCCTTCCCGACTCCTCGCACCGCGTCCCGCGCTGGCCGTGCGCGCTCAGTACCGATAGCATTTTTGTTACGGATACGCGTACGACGCAATACAGTCTATAACGGCTTCCGATTGGAAGAAAGAAATTAACCATATAGAAAGATTAGAAAATGAATACTGGGAGAGTGATAGACTTGGAGAAATCCAACAGAGAGAATTAATTATATCCCTCGGAGGGGAAGAATCCAGCTCAGAGAGTGAAAGTGAGGACGATCTAATGGACGGAATAGAACCGATCGTATACAGTGACAATGAATAATAAATATTATAATAAATCCTTATTAATATTCCTTACTTCTATTCCTTGATTTTACATAGTTTGTGCTGTTCCGCTTATCCAAGATTGATTCACTTTCACCGTAAGGTTGCCTGGGAGAGATTGCTTTTTAGCAGTAAGGTCGCCTGTTAGGCTTTATATTTTTATTGTGTACGAATCTGTAACACTTTTTATAGTGCAATAAAGTGTATAATAAATAAATTAATAATATTATAAATGAGAAAGTGTGTATGTTTATTTCTTTGTCCTTCCTTGACGCATTAACTAAAAATAATATTATATATATTATAAAAAATAAATATTTAAAATATATAAAAATGGCAACAGTATATCACTTATTACTTCACCCCTTGCCAGAACATTTTATTTTGTTTTTATTAATAATCTCATGCAAATCTCAAAAATTTCAAATAAAAAAATATTATGACGCATTATTTTGCACACCGTACATTGACAATTACGTCATCGGCCCAGGTCTCAAGTTAATTCGTACGAGTTATACTTCCAGACAACTATGGGGGTAGTACAGATAGTCCGGAAAAAGAATTAAATGAAAATAAAAGAAAGATTTACGAATTGGGTGCACCTAAATAAGAAACGATACCAACTTATGCGCACAACATACTGTAGGTATGAGGATCACTGATCATAAATAACAGGAGGAAGAGAGATCAGATAGCGCTCCACTTGTTTCTTGAACACGTAAGGATCGAGCAGGGAAAGAAGTTCCAGTTTTAGTTCAAGAACAGAATAATTTAACGTGAAATGTCGAGGAGTACACAGGAGCTTTGAGGAAAAGATTTTCCTTGGAACATAAGGAGAAATTAAGCGGGAGCTGCGTAATTTTATACGTTCTAGATATGGTGTACTTGATATATTAAATAAGACGCAGTAGAGGGCAGAAATAATATGAGTATTCCGAAGAAGACGGATTGGGAGCCACTTGAGCTTAGTGCGGTATTCTGACATGGTCATATTTATGAAGCCCAAATATGAACCGTACACAGAGACTTTTGAGTAGCTCAAGTTTGTCAAGTTGCCTCTCGGTGATATTAAGATAACAAACAAGGCATATTCGAGGATAGGGAATAGAAAAGATTGGCATCTATTTGCATATTTTATCGAATTTATCATAGGAAACGCACCAGAGTTGTTCGGATTCATCCCACCTGCGATAGAACTCAAAATCTCGTTTGTTGGTAATCTACCATTTTACGTTTTTTCAGTTTTCTTCTCCGCATGACAATATCATGTAATTTAATGTCGACAACGGTTTTTAGACCATTATCACAAAATAAATAATAGTACTACTTACATTACGATTTAGCGACCATTCAGAAAGAGCTCTCTCCTTTCTAATAAGTCTGCAATACACCTTCAATTTCTCCGCTTTAGTTTTTGTAGGTAGTAGGTGGTCACTTACTATCAGGTGCGAGCCGCAAGCTTGTTTAGAATCCCTTCTTCTGCAGCTCCAGGGTGCCCTTTGGAGCTCCTATGATATTGAACAAAATCATACAGTATTTCTATAGCCGTCACTTATTATTTCTTATGACACCAATGGTTTTACTTTTATATATGGCAGAACGATGCTGCAGCTATTTTAGTACTATAGTAATTGTAGCACGAATATGTCGGCTCGATCGGAGGACATAAATAGTATCTTAACCCTGCTCTATTGTATGTTGAGTGTAGACAACCGGATACCCTTTTTGCTGGAAAACAGGCATTCCATATTAGTCCTTCAGGGTGACAATGCTTCTGAAAGATGTCTATGAGCCACAGCATCAGTGCATTTGTCACCCAATCCTATAAATAAAACTAGATGGTATATCCGTTTCTACCTAGGAGGTAGTAGGTAGGCAGCTATCTACTTTCTTACCTATTTCTGTCACTAAATAGCAATGCTTGCAGTCTGAAGAGTATACATATCCAGAGAGCCATTTTAATAAACATGAATTTGTCTGCAGATGTCCATTGACTGCAGGAGCTACTTATTATCAGGTGGACTGTTAGTTCATATCACTTCAATTTTATTTAAAAAATCTATGTTGAGATTTCTGAACTTGCCACACACAATGTGGTACATAATATGACTATTGCAATAAATAAAAATCTATTTTAATATACCATAATCCTAGCTCCGATACAGAACAAAATAAAATACAATAATAACCAACAACTTAGATATTTTTGAAAGATAATTAAAAAGTATATTTGACAGGCCTGTTGATCTAGTGGTTAGTGACCCTGACTGCTAAGCCGGAGGTCGTGGGTTCGATTCCCACCCAAGACAAATGTTTGTGTGACGAGCACGAACATTTGTTCTGTGTCTGGGTGTAATTTATCTATAATTTTCATGTATTTAGAAATATATAAGTATGTTTATCAGTTGTCTAGTACCCATAACACAAGCTCTGCTTAGCTTGGGACTAGATGGCGTTGTGTGATAGTTGTGGAATAAAAAAAAATATGTAAATGAATTTACTTAAAATATTTATTTCTCAATAATCTTAGCATGTCTAAATATATGTAGATAGCAAGTGTCAAATATAACTAACGTATTTATTATTAAAATGGAGCTGAAAGATAATTCACAAAGGTTGATTTTGTAAACTAAATACACATAATAAATTTCTAGCTATAAAATGCACAAAATTAATTGGAATTATGTATCATTTTATAATTATATTGATATGGCACCAATAATTTTATTTTATCGCACGAATAAGTAATGTTTATCTGCACATTGTAAAAATTATGTGGATACATTTATTATTACAAGAACGTGATAAACATAATATATACTTCCTGACCAGTACTATAATTAATTAAAGCCTCAATCTAACATTATATTTTACCTACAATCTTGAAAATGGCAAGGTATAAACCAGGATTATACTAACTATAAATAAAATAGGTAATATGGTATGGAATTGGAAGTCTTATTTATTATAAATTATCACCGTTAGACAAATTAAAAAGATGTTTGGTTTTTTCTGTCCTCACTTAAACAGTGTCTTTTTTTATTTTACTTCTAAATAATTGTCAATCAAACAAAAACAATCCCAGCCACCAGAATAGCTTAGTGTCTGGTTTACAAAAGGAAATAGACTTATTATGTGTTGCTTGTGGTGGTTTTCAGAAAAGAGGATGTGTTTCATATTTATATTTTGTCTTTAGGTAACATTAAACTTTATTTTTGAGAAAAATAAATTTAGTTGTACAGAATTTAATCACAGTGCTGCCTGTGGTTAGTGTAAACACCTAAGGATAAATTGTATTTTAAAAAAACTACCAAGGTGTCTACCACTACATATGCAGATAAAGAATGGGATTTGAAGGGTAATAAACATGAACACAAAAATAAAATGGAATAATTTGTTACCATTAAAAAGGGGTCTCCAATTCTCATTACATTCATACACAACACAGCAGCAGTATGGTGCTATGTCATGCCGGCATTCAGTAAAAGCATGGTCTTTCCCCAGTAGAGCAACTTATTAATTTGTACTGCAGAAAAATACAGCTGCAGCGTAGCATGTACCACATTAAAAACATGCAAGCTTTATATATTTTGAAATTATATTTTAGATTTAATGAAAATTTTTCCATTAAGTACAAGATACACTTTTTAGTCAGTCATTTTGATTTCCCAGTAAAAAAGACATTTGCCTTAAATCAAAAAGAAAATAAAAATGGTGACGTTTCTATGATAAGATTATATTCAAACAGTGTAAAACCTCAGTTATTTTATATAAATAAGTAAAGTTCAGTAGAAACAACTTAAAAATTATGTACGGACAATACATAATTTTTATCTAAATTATGTATTGTCATCTACTATATTGTAATCTACTTATTGAATTTAAATTTTTGCTTTAACAATATTTACCTAAATTAGCGGTCTAGTGACAAGCCAGCACATTACAAGTTGACACTATGAAATCTACATCTACTGGTAATTTATTATAAAAATTTGTTTAGCTCTTTTAGTATGATTGAGTAACAAATACCAAAACATAGACATTTTCATATTTACAATATTATTAAGATCCAAACCGAATGGATTACCACTCATAAGGCAAACATCAAAAATTGTAATAGCTATCAAGGACAATTTGGCAATTATATTGAGTACATGAAACATAAAGCAATGGTTCAGGTACTGACAGTCAACTCTATTTGAGAGCATCACTAGGATGCGGTTGGAGCTGGCCCGAATCCTATGTACCTTAAAAACTCATACTGCCGTAAATTTTAGTAAAGCTCCCTTGTAAAGACCCCTTTTACTGGAAAAGAGGCATTCCACTTTAGTCCTCACAGGTGACAACTAGAGATGGGCCGAATATGGATTTTACCAAATAAGAATATTCGGCCGAACATTATTCGGCAGGATCACCTCGGTACTTAACCAATTTATGTCGAAACTTGTTTTCTTTTTTCCTGTTCTATTTATGGATTTTTGTTCGTTAACAAGTCAATCCCATTAAAGCTAACTTAAAATCTATACATTTGTATTAATCGGACAAACAGTTCTTTTCGTCAACTAAGAAAAATTTTTTGATGGAATGTGACCTGTTCTTATCCTAAATATTAATTTAATAGTATTTCTATTTAATTTTGTATCTATAGTCGAAACTTGCTGCTATAAAGTGCGCAGATTAGCGCAGAGCCCTTCCCCTCGCTCCCCCGCAACATCTGACATGTTATTGCAACATCTAGTACCAAACATTCGCCGGCACATGCTTATATTTTACTATTTTTGTCAAAAAAGTATTTCGTTGTGTTATTCCTAGTGAAAATTGATAATTATATTATGATAATAAAACCGGCCAAGAGCGTGTCGGGCCACGCTCAGTGTAGGGTTCCGTAGTTTCTCGTCCGTGACAATAAGTGTTCCCACTTATGAGTATGAGTTTTACAAAAACTGTTTACATCCAAGTTCAAAATAATTTTCCTAGAAAGTCCTTATAAAGTTCTACTTTTCAGATTTTTTTATATTTTCTAAACTTATGGTTCAAAAGTTAGAGGGGGTTCACATTGTTTTATACTTTTGGAGCGATTATTTCCGAAATTATTGACATTATCAAAAAATGATTTTTGTAAACCCTTTTCATTTTTAAATTCCTTTCCAACAATATCACATGTTAGGGTTGAAATTAAAAAAACGTCACTTCCCATTTTACATATAGGGGGGTTACCCTAATAAAACATTTTTTTCCAATTTTTATTTTACCACTTTGTCGGCGTGATTGATACACATATTGGCACCAAATTTCAGTTTACTAGTGCTAACGGTCACAGAGATTAAGCGAGGACGGACAGACAGACATGGCGAAACTATAAGGATTCCTAGTTGACTACGGAACCCTAAAAATGAGTGGCAAGAGATCTACTATTTGGACTTATTTTAGAGAAACTAATGACCGAAGTAAAGTGAAAAGTACTAATGTAAAATAATGTTTTTTGTATGTTCCAAAAAAAAATTATCAAGCTTTCTATTTGCTATATTTGGAAATAAATCTACAGTGCCTCAAAAACCTAACAGTATATAAGTAGATTTTACCCATATACTATACTACCATAATACTTTCAACAGTAAAATTATTAAAGACATGGCATTACTCAATTCATACATTTCAATACAGTGGACACTTTGGAGTACCATTTTAACGAATGTTTGGTGATTTAGCCGAATATGAATATTCAGTAAACCTGCCGAATATGCCAAATACCTAATATAAAACGAATATTCAGCCCATCTCTAGTGACAACGCATCTGCATTTAGATTCGTAATCGAAGATAGATGTAGATGTCTATGGGCCACAGCAACCACTTACCATCAGTGGACTGTGCCCGTTTGTCACCCTCCTATAAAAACAAAATAAAATAAAAAAAGTTGACAACTATAACTACTAATAGTGGTTTATGCATTCAAATATATTAACTTTCTTCACTAAAATTAGTGTGATTACAAGTAACGTTATTAAAACTGGACGAAATGTAGTTTTAGTATTATAAATACAAGTCATATACATAATCAAGTGCCAATTTAATCTGAATCTTGCAATTGCTCTTCTAACAACCTTTTCATTTTCTCTGGAACTGGAACACCCGAATGGGCAGGTTTGGGACGTCTTTTCCACAAAGCTTTTTTAGCACTTTTTGTTACACTTCCAGCGAGAATTATAGGCTTATTCTCTTTGGATTTTGGTGTGCTTACTTTTGTAACAGTATTAGTTCTTTGCTTTGGTTCAATCTTCTTTGTACTTGACACTGAAAAATACAAGCGAGGTTTAAATTAGAAACTTCACCTTAAAAGTCTAAAAGGCACGACATTAAACAAAAACTTACTTTTTATATTGCTTTTATCCGGGGTATTTCTGGTCGCAATAACTTTTTTTATTGCAGTTACTGGTGATGAATTAGCTTTAGTAGTATTCGTTTTTGTCGAAATATTGCGTTGTACTTTTGGCGTCATCCTTGGAGTTCCGCGAGGTGCCATTGTTAACAATTAATACACTTCATAAAATAAATTCAACCAAGTTTCACAAACTAATCTCAAGAAAATACAAAAATACAAAACACAATTTATTAAGTTTTTACAAAACGTTACCTTTACAAAGTACAATGGTACAAACAATGTTAAAAGTAAAAATATGTCTTGTCTTCTCTTTTTCTTATATTATTGGGTACCTACAAACTTTCAAAATATAACGCTCTTTTTTTTATTAAGATTTTTTGACTTTGATTCTTGTCCTTTAAGACATATCTTAAGTTCATTCGGGATATTCCGTTTTATAGATTTTTTGTTTACAAACTTCTTCACGATGTATTAATGCATCACAATCCAAAGTATTTGGCAGATTTTAGAGGCAGCTTGAGCGAACAGACGGTGAATAACGACAGTATCTCAAGGCACTTAAGCAGACACATTATCTTGAGGTTTACATCACCAAATGACCACTTGTTTCATCGTTTTCACCATTATTTCACATGCACAGAAATTTAATACACAAAATCGGATCAGTTTTACGTATCGGAAGCAACTTCAAACTATTATTTATACAATAAAACAAGAGCAGCAAACCACTGGCGGCCAAATTCCCGTAAAAACTTCAAAACGTTTTTTTAAGTCCTTTATAGCTATGAGCATTAGGCCCGCCACATATATACGGAATTCCGTTTCGAGATTCCGTTTTGGAATTCTGATTCGGGATTCCGAACGCAGCAAGTTCATATAAAATCAATGAATCGTCACACACCTACGGTAGTTTTCCGTACGGAATTTTGCGAGCAAAACGCGATTCCGTATGTGTGTGGCCGACCTGTCCGTTTCGTTTCGGAATCCCGAAACGGAATTCCGTATGTAGTGTGCGGCGGGCTTTATAACCTATAGACAGTTAAGGAAATGGAAACGTCTGTTTACTTCAGTTTATAACATATAGATAGTTATACATAACTCTCTCATAACCGTCTATTTCTTATAACGATCCGCAACGCACAGAGTACCTTCGAACCGCAACGCTGCAACGCTGCGTTGGCTTGGAGCGGGCTGGATCGTGATGTTACTATAAACGCACTTACTGCCGTACAAAAACGAAAATTATGCCGTAACAATAAGGACGAAACTGCAGCGGGGCCCATTTTGAAACGTGTAGGTGAGTGAAGCGAAATTCGAGTAATAAGTTTCTTTCCTTTTCATATGGATACATGTCGACTTTAAAATGTGTTTAACAAAGCAATTTTAAACTTCGTGCTGTTTATTATAAAGTTCTCTCCGGGTAATCTGAAGTTACATTTACGGCAGCGATATATAGAAGCGTACACCCAAGTGTCTTTGGAACAGCAAATTATTGATAGATTTAATCAAGACTGTGAATATTTTGGGTGTCCCAGCCCATGCGTCAAGCATTAACTTAAAAAATAACTTATTGAGCCAGCCTTAGACGTCAAATTCAACCTCCGTGATGCCATCATCTATACCGCAGTCTCAACACAATCAAGGAAAAATGGATGCCATAATTCCATGCTAGCATTCTCTGTCTACGCTAGGAATATTGTTACGTTGCCGTTAAATGGAAAAGAGACAGTTATGAATATAGATAGTTATGATAACGTTATCTGTTGTACCATTACGATAACGTTACGTTATTTATAAAACACATGACGACCTACTGCTAGTCTTTTACGTATTTATTTATTAGGATTTTTGGCTTCCATGCTTGTCTTTTCAGCCACGTTTTAATTTCACATTTAACATTATTTTTATTTAACATTTAACATTTTATCTGTTGCTATATTAACACGCAAACCTTTATTTTAGGTTTTGCGGCTCGTTAAAATATCAGCCCACCGTTTACTGCAAACAAAATGCTGTTATTTTTGCAAGAAGCTTGTGATAGTGTTACTGCCCTGAATTGGGAAAGTGTGATTTTACGAACAAAAAATTTGATTTTCGCTGATTGGGACAGAGACATACATATCGATGCCGTCATAGATAACCAAATTATAATAAATACAGGGGATTCTACAGACGATGATGAGTGTGATGACGACGATGCCGACCATGAAATATCGATTTCGGCTAGTGATGATGAATATGTTCCATCTTGATAAAAATATCATATAATATTATCTAATTAAAATGAACAACAGTTTTATAAATTTTAATTGGATGCTAATCCTTTTTCTGTCAATACGATTTTAATTTGTTCGTTATAGTAATCGAAGATCAATATCGTCGAGTTTCGACTATAGCGGTACTTTACTAGTACTTGATTATTGATATCTGTCAAATGGGACTTCGTAATTGGAATAGAGTATAGTCACGATATGGAACAAAAAATGGACGTGATTTCGGTATATTATCGTAAGAATAATGTATATTTACCAAATAATCTTTAAATTTTATTATTTCTAGTAGATCGTTTTAGAAGGAAGAAAAATATATATTGTAATAAGTGCCCTCTGTTATCTAGTAACGTCACTATTTTTTTTAAATATTAGTAATCCTATTAATTAACATTACTAATATTCCCTTTAACCACTCCTGGTAAGCTGAAAATGCTTGTGTTAGGAGTGGTTCACGACAGTAGTCGAATGGTGGATTCGAACTCGCGACCTTTTGAGTTCGCGGTCCGCACCCTGCCACTAGGCTACTGTCGCTTCTAACTTTTTCTTTTCTTTCTTCGAATCTCGCTTTATTTACCATTATGTTAGTGGTTGACGACGTGCCAAAAACGAATTTTTACCTTATATTTAGTAGCGTCACCTAATGGGGAATAACTAAACAGTTTTCCAAATAAATATACAGCGTAGTATTGCTGTCTCGCTAGAGGGCGTAACACACGCTTTTTTATTTATTTTTTTTGCGCCCAGAAGCAAATAAGGGCTACCCTCCGGTAAACGGGGGAGAGAGTTGGTGAATGCATATACCACGATTCAGCCACAGTGCCGGCTGCGTGGTTATGTGGAGACTTTTACCCACTAATCACCACCTATGAGATTGGCTTTGACCTGGTGAGAGACCTTTACAGCCGTATCGAACGCGACTCCCCTTGGGTGAAAGGGGGGCGCTGGCAACGAGTAGCCACTGAGAAGTGTACTAAACTAAGGCAGATTACGAGATGAGATGTGGAGACTCGGCCTGAGTCGACAGGAGGCAGTTCAGGTCAGCCGAAAGCTTGTTGGGTGGGTCCGAGAGAGAATTTCTCGGCCTGCGAGCACTATAGCGAATAGGAAGTGGGGCTGCATAGGCAGCTGCCTCGCGAATGAGGTGATTTGGGTGGGACTCTGAGGCTTCGAAGAATTTCTCAGAGAGTGATTTTAGGAATTGCTTTATTGTCGGGAGCTCTAAATCTCTGTGGAGGTCGTTACGGACGTAATTGCGTGCGTTCGTAGCCCGACGACTGAAGAGGATTGTGAAGAGCCGATACGTGGCGCGAGTAGGTATTTTCAAAAATGTTATCTGTTTAATATCGCTCGCTTTGCCTCCCTCCGGGCGTGAACAACATATTAAACAAATTCTCACGCACACTACGATAGCAGCAGAAAGCGGCGCTCGCTCGGGCTTCCGCGTAATAGAGAGTTATTATATTCTGTGAATCGTGGGCTACTTGCGGTTTGAGTAAATTTACGACAAGTGACATAATTATTCAATTTGTGGTGGATTTGGGCGCTTGGCCTTCAACCACCAAACTGCTGGTTCAAATGTATTAAATAATGTTATGCGATGCGGCTATTAATTTAAATAGAATAGTGGACTGTATATGAGCGCGGTGCGAGCGGTGAATGGAATTTAATTTATTCATGATACTGCAAATCCCCTAAATTCGGGATATAGGAAGGACGTGAAGGAATGCATGTGCACCCACCTGGACTTCCGCTGATCTGCCTCGTGTCTCGATGGCTGCCGGCTGTCTTCACACATATCAACTTCACAGATAATCACGAAATATAGCGTTATTGCAAATGTCTATACTTTTTACTATATGCTTGTATAACTCAATATCCAAATTACACAAGGGCGGGAGCGATGATGCGAGATATAAGCGGTGCGGTTGATTGCGTGTCTTCTCAACTTGTGTGAGCCCGTTCACACGCGAATGCACATGCTGGGCATAAAGCGGTAGATAGCAAACCGGAAATGGGCTTTGCAGTAATCTTATTGGATAATAATTAACGAATCCCTTGAGCGTTAAGCGATAGTGCAAGTGGCGCGAACACCCCCCTGGCCTTGAGGTATCCTCAACTAGCAAGTAAAGTATAAAAATATGGATATATATAGATAAATACTTATATAGTAGCGAAATGAAGCGATGTTATGACCTAAGAATTAAACTAAATATATAAACGATAATGTAAAATTAACTATATTAATCACTGTGTTGGTAAAGGACACAGTTTGATAAGAGGGCGTTTTAAAGTGGAAACCTAAGTTTAACTTGCGCAACGCGTCCCACACTATCCTTACCGGGAAACAATTCGGTGACAACGCCTAGAGGCCACTGAAGCGGTGGAGTATTATCCACGCCTATTAGAACAATCGTCCCTACAGAAATGGCAGTAGAGTTCTTATTCCACTTCACTCTACTCTGTAATGTATGTAAGTATTCGAATCTGAAGCGTTTCCGAAAGGACTGAACTAAAGAATCTATTAAAGAAAAGCGTGATAACAGATTAATAGGTTCCTTGCTTAAATCTGCAGCTGGTAAGCATTCAAGTGGTTTTAAATTTAGAAAATGTGCGAGTGTAAGTGCGGTAGGTTCCGATGGATCACTGCTTAATACATAAAGCGGGCGAGAATTTAAGATACACTCGATCTGACAAAGAGTATTAAGCATTCCTTCATACGTGAGGATTTGCTTACCTATTACGCGAAACAAATGGGTTTTTACAACCTTAATATTGGACTCCCACAAACCCCCGAAATGTGGAGCGCTTGGAGGGTTGAGTTTCCAAACAATGCGATTATCGGTGAGCACCTGACTGAATGCCTTATAATATTTTTCTGATTTTAAAAATCCATGTAATTCATGTAAATATGAACGCGAGGTGACAAAATTAGTACCGTTATCGCTGTATATAAATCGACACGGACCTCTACGAGAGATAAATCTCTTAAAAGCGTCTAAAAAAACTTGCCGAACTTAGATCAGACGCTAATTCTAAATACATTGCCTTAGTAACGAGGCATATAAATAAACATAAATAAGCCTTCTGGCTTCGTATACCACGTTGACGCGTCAATGTGATATAAAGTGGGCCCGAAAAATCCACACCTGTGTGTGTAAACGCATTACACTGCTCTAGGCGGCAAGCAGGCAAGGCAGACATCATGGGGTAAATAGGTTTGGGTTTATGTCGAAAACAAATGTTACACCTATGAATGCGGTATCTCACTACATGGCGAGCTGATAATATCCAATATTTCTCCCGTAATGCAGCAAGTAAATATTGAGGACCAGCGTGGAAATGTTTATAGTGATAATAATCAATTATAAGATCAACAATATGCCCCTTTTTTGGTAGCAATATTGGATGCTTTTGGGAATCCGATAAAGACGAATAATCTAACCGACCACCTACTCGAAGTACATCGTCCGTGATAAATGGCGATAACCTTCGTAATGTTGATGAACATAGTTGTCCTTTTTTAATATTTTTTATATCTTCGGTGAAAGCGATGCCTTGCACAATTTTAATAACTGTGATTTCAGAAATCTCTATGTCGGATGCGGTTATAATTTTATTTATGCGCGGTAATTTGTTTAAAAACCTTAAAACGTAAACAACGGATCGTAAATACTTATTCCAATTAGAAAATTTTAAGCTTAACGAGATAAATGGGTTTTCTTCCATGTCACTGACTCCAAGCGACACATGGGATTTTTCATTTACGCCGATATGACGTGGAATCTGTAAATGTGAGATTAAAGGTAACTCTGATATATATCGCTGCCATGTATTGACAATATTAGTGGGTGGAGTCTCATCCCAGTTAAGTTTAAGAACCCACAAGGCTTTAATTAATAATTTGGCGTAAAGTATTACTGGACCGACAAGTCCTAAAACATCGTACAAGCGAGCGGTTGCGGAGAGGATAGCGCGTTTGGTACAAGTGACCGGTGGCGGCGAAACAACAAAAGGAAAACTTATCGGTAGCGGGATACCAACGAAGGCCTAAAATTTTTAAAATGTCATTATCATCAAATGATACCGAGTCTTGTTGACGATGTGATGCTGGTATATGTTGTAAAAGGTCCTTGCAGTTACTTGTCCACTTAACCAAATCGAATCCACCTCGGCGAAACATTTGGATAAGTTGAGTGTTGAGTCGGCGGTGTTGACTGCGTTGTTGACGCAAGGCGCGGAGGAAACGAGGTCATCCATATAAATATCCCTTTCCACTACAGAAGCAGCAAGGGGATAGGACTCCCTTTCGTCAGCGGCTAACTGGCGTAAAGTGCGAAGTGCGAGGAAAGGGGAAGAGCGTAATCCGAATGTAACGCGATTAAATTCATATGTTCGTATAGTTTCTTCAGTAGAAAACCGATATAAAATGCGTTGAAAAGCGCGATGGGATTTTTGGTCTTCGATACACAAGTACATTTGCCTAACATCTGCAAAGAAAGCGATGCGATAAACTCTAACGTTTAATAAAATATTAAAAAAGTCTGTTTGTAAATTTTGCCCGGTGTGCAAAATGTCATTCAAAGAAATATCGTTATCCGACTTAGCACTAGCGTCTAAAACGATGCGCAACTTCGTTGTACTTTTATCGTTCCGTACGACAGGGTGATGCGGCAAATAAAAAGAAGGCTGTATACAATCATAATCAGAAACAGCGGATAAAATACCCTTATTAATGTATTCCCTTATAACAACATTGTATTGATCGCGAAGATCGGGATATTTGTTAAAGCGTTTTTCCAAAAGTAAGAGGCGTTTTTTTGTATTCATTAAAGAGTCACCCAATATGTCGGGCCTTTTCTTAAATGGCAGGGCGACCACATACCGTCCGTCGTTTTGGCGGTAAGTAGTAGAAGTATAAATGTCTTCACATTCCTGCTCATCACGGCTCAAATATAATTTTTGCGGAAGTTCTTCAATTTTCCAAAATTTTTCTATTATATCATTAAGACAATTTTGATTTAAATTTGTATCGTAAGAACAGGAAACAAATGAACGCGGGGAATGATGTGATATAGCGACTTCAGCATCACCCATAATAATATATCCGAGTGATGTTTCTATGGCACTAGGCCATTGCGAATGAATTAAGTTTTCAGGCGACAAAAGTTTTATGTAGGTATTAACCCCCAATAAAATATCTATAAACCCAGGTTGATAAAACTGATCATCTGCTAAGCGTATTTTATCTAAATAGCGAATTTTTGAAACATCTACTATCGAATATGGCAACTGACCCGTGATGGTCGGAACAACTAATGGTTCAATATGATAAAATTTGTTATCATTAAAACGAGCCGTGAACTGCAGTGAAGTGATACCTAAAATCTTCTGGGACACACCACCGATTCCGTGTACTTCGGTAAAACGATTTTTATTCGAAACGGAAAGAAATAAGCGTTTACAACAATCCTTCGTAATATAGTTGCTTTGGGATCCGGGGTCAACTAAACACAGAATAAAATGTTCATTGTCGTACTTATCTACAACCTTTATTTTTGCAGTCCCCAATAAAGTAGTATAGCGCGGGAGAGTACTATAATCGCGAGAAATATTACATGAAGAGGTAAGTGTTTTTTCATTTTTCTCCGTATTCGAATTGTGAGCGACAGAAGAATTTACCTTCTTATCGTTAACTGCGCGGTAATTAATCGAATGCGCGCTGCATGCATTAGCGTTACGCGTCTGCACAACCTCTGAGTGTAACGTATTGCTACTACGAAAAGCAGTCTTAGAGCCATTCTGATTCGGGTCAGAATGAATTAAAGAAAGGTGGCGCCGCGCGCAGTACATACACTTACGCTTCGATTTACAAAAAGAAGTCGAGTGTTTATTACTTAAACAATTAATACAACAATTGTTTTGTTTAATAATATCGTAACGTTGTTGTGTATTTAATTTTAAAAAGCGTGGACAAACATACAAGTGTTCATGATCACTTGATTTACAAAAGATACATGAATGCGAAGGATCTGTATTAATAAATGTTTTATTAAATTTATTTGAAAGTGATTTGTTTCGATTATTATTGGATGTAGATAAAGTATGCGAATTATTAAATGTATGGCATATAGCCCTATTCTGTTCGTATAAAAATTGTAATAAAGAGGCGTAGTTTGGTACGCTAATTGTGCGACAAGACATTTCAAATGACTTAACAGTGTCATGATCTAATTTTCTAAGTGCAATATTTAAAAACAAAAAAATCAGCTAAGTCCTCAATTTTAATTGCTTTAGAGCATTAATTGAAGCATCAAATTTGTCCATAAATTTATGATAACCTCCTGTTGTGTTTGCGTTCACCTGTGTTAAATCCAATAGTTGGTTAATATACATAGATGCGAGTGTGCGTTCGTCATTATATCTTCCTAAAAGCGCATTCCAAATAATGGAATAATTTTCTGCGGTAGGGGCTAACCCGGCACAAACTGATAACACCCTGTCACTCAATTTGTTAACCAAATAATAAACACGTTCGGCATCAGTTAATTATACATTGTCGTCAATTAATGTCTTAAATTGTTGATAAAACATGGACCACTGGCGTATGTCTCCGTTAAATGACATTAATTCAATTGGCGGAAGTGAAGTTTTTAATTTAGTAGGAAATCTATTTTCTAACGTAACAGTGGAAGGCGATGTGGATATTTTCGTAATTTGGCATTTAATACGACTATATAAATCTTCAAATGAGTTCCAAGCCTCGTAATCAACGTCTGCATTAGGGTTTAATTTTAAATGTTTAGTATTATAATTATCTAGAACTTCTTGAAACTCACTACGTAATTGTTCTATATTCGAAGCGATGCTAAGAAATAAATTCTTTTATTTAAGAATTAAATGCGCCCTTTGAGGTCTCGTAAATTTTTTGTAATCGTTCGTAAATATAATTACGTTTAGCGATAATAATTTTTAAACTAACTTCTTCATCCGAAACCAGTTTAGATTCTTTGCTTCTCGTCGTCATTTTCAACAAACAAATGCGGACTAAAATTATTGCGATAAGTGACGGTAGAATTAGTTAACTGGGGAACGAAGCAATCTCGCGTTACTAGAAAGATGGCGGTTAATCAACAAGAAAAATATCATTAATGGAATAATGAAGCGGAGTGGTATGCGTTACAAAGGTATTATAATACGTGCAATAAGCGATGCGGGACAAATAAATATTGTAGTTAGTATAATTAGAACTACAATTTATTATGATTTAATAATATATACGTATATAATTTTTTGTAATATATAAAAAAATTAATTTACTTCTCCGGGCCTAAAGGTTAATTTAATCCGGCTCGAAGGACCAAAAAATATATGGTGGATTTGGGCGTTTGGCCTTCAACCACCAAACTGCTGGTCCAAATGTATTAAATAATGTTATGCGGTGCGGCTATTAATTTAAATAGAATAGTGGACTGTATATGAGCGCGGTGCGAGCGGTGAATGGAATTTAATTTATTCGTGATACTGCAAATCCCCTAAATTCGGGATATAGGAAGGACGTGAAGGAATGCATGTGCACCCACCTGGACTTCCGCTGATCTGCCTCGTGTCTCGATGGCTGCCGGCTGTCTTCACACTTATCAACTTCACAGATAATCACGAAATATAGCGTTATTGCAAATGTCTATACTTTTTACTATATGCTTGTATAATTCAATATCCAAATTACACAAGGGCGGGAGCGATGATGCGAGATATAAGCGGTGCGGTTGATTGCGTGTCTTCTCAACTTGTGTGAGCCCGTTCACACACGAATGCACATGCTGGGCATAAAGCGGTAGATAGGAAACCGGAAATGGGCTTTGCAGTAATCTTATTGGATAATAATTAACGAATCCCTTGAACGTTAAGCGATAGTGCAAGTGGCGCGAACAATTTGTTTGTGTTCCTTTGCAAATTTATCACATTGTATTGTGTGCTACATACACCTTATAGAAGTGTGCTGTTATTTTTATTATTATGTAAGTATCTACCTATCTATATCTGCCTAAGGTGAATGCCGGTTTTTACGATGAGTATTATATTCATTCAAATAAAATTATTTTATACCTTTTACGATGGAAAATAAAGATTATAGACGAGGAAAAAAACGTCGACTGCCTTTATCAACAAAACTTCGTAAATCGAAAGGATGCATAACGCTAACTCCTAAAATGAACAGGTAAGTACACGTACATACTTTGATCGCGTACCTTACAACCTAACATACTATTGCACATAAGAATCGTACGTACTATTATTTATTCTGTATGTTTAATCATACTTTGATTGGTAGGTGATAGAAAGAAATTTATTCCACCAAAGTATAAAATTATGGAATAGTAGATGTTGATTTTTAAGACTTCAAAAAAAGAAGAGGTTCTATGTTCGTCTGTATATTTTTTCTTTTATTTTTTTATGTATGTTCACTGATTTCTCCATCAATTGTGGACCGATTTTGAATACCCATTCATTTTTTCTTCGATAATGTATGTCTCACTAATATAATATATATGTAATGTAATGATGCCACATATATGCCCCATATAAATGTAATGGAAATCATTTCGACCATTACATATGTTGTAATTGAGTTTTATTGAAGTCGGTTGTACAAAATTTTCAATTTAACCATTTTTCTAGTAATAATATTAGCCCGTTAGAAAAAGTCGTTCGCATTACTAATTCTAATTACTAATTTACTAATCTAAATGTTAACAATGAACCGAATTAAAGGTAAACTAGCTTTTGCCTGCGGCTTTTGCCCGCGTAGTTAGCCGTAAAATATATTTTAAACTATTATCATTCTACTTATTTTTCAGTGACACTTACAATCGGTTGACAAGGAATTTACGAACAGTAATATGCAGGGAAGATGTACTCCAAATATTCGTCAAATGAATGTTAGAGGTCTAACAGCTCTTATCAATGGAAGAAGACATAATAGTGGAGGGTTTCCAAAGAAGCGTTGAAATGCATGGCGTTAAATATCACATGCTGATTGGCGATGGCGACTCTGGTATCATAAATAGACTATTGATTACTATGCCATACGGTCCTAACCACATGGTGAAAAAAGTAGAATGCAAAAATCACCTTTTGAGAAATTATTGTTACAAACTGAAGCAGTTGGAAAAAAAAGGAACTAACTACAAATGTTACGTACCAGTAACGACAAGAAAAAGAGTTGAGAGCAATGTTGTGCGTCTCCGAAAAGCAGTAGTTGGCAACTTGAAACATTTGAAATACGAAGACATCACTGACGCGGAAAAAATTAAAAACATCAAAAATGTCATAAAAACAGTCACAAATTATAAAGTTGTATTCTATAGTATATACACAGTAATCCGTAGATTACTGTATTTATACTAGCAGTAATCTATGGTTGTATGTACAGGAACGAACGGATGAAAACAGTGCCAATCATGTTTTTGAGAAAAAGAAAGAAGAGATTTTGGCTTCTTTGCAAAAAAAACGAGGACGAGATAAAAGAAGAATTTAATTAAAAAAAATAGAATTGGCTACTAGAGGTCAAAAAGACAATGATTTGTTGAGTTGATGCCTGAACGGAGAAAAAGGCTAACTGCATACAAATTTGGAAAAATTCGCAAACTGCGTCCAAATAATTCGTGTTTGTCTAAAACTAAAAGAGTTACTGTATACTTATTTCAAAAGAAGTACGGCAACCAAATATGGAAACCAACAGGAATCGGAGGCCATACGAGAATTTTCCACAACTACCAATCTAAAAGTTTAAGATGATTATTATTTAGAGGCAAGTCCCGATGGACTTATCGGAGATAACTCTCTAATTGAAGTCAAATATTTCTGCTTCTAATATGCCACATGTGGAGGCCATAACTGAAAAAAAATCCAATTTTGTTTGATACGAGAAAGACAGATGATTTTAAAAAGAAATCTTGGTTACTATTATCAGGTCCAGGGAAAATTACACATCACTGGTACATGTATTGGCGTATGAAAAAATTAAGTACGATGACCACTTTCGGATAAAAAATCAGCCAAAACATAACTCATTTTATTTTCGATGTTTATTACCGGAACGGATTGACCTTCACCTAGAAATATGGCAGCTCGAGAAAGAGTGTAATATTACATTACGGTTATATTAAAGTTATATGTAGTAATAAAAAAATAATTTTCTCAAGTTGTTACTTTTTTATTTATTCACCTACCTAATTAAGTATAATCTCGAAATCATTTTAAGTTACAGTTTTTATTCAATAAAGACTCTAAAATAAAAAGACTAAATTTCTAATTAATAAATTTATTCACAGATATTAATTTTTTCAAGAGAAGCACAGCAATATACCCCTGCCTCCCGACCCGTATCGTGCGGTAGAGAGAGTTGCAAGTCTTGGAAGCAATTGCGTACATTTCCTTTTTGTAATATTGTTTCGGGCGATAACATTTTTATCCCCCTAAACCTTTACGAAATGAGATAATTTTAGTCTCATTAGATTCAGTACACCTTAGACTAGGTCGGTACTTTTCTTTTTTAGTAAATTAGTTTAGTTTAATTAAGAAAAATAAAAATGCTCGAGGAAGTTTTTAAGTCAAAAATATAGATATTTAGATGCTAATAATTCAATGATATTATAAAGGGAAGATACGCTACGTTCATACAGAGCGGTGTCCAGAAATTGTTGCGTTGTTATTACAAATGTACTTACATGTAGGTGTATAGTCATTTTCAACTACGACTGCGATAGATTATACGGAACGTATGGTACAGAAAGAGATAGCTATCTGTAGTGTGTTGCGCTTGAAGTACACTAGTGAATCATAGAGTATGCGGATTTGCCACAGATGACATTGTATATAAGCATAGGTACATTACATTGGTAATGATGTATTAAATAAAACAAAAACCAGAATTGTTAATTATTTATTCACAAACTTAGACTAAGATAGAAAAGAGGAAAAGTTGAGTTGGCAGTTAAGATTTTCATTATTATTTATTTACCCTCAAATAAGTTTAATTTATTTCTTTTTTGTCTTTTTGACATGCTTTTAATGAATGGGTTATTTTTGTGCTCATGATGCAAACGGACATTCAGATACTTTTGTGTTATAGCTCGAATTAGTTGCAGTCTATGATTGAGCATAGGGGTTTGATTCATAGAATGCAAAAACGATTTTTTATAACTTTCCAAGTTCATAAACTCATCCATAACCCAATTTTCATCAAGAACCCGTCCGTCCCACGTGTTATTTATGATTTTTACTGCTGATGAGCAATTATATATAATTGCAAAAATATTCCACCGGAATACAATTACCTGTAAAGGCAGATCGTAATTCCAAATGATTGAACATTTTTTTTATAAATTCCTTTGAATTGGATTGTATTTGGGTTATTATTATACCCTCCATGTAGACGTATGTTCCCGAACATTATTTCAATGTGGTCTTGACTTAACCTATATGTAGAAATGTAGCTCAGTCTTTTCTCATCTTGTACAAGAGACGTATATAAATATTTAAGGCTTTCGATACGAATCAAAAATCATAAAAACCGGTTTTAGATTTACATTGCACGAGCTTCTTTTTAGTTATTTTCATAAATACATGTCCACGTCGGGTAATTCTGTTTTTATTGTAAATACGCAATTCAAGTATATACTTTTATTAGCTTTTTCTAGAAAAGCAAATATTTCTTTTGCATTACCTGAACTAAACTAACAGGCTTTTTGAAACCACATTAAATAATATTATGAAGTCTTTAGTGGGACCCGAATCTTTAAAACTTGATGTACGAAGTGTATCTTCGCAAAGCTGCAAAGCATTTGCGACACTTCTGCTTAAAAGTTGTGTGGCTTGACTTTCACGATTTCACTGCGAAAATTTAAGTGCCGTTGTGTAAGTCGGTTGGCAAAATTTAAACCCTGGTCTGTCTGCAGTTTGTTAAGATTTTTTTAATAGTTGCCACCTTATCTCTTTATTTTCATTATTAAAAATAACTGACTTCACTTCAAAAGTGTTGCGTACCAATTTAATCATGTGGCATGGATCTAGGAAAACTGCAACTTCTTTATTGGTTTCAGGATGTTTAAATGTAGTTTTTAAGTTATAAATAACGTTCAGTTTACAGCCTAAAACCGCTGCAGTATACAAGTTAGCCGCACAACCATCGAAAGTCTAACTTACTTTGTCAACGCCTGCTGCATGACTATGTCTTAAACAATCCATGATTAAAGTAGCCTTCGTCTCCGATGATAACCAAAAAGTAAGCTACAGGAATTTTCCAGTTTTCACTTAAACATACTAAAATAAAAACAAATGCTTCTGTTGCAATTTCTTTGTTTTCCGAAGGTCCAGAAACATAATTTACTAATCCCTCTGTATTTTTGCCTGTCCATTGAGTTTGAAGTCTAAGAGCCATTTCGTCTACAATTAGGCCACAAATAATTTTCTTTCTAGATAAATTACTTTTTTGTTTTAAAATATCAAACGCTTGTTTTGTGAAACCTGGCAACATTGAACTATTTTGGTACCATTTAGCCAAAACACGGGGATGAGGCAGGGCAGTATGGAATACCCGCCTAACGTATTTATACGCCGCTGAGAAGTAGTAATTTAAAGTTAATGCAAATTTGCGAAGCGCTGCTGGGTATTTCTTCCTAAAAGGGGACAATCATTTTTGGGCCCACTAGAAATATTAACGACGTTTAATGGTATTTACACCAAAAAAAAGACACCAAATTATAATAGTAAATGGTCTATAGATTTTTCGAAAATGTAAACGGAAACAAGAAATCTGAAAAAAAATTAGTTGTTTTGACATTCGTGTTCTGATCATTGGCTAAGGTAATGTAATATTTATAAAATTATTGTCTTAGAGATGTCCCGTGATAACTCGGAAAAAATCGACTCGAGTTGAAATTCATCGAGCTCGATTTTGAGCTCGAGTTAAACAATTCAAATTAGATGAACGAAGCTGTGTCAATATTTCACAAATTATTTTTATAATTGTTCTTCCATACAACACAATTATTATTACTACACTTAATAGGTTTAATTATTTTTGGTATGCGTATCGACATGTTCATAAAATAATATCACTCTAACGTTATGACGTAAGTTTTAATGTTATTAATAATTTGACTATCCAAAGTATATATAATCAATTTATATCATATATAACATAAATTGATACAACATTATATACATATTACCTAATATCAATTTATTTATTACATAATATATCAATAAATTGCTCGAATTAGTATGTCGATTTCATCACTAAATTGTAGACAAACACTGCATTGGCCGTAAGATAAAGATGCGATTCGAGTAGAGTTTTGTGACTCGAGCCACTCGGGTTAATTTACGAGTATGTACGAGTATGTATGTATGTCATTCTAGTTGTACACTAGTTTTTGAGTAAATCAACTATTTACAGAAAAGTTTATCACTAGAGTTGAGATCAGCGATTACTTTAGTTAAACCATTTTTAAATATGTACCTTTATAAATAAGTAATATGTGGCAACATGAAATTAAAACTATAAATCAATATCATAAATAAAACTAAGTTCAGGTTTGTTTACAACATGCCAGATGCAAGTTTGAATTTGGATGCAACTTGTGATGTCACCCGCAGCGACTTATAATATATACAAGTAAATTAATATCTATATAGCACCCTCTGAATCTATACATTGCGCCGAGTTAACTCGGTAACTCGGTAAAATTTATTTTCTATCGATTATCGAGTTGGACAAATTCACTCGATTCACTCGAGTGACATAAAACATAGTTGGAGTCGCATCATTATGGTAAGAACAAAATGGAGTTTTTTATTTGCAAGCATTATTAAACTAATGTTTAAGAAAATATGGATATTATCAATTATCAGAAAGGTTAGCCAAATATTAATTGACACAAGTACGTATGTTTTTCTCTTTTTTGTTTTTGTGGTAAAATTCGCAAATTAAAAGAAAATTAGAATCTTTGGGCCGAGGGACTTAAAGAGGGTTTTGAAGAGCAATTCATATAACTGCATTTGTGTACAAATAGGTACCTTATGTATTCAGCAAGTTGCTTAATACTAAATGGCTTTTTTGTTAAGCCAGACACAGATCCTGGATTTATACCAACCACAGTAGATAGGCAATATAAATGTTACATATATTTATGTGTAAAAAATGTAGTAATTATTTGTACTAGAAGCAAATATAAAGTTTAATAATAATAGTTTGCATAAAAAAAGTGTAATGGTTGTTTCTATTATGCTTAGACAGCTGCGTTGTTCACTGTGCAGAAAGGAATATTATTTTGTCATCTAGAATCAGATATACTTAATATAACAATAATATCTTTGTCTACTATGTAAGTACATGAAACCGGTAAAAATAAAATGTGAGACAACTTTTACATGGTTGAATATCATTGATGTTAATCAATAATTACTGCTTCTGTATTTGATCAGCTGGAGCTGATTAATGCTGTATAATTTATAATAATTTCTTTATTATTTAACATATGAAAAGGCATATATAAGAAAATGCTCACAGAAATATGTAAATACTGTTTATTGACATTGAAGGCATAGTCTTATCTCATATCTCTTATTATTAAAAATGTCCTTTTAATTCCTATATAATATAGAAAAAAATAATATATTGATAAGAATTATTATTTAGTTAAGACACCTTTACAATAGTCATTAACTTCTTTTCAGGTGGATCGCTTAGAATAAATCTGTATGCTGTGCAGGCTTGCAGAAAAAAAAAGTGTATGGATATTGAAGACAACAGTCTTATATCATATATCTTATAATTGAAAATTCCTTCTGATTGCTTACAATATCATAAATGTACATGTTACCATCAAGTTATTTTCAAAAAACCTTCAGAAATATATCTAACACTAAAATGTTTCTACCTATGTCCGTTATAGACAAAACATAAGAAACCTTCCAACCAATTTAAATGAAAATGTTTGTGTGTGTTTGGATGGATCCCTAGATGGTTTATATTTACATTTGGACTCCGTAGATGGCACTGTTGTCGAGATCCATTAATCACCAGTGCACAGCTGAGGCGCATCGCTAGTAATAAATACATTTAAATTAAGCCTGTGTGTTTGTAATCCTTACACAAACAGTTTAAAACATCTTACTTCCTCACTATTTATCATTGTGTAATAACATAGATAAGGCATGTTAATTCCTAGTCATTGTATTATGATGTATACTACTTACTAATCAACCAAAACATTTTAAAATAATGTCTTGACCCCGCTGCTGTCTATATATGTCAGTCAATCATCAAAGTTCAAAAAATGTATTAAATTAAGTTTGTATAAAAGGGGTTATTATAGTATAAAGGAATTTATGGCTGACGATAACCCGTGGGTAAGGTGATCGCTACCAAGCTATTTCTAATTTGTTCTGTGTTGTTAATTATGACATACATGATTGTAAGCTGGCTTTTTTTTTAAAAAACCCACTGGGTATTTTGCTGGTTCTCTTCAAGTCAGAGGTTTTTTTCCGAACCAGTGGTAAATTAAAAAAGTGACTTTCGATAAGTATTATTTATAATCTAAATTGAATAAAAGGTTTCTGTTTCTGTACCTACTACTGTTAATAGAATACTTAAATAAATTATGATTTACAATAATAAATAGAATTACCTACATTATATTTTCTTTTTTGTAATACAATCAGTTTAAAACGTATCTTACTGTGTGTTGGTAATATCATAAATATAAATAGACATTATCCCTTAGCCATCTTGGTATTTAGAATTACACTCACAACCAATCAATACATGTCAAAGTTAGAATCCATACGACATTTGTGCATAGACAGGCACTATGTTTTGCCCGAACTAGTGAAAGGTTTTACATCGATTATAAAATATTTATAAATGCTGAATATACCTACAGCTTAGTTTTATATGTACTATTATTCAAGACATTATCCCTTAGCCATCTTGGTATTTAGAATTACACTCACAACCAATCAATACATGTCAAAGTTAGAATCGATACGACATTTGTGCATAGACAGGCACTATGTTTTGCCCGAACTAGTGAAAGGTTTTACATCGATTTTAAAATATTTATAAATGCTGAATATACCTACAGCTTAGTTTTATATGTACTATTATTCAAGTGTGCACTATTTTAACTTATAATACCGATGAATACTACTAGAAAATCGCTTTCAGTTTGTTTTATTAGGTTAGGTTATTGTTAGATTCATATTTTATTTGTTAATTTCTTAGGACTCCGTTTAGATGCAGTAAAACTAATAATTTTATCGTAATCTATGGATTATAAGGAATAAATCGACTTGCATTTCATTGATAATCTTTAAAATTTGTAGTGGGCCCATTCTCCATAGAAAAATTGATTGTCTCCTTTCTCTTAGACTTTTTATTTGCAATATTCTGTTAAATAAGTTTAATTGTTCTGCTTTTAGGTTAAGATCCGAAAATTGCTGTTCCGTGAGATAATTCATTTTTTTTTTCAAATCCTTTAAAATGTTTTTCATGCTTGTTATTTTTTTTAATCTACTGTGTTTACTGTAACATTTTTTTTTTAACAGCTAATTTACGAGCTCGCGTCCTAAGCTTTGCTTTTCTGGGGGTGTCGAACACTGAATCCATGTCGGATATATCAACATGGTCCAGACTGGTAGGTGAGAGAAATTGTGGAACATCGTTTGTCCTGAAATAGAATAAATTCTCTTAATCTCTTCTGAATTCGACGATTCTGATACGCACAAGGTGCTCGGTCTGTGTTGGTCACCAGAGTCCGACGTGTTTAGCCTTAAGGTAAACCCGCCCGTAGAGAAGTGCACAAAGCGCACAATACTGTCATGCGTTGCTAGATTATGGGATGTCATGGGTTTCGTAGCTCCGGTGGTATTATACGCTAAGCTTTTGATTAAACAACTTTGGTTATGTGAATGCGATTGGGATGACTCGCCGCCTGACAGCATTGTTCGATTGTGGCAGCGTTTTAGAGAGGAACTTCCTTTACTAAGAGAAATTAAAATACGACGTCACATAAACGTCGATAAAAATAGCGTCATTACGGTCGTTGGGTTTGTGGACGCCAGCGAGAAAGTTAATGGGACGTTGTATATTTCCACGTCCAGAATAATGGTAGAAATTCGATTAGCCTCATTAGCTCTAAGTCAAGAGTCTCCCCCCGTAAGGTTGTCTCTCTGGCGCGCTTAGAGCTTTGCACAATATTAGTCCTCACCAAGCTTATTACCTCAGTTATCAGCGCATGTAGGGACAGAGTTCACATAGAAGGGATATTTGCCTTTTCCGACTCCGCCGCCGCTTTATGTTGGGTTCATTCATCACCCCACCGTTGGGATACGTTTGTCGCGAACCGAGTGGCCAAGATCCAAGACGAGTTAGGAACGTGGAACTTTTATCACGTGTCCGGTACGTAAAACCCTGCCGATTGTCTATCCCGTGGACTCACCCCGATGCAAATAATGGACCATCCGCTTTGGTTCCACGAACCTTCTTGGGTTCACTTGGAACCCTCGCAATGGCTAATAACCGATTTCGACCCTTCGTCAGTGTCACAACCGCCAAAAGAGAAGAGGCACTCTGGTGGCGAGCGTTTCGAGCGAGGTTTCTCCAATCATTGCTTTGGCGAACCGCTTGTCCTCTTGGTCGAAATTATTGCGTAGCGTAATTTACGTTTGTCGATTCGCGAAGCTTTTACCGCGACGTTCGTATATCTTAGCATCCGATTACAACTATGCCGAGTTGCTAGTATTACGTGAACTTCAACGTGTACATTTTTCCGAGGAAATTACTCCGAGAAGATTACAATCGAATAGAGCTTGTAGTCGCGCTTTTCAACGCCTTAAGCCATTTTTACAAGATGGGATCGTCAGGGTAGGTGGACGCTTGTCCAACTCGCAGTTGAGTTTCGACCAACGGCACCCTATAGTTTTACCGCGTAAAGACCATATCATGAATTTATTAGTCGATTACCATCATAAATTGAATTCGCACGCTGGCCCCGACTTGCTGATGTCGATCTTGCGTCAGAATTATTGGATTCTTTCTGCACGTAGTTTAATCCGCAATCGGGTGCACAGATGTATAGCTTGCTTTCGGGTACGTCCCAAGCCGTCATTTCCGGAAATGGCGGAACTTGGGTCTTGTCGAGTAATACAATCCGTAAAGACTTTTACGCACACCGGGTCTGATTTTGCTGGTCCGTTTAAGGTCACGCTCACTCGCGGGCGTGGTATAAGGTCCACAAAGGCTTACGTCTGCATTTTCGTATGTCTAACTATTCTGGCGGTGCATATAGAACTCGTTGGCGATCTAAGCACAGCAGGCTATATGGGTGCATTTAAAAGATTTCTTTCCCGCCGTGGCCCTGTAAGTAAATTGTATTCGGATAACGGTACGAACTACGTCGGTGCAAAACGTATTTTATCAGAACTACATGAGCTCTTAGCCAGCAAGTATTATAATTCGGAGTTCGCTCACATTCTAGCCGAGAACCGCATCGAGTGGTCTCTGAACGCCCCAGCCGCGAGTTATTTTGGGGGCAATTGGGAGACTAATATTAAGAGTCTAAAGAGTCACTTATACCGAGTAATAGGAGATCAAATTTTGTCCTTCGAAGAACTAAGTACTGTGCTCGCTCAAATTGAGTGCGTAATGAATAGTCGCCCACTTTGTCGTTCGTTGTCTAGTAACCCGCCCTCGGAGCCGCTGGCTCTATCTCCAGCACATTTTTTGAATTTAACGCCTTTAAAGTATTTGCCCGCCGTAGATATGGACGAGAACAAACTTAGCATTTCCGCACGCCATAAATGATTAGACCGGTTAGTGCAATCGTTTTGGAAACGATGGAGGATGGAATACTTGCATATAACACGTCGGAAATATCTGCGAACCTCGCTGGAATGCGCTTCCCCTCGCGCTTCCCCGCACCTCCGCCCGTTATCGTCTATCCAGTACCGTTGCCAACGCAAGCGCCGACGCACGTGTATTAATCTCGCTTTCGTAATCGCATTATTGTTTATTGTTTCTCTGTTTGGTGAAATATTACTATTATTACAATAGACTACATACAAAATGGGTAAGACTATACATAGTGCCGAGCGGAATTTAATGCTCAAAGTAATTAAATTCTTTGACAATGAAAAACAACAAGGCTGTTTCAGTATCCCGGTTGAACAAGCAACAAAAAGGGCATGTGCAGCAACTGGTTTATCTAAAACGACCATAATGAAAATAAAAAGTGAAGCAAAAAAGTTAGAGAGGCAAATGTTCAGGAAGAGATGACGTCCTTCAAAGAAGACCCACAACCTAGTACGTCAGCTTCAGTTACCACGGACACTATTATGCTCTCGACACCAGGGAAGAAGCGTAAAAAATACAAAAAGAAAATTGATCTAGATAGTTTTGATTTATGCGCCATACGCTCTTTAGTTGAAAGTTTTTATACCACCAGAAAAGAAATACCTACATTAAAAAAGATTTTGAGAATTGCCAAGCAGGAGCTGAACTTTCCCGGACAAAAGACGCCCTAATAAATATACTAATAAATTCTTTGGGGTACAGGTTTAAGAAATGTAAACGTAAACGCGATTTTTTGGTGCAAAGACCTGAAATAGTAGCCTGGAGAGCAAAATATTTAAGGCGATTGAAAGAAAATGACGAATGTGGTGCCGAAAAAAAACCAGTGACCTCCATCGACAAAACCTGGATACATTCACATTACACTGTCTCGAAATGTTGGCAAAATAGTAGTGATTCCAGTATTCGAACTAATCACTCTCCTGGTCAGCGCTGGATTGTGGTACACGCAGGCAATAAGAATGGTTTCGTACAAGGTGCCGAGCTCCTTTATAAATGTAAGTCAACAACCGGTGATTACCATGACGAAATGGATGCATCAAATTTTACAAAATGGATCGATGAGAAATTGATACCGAATCTTCCACCCGACGGTATCATTGTCATGGACAACGCACCGTACCACAGCAAGCAGGTGAATAAGCCGCCAAATTTCAGTGCACGTAAAAATGTAATGCAAATGTGGCTGCAAGAACACAATATCGAATTTGACGAGAAAATGACAAAAAGAGAACTGTATATGTTAATTAAAAGACATAAGCCCGAGAAGGTATATTTCATCGATGAAATATTTAGATCTCATGGACAAGAGGTATTACGTCTGCCACCCTACCATTGTGACCTTAACCCAATGGAGAAGATAACCATTTTTTGTTTTATATGCCCAAAAAATCTACAAAAAATTACGAGAATAACCGTGTTTTTAATTTTTTTCTATCTTCAAAACTGACCGAGATATAAAGGCGCAAATTTAACATTTTCGGTCTAAGCCACGGGCCGAGAGCGACAACGTTGATGACGTCACGACTTCGTGCTCTTGCTTCGCTTCGTGATCTTCGTGCGAGCGACCCGACGCGCACTTAGAAAATCAAAACATTTACTCGAATGTGCCCGTCGCGCGCGGATTTACTTGCTATATATTTTTAACAAGAAACATTATAGAACATGACACCATCTATTAAATATTGTGCTGTGTCTCAATGTAAAAATACGGCCGCAAAAACACCTGAAGAGTTGTTTTTTAATGTGCCTAGAAACCATACCCTCAGAAATAAATGGACAAATGCTATGAGAAGAGCACATCCTTTAGGACCAAACACGGTAGCATATTGTTGTGAGGATCATTTCGATGTAAGTATTCAAATAATAATAATCTTCACATGATAGCTCTTGGTTATTGGTAGTAAATGCTTTCTATTAGGCATGTTGGTACCTACTCGAGTCGCAGTGTTTAAGTAACTAACGATTCATTGAACCTTTCCACGCTTAATGATCATTATAATTTCAAGAAGAAACAATACCTAATACCTACATATTTAACTAAAACTACTTCAGTGTAAATAAACATCCAAACTTGGGTAAAGTACTTACCTATGTAATGTAGATAAGTCAATGACCTGTCGTGAGTTCATAAGTTTAGTTACCTACCTATGTTTGCAACAAATTTTAAAATGTTTATAATGCATATAAATGTTAAAATATGGAATATGTTAACAAACATTTTTATATTTTTCACGATATTTCGACCAAAAACTAAACACATCGCAGAGCTGTTCAGCCTGCATACTTTGCGGGCCGCAAATAATGGAAGAAGTTTGATTATGAAGTGGAGCACTTAAATTTTTTTTCGTGTTGTCCTATTCTTATGTATTACATAGTTGGTACATATTTTAAATATTGATGGAATACAAATTACGAGGTTCCTTATTTTTTTATAGATTTTAAATAAGTTTGTATTTTGTTCTTGGTCGAAAACGATATAGAAAACTACGTGAAGTACAAACTAGTTGGTGGTCCCCTCAAACTTAAAAAAGATGTTTTGCCTCACAAGTTTGCTTGTCAAAATCGGTATACAGAAAAACCACAAAGATGTTTACTATCAAAATTAAATGCCAAATCTAGGTCAGAAACAGTTGCACATGCGATTGCCACTACTTCACAAGAAATTGAGCATAGATATGTTGTCGATCCTGTTAAGTACTACTCTAGATGATAATATTGACATTGATCCCTTGCCTGAAGAATATATAACTACGCTTTTAATCACAATAATAATGCGACCCTTTTTCTATTAATATTGAAAACATCTGATTTTTAGATAAAATCATATTTTTATACACCGAAGGTATATTTGTAGTAAATTTCTTTATACAGGGTGGCCCAAAAGTCGTGGATCAAACGCAACTAGGGGTTAGATGGGGTCATCAGCTGCAAAAAGTTGTTCTGCGGGAGGTCCTTAAAGTCAACCCCTGCAGAGTTATAATTTATTTTGTGTTTTTATGAGAAAATTGACTTTTTTTAACTAATTCTTATTAGAATGCCAAAAAATAAACATCCTCTATCTTTTTTATAATTTTCACTAGATTGGTACTGATGAGTCCTTGCGTTAGACATGCTATTTATGGTTGTTTATTGGGTGTGTTGAAGATAATGTTAAGTTTTACGATTATTATTTTTCTCAAATCATAACTTTTTATTTACTTCGGACCCCACTGTGAAAAAAAAAATACTCTACCGAAAAGTATATATAATATAATAATAGGTCAAAGGAAAGAAACTGGTCACAAGTCGTCGTAAAACCGAGAAAAAGAACACGTGCGTACCCACAGGCAGGAAGCGAGTTACTAAAGAACACTAAACATTCTAAAGAAACATGCTCACGCGCATCCCCCAGCCCCCGCCCCTGCCGGCCCAGCCTTTTGTTTCCTAGAAAAGATATCGCTACCTGAACTGACGGGCCAACCGGCCTTTTACTGACAAAGGATTAAATAGTTAGTGTAAAAGAGAGGCAGAGAGTCTTTGTCATTAATTGTATTAATTCTAGTTTATTTTTAAATAAGCCTAACCGAGTTTTATGGTTGGGTTAACTTTGGCCTTGCCATGAATAATCGTCCTAAAAAGATATCAAAGCCACGCATAACCATGTGTAATACCTTTTCAGAATCCCTATTAAATGCGCCAAAACTTGTATTACAGGGTCACTTTTCGGTAGAGTATTTTTTTTCACAGTGGGGTCCGAAGTAAATAAAAAGTTATGATTTGAGAAAAATAATAATCGTAAAACTTAACATTATCTTCAACACACCCAATAAACAACCATAAATAGCATGTCTAACGCAAGGACTCATCAGTACCAATCTAGTGAAAATTATAAAAAAGATAGAGGATGTTTATTTTTTGGCATTCTAATAAGAATTAGTTAAAAAAAGTCAATTTTCTCATAAAAACACAAAATAAATTATAACTCTGCAGGGGTTGACTTTAAGGACCTCCCGTAGAACAACTTTTTGCAGCTGATGACCCCATCTAACCCCTAGTTGCGTTTGATCCACGACTTTTGGGCCAACCTGTATACAACAGGAATTTTTTTAACCATAAAAACCACAAAAAGGTCAGGGTACACTTACGAAGAATAAGAAAACAAAATAGTTAGAGGCAGATAGTAAGTAGGTAGGTAAGAAATGTTTACGTATTTTTGTTATACTTATTCTTATCATTAGCGAATGAAACCCAGAAATATTAATGTAATAATGGGTACCTAGGTTATAAAATATTATCTTATTCTTATGCGTATTTCAGCCGCGACAAAATCTTTGTTTCTTAGAAAATATTCCGCCACTATCATGTCACGGACTATTGGAAGGTTGTCAGATTGACCTTTTGAAACCCTTCTTTCATCATTAAATACTTAAAAACACCAGAGCGCACGAGGGCAAACAACTCACCCGTGAAATATTACTACAACATTGATTTATATATTAAACTCAATGACTACAAACTTATGATCGGCGCGCTGGAACGGTATGGCGGCGCGGCCGCATGGAATCGATGACGTCACGCTACTCGCGGGCACGGGCGAGATTTTAAAAATGTACGTAAACTTTCCACGCTTATAACTTCGGTAATAGTGCACCGATCGATGTGAAAAACTAGAATTATGTGTTTGGTCTAGACATTTTACCCACGTACTTAAAAGTTTAATATTGTAACCTTGTTATCTTCTTCATTGAGTATGTTTGGAATTTGATGAAGCAAAGGGTGGCAGACAAAAATGTAGACCAATCAGAAAAAGATATAGAAAGACTAACAAAGGAAGCGATACAGAGTATAACCCCAGAAGATTGGAAAAAAGAATGCAACCATGTCGATCGCTTAAGAGGCAAGATTGTATGAACTTGAGGAACAGGAATTATTAATTTCATTAGGTGGAGAAGATAGTGACAACGAAACTGATGACAACATTTTCGGCGACAATGAAGAATTTGACAACAACCACAGCGAAACAATGTCTGGTGTTGAGGCTTTTAAAAAAATTAATAGACCACTTTTGAAAATGACAGTACTTAATTGTTTTAAATTAGAATTTTAATGTTAAATACCTGCTAATTAAATGGTTTGAAAATTATTTGTTTTTAATTTATTATAATTACCCTAGAATAGAAACTACTAAAAAAAGCATTTCTAACAACAAACTTTTATAATTAATATGGTTTCTTGCATTTACTTTTTCCAGTATAAAAGCGTTACATTGAATAAAAAATAAATAATACATAAACACTCACGCCTGTCACCCAGAGGGGTAGGCAGAGACTACGGACTTCCATTCGGCACGATCCTGACATACCTCTTTCGCCTCCTTTACATCCATATATCTACGCATACATGCTCATATGCATATGCTTACGTTACATTGATATATACAAATAGTTTTATTTTTAATAGAAATGTATTTTTTATTTTAAGGCGTTGTATAGAAGTATAAAAATAAATTGGCGCACAAAAAATATATTTCATTTTTGCATCTCGATTTTTTTGCTATCTCTCCATATTGCATGACGTCATCAAGCCAGGTTCGCAGATATTTCCGACGGGCTATACTTTGCAGTCTCGGCAAAAATGGAACACATCAACTGAACCTTTAACTGTAGGAACTGTGGTTGTGCTCACCAAAGAGAATACGCCGCCTCTCTATTGGCTATTAGGGATTGTCGAAGAGGTTTTTACCGGTTCTGACGGAGTAAATTAGGGTAGCTCGCGTTAAGATCACGGTCGGGTCTTGCATGCGTCCTGTAGTCCGTTTGTGCCCCTTGCCTCTTCCATAGTTTAAGTTCGTCGAAATTTAGGCTTAATCTTAGCGTTAGTTAGTTATTTTGTTAGTTTGATCTTAGTTTTAGTTGTTTTAGTTATTTTTTGAAGGAAATCCTTCAAGCCGGGGGGGATTGTGGCGCGGAAAACCATTCGTAATTTTATTTTATTCGAAGGTAAGCTTGCCAAAGCGTTTGTCCTTTTCAAAAAAACCTACCGTCCTATCGACACACCGGGGTGGTGGGGTGAGAGGGGAAAGAAGATAGTTCTAGAATGTCACGTGATCTTCGCAACCGAAGTAATATAAACGCGTGCGCGGCCCACGCGCGCTCTCTTCCCTTCTCTCCGCTCTTCCCTAGAACCACACCGTCTAGGACAGTAGTGTCATAGAGGGCTCTTGCCCACGCGCACTGCTAGTTCAACCGCATTAGCGCGGAGCAGTCAAGCTCCGGGAGAAACCGCCTCACCTCGTGTGAGATATAGTCGCGCACCGCTCTCTTCGAGAAGAGCGAGTGCATTGTCAGGAAAACCGCATGCTATAGTCGCCATATTGTGGAGACGGAAGAAGCCACCCGCTTATACAGTCCATTTGGTGTAACATCTCGCGTAATAGGCTTAAGGCTCGACCGGGGAATTTGAATTCGGTAACCTTAGGCCCGTCGCTCAACCACAGTTAATGGTGGAATGAACGAGGTCAATCGTTTTCTTTTAGTTTTATACCCAGATCCTGTCATGTTAAATTGATCAATTTTCTCATCAGTCTTTCGTTTTAAATTCGTACTAACTTGCTCTAGACGATCTTTGATTGAGGCTTCCATAGGACGCGCTTGAACCATATCCGATAAAAGTCCTACTCCAGTCCAGTTACCAATCACTCGAGCACCACTTGAAAGTAAAGGTAAAACTGATCTAAATAACCCCCCTAAGAAGCTCCCAATACCATGACCGCGTTGGTATGGTGAACCCTTATAAATTACTCCAACTCCTGACCCAGCTTGATGTGTATAATAATTTTCATATGGACATTTATGATGATCACGAAGAGAATTCATTATTATAATTTTCGGAAATGTAGTTTTTTGTCCTGTGCTCGATCTTATAAATATTTCCAGCGTATTGAACTCTCTTCACATAACAGGTAAGTAGTGAGGTTGAAAGAAAACGTACATTTTATTTGCACCATGAATGTATTTTGTAGGATCTAATGAAATTACTCTTAGCAAAGGAGTCATAAAATCACCCACGATCTGAGGATCGATAATGTCGCAATATAGAAATAGTTGAGATGGTAACCCTATGTGTAAATTAGCAGGACACTCCAAAATTTCTCTCTAGGAGATTTTTATTTGGTTCATAACCTAGTAAACCTAATTTGGGTGATAATGTTACGGATCTTATATTTTTATCCAAAACAGAAATAGACCCAAATTATGTCATTTCATCATAGCGAAATTTCAAGTTCTCTCCGATACCATTTAACACTCTTAAAATATGCTCAACGTTATCATAGTTGGTAGCTGGAATCAGTGTTGCCATATATACAGATTTCTCTGTATATATCATAGAGATAATAATACCTACGGAGGCGCCGTATTCTACTATAGAAATAATAGTTACACAAATATCTATAACATCGACACACATTTGTCAAAAATACTTTTGTTTCTTTTTAACAAAGCAGTAGCTTCATTAGAAAAGGGAGACAACAACAGTTTGTCAATTGCTTATTTTGACAACACTTTCGTGTGACGTCATTAGCTCTTCCTTGCATGACTGCGTCGCCATGTTAAGTGCTGAGTTTTGTGGTAGATCTGCTGTCAAACTGTTGAATGCTAAAAGTTTTTTTGTTGTGTAGTGCAGTGCCTTCATCTTATCTTATAGTAGGTGTATCTTCTATTTATATTTTATTATGTTACTAGATAACCACCTAAATTTGATTTGATTGTAACTCTTAATTGAGAGGCATTTCTGAGTTTTTGCAAAACTACCGTACGGCAATTGATTTTTAAATTAAAATAATTTTGTGAAGCATAATTAAATCACGTCACGTGTTATCTTATACCTTTAAACGAGCAATTCTTGTATATATATACACAAGAATTGCTCGTTTAAAGGTATAAGATAAAGGTATATATATATATATATATATATATATATATATATATATATATATATATATATATATATATATATATATATATATATATATATATATATATATAATCGGGATCTCGGAAACGGCTCCAACGATTTTCATAAAATTTAATGTCCAGGGAGTTTCGGGGATAATAAATCGATCTAGCTAGGATTTATTTTTAGAAAATGTCTTTTTGTCCGTGTTTTTAGGCAATGAAAAACTGCTACAATATCGTTAGAATAAGAAGGTAAATTTTGACAGATTGTTAATGATTATAAATAGCTTAATTGGTATAATGGGCGGTCACAGAATCGTAAAACCCCGGTTCGAGCCCAGACCGACCGACCGACTTTTTTAATTTTTTTTTCAAGTTCCTTTCTTTTTTGAGAAAATCTATTTTTCGAGCTCTTTTTTTAGTATTTTTTTAAAACACGAAAATTTAAATTAATATAATTGCACTCATGATTTTTTATTCAAATAACCAGTTCCGTTTTTTCTGTTATGTCGCTAAGATCAAAAAATATTATTTATATTTCATCATTATGTAATTTGTATCTAAATATTATTTCCAAAACACACGAATTAAAAAAAATCGAGCGAAAAATATCGAGCAAAGCTCGGTCAACCAGGTACTAAATAATAATAATAATATAGTATATAATATTTGTGATGAATTATGTGCAGATAAATTAATAATAAATATGTATTGATTTTTAAAACAGTTTATTTCATTTTTACTCAACTAATCATTATTATTTTACATTAATAGTATGAGATCTGGGGTCACCATCCCAGTAATACTATAAACACAAAAGAAGGATTTAATTTCTATCTACACAAAAGCCATAAATCAGTCGGTCACATTTATTCGCCAGATAAGTTATTTGACGATTGAAAATTCAGCTCTGTATCTATGTAAATACCTACAAAATAAAGTAAATTAAGCAACAAATCCAATTATATAAAATGAGAAAAAAATCATATTAGTTAAAATATCGATATCAGCTGCGCATATTGCAGTTACAACCCTATAAGAGGCGGCCATTTTATGTGCTAGATTTTTGTAGGTAGTCACGCTAATTTTGTAGGTATGCCCAGTCCATATATTTCTAAGTCAGTGGCATTTATACAGATTTTCGGTGTGTAATACAGATTAACACTGGATACAGATTTTTATACAGAGTTTTAACTCTTACTTACTTACTTATCTTCACGCACAATCCCTAACGGGGTAGCCAGAGAGAACAGATCGCCAAGTGTCACGATCCTTACATACCTCTTTCGCTTCTTTCAGGTTCATTAACTTCTTCATACATGCACGTCTAGGTATCCGAGTACTCTTGACCCTCCCGTCTTCGAGCAATTAGCTCACATGGTCTTCGAAAGTTAGTCTCGCTCTACCTCGACACCTTTTAATATTTACTTTCGCTCTATATATTTTCTTCACCATTCGGTCTTCACTCATTCGTTCAACGTGCCCAAACCATTGGAGTACACCCCTATCAATTTTTGTGATAAGGTCATCTTTCAATCCTGCCATATTGCGAATCTCTTCGTTTCGCTTTCGGTCGGCTATGCTAACGCCACACATTTTACGAAGAGATCGCATCTCCACTGCATTCAACTTGCTTTTATGCTTCTTCTGGCATACCCAGGTTTCGCTGCCATATAACAAAGTCGGTACCAACACTGCGTTATGTATTGCAAGGCGTGCACTCTTCACCACGCCTTGCCTTTTTACTAATGCATTCAGGGCACCATTGACTTTGTTTCCGGCAGCGACACGCCTATCGCGACATCTAAATTACATCTTCCATCCCGGCTGAAAGCACTCCTTCCAAATCTTGCGAACAAATAGGAAAGTTGGATTGGTTTCTTAATATGTACACAAAGTCTTAAAAAATGTATGCTGATATCATAGTTAGCCAAGATCACCTGGAGTGCTTATTCAGCTCGATATGATCAAAGGGCGGCTATAACAACAATCCAACAGCTTTTCAATTTCAAAGTGCCTACAAAAGACTAGTGATACACGGGGATATAAAAGGTATTGAGTCAGGAAAATGTATACCTCTAGAGCAGGGATGGCGAACCTTTATGCGTATACGTTCCAATTTTCTGGAATAATATTTAATGACGTCGCAGCCGTGCCATCAAATATTCTTGACTTTGTGATCAGTGGAAAAATAATGTAAAAAAACAATATCAACTCAAAGCTCTATATTTACCAAAAATACAATTACAAGAGCAATTAAAAATTAGTGCGACTTCTGTTGTTGCAGATTGGACGATAATTGACTTATATTGGGGTTGTACGATGTTACTTTTAGCAGAATGCATGCTGAACTTGATTCATCAGTCAGTCTATTTCTAACAGAGTCTTTGATGTTATTCATCTCTGAAAACAATGACTCGCAGGCATATGTTGATGAAAATACAGTTAGAATAGCGTGAGCCAGCTTCTTTAAACAATTAAATGTTTCTGGCAACGCATTCCAGGTTTCTAAAATTTTATTATTGGCATCTTTACTTATATTACTGGTCAATCTTTCTGTTTCAATTAACTCTAATTCTTTTCTCATGTCTATGAATTTTTGTATCCAAATTGAACTAGATTGGAAATCAATCAGCTGCATTTCAAAATCTTCAATTTCCAACCAATCGAACTGGGAGAAGTTCAGTGTATGAAAGGTCGTTACATCTGGGTACATAATAAACTTGACCGTTTCTGATAATTCTTTGAACTGAGAAAATCTTGTTGAAAATTCCTTAATTGAAGAATCAATCACAGAGATAAATTCCTCAGTAATATTTTCTGCATTTATTGTCTCATGTATATCAGATTCATTGATATATTTTTTCAAGTTTGGAAAATACTTGTAGTTTTTTTGCGATAATATCGTTTCTGAAAACTTGCAGTTTAGCCTCAAAGGCGCGAATGAGATCGATCATGACGATTATTGTTTTGTTTGTGCCTTGAAGCTTCACATTTAACGTATTTAAGTGTTGGCATATGTCTGTAAAAAACATCAATTTTGAAAGCCACATGACGTCCAAAAGCTGTGGGTATTGTTCAATTTTTCCCTCATTTTGCAGAAACAGTCTGATTTCTTCCAAGCATTCAACAAATCTTTCAAGTACAGACCCACGACTCAGCCACCGAACATTATTATACATGAGTAAGCCATTATACACGGAGTTGACTTCATCCAACAAAGCGTCGAACTTTCGCTTGTTTAAAGCCTGAGCAGAGATGAGGTTGACTATTTTCGTAACTACTGCCATAACATTATCAAGAGATGTTAAACCGCTCTTAGCGCAAAAGGCTTGTTGGTGAATGATGCAGTGGAATTCAAGAATCGAATGTCCTACTTCAGTTTGAAATAAACTTATGAAACCAATTTTTTTACCCACCATACTCGGAGCACCATCAGTTGTTACAGAAACAACTTTTTTTATATCAATTTCTTTTTCAACTATCGAATTTTTAACTGCCGTACAAATATCTGCGCCCTTTGTAGTTGTTGGTAACGATTTTATCGCAATTAATTCCTCCTTAATGACGTTTCCTACGCAGTATCGAGCAAAAACAGCTAAACGTGCAGATTTTGTGACGTCAGTGCTTTCGTCGAGGCATAGCGATATAAATAAAGCAGAGTGAATGTCAAGCTTTTGTTGCTCTGTAACATTTTCAGCCAATTTTAAGATTCTTTCCTTTATTGTGTTTCTGGACAAAGGAGTATCTTTGATGCGCTGAATTATCTTATTTTTATTCTCGAAATCAGCAAAAAGAGAAGGCGCGCATGCTAACCAGGCTTCCTTTAAAAACTCGCCTTCTTGAAAGGGTTTACCGTGGTTAGCCGTGTAACTTGCCGCACTTGTATGACAATTTTTGCCAACAAATTTATTTATTGATGTTGACTGTTTGTTTCTGTCTTTCAAAGCACTCGCAATTAATTCCTTTTGCTCTGCTTCGCTTTTTTGACAAATTGATTTGTGATTTGTTTCAAAATGCCGTTTAACGGAAGATGTTCTACATACCATGGTGCCAGAACATAAAACACACACTGCTTTGTCACCTTTATTAATCACGCCGAATTTATCAGTCCACCAAGTCTGAAATTCTCTAGTATCCTTGCTATTTTGCACTTTTAGTTTCTTTGCTGAACTAGCCATATTAAATTACAGCAAATAATAACTTAAATAAACTTTAAAGTTCACTTTCACAATGAAATTTAACTATTTTTTGCGTAAACAAACAATTTGCGCGGGCACTGCGCCTCGTTTGTTATTATTTACTCAAGTCAAGCCCCCGCGCTGCGTTCCCGCGCCCCGCGCCACCGCCGCATTCCCCGCGCTAGCATAGCAACTATGCCCCGCCTCCACCCCGCGCACCGGACCCGAACGCTCGCGCGCGTTTGCTTTTCAAAGATTCATAGGTATTATGCTACATCATAATCATAATTTATACTTTTTTCTTTAAACTCGTAATCAGTGACGTGCCGAAATTATTTCGTCGCGTGCCAGCAATGGCACGCGTGCCATTGGTTCGCCATCCCTGCTCTAGAGGATATAAAAATTTTAAATCACACAGAAGTGCGATATGAAAATATAATAAATATGTACTGCACTCGAGATCTCGAAGACTCGATTAAGGATTTCCCTCCTAATAATAATTTCTTGGTCGATGATGACCACGATTATATTTTAACCCCTCAAAATTGACCACCTTAGGAAATTAAGAAAAATTATAAAATGTGATTGTCTGCTAGCTCTTATTAGCGACAAATATTTATGTCTTATATTTAAAAAAAGATAAAGGTGGCTTTATTTATCCTTCACGCGATGTTATTAAAGTATGTACGTTGGCAGAAAGAATATTTAAGATACATTCACATAAAGAAGTATCATTCTTTGCAGAAAAAAAATCTATTACCGAAACTTATTTTAACAACTTTCAAACGATGCCAGGATGTATTTACGACGAATCATTTTGAAAGTCAACCTTTTTTGGAAACCACAAAGTTTTACTTATTAAGGCAATTTCCATGCACTATTTTGAACTACGTATACATCACGCCACAAAGCATTTGAACCCGAGCAAAATATTTAGAACAGAAACAGAAACAGAAACTTTTTTATTCAATGTAGATTACAACAAATACTTATTGAAAGTCACTTTTTTCATTTACCACTGGTTCGCAAAAAAAACCTCTGTCCTGGGAAGAACCAGCAAGAAACCCAGCGGGACTATTTTTTTTCCAATAATAGCTTACAATCATGTTTACAATTAGCAACACAAGACAAATTAGAAATAGCTTGATAGCGATCACCCTTCCCAGGGGTTATTATCATCCATAAATTCCTTAATATTATAATAACCCTTTTTATACAAACTTAGTTTAATAACATTTTTGAACTTTGTGTATGATAAATTTTGTATATTTTCTGGGATTTTGTTATAAAAGCGTATACATCGCTTTAAGAACGAATTACTGACTCGGTGGAGTCGAGTAACTGGTACCACTAGCTTGTGTCTGTTCCTAGTATTTACAGAATGAATATCACCTATTTTCGCAAAACTACTTTTATTTTTGTGTATGTACATTACATTTTCATAAATGTATTGAGAGGCCAGAGTTAAAATATTAATTTCCTTAAATGTTTGTCTCAGTGACTCTTTTGGTTTTAAATTATACATATATTGCTCTAATGGCCCTCTTCTGTAAAATAAATATAATTTCAGTGTCAGTCGCGTGTCCCAATAGCAAAATACCATACGACATAATGCTATGGAAATAACTAAAGTAAACTATTCTTGAACCATCATGCGAAGCTTGTTTTGTTTAAAGGACAATAATACTCGACTCCACCGAGTCAGTAATTCATTCTTGGGGCGATTTATACGCTTTTACAACAAATTCACAAATTTCCCAGAAAATATACAAAATTTGACATCCACAAAGTTCAAAAACTTTATTAAACTAAGTTTGTATAAAAATGTTAATTATAATATTAAGGAATTTATGAATGATAATAACCCCTGAGAAGGATGATCGCTACCAAGCTATTTCTAATTTGTTTCATGTTGTAAATTGTAATATAAATGATTGTAAGGTATTAATTTCAAAAAATCCCGCTGGGTTTCCTGCTGGTTTTTCTCAGGATAGACATGAAAAAAAGTGACTTTCAATAAGTATTATTTGTAATACATATTGAATAAAAAAGTTTCTCACCAATGTTGAAACAGTTAAATTAGTTTATTTTAGTTACTTTCATAGCGTAATGTTTTATGGAATCTTACTATGGGGTAATGCGACTGAGATTGAAGTCATATTTGTTTTGCAAAAGAGAGCCTATTGGCAATTTATAACTTAAATTGTAAGGAGTCCCTTAGAGAAAAATTTAAAAAAATAAAACATGTTAACTTTGGCATCGTGCGCATCATGGCGTATTTATGAAAATGTAATGTAGATCCAAGATCTTCTGAACAAGCTGGAACGCCTCCTCAATAATTGTATAAGATTTATCTTTGGGCTTCGTAAGTATGATCATATTTCGCAATACAGATCTAAGCTAAATTGGCTTACAATCCGGCAGAGGCGCAACTCCAGAATATTACTTGTACTTTTTTTCATATTAAATGATCCATCTTCGCCTTCTTATCTTAAGAGTAAAGGGGAATGCCCACTCTTCATAGACACTTCGGCCATGAGTGCCCACATATAAAAGCATATAGATATGATAATATGCAATTAAAACAATGAAATGGTAAAGGAATTGCTTTAAAAAAAGTCGGGGTTTTGAAAATATAGAAGTTTTTATTTTCACAAATGCAGTTTTTTTAACAACTATTTTTATCGATTTTATCGCGTTTTATTTCTTTGAACTGAGGTGACTGATGTCCCAATGTCAGTGTTAACCCGGAGTACCTTCAGATTTTTAGTTTTTATTTATGGTCCGATCTACAGAATAAACTTACTGTGTCTTGAAGTCTTGCAGTGGTATGCTTGGGTTTAATTTTAATTTCATTAATTACAGGGTCCTAAGCAGGTGGTAGTACCAAGCCTCCTTCTCTATTGAAAAAAGAATTTTTTTATTTCAATAGTCTCATGTATCGTCCTTTTAGAGGATTTGTGGTCTATCAAACCTTTTTTTGATGTCTATCTGGTTGGGGCCGTCCAAGATATGATCACAAACTGCAAACTTCCCTGAACTTTGATGCTTCACGTCAGCTCGCTTCAAGATGTAGCCAATCTTGTCTGTGATACCCCTGACAAATGCTAGTACTGCACATGCTTGGCTGTGGCCGGCTTCACTCGGTCACTGTGACGTAAGCGCGGGCCCGAAGCTTGTTGACGTGCAGAACCTGCTTGACGTGCTGAAGCTAGAAGGCCAGATGTTTGCTGCCACAGATCCCTTGTGCTCTCTGTAACAAAGATTTGCCCACGGTAACTAACTGTGAAGGATGATGGTGAGATTCATTGTTTTCTATACACAGTGTGACCTATGGTGTTGTTAGAATTTTGGATGACTAACACATCTAGGAAAGCTAAGGAATTATTTGCCTCTAATTTACACATCAATACATCATTCAGGAACTAAGCAGGAAGCAAAATATTAGTCTGATGCCGTGCCCAACCCAAATACCATATTACTGTCATAACATGGGCACAGCATCCAACAGTTCGACGGCCGACAGTACTTTTTAATTGCACTTCTACCAGAACCAATAATAATAATAATAATAACGCCATTTATTCAACAGTACGTAATACAATTTCTTTATATCTAAGTCATATAAAATCTAGATTGTCTTATGCTGATTGCCAATCGGCAAAGGCGTCCTCCAACCTTTTCCACTCGTTTCTATCCTTGGCAACCCGGCTCCAAGTCACACCCGCGAAATTGACCAGGTCATCCTCTACCAGAACCATTGCCACTAATTAAAATATATATAAAATACACTTTACGACTAATAGTGATGACTTGCAATTCTAGCCCCAAGTAAAGATCAGCTAGGGCTTAACTTTATTCCTTCCATAATGCTGCTCCTCTGGTTATTACAGAGTTCTATCCGGTAGCAACCATTAAATCTTATATGCTCACCATAATAGTAGCGAGCTTGCTTTAATTGGTATGTGACACAAGCAATTAATATTAAGTCGCTGTAAGTTAAAACAGGAAATTCCCTAACATTTTAAAGTCTACATTTATATTTCTAAAGTCCGCCTGCCCTAGCTCTATTTAGATTGTTTTCCCTAGCATACTCAGAAAAATCATTATTTGTCTACATATTTTGATGAACTATTTCAAGTATTTGAGCCGCATCATCCCTGTCCCTTATTTTTGTTTGGAATTTATTAATTATAGCAGCAGCCACAACAGTCTATCATCAAATGTGTAGAAGCCCTGTTAAAGTAATTTTGATGAAATATATTAAATTCAGTTTTAAAAATGCCATTCACCACCTCTACTACCCATATTGATATAACTGCAGCATGAATCTACCATGTATAACACACATACATAGTAATTGTCACTATGTATGTTTGTTATCGCAAAATGTAGTTAATCACAAAAGAGACATACTTGCAATGCTGATGGAACTGTTACAACCAGGTAAAAAACATTGTGCTTTTAAATAATTAGTTAGCAGTACACTGTGTGATGTATGATCTAAGCTTTGTTGTTCTGGGTGCAATACATTACTCACTTCAGATTGCACCGAGGACGGACTAGATGATTCAGATGGTTCCCGTTCTGCAGTTGAACGTGATGCTGTTCTATCAGTTCATTGCCAGCAATTATGATATACACGGCATGACAACGGCAACTGAAATAATGTAAAATACAAAAAATGAAGTCAAAGTGAAAAAATAAAATAAAATAGATTTGTTTATTTCAAACTCAAATATAAATAAAATATTTATCAAGTTAAATGTTACTGCACAAGGACGGATTTAATGCCCTATATTATTTAATAATTAAGGCCTGACAGACTACCAGCAGTCCAAAAACAATGAAAAATCAACTGTCTCCTTTCTTGGTAGTTAATAAAAATGGTCAATCTCATAAATAAGCTAGTATGTTTGTCAGATATAGCTAGTGCAGATGTGAAAATATAAAACAAGTTCTTGAGTTGATATACAATCAGTGTAAAAACATGTATAATTATCAGATATGAGGATCACATTTAATAAATTGAAAAATGTTAAACACTTACCTCACGTAGCGCAAATAGTTCCTCACGTGGAGAATCGAACCCAAACAATGTGTGTGATCTTATTCTCATAAGTGTCAGTGCCATAGCTGATGTATACATGTTCAAGACGAACTATTGGTGCATTTTGCGAGTGGCACACTACACGTTCACTGTACTCGAAACTTGTACCTAATAAAGAAGCTACAATTATTATATTGATATTATTCAAGTAAACTCAGTCATAAACCATTTCTTAGAGGAAGACATGCCACATCGTGATATGTACCAACTATTTACCTGTTGTGTTCGAACCAATTGTTGAGAGATCAACAATTGCATTTTCCAACAAAACAATAATACGATAACACGCAATTTAATTCTTGCGACATAATAGTTCCAGGGGACCTACCTGTCAGATTCGATGTTGCCACTTAACTGTCATAAAATCTATGAAACGATACCAATTTTTATTCGATTAATAATATCATAAAAAGAATAATCTTTGACGCGTTTTAAGTTCTGCACGCTTTTTAAAATATAATTTCCTTTACTTATTGAAATTCTATTTCAAATGTATTTTTAAGAACAGTTAGCTTGTGCTGTATTGTTTTGTTATGCTTTAGAGAATTCGTGGTAAATCAGCTAGAAATTAACTTCTTGAATTATCATAACATGATTCCATTTTAAATGTTATGTTAAGGACAAATAATAATAACAGTTAACTTGTGCAGTAGCGTTTTGTTATACTCTAAAGAATTCTTGGTAAATCAGCTAGTAATTCACTTGTTTAATTGTCATTACTATAAATGTGAAGGTTGTCAATGAATTCAACCGAACCTATAACAACGGTTGTTTTAGTCTTTAACGGTTGACTACCGCTTTTGATGACTTGAAATGGACTCTCGCTTTTGATGACGCAAAAACAACTTTGTTATTTATACAAACACTATGAAAAACAAAATAATTTGTTGCTGGCGATAATGATAGTGATATTTTGACTCGATTTAAAATATATGTTTGTTACTACTGAACTCTTCATGGGCCTGCGAGTCCGACTCGCAATGAACCACTTTTTTCAACTTTTAGTATTATTCTAATAAATAGTTTTTTCGTTTAAGCGGAGCTCTTTTACTTTAGATTTATTACCTCTTTATCTATAATAATCAATCTGAGTAAGTAAAGTGTGTAAATACGATTCTTAAATTGTAAAAATAATAATTGGATTTGAACATCTTAGGTAGCTATTTAGTTTTATTTATTTAGAAAATATTAATCTCACAATTATTTATTGTAATAATATAAATTTATCACACAGCTAACGCCCTCATTAACAATGTAATGGTGAAAGAATTTTCAAAATCGGTCTAGTAATTTTTTAGATTAGCCAAAAAACGTATTCATTGAAAGTAGCGCCCTCTATAATAAAATTAACCCTATATTAGATATCTAAAATTATACATAACAATCTAGTTGTGAAAGAATTCTCAAAGTTGGTCAAGTACTTTACAAGTTTAGCAAAAAAAATATTCTGTGATAGTAGCGCTCTCAATAATAAAATGCATCCTACGTTTTTAAGCACCATAGCAAAAAACGATTCAACAAAGCCTAACCCGCACACACAGTAAAAACATAACCATCCTTTTTCGTCTGTAGTCGGATAAACAACTGGTTAATAACGGTTGCGTATCGACTGCTTTGGATAAATATCCATTGTCAACGGTTATTTTAAACCTATATCATATCATCGTAATAATTATCGAAAAATAATTATATAAGCATTGTAATAATGACACCGAAATAGTAATCGATCGAAAAGGGGAATCGATTGTTTTTAATGATTTTTGTGATTGGCAACATTTTTCATTTTATTCACAAACTAATGAATTACGTATTTAACTTATTTTATTTTTATCTTTTCGGTTCTTTTAATTTGTGCAAAAATATTCCCATTGTTTTGGGATAAATTAATACCGCGATTAATAACCATAAATAAAGATATATTTTTTTAACAAATGCACATTGTTGGGCGTTCCATGGCCGAAAATGAGCAATGCTCCTTCATTATCTTTCCTCATCTCATGATAGGGTCCTACGCTCTTCTTCTAACAACAAAATCTGTACTCCAGTTCACTTCACCGAGTTCTATGGTAACTCATCACAGTTCAGGCTACACGCCTTTGGAACTCCTTGCCCGATGACATCAGAAAAGCTCCCAATGAGTACGCTTTTAAAAAGTTGGTCCGTGATCATTTATTAAAGACAACGCATTCTACATGACTCATCTATTTAATATGTATTGCCATGTTACTTTGCATCTTTTCCCCTTCCTCTTCCATTGCGGACTTTTCGTGTTTACTAAGGGCTAACAATAAAGACTAAAAAAAATACATTGCAAAATGTTAATAAGTTACTTAGGTGAAGTACCTATATTATATATATAAATATATATATATATATATATATATATATATATATATATATATATATATATATATATATATATATATATATATATATATATAAGAGAAGAGAAGAGACTGGTGTTTCTGGAAAGTCTATACTCGCACACTCGTCCCTTTGCGCGCATTTACCTGAATATACCGGACGCTTCTTTGCTAATTTAAATAAATAGGCGCTGCAAGATGCGATCGGGGCAGAGTTGAACTCGGCGACACAAGCGAAGCTTCGGAGCGGAATTAAGTGAATTAGTGTGTTTAATTATTAGTGTTTTTAACTTTAATTTGTGTAAAGCAAATTAAAGTGTTAATTTAGGTAATTCTATCGGCAATTTTTATTGTCACGAACCTCAAGCTCGTAACAATTGGTGTCAGAAGTGGGATAAAATAATGCCGATTTACCTAAGGAGGAAACGGAGGGAGTCCGTACCCGAAGTCAACGCCAGCAGGAGACGGACCAACGAAGATTTGGTGGTGCAACGCCGCAGACGTCGGAGGGCCAGCGGCCGGCGACGGATGCCGGTCCGTCAGTAGATCCTGCATCTGCAGCACCTGATTTAGGCGCCCTGATGGTGATGCTGCAGGAGCAGAACCGCCGACAGGAGGAACAGGCTCGCCAGCAGGCGGAACAGGCACGCCGATTGGAAGAGCAGCTGCGGGGCGGACAGGAGGAACAGGCCCGCCGACAGGAAGACCAGGCCCGTCGGTTGGAAGAGCAGATGCTCCTCATGAAGGACCTTCACGCTACCTTCGGGAAGGAGATAAAGGAGGTGAAGGATAGGGTTGCTCTGCATGACAACCGCCTGTCGGAAGCTGAAACCCAAATCGCGAAAGCTGAAAACCGAATCGAGAAAGCTGAAACCCGAATCGACCAAGTAAACTATCGGGTTGACAACGTAATGGCTGACATGAAGAAATCACTGGACGAACTCAAACTTGGAGATGGAGCTACAGCTCCCGTAGTAGCTACAACACCTTCGCTACGCGGGTTCAAGGTGCCACCGTTCGACGGTACCTCTTCCTGGTCAGCCTACAAAATCCAGTTCGAGGCTGTTATGAAGGCGAACGGCTGGAATAAAAGTCAGGCCATGACTGCTCTCACACTAGGCCTGCGCGACCAGGCCTTAACAGTTCTGGAAGCTCTCGGTGAGGAAGTGACTTATGAGCAACTCCTTGAGGCATTGGAGGCGAGATATGGCGACGCTCACCTGGAACACGTCTTTCGTGCGCAGCTTAAAATTCGCGTGCAGCGCATCAACGAAAACCTGCAGCAGTGGGCTCTAGAGGTGGAGAAGCTGGTGCGAAAAGCATACCGGTCTGTACCTGCGCTCATTGAAGGGAACCTGGTGCAGACATTCATCGACGGCATCCGTGACCTGGAAGTCAGAGCTGCTGTGAGGCTCGGGCACCACGAGACGCTTAAGGACGCCTTGGCCCATGCACTGGAGGTAGAAGCCGTGCGGCAGGATCATCTTTCCCATCGCGTCAGGGAGGTTGCAGCAGCTACAGTTCGCGACCGCAACATAGGATACAGCCCTAGGTGCTATGGCTGTGGGGAAAAGGGCCATCTTCGATCCAGCTGCCCTAAGCGAACCGTGGAAAGGAGAGTTGATCGATCTCGAGAGGGTAGTGCAGCTAACGGCACTGCCTGGCGGCGACAGGATCATCGTTCACCTCACGCTAGGGAGGTTACAGCAGTTACGGTTCGCGACCACAATAAAAGATACAGCCCTAGGTGCTATGGCTGTGGGGAAAGCGGCCATCTTCGATCCAGCTGCCCTAAGCACACCCTAGGAAGGGAAGGTGAACGGTCTCAGAAAGGAAGTGCGGCTAACAGCACCGCCCAGCAGCAGGAGGAATACGACTTTACTATCAGACACTGCAGCGGGAAATCTCACGGCAACGCAGATGCATTGTCAAGAAGACCTTGTCCTGAAGATTGCAACCGTTGTAGTAGGCAAGAGAGTAAGGAAGTGGTATCCGTGAGGATGCTCAGGACAGACGACCTCAGCAACGGGTGGAAGGACAGCCTACGACATGCACAGCAGGAAGATCCGGACATCAAGCCGATTCTGGGATGAATGAAGGCCCGTGCTACCAAGCCTAAGTGGAGGGACATCTCAGCGATGAGTTCAACCACGAAAAGCTATTGGGCCCAATGGGACAGCTTGCTGCTTCAGGATGGAGTCCTGTACCGTAAATGGGACAATGGTCGAGGAGACAGCTGTCGTTTGCAAATGGTTGTCCCTAAAGCTAAAGTGCCGAATGTTCTACAGCTGTGCAATAATGGTCGTTCAAGAGTCCATCTGAGAGGTAAACGAACTCTGCTGAAGGTCCGAGAACAGTTTTACTGGGTCCATTATCGTGACGATGTCGAGGCTTGGTGTCGTACATGTACAAGTTGTGCGGCTGTGAGGGGACCTCAGACACGGAGTAGAGGAGCATCGAAATTGTACAATGTTGGTGCACCACGGGATAGGACATCCCTTGACATTGCGGAGCCGTTATAGAAAGGCGCAAGAGGGACTCCTAAGATCGTCCATGTGGATCGCTTGGCGCGTTATTATGGGGCCGATAATGCTCGGGACGAGCATGTTTTAGGAGGGGGCAGTGTTGTGTGAATAAGTCAACTAGCGCCATCTAGTGTCAGGAACGAGAGCGAGGGGAGCTCTGCAGAGAATGACAAAACAAATCTCTCAACCGACAGCGTCATCCGAAGAGACTGGTGTTTCTGGAAAGTCTATACTCGCACACTCGTCCCTTTGCGCGCATTTACCTGAATATTCCGGACGCTTCTTTGCTAATTTAAATAAATAGGCGCTGCAAGATGCGATCGGGGCAGAGTTGAACTCGGCGACACAAGCGAAGCTTTGGAGCGGAATTAAGTGAATTAGTGTGTTTAATTATCAGTGTTTTTAACTTTAATTTGTGTAAAGTAAATTAAAGTGTTAATTTAGGTAATTCTATCGGCAATTTTTATTGTCACGAACCTCAAGCTCGTAACAATATACATATAATACTGGCCTTAATGTCAGGATTGTTAGTGGTATAGTAATTAATCTTTTTGGATTTAAAGTATTTTTGTACATCTTTTTAAAAATAAAACAAATTCTGTACCTTTATCAGATTGTATGTGAGTAGGTATTAAATTACTTTCAGTAAATATACTTTCAAAACATTCTTTAGTTGTTTCTGAGTTTTTCTTTTTCATTGGTCTTGCAAAAGCATATTTACTAAATACTTCAATAACACAAAGTATATACTTGAAACCATCATTATATTGAGAATAAGTTCGCATATCACTTAAATCAGCTTGCCACAGTTCATTAATATTTGATAGAATGTACCTATTACGCGGGAATTTTTTTCGAATGGGTTTATGTAATGTGTATGTTTCTTGTGAATTTAACCATTCCTTTACTTGCTTTTTATTCATTTTACCCTTCATGGCTTTGATAATTTATCAATACTACCAAAACCAGTGGGATTAGATGGCTCATAATAAATCCTGTTAATTTCTTCTAGTACGGGGTCCATTTTTCCCACTCAAGCATTTTACGTATTTTAGTTGTAGACTTTTTATCTCTACTGCTACGTGTAGAAAACTCATGAACTTCAATCTCAGAGGGTTTGTTCAGATCTTTTGCTTGAAGTTGGTTAATAAACTCACATCTCTTTGGATTTCCAATATAAGTAAGTGGTACTTTAATATTTAATGCTTCAGCAAATCTATCCCACCCTACTGGATCACTTGTTTTTAAGGGTCTTAGTGAATCATTTATTAAATCAACAATATTACTTCCAGGAATTTTTTCATAATCTATTATGACTGTACCTTCATTATCCCAATGTATTTTATTTTTACTTGTTTCAACTAAGTTTAATAATAACTGTTCTTTTTTATTATAAGTTTTTGGTACTAAACCGAGTATTTGAGCTGGTGTGTAAAGTGGATTTTCATCATTTTCTTTACTTTTAATGGATCGATTCTCCTCCAACAAAGATTCAGCATCAACTGAAGTTTTTAGATCTCCATCATCATTTTTAAAACCAATTTTAGACTCATTTGAATCTTCATTAGATGTATCAGAATAAGTTGGTAATCTGAGTGGTTGACGATCCTCTTCGGTAAAATGAAGGTTTCTTTGCCGTGTTTGTAAATATAACATCCATTTCTTTCGGTCTTCCGTCTTACTATTCATAATATTTTGCATTTCAATATCTAATCAAGATAAATTACTATTAACCTTATTTTCTTGTTTTAATTTTTCAATCAATCCAGGTTCGATAAGTATCATTTTCTTTGCATTTTCCATGTTAACTGGCTAGTCCACTCAATATTGCACCTAATATTATTGGTAAGAAAGCCCCTCCTTTTTGTATAATTATATTTTTCTTAGTTTATCTTTACACTTACGCACTAGTTTACGGAGTTTATTTTTGTGTTTATTCAATTTTTGTTTATCTTGATCTTTAAGAGGTCACACACTCACAAATACAGTTAATTTCTTCTTCATCACACGTTTTAAGTAATGCTCTTTGATATTTTGGTTTAATCGTATGTAAAGCGTTTAGCAAATGTTTATGCGTTGTGAGTCGACGATGCATCATTTAGCAATTATTTGAATTGTGTTGATTCTTGGTGTGTTTAAACTCTTTTGTGGGGACGTAGACTGTACAGGAACCATTAAATGGGAAGACGTTTGTCTTGACTGACAAAAATTATTGGTATTCTGTTTTAAATCTACCATTAAATATCCATGCGCCTCTAGAGTTGCATCCCTGTAGGCATCTTCAACGAATTTTAAGTTATCTAGTCACACTTGTCGTTCTAAATATCTTATTTGAGTTTTATCTCGAGGGTTTTTAAAATATATTATATAACTTGAGTTTAAAGATATGTCTCTCTGCCCTTTACCCTGATGAAATAAATTTTGTGTTGAATAAAATACACTGAGATTCCTGTGATGACTACCTTTCGTAAATATATGTACAATTCTTCCCATTAGATCATCAATAATAACAAGATGTGGGTTTTCACCATCAAACATATTAAGAGTTGGAATTCCTTGATGATAGTTAACATTTGGTAAATTATATAAAGGTTGCATTTCATCAAAGCATCACGTGATCTGATTAAAATCACAATTACATATTTCTGTTGTAGGGCGAATGTTAGGAGAGGAGTTAAACAAATGAATGACGATATAAAACTCTCTTTATTGTATTAATAAATTTGATTATATAGGCTTATTATTACACTTGTGTGTATACTTTTATATACTCTTACTACTACTACTACACCTTCCATCCAAAAGAAAAAAATGTGACAATACAAGGGTACATTTTTTTTAGGCATCGATACATTAAAAGATTTTATTTTTGTAAATATTAGGAACAGTTACATTATAAAATAATATATTAGGTATTTATCTTAAGAATTTTTTTAATGATTATTTAATTTAGAATATTTATAATTACGTAATATTAAGTAATCTACAGAAAGAAATAATAATAATAACAATAAATGTACTTAGACAAAGCATATAAAATATGTTTTATTTATTATTGGATATACAATTTCGTACGGTTTTTATGTACTAATTCATTTTTACCATAAAAACATAAACACTCACGCCTGTCACCCAGAGGGGTAGGCAGAGACTACGGACTTCCATTTGGCACGATCCTGATATACCTCTTTCGCCTCCTTTACATCCATATATCTACGCATACATGCTCATTTTTACCATTCTTAATTATTTCTACGTTTGGTGCTACATCTTTAACAACTTTATAAGGACCAGAGTATAGATCACTTAGTTTATCACCTGACTCATTTTTTAAGAGTACTAAATCATTTACATTGTATTTTATAGGCTTCGTATATTTATCAAATATAATTTTTCTCTTTTCTTTAGACTTTATCAAATTATTTTTTGCCTCTCTTTGTGACAATTGTAACCTGTATTTGAGCTCACATGGATAATGATCGTAATTATAAAGTGGCTCTAAATCTACTGTCAAATTACTATAGTTCGGCCGTTCAGAGAATGCGTTCCTGACACGTCGAGATTGAACTGACGACGTAACTTTGTAATGGCGTTGCTGTTACGATAAAAATATTTTGCTGGTTGTTTACCGTTTTAACAATTGATGAGCATTAAAACAACATTATTATAACAATATTTTGTGCCAAACTGAGTGTCAAGTAACTTGGTAAACAATATTTTTCTAAATCTATACTGCGCTATTACAAGGTTATATCAGCGCTTTATATTTGTAGTGCTGTGCTACCAATAACAGGCAATAACATTATCGTAATCTGTTCTTATACAGTAATACTTTATAAAATAATACGTTTTGTTTTTCTTTTTAAGAATTTGAAAATAATGGACTATAAGATAACTTTTATTAAATATAAAAATAAAACTACGACCAAACCGAACGCGCGAAAGAAAGTAGCATTTTTATATTTAGGTTGAAAACATTAACCCCAAATGGCGTTATGGGCCGCCATTTTGTGACGCTAAAACAGTCGTCTGTTGTCGTTTCGTGCGCATAGACCACGTTCTTCAAGTGTTTTCGATCTGTTTTTATTTGATTACCCGGCTTTCGTTTAATGGACTGTTTCTGCTTTTCAAACTGACATCGGCGCCAAATCGGACTTCGATTGTGTTTTGTATTGCGTTCTTTTACTTTTGGTGCATAATAATGCCTGAACGTGGACAAACATTGAAAAGTGGAGTCCGTGAGTTAATCATCAAGCTGCAAGATTACTTTGAGCGGGAGCGGCAAAATGGCGGACCCCTGTTACCTGTCGAACAAGTACAAGAACGCGTCTCTCAGGCGCTTGGAGTTAGCAAACGAACGATACTGGCACTGACACGGAAGATAATATTTTACGTACTCCGAAGAAGAAACGTAGAACTAAACCCGTGACAGATATTGACACCTTTGACGCCTTTGCAATCAGAAATCATATATATGTGATATCATATATACTATTCCAGAAATGAATATCTCAACAGGAAGAAGCTTTTGGCATCGTTAAGAGAGGCTGGACTGTTTAGCGGGGGTAAAACTGCTTTAACCAAAATCTTAAAAGATATTGGTTTTTCGTATAAAAAAACAGACAAAAGAAAAATTTTATTAGAATGATACGACATAATTTTAAAACGGATAAGTTTTTTGAGAGAAACAAAAAATATTCATAACTGAGATAATGTCGTGTTCATTGACGAGACATGGCTAAACGCCAATTACACGGTTTCCCGTTCTTGGACGGATGATACACAAGCGTCGACGTCAAAGTACCAATGGGTAAGGGGGCCCGTCTGATTCTGATATGCCATGAGGGTTCTGCAAAATACGGCTTTGTGGAGGACGCGTGGCATTTCAATCAAAAAACACAAATGACTACCACGAGGAAATGAATGCCACTACATTTAAAGAGTGGTTCCAGAATGTGCTTTTGCCCAGCCTACCGAGCCTTCTGTAATATTCATGAATAATGCCTCCTATCACTCGGTTTAAATACAGAAACCACCTACCCAAGCTAATAAAAAAGAAGAAATGGTGGCTTGGTTACAAGCAAAAGGCATTGACGCAAATATGCAGATGCTAAAACCAGAGCTAATTAAATTAGTTAAAGAAAATAAAGCGGCAAATGTGCGATACGAAATCGATGAACTGGCTCTGGAGTACGGTCATCGCGTTCTAAGAATTCCACCGTATCATTGCCAATATTTTATTTTATTTATTTATTATATGGACAACAAAACAGATAACAATCAAAATACATTAAAAATTACACATATACATATAAAAGTTTCGTGCCAGATTGTTTTCCTAAGTATGTTGACACATCATTTTCATATTTTACTACAGAGGAGATCTAATCTACGCTTAACAATATTAATATTAATGCCGTACATTACTACATAATACAAAAAAAAAACAAATTTTACATACAACAAGTTTAAAATCTATGTGATATGGGACATAACACAAAAAACAAATTTTACGTACATCAAATTTAAAATCTATGTGATATGGGAATGAGCGTGTATGACTGTAAGCTCTTTTACTGCTCTTTTGAATATTCTTGATCTTGGGTCAAAAATATCCAAGCGGGATTCTTTCGTGGATATCTCGTTGTAAAGTCGACACATTCTTATTATCGGGTTGTAAAAAGACGTATTATTCTTGTAAGTCTGCAGGTGAAATGTCTTGTTAGGAATTCGTGGATTGCGCTTTGTAATTAAGTTTAATTTACTTAAGAGGTAGCCGGAATCAATCTCATTATGGAGAATTTTATGTAAATATATAAGGTCATATTCCTTACGGCGAATAAGTAAAGAGGTCATTTTAAATTTGTCGAGTCTCTCACTATAACCGACAAGACTGCGACCAAGACCACATTTGTAGCTAAGTATTCTAAGGGTTCTTTTTTGGACGCTTTCTATACTAGCCGAATGCACTGTGTAGCAGGGAGACCAAATGACACAAGCGTATTCAAGAATACTACGGACAAGGCTATTATAAACGGTCAGGAAGCTTTGAGGCTGTTTGAAGTCCTTAGTGCACCTCGATATGAAACCCAGCAACCGGAATGCTTTGTTCTTAATGTGGGCATAGTGCTCACGAAATGTTAATTTAGAGTCAAACAGCACACCCAGATCTTTTGCTACCGTTTTACTGTCTAATGAATCTTTGTTAATTTTATAGTCATATGACTGTTTATATCTCTTATTTGTGAACGTTATAGTAAAACACTTTTTAACATTGAGATGCATATCGTTAAGCCGGCACCATTCGGATATTGAATCAATATCATCTTGTAGCTTAACACAATCAGATAAATCCTGTATTACACGGTACATTTTCAAGTCATCAGCATATAGAAGGCAGGGACTGGACAGTTTACAAATCAGATCGTTTATGAATACAATAAAAAATAACGGACCGAGATGTGAACCCTGTGGAACACCGGATTTAACTTTGATAGGAGATGACGTGAAACCTTTGAGAGCGACAAGTTGGCTTCTATTATCGAGGTACGAATGAACCCAGCGCAGTAGATTTCCACGAATACCCAACATAGCTAATTTTTTACAGAGTAAAGAATGGTTTACTTTGTCGAAAGCTTTTGTAAAATCGGTGTACACGGCGTCAACCTGCCCACCCACGGCGAAAACCTCGCACAAGTAGTTTTTGTATTCTAACAAATTAGTCACTGTTGATCTGCCTCTCACGAAACCGTGCTGCTTGCTAGATATAAGCGGCTTAATTTGAAAGTAAAGATGATCATATAACGCAGATTCAAAAACCTTAGCAATACAGCTCAAAATGCTAATAGGTCTATAATTTTCGCAGTTAGACTTATTTCCGGACTTGTGAATGGGTACGATGTGAGCCAATTTCCAAATGGAAGGGAAAGCACCAGACTTTAATGACTTATTAAACAATAATGTTAGTGGTTCACACAGTTGCCTTGCACAATTTGAGAAAAGTATAGCGGGAATACCATCATACCCTGGACCTTTGCGAGTATCTAATTTTTTTAATTTTTCCAATATTGTATCCTGACTTAGTTCTATATTACACATACTGTAATTACAATAACTATCACAGTCTACAATATCATTAGTAACAAAATCCTGGTTAATGACAGGTTGAGAAACTTCGAAAGCTGAACTGAAGTACCGAGAAAAAAGTTCACATATTCCTTGTGTGTCCGAAGAAGATTCCGTACCAAGAGTCATGGTCTGTGGCATGCCTGAGCTACCTATTTTATTGCTAACGAAATTCCAAAATATCTTTATGTTATCCGATAGACTTTTTTCCATGGAGGTAATAAATGATGCGTACACCGATTCCGTAAGTTTTTTACATCTCGTGCGTAGCAATGCATAAGTGTCGTAATCTCTAGGATTATGATATTTTTTAAAACGACGGTGATATTTATTTTTTTCTTTGAGACACTTTATTAATGCTGAAGTATACCATGGTGGATATTTGTTATTGGTTTTACTTACAAGCGATGTGTGTTTTGCAATTAACTTTTTCAACAGAGAGTAAAACTTATCGACAGCCTCGTTTATATCCGGTTCAATTAATAAGTTAGACCAATCAACAGTTGCTAGATCCTCTTTTAAATCAGGATAATTACATTTGCGGTAGTTATATCTTATTGGTTGTGCACGTTTAATTTTTTTAAATTTAAAATTTTCCATTAATACAATTTTCAGTGGAGGGTGATGTGAATCTATTCGAGTAAAAGGCTCAGTAGATGTTACGAGCACTTTTTCAGTTGTTGACAAGACGAGATCAAGAAGACGGCTATTCACATTATAGACTGAATTAAGTTGAACTAGGTTACAAAGATTCATAATATCAACAAGACAATTAGATTTAAAGTCGGATGAAATACCAGGTGTCATAACGTTACTATAAGTGCTAGGGGACCAACTCAGATGTGGGGTGTTAAAATCGCCAACAAGTAAAAATGTGTCTTTATCCTCAACACGAGATACGTTTTTATGAACATTGTCGTAAAAGGCTTGCAAGTGGTCGCGAGAAATATCGGGAGGGAGAAAACATAAACATAAGTGGAGTTCAACAGTGGTAGAGCCATGCGGCAGCTTTGCTGTTGCACGTATGGGCCGGCTCAAACCGGGGTGGTACCACGACCTCACAGAATACCGGCGTGAAGTGGAAGCTCTGCTTCCGCGTTTCGTCTGGTGAGTGCAGGTGGCCGGAGGCCCAAATCCCCCCCCCCCCCATCAACATGGTAGCAGAATTAAATAAAGATAGACTACCCCAGGAGGGTACCAGCACCCCTGGAGAATCCCTCGCTGAGCATCCACGACCATGTTTCTCCACTTCTGAGCGTGGGTGCTCAGGCTGCCCCGCGTATTCTGGGGGGGGGCGAAATTCCGCTCAAGACTACAACTGCTCGGGGCAAACGGAGCAACAAGACCAAGGCGACCCCTGCCACGCTGTCCGTGAATTTCTGCAATATCAGGGGACTTCACTCTAACCTAAACGCCGTCCACTACCATCTCGAGACGGCGAGGCCGGCTCTGCTCTTTCTGACCGAGACGCAGGTGTCCTCTCCGGCTGATGTCTCGTATCTCTCCTACCCGGGGTACAAACTGGAACACTCCTTTGTGCCTCGGGCTGGAGTTTGCGTTTACGTCAGAGAGGACATCTGTTCTCGACGCCTCGGCAGACTTGAAGGTTCGGACCTGTCCATCCTTTGGCTACGCGTAGACAGCGACGACCATCCGCGCGTCTACGGGTGCCTCTATAGGTCCCATAGCGGTAATGCCGAAACAGACCGACTTTTCGACCACGTCCAAATGGCTGCGGATTCGTTGCTACAGCAGATCCCCTCCGCAGAGATCGTGATCCTCGGCGACTTTAACGCCCATCACGCCGAATGGCTTGGTTCACGTTTAACCGATCATGCGGGGAGATCTGTTCATGATTTTGCCTTGGCATATGGTCTGACACAACTGGTTACTTCGCCTACGCGGATTCCAGATGTGGAGGATCATGCACCTTCCCTGTTGGACCTTCTGCTGACCTCTCACCCGGACGGATATCAGATTTCCGTCGACGCCCCTTTAGGCTCCTCGGACCATTGTCTGGTCCGGAGTGTTGTGCCACTCACGCCGAAATCGCGGTTGCATTCTGCAGGCTGCCGCCGTGTTTGGCACTATAGGTCAGCCGATTGGGATGGGATGCGGTCTTTCTTTGCATCCTACCCTTGGGGGCGGGTTTGCTTCTCGCCGGATGATCCCAACGTTGTTGCGGATTCTGTTACTGATGTGGTACTTCAGGGTATGGAACTTTTTATTCCTTCCTCTGTGGTGCCCATTGGAGGCAAATCTCAGCCATGGTTTGGTCGCTCCTGTAAAATAGCATCATGCTATAAGCAGGAGTGCTATCAAGCCTGGGTTGATGCATCAGCGTCCCGGGATGTAAACACCAGCGCTCTAAAAAAGAAGTATAATTCCGCCTCTAGGTCCTTCAAAAGAGTCATTGCCAAGGCAAAGTCAGAGCACATAGGCAGAATTGGCGAGAAACTAGTTCGCCTTCCTTCTGGAACCCGTGCATTCTGGTCTCTCGCCAAGGCTGTCCAGGGGAATTTCTGTCAGCCATCTCTTCCATCTCTGCACAGGGAGGACGACTCACTGGCCCATACTGCAAAGGAGAAAGCCGATCTTCTAGGCTCCTTCTTTGCGTCTAACTCGACTCTCGATGACGGGGGGAGTACGCCGCCGACCATCCCGCGGTGTGAGTGCTCCATGCCGGAAGTGCAGTTCACACAGCGCTCGGTTCGCAAAGCACTCCTCTCCCTGGACATCCACAAGTCGAGTGGGCCTGACGGAATCCCCCCAATTGTGCTGAGGACGTGTGCTCCAGAGTTGGCACCGGTTTTAACGCGTCTTTTCCGGTACTCCTACTCCCTAGGCGTAGTCCCAAAATCATGGAAGACGGCTTTCGTCCACCCGATCCCTAAAAAAGGCGACCGCTCAGACCCGTCCAACTACCGGCCAATCGCCATCACCTCCTTGTTCTCCAAAACAATGGAGTCCATTGTAAACTGCCAGCTCATGAGGTACCTTGAGGATCACCAGCTGATTAGTGACCGCCAATACGGTTTTCGCCGTGGTCGGTCAGCTGGTGATCTTCTGGTCTACCTCACTCACAGATGGGCGGAGGCAGTAGAGTTCAAGGGGGAGGCATTGGCCGTTAGTTTGGACATTGCGAAGGCCTTCGATCGGGTTTGGCACAAAGCGCTTCTTTCGAAGCTCCCTTCCTATGGGCTTCCCGAGAAATTGTGCGATTGGATCACCAGCTTTCTTGCAGATCGGAGCATCAAGGTCGTTGTAGACGGTGCAAGCTCCGATTGCAAGCCTATTAATGCTGGTGTTCCACAGGGCTGCGTGCTATCGCCAACGCTGTTTCTTCTGCATATCAATGATATGTTGCATACCCGTAACATTCATTGCTATGCAGATGACAGCACTGGTGATGCTCTTTACACCGGCCGAGCCAATATTTCTCGGGAAAACGTCTCCGAGTGCCGGGACAAACTTGTGTCTGAAGTCGAGTCTTTGCTGTACAGAGTCTCGGATTGGGGACGACTAAATCTAGTCCAGTTTAACCCCCAGAAGACACAAGTATGCGCGTTAACCGCTAAAAAGAACCCCTATGTCGTATCCCCTCAGTTTCAAGGCACTCCCCTTGTTGCCTCAGCCAGTATCGGAATCCTCGGCGTCGACATATCGAGTGACGTGCAGTTTCGTGGTCACTTGGAAGGGAAGGCCAAATTGGCCTCTAAAAAGCTTGGCGTGCTCAGCAGAGCGGGACAGTATTTCATACCGGCACACCGCCTGCAACTTTACAAGGCGCAGGTTCGGCCGCACATGGAATACTGTTCCCATCTCTGGGCTGGGGCTCCCCAGTACCAGCTCCTTCCACTTGACCGCATCCAGCGCAGAGCGGCTCGAATCGTCGACGACCGAGTGCTTTCCGATCGGCTCGATTCACTGGCGTTGCGAAGAGATGTTGCATCTCTTTGCGTATTTTATCGCATCTATCACGGGGAGTGCTCTGAGGAATTGTTCGGATTAATCCCAGCCGCCAAATTTCGTGAACGCACGACACGGCAAACGTCCCGATACCATCCACACCATCTGGATGCTTGGCGGTCCACCACTGTACGTTTCACAAGGAGTTTTCTTCCACGTACAACCTCTCTGTGGAATAGTTTATCACCGGCGATTTTTCCGGACCGATACGACCTGGGGACCTTCAAGAAAAGAGCTTACTCCTTTCTAAAGGGCCGGCAACGCACCCGCAAGTCTCCTGGTGTTGCGGTTGATCATGGGCGGCGGTAGTCACTTAACATCAGGTGAGCCGCATGCTCGTTTGCCCCCTCTTCTATAAAAAAAAAAAAAAAAAAAAAAAAAAAAGCTTTCGACAGGAAACATTGGTCGGAAGGATAGTCACCCAAAGATCTTCAACTTCACATTCCCAACTCCTTTGTCTAATTACATGATACTTGTCCTTAACAGCAATTAATACGCCACCGCCATCATGCTTAGAAATACAACTTGTATAACGGTCCCTTTTGAATACAGTAAATTGGGAATCAAACATTTCAGAATCAAACACACTATCATTTAAATTGGTTTCAGTAAAACATATAACATCAAAATTACAACTTAAAGTATTAAAATAAATATCTGTAACTTTGGTCCTGATTCTGTTTACGTTTTGGTAATAAATTTCCATTAATAAAGAATTTATCAAGTATTATATAAAAATTAAAAGTTATATTCAAATAAAAAGAAAGAAACAAAAAAAATCTATTGTTTTAGAGTGTCAAGAGTGTTTGTGTTTTTAACATGTATGGCGGTTGAATTATCATCTTTTCTCATATAAACACGGCCATACTTAACCCAGACATATTTATATGACAAGTGCTTGGCGGCTAATCTTGCTGTGGCATGAAGCTGTTTTATTTCTGGTGAAAGGTGCTCTGAAACATAAACGATGAACTCCTCTCCATGTATGCCCAAATGAGCAGAGTTCAATTGGGTAGATTTATTGTTCTTGTTGTAACGTTTGTAAGCAGATATCACGTTATCTCGGTCGCGCTCCGATGGTAAAGTTACGAGTATTCCACGCGGTCTTTTTGAATTTTTATCAATTTTTGCAACTCGCCTTACAGCTTTAATGTCAGTCTCACTAAATGACATTTTTATTTCTGTTAACAGTTTACACACAATGGAAACCAAGTTTTCGTTTTTCTTTTCTGGTACACACTGTATTTCAAAATTACAACCCCTAGAAATTTTTTCTAATGTGGAGATACGATTGTTTAATTTGTGTATTTGCGATTCTAGTGTGGTTTTTTCCGTTTCCATTTTAGCGATATTTTTTGTTGCAATATCTAATTTTGTTTGCATATCACATTGAAGTGCAGCTAAGTGGTCAGTCGTCTCAGTGAACTGTGCCTTAAGCTTACATATAGCGCAGTTGATACCCTCCCTAATTGCAAACCTCATATCCGACAATTTTAAGTCCAAGAGTGCGCTAAACTGATCATATGTAATAGTCGCCGATGGTAGTACACTGCTAGAGTTAGAGTGATAGGAAACACTTTTCTCGGTAAAATCAACCGTCTGCGGTACTATGTTATCGGAAGACGTATCCGAGTTGTCGGTAGGCGGTGATAGGATCTGCTTACGGACAGGCGTATTATCATCTTTACGGCGCGTTACTTGCTTACATGATTGGCACTTCCATTGCCGTTTTAGTTCATGTAAATTGTCTTTATAGAAAGATGTTGACAAATTATAGCACTTGTAATGATAACATTCCTTACATGCAATACATTTAAGCTGTTCATCACTACGAGTGATTTTATTGCATGCTAGACAATGCATTCTAATAGAATTCACGTAGGTAGGTGAAACCGTTTGAATATAGTAATATAAAACTTGCTTACATGCGACAACGCAGCGAAAACAGTGCTCACGCAGCGTACTTCGTCCAACTGAACGAGATTATATGAAGGGCTATATGGATTATTTGTCTTCAAATAGGTGTATTTTACGCTAGTAAGCAGAAAGCAAGCGCTGTAGATTTTGGCATCGGTCAGTAAGTTACTACTGGAGTTAGCCCTTAAGCTACGGTGTTATACCTTAGCGGTCGAGCTGTGAGTTGGTGTAGGTCAAGGATATATTCGATAACGTACTTAGATTTTAACTGAATATTTTCGAAAATCCTCTTGGTATATCAATTGTTTTGTTAATGCACTATCACAGAACAATAAAACACTACACAGGTAGTAAAGTCAATAAGTTATTTACTACTGTACGGCACTTTTGACTATGTTCTTGATAAAAACACGAAGAGCAGATCTTACTGTGACAGCGTAGAATTAAAATGCGAATATAACGCGATTGAGCTAGTCTGGGCTCAAATAAAAGGTTACGCCGCCCGCCACAATACTTCCTCGCCGTTCAGCACGAAAAAGATGATGACCCTATTAAAAGAAGCCTGCGGGGAAGTCACAAGAGATGACTGGGCAAAGGTTGTTGAGAAGACTAAAAACCTGATTGTGGAACATTTTGACCGAGATATCAGGATTGATTCTGTTACTGATAATAATATAATTACACATGTAGGCGAAGATGATGATGAAGACACCACCTCCTCAAGCGAATTGGAGTCTGATTATATTCTGTACGCACATTCAATTCAATGTACTTTATTGTCTACCAAAAACAATGACGTCATCTAAATAAATTAAGCATTTTTCATTATTGAGTCCTGACATTGCTAAATTCATCATTAGCGAGAAAGAACTGGGACTTGTTTTTAATCCCATGGGCATTCTCGTCATCTGGTATTGACCAGAATTGAAAGCAGTAAATTTTCGACAAATTTTATCTAAATTAACATTGTAATACCCTTGATATAAATCTAAATGTGTAAAATATACACTTCCAGACAAAGATTCTAAGATTTCTGTAACATCAGGGAGGGGGTATTTATCGTCCTCTATACAGTTATTTAATTTACGGTAATCCACTACCAATCGCCATTTTTTATTACCCGATTCATCTAATTTTTAGGCACCAATAATATTGGGCTAAACCAGTCACTTTTACTAGGTTCTATAATCCCTTCTTTAAGCATGTTGCTAATTTGGCGATTAATTTCCTTTTTCTGACTAATTGATAACCTATAGGGTTTTGAAAACACTGGACTAACGTTTGGTTTCAAAAAAATATTGTGAGTGTAAATATCTGTTGTTGTCTATTTATCGCCCTCTAAATAAAAAAATATCTACATATTTTGCACAAATATTTTGAATACTTTAAATTTCTAAGTCATTTAAACCATTTAATTTTAATGAGGAAAATAATCGTTTTACTCGGACTGAATTATTCTCATTTTTCTCAAAACTACAAATATTATAATCGTTAAGATCATGAATTGCAGGATTTATTCCTGCCAATGTTACTGATTTTTCGGTTACATTTAATATTTTATTGGTATTTTCCCCCTAATTGGTGTCGATATCGAGCTAGCCAAATAAACGCTATCTTGTGAACAAATAATGCAATCGGTTTGAAAATCGGTTTGAATATAATGTATGGATTCACTTCTTGGGGGAATTTCCAATACGTTAATATTATAATTATTAGTGAAAGGCAAGAAACAAGTGTGGCCTGACCCTAACTTCAAAGATAAAATATTTTTCTCGAAATCTAAACACGCTCCAAATCTATTCCAAAAGTCTACCTAGAATTGCAAGCGACGAAATTGGCAACGAATTAAAAACAAGGAACTTGTGATTAATAACAGATCCATGAATCATTAATGGAACATAAACATATCCGATTGTTTGCACCTCGGCACCTAGACCGTTTATAATTACATTCTCTTTGTGTAATGAAACACTTAATTCGATAGCATATTTATATGTTACGGCGAATAAAGATGCGCCCGTGTCGACTAAGAAAGAATAAGTTTTATTGCATGATTAAACTTATCTTCACGCACAATCCCTAACGGGGTAGCCAGAGAGAAAAGATCGCCAAGTGTCACGATCCTTACATACCTCTTTCGCTTCTTTCAGGTTCATTAACTTCTTCATACATGCACGTCTAGGTATCCGAGTACTCTTGACCCTCCCCTCTTCGAGCAATTTGCTCACATGGTCTTCGAAAGTTAGTCTCGGTCTACCTCGACACCTTTTAATATTTACTTTCGCTCTATATATTTTCTTCACCATTCGGTCTTCACTCATTCGTTCAACGTGCCCAAACCATTGGAGTACGCCCCTATCAATTTTTGTGATAAGGTCATCTTTCAATCCTGCCATATTGCGAATCTCTTCGTTTCGCTTTCGGTCGGCTATGGTAACGCCACACATTTTACGAAGAGATCGCATCTCCACTGCATTCAACTTGCTTTTATCCTTCTTCTGGCATACCCAGGTTTCGCTGCCGTATAACAAAGTCGGTACCAACACTGCGTTACGTATTGCAAGGCGTGCACTCTTCACCACGCCTTGCCTTTTTACTAATGCATTCAGGGCACCATTGACTTTGTTTCCGGCAGCTACACGCCTATCCACATCTAAATCACATCTTCCATCCCGGCTGAAAGCACTCCCCAAGTATACAATTTCATTTACCTGTTCTAGACATTCCTGATTTACCCATATTTCACATTTCGTTCTCTCTTCGTCCTTTTCAAATACCAGAACCTTAGTTTTATTAGCATTCAAACGGAGACCTTTAATTTCACATTCCTCTTTCATACACGTGACTAATGCCTGCAGTTCTGCTTCTGATGGTGCAATAAGCACTGCATCATCAGCATACAGCAGACAATTAACTTTTATGTCACCCAATTTCACACCCAAACAACTATTTTTCAGCTTCTGTAAACAGCTGTCGAGATACAGTATGAATAGCCTGGAAGACATGACACAACCCTGTTTTACGCCCGCTTGGACGCTAAACATGGGTGACAGGTCATGCCCTACCCGCACACAGGCTTTACAGTCATAGTCACATACACCATATCCCGGCAACAGTTCCCACATTTTCTTCCTTATAACCTTATCAAATGCTTTCTCCAGATCCACAAAAGCACAGAAAATGCTCTGGTTAATACTCAGAAGCTTCTCCGTGATCATGCGGAGAGAAAACATTTGATCCGTGCATCCTCTTCCAGGTCTAAATCCGCATTGTGCCTCTCATAAGAATCTTTCCGATTTCTCTTGCATCCTACGTGTCAAAACCTTCGAGTAAACTTTACTTGCTAAACTGGTCAAGCTGATCGCCGGATAGCACCCGCAGTCAAAATGTGAACCTTTACCTTTATATAAAGGCACAATGACCGCGGATCGCCAATCATCCGGGACATCTCCCGTCCGCCAGCACAAATTGCACAGCAGATGAAAGCTGTCCCAGACGCGAGGCCCACCGTACTTGATCATTTCAGCAGTAACTCTGTCTAGTCCCGCAGCCTTACCACATTTCAAACTTCGAATCGCACGTTCAATCTCTTTCATGCTGATGACCTCAGTGTCATCGAGGTCCGTGTCTGGCGTGCCAGTCACGGCGTCACCCCCGGATCCTTCACTAAGATCATGACACGCATACATTTCTCTATAAAATTCACTCCATCGCTGCATGATGTCCGATTTTTCTGAGAGGACGTCATTGGTTCTCGAAAGCACTTTGTTCATTCTTAAGGCTGTCACACCACTCCGGGACCTTCAAACCTCTTTCCAGAAGAGTTTGGAGTTTTCCCTAAAGTTGTGCGGCAACCTCTCGTCCGCTTCTATTCTACACCTTTCACGTACTTCCTCAATCAATGTTTTCGCATGAACTTTCTGCAGCTTATATCTTTCTTTCATCTTCTCTCTCATCTGCTCATCGTTACTAGAGGCCAAGTAGTCTAACCATGCTTTTTTCTTCTTTTTTACAGCTTCTCTCACTTCATCATTCCACCATGCATCTCTTCTTTTACTACTACCTCTTTTTGTCGTTCCACATACTTCTTCCGCTGCACTTACCATTCCATCCCTAAGGTTCTGCCATCCATCATGCCATGTTCTCTCCACACATTCTTTCCTGTCATCGATGGTGTCAAGCTTTTCGGCTACCCTCGTATGATATTTGTCCCTAGTATCCGCTTCCTAAAGCTTCCAGCTTCGGATGCGACATGCGACATGCATGATGAAACTGGTAAATGAATAAAACAATTGCTATTACTACTAGCCAAAATTAAATGATTTTTTAATTCTCGAAAAAACTTATCTAGTCGGGGTTCATTTGAAGTTGATTCCTGGTTTTCATTAATTATATTGACTATATTTCTTTTTATCTAATAAGATAATTACGAAACGTACCTCGATTACATCGTCCTCGCTGTCCTTGACCACGTGAGTTCGAGTGGTTCCATGAACTCGATCGCTGCGAGTTTCCATGGTAGTGTCCTCGCTGTGAAAACATTTGCCGATTACGCCCGTTGCCGCGTGGGTATCTAGAATTATGATGAAAATTCCTAGGATAATGAAATGTCTTACTGCGGCCGATGATGATGAAGTCTCTTCATCTTGAGCTGCTTGAATGGCATCTTTCAGAGAGCTGTAATTTCTAGCAGAAATTATTGTACTGATTTGACGATTTCGTAAGCCATCGGAAAATAACTTGATCGCTTGTTTTTCATTAAAAGTTTTCATGTAATATTCGGTATTACCGTTGGCTTGCGATATCGTAACGTCCACAAATAACTCTGTTATTTGTTTTCCATTCATTCATCATCATCATTCATTCCATTCATTCATCATTTTGGCGTAATTTTTGCAATTTATTTTGAATTGCTGCTGCTCATTTTCTTGGCAACAACTCTTTCTGCATGTCACTAACCAAGTCTTCAACATTAGAGTAATCGTCTTGAAGACGTAATTTAGCAGATTGAGATAATCTACTTTTTAATATGAATTTAATTAAATACTTTTTGCATTCCTGTTTTGTTAACAAAGAATTATAATACTGAATACTGTCTACTAATTGTTTCACACTTGTTTCGTCATCTGACATAACAGGTAATAAAGTCAAAGCCGTTTTCAAATCGAAAGTATCCATATTGCTCGGATTTTCAGATTGTACACACTCGGGCTTACACAATTTTATAATATCCTGATATAATGATTCAAAATTCTTACAATAGGTTTGATAAGATGGAATATCAGTAGATTTAATCTTACCTTCCTTTACTTTACTATTAAAATTTATTAACAACTTAGAATAGTCACTAAATATATCATAAATTTGGACTTCTGCATCCGCATCCGCATCCGCAGTAATCAATGCGGATTTTCATGTGGATGCGAATGTAATACAAGTTGTGACAAGAAAGAAATGGGCGGGGCCAGCAATGGCGCGTGCCGTTTGCACGTGACAATGACTAATGGGAGCGAAAAAATTGGTGGACAAGATCCGACGCGTTTCTTGTGGTGCATCAATTGTTTATTGTAAATAAATCATAACGTGTTTGTTTACGCAGTGATTTACTTGTCGCATAAATAGATTTTAAATGTTATTGTAATACAGTGATCATTGTGGGTACTTAAATAATTGTTTATTGGGAAATCGTCAGGTAAATGCCATTATGTTACACCGGTAATACGTTTTATTGTAGGTAAAGTTTATCATTTTAAAACAATATTTTTTATTTATTCATCGAGGTTCCCGTTATTGTTAAATTATCTAACAAGTTAATTAACAATGTCACCATTGACACAATGTAATATATTAAATTATTTTGAACCAAATAAAGAGGACCATGATAAGGAGTCTGATTGTAATATATGCAATAAAAGCTACTCTCGCAAGAGACGAACCACCTCGTCTTTAAAAAATCATCTATAGTCGATGCACCCAGAAGAATTTTCCATATTGAGATCATGAGTAAAGAACAACAATTACAGAAGATAAAATCTGACGCAGATAAGTTTCATCATATACAATTTTAATTAATTAGTTTTTCCTTGAAGCATTGTTTACATAGTTTAAAAGTTTAGTTAGGGTGTGGTTTAGACAATCTTTCCACTCAATATTATTGTTTGCTGCTGCCACATAACTCGACCACTTGTAAAAAGATTTAGACAATTATCTACTTAAAAGTCTTACAGAAATTTTATTAAGATCGGTACAATACTTTTTTATATGACATTGTAAACGAATTTGCATATTTTGCTTTTTTAAAATGTAATTCCAAATAATTAGTCTAGAAATTTATCATGAGATCATTATTTAAATAGGTATTGATGTCTTTTTTTAACATTTCGTTAGTCGTCGCTGTCTTGATACTTTATCCTTCCTATTTTACGAAAAAATAGAATGTAAACAAACAAACCTGGCTTGTATAATTCGACCAAATAAAGAAACACTTGCATCTTCTTCTTCACTTCCAATCTAAAATAGTCTTTAATAAAGTACTCTTTAAATTATCCGCGTTTAAAATGTTTATAGGTTTTAGAAAGGAAACATTGGCTTTTTAGTTTCTTTGTAAATGTCGGTTAGTTATTTGTTTTATTTTTGTCTTAATTTAAATTTTATACGTATTAATTATGACTTTGACAGTAAAAAGTTTCGTTTTTCATAAATTTTATATTTGTGATAAATAATCACATTTTGCTATGATAATAATCATATTATGTTTAAATTGTAAAAGCAACCTCAAAATAACTCTTTTTACAATTTGTTTAGATTTAGATTCGTCAAGTGAAGATGAGATTAAAGAAGTACCAGAAAATAGTAGCACTGAAGCTGTACTCAAAAAGGAATTACTTTCTTACCGCGCTAAAAAAAGAGTCAATGTGGATGAAAATCCTCTTAAGTGGTGGAGTGTTCATCGAGAGGAATTTAATACATTATCACCGATAGCACGAAGATTTTTATTCACTCCACCGGGCAGTGTTCCTAGCGAACAATTATTTAGTATCGCGGGTTTAATTTACAAACCTCTGCGTAACCGCCTTGAATTAGAAAAGGCGGCGGCAATATAACTCGTTATTAAGTAATTGTAAACCGTAAAAACTAGTATTATTTCAATTTGTAGTGTTCGCGTAAATATAATAAATCATTAAGTATTTTTAACTTTACTTTCTAATATAAAAATTAGTAAGTGAAGTTAAAAAAATATAGGAGCATTATACTTAATACTGATTTTCATTAATAAAAATGTTGATAATTACTTTATCATTAGCTTCACTAAGTAATGTGAAAATTAGTGAATGAAATACTTAAATAAAAATTGGAGAGTTATACTTAATACTAATTTTCCTTAATAAAAATGTTAATAATTACTTTATCATTGTTTTAATTCTTCATTCATTTACTATATTTTTATTAGATCTTAAACATCCATTCGCATCCGCGAATTCACATTCGCGGATGCGAAAAAATTGGCATCCGCAACATCCCTGATATAGAACCATATATAATAGAGTCCCAGATTAATGTAGTTGATTTATAAACACAATACCCTTTTTTGCACTATTAATAGACACGCACTTTTTACTCATTTTATATGCACGTAAACGCCACTTTTAAACTTCGATCAGCGCCGTCATTCTTTATAATACGCCCTTGGTTGACTTGCCTCTTCCACATTTGTGGGGGGTTGATATATGACATCGCCTATATGTCCGATACAAGCAATATAGGGACGCCAGTAGAAGTACCAGCACAATAATAGACAGCAATATATTACTCGTAGACAGGTAAAATTGCAATTGTTCAACTCCTGCCTTATTGCTTCCCACTGCGTTTTGCACAATTACGGTGTCTTCTTTAGTCTGTTTACCGCCCATCTTGGATGTTATTTTTCGTTAACTTTTTGTTAAACACGTGTACACAGTTGCGCAGCTCACGATAGAATGCCATAGCTTGAGTTGCACAGAAAAAAAATGTTTCACTCTAAATACGACGGGGGGTGTCATATTCGCGTTGCGAATTACTTCGGCAGGGTCGCCATGTAGGGCGAATGTTAGGAGAGGACATAAACAAACGAATGATGATGTAAGACTCTCTTTATTGTATTAATAAATTTGATTATATAGGATTATTATTACACTTGTGTGTGTACTTTTATATACTCTTACTATTACTACTACACTGTAACTGATTTTATGAGTTACAAAATTTGACTTCCCACATTCACTTGGTCCTGCCACAATAGCAGTAAACGGATGTATAAAGTGAAACATTACACACGTCTAAAGTTCTAAGGGGTGAAATAAAAAATGAAAGTGTTGGTGTAAACAATTAATATATATTGTGTTTGTGTACTATAACTAATGTTTTTGGGAAATCAAACAAAATTTATGATTAATTTAAAATTTTATTTTCAAGCAATAACCACTTGTAAAAAACCCACACCTCATCACAAGAACAATGTAAAATTTTGTGATTATTTTTTGCAAATATATGATTATTACACACATAACGTTTGTTTAAATTTATGACATTTACCAAATCATTGTATTTTGGACATTTGTATTCTTCAATATTAAAAATTCTATCATTCGTCGTCAACATTTTAAAAAATTGTTTTTCTGCTGAACCACATTTGTGCAAAGACGAAGTGATGTCACTTCGTCTTTGCACAAATTTCTAATGTACCAATTTAATATGGGAATAATGTTCTCTTGTTTGTAGGCACATTTTATTTCTTCGGTCACGTCAAAATATGGAATGCCGTGCACGTGTGTTTCGCAATAACGAATAGTTTTTTTGTCTTTTGGCGACAAATAATTGAAAGGATAACTTGGCCGAAACAAATAATGATCGATAAACGCATAATTTTTATTAGATAGTTTTACGTCTAGAATAGCCATTTCTCTATATTGAAAACGTTTATGAGGATATGTAACGTAAAATTCGTCCATGTCGATGATGTATCTAATATTTTTTAGATTTTGTGTCATTTTGAACCAAAAAGTTAAAAGTATTTACACGTGACAAAAAATATGTTTGTTCAAACTTCACATAACAATGCTTCATTACTTGCCATCATCCCATCTTTTCCTTCCGCTCTTGTCATCCTGTAATTTAAGTAAACAGAATCACATTCACTAATGATCAACTAATGACAGTCATTGTTAAAAAAGTATTTTTTAACTTTTTCACTTTCTGCTATTGTCTTTGTATTCAGGGCTAGGAAATGTCCGCCGCGCTGCCTCAATGCGTGTTGGCGAACTTCACATGCCTTCGAAATTTTCTCAGACATGCAGATTTCCTCACGATGTTTTCCTTCACCGCCGAGCACGTGGTAAATCAGCACTTAAAATTGCAATTAACAATTTAATTGGTGCCGGCGGGGATCGAACCCGGGTCGCGTACTGTGAAATTTACAGCTTGCGCTAACCATCTGAGCTACCACGATGTAATCATATACGCACACACAATATTTAAATATAATTTGTTAACAATAAATCATACACACGTAAGAAAATAACAGAAAGAAAAGTAAGTTTGTCAATAGAATAAACACTTACATCCATGGCCTTTGATGCGTTGAAGTAACACAAATGTAGTATTGATAGATCCACTGCAGTTAAACGACCATACATTAACTCCATGACTGCAGCGCCCTGGTTTTATATAGTACCAGTAAGTAATAATTCTAATCTAAAGAATTTTTGCAGTGGAATTGATATTAACTTTATGCGTCAACAAGCTTATCTCACATTCTGTTGCTTATCTCAACATTCCTTCATGTTGCGTCTCGTTCGATGTATCGATGACTCAAATACGATTTGTATAACATAAAAGAATGCAATTTAATATTTAGAAATCACTATAATTGATCATTCCTATGTTAGTCATTGAGTAGATTGGTACTGTAATAATCTACCAATAGTAGTAATATCATGGATACACTAGATGTACAACATCTGAAAAAGATTCACGACAGTCTAGAAAATAATGTTTATGCTGCTAATAGACTGCCCATGTATACCCACGTACCAACGTGTATAATATGCAATTTGGATACAGATGATAAACCAGGGTCACATTGGGTAGCTTTATATATCAATACGAATGACGTCGGTCAATATTTCGATTCATATGGACGATCACCTGTACGATATCATCTAGAGTTTTTAAAAAGGAATTGTAAAAGATGGAACCGGAATGTTGATAGGATTCAGAATGAGTGGACTTCAGTTTGTGGCGAATATTGCTTAATGTATTTGCTATATAAGTTTCAGGGATGTTCAATGCATAGTTTTACGAGTATATTTACAGGGAATACATTGTACAACGATATTTTAGTGGATGAGATGTTTCGCTCCTATTTTATAGATAATAAGTAATAAGATTTTGTATTTTGTAAATAAAAATTGTAACAAAATTAGGTAATGTGTTTTATTGATGATTCAGATTAGCGTTGTACATAGGAACAAAGAAGTATAATATGATACAATAGCACTGATAAGCCGACGCACACGCCGAGGAAGTATAGACAATGACAATAGATAAGAACACACGGGGAGGCTAATGACGGTGGAGGCCCTCACCGGATATCAATTAGATATTAGTTAATTGATCTGCTCATCTCCGGAACCGCGCATCCTACGGAAAACCGGATTCGTGATCAGAGCATGCCAAAACCTTTTTTTTTTAGGATCGTGAGTCGACGAACGTTGTACCACTTCTGACTCAGTGAGCCAGAACTGGTACAACGTAACTACTTATGCCTTTTTAATGCCTGCAGTAATATAACTTACATCAAGCTCGTTGGGACATAAATACAGAAGAGTTCCAACAGGAGCGCGCACGTCTACGTGCGTTGCAGCCGCAACAGTTTCAGACTGTAAAAAGGGCTTATTAAGTCAGACATTCTTGATTTATTAAAATACGTCATTGAGTCCAAACTTGAAGATGGCTTACCAAACATTGTCATAATAATAACAAAATAAAAAAATAGTGCAAATTGCGAGAGCAACCTTTTTAAACTAAAGTCAATAAAAAAAATCTGAGATCGACTGCGTCAACATTGAAACTACCAAATCACAGAGTACATTATATATACCTGGTATGGTACCAAATGTAGCTATTCTGGAAACGGTAAATGACATACATTTTGATATTGACGATTGTGTTAAAGATTTTGCTTTAAAAAAAACACGAAAAGTACATTTTCAATCTAATTTTGAAACTAATAGTGACAGAAATAATTAATAATTCTAGGTACCATATAACATAATTATTGTATTCTATCCAAGTTGATCTCAATTGCTGTTGGTTAAGAGAACGTTGACAGCCGCTATAAGTATTCACTTTTGGAATAATTAACGATTCTTTCAATTTATCAAATGCAAAATAACGAAAAGTGATTCCAATAATCCACTACAGGTAATTAACAAGTTACTTTTATATTTTTTAAATTTGATCTGATTTAGGAGTAAATAAATAAAATGATGGGTGGCGCTCGTCAGCCCCTTATGATTATATTCTTATATACTTATGACTAGTATACTTTTTTGCAATACTACAGGTATTAATGTTAAATAAAATCAGTGCCATAGGCTTCTATACCTTTCACCTGTTACAGTTACACCTTATTTTTTACAGACGGCTAAAAAAATCATCCCCAGTATATTATTATATTATATTCAAGTTTTACCGGTGGTTACCGGTTACCGATAAATCACTAAAGAAGACTACATCCTTAGCTGTGATACCATTGGGTGCGTTTGGCAGAAAAAAGCGCTAGCAAGCGCTTATAAGCGCTAAAATAGTTTTCGGCCAGGACACGATTGCTACTTCAGTAGCGCTGACACAGTCCGCCATTTTGCTTATTTAATTTATTTGTTTTGAAGTAGAGTTTATAAGTTGTTTTGTGCAATATTAGTTTTAAGTAATATAATGACATGAATAAACATATACACGCTATTAAAAATTCATGATTGGTAAGTTTTTAATATGAATATTTTACAAACATATATTTAAATTAGGTTAGATTCCCCGGTTAAAACTAACATCGTGTTCTGGAGGAAAATAGCTACTTACGATTTGACAGCGCTTACCGCTTACGATCGCCATTTTGCTTACAAGCGCTTGCTAGCGCTTTTTTCTGCCAAACGCACCCATTATATACTAGTTTTTTTACCATTTATACACAGACGCTATATATATATATATATATATATATATATATATATATATATATATATATATATATATATATATATACACTGATGCTTAGACGTGGGTCGTTACGTCATTTTCAAAAAACGTAACGAAACCAGTGACTTGAAAGGCGTCACCTGTTTCAAAACTAGTGATTTTTGTAACAGGCTATTTTTATTCGGCTACTGTGATTGTTTGCATAAATATCACCACCCTGTACAGTTACACACGAAACGAAAATAAATTTAATCACAATCTGTGTTTGTAGCTATACAGTAACTGTATACTTTTAAATCAATAAATTAACTTCCCTTCATACTTTATTCGGGTTTAGGACTGACTGCATTAAATGTATTTATGATTGATTTGCGTTTACTATGACACTAAGATTTTCATAAAATTATTAATGCAGGCTTGTTTACAAGTGTATTTGATTTTATATAGAATTATTATTGATATTTACAGTTTATTTACACTGTACAATTGATTTGTTTGTTTGTTTGGCTATTTACACACAGTTTTTAAGTTTTATAATATTATAAACATTTAAATTTTTAAATTTTTTATACACATTTTTTTAGTTTTATTTTAATATTATGAATAAACGAGTTTTTGACTCCGTCAAAAATGTTTTAAAAATTATTTTAGTTAAATTCAATGTGACTCGCTTCCCGGAATCGCAAACCGTTGAAATTATTTACAAACAGAGATTACTGTATTTTCTTGTCTATGTCTATAGTCTTACGTATGAAAATTAAACGTACAATAATACTGTTACTTACGATGTTTTGTTTATTGTTGTATGCCACATGTGTGCTTTGCGCTCGACCGACCGACAGTCGACTCCCGCAACAATCATGGTTAACAGTTATCATAATCACGCATTTACAAAAATCACTACAGTAAAACTACACAACTATGGTCCAGATATTTCAGATCATAAGTTTGTGCTCTCCCCTCTAATTCATTGAATTACATATGTCAAATGTGGTAATGTTTTTAGATGAAGTAAGATGTTGATAATTTAACTAATCGATGTTAAATATAAAACAATATAATAAAAAGTTCAAATATTATTTTTTTAATAACAATTTGGACCATTGTTGCCTGTTATACTGGCAACTTTAGGCCGGATTATTATTTGTACTAAAAATACCTATTGTGGCGTTCTGGATCATAGTTGAAAGCATAAAATTAAACAACTGTAATTAGTAAGAATTAAAATATATTTATTTATCAATTTTTTTATACAAAAGTCGTCAAAACTCGTTAAAATTGAACTTTCAGTAATAGAATTATTATTATTTTTGGAATATTAAAGACAATGAAATTTTTTCGTATAAAAGAAACAATAATGAAATGAAAAAAATCATATTTTTCTTAATAGGTTTATAGGTGGGTACATATAATTATTTATTTTTTTGGTTGACCCCATTTATACTCCAGTTCCGGTACTCGAAACAACGCGCGCTTCGTGCCTAATTTTGATGGGGTTTTGGTTGTCGAAATAATCTTATCCATTGAATAGAATATACAGTCCGGTTTCTCAGGCCACTTCCATGACAATCCACAACGATTCATGCAACTAACAAACGCTCCATCATCATCAACGGTCTTGACTTGCCCCGGGCACTGTTCGCCTTCATATTCCACTAAAACATAATCGTCTGGCTTGGGAATAAACTGCGTAGCATTCGTGATATCAGCGGCAGCCGCTGCAGATTCATCTGCGATGAATTCATCCGAGAGCTTAATGATTGAGTCTGAAGCATACTGAATTTCACCTTCGTCATCGGTTTCACTCGAAGAATCCTTGATATTTTTTTTAGGTTTTCGTTTAGGTGTTTTGCTGTCTTATTTTTAATAGAATGCTCAGGTTCTGTTGATGTGCTAGCCTGTATTTATATATCTTCTGCAGATATGCTTTTACCCGCTGGTACATTGAGCTCCTTCTTTCGTCCTTTACCGCCTGATTCCACCACTCCTATTCTTTTATTTTCTAAAAATTGTATAAATGATTCTGAAACCAGTACCGGGTCTTGAAGTGGAGCGTCTGGATGTCTAAACGTAGGTAAGCGTTGTAATACTGGAGTTTCATCAGTCGGAAAAATACCGGTTTTCTTAAAGCCAGCTTTGAGATTATTTGTTGAGTTGTCCATGATATTTTCCCACAGCTTATTTAGCAACGTAGGAAACGTGTTTTTAGGAATAGTGGGTAGTCTTTGCCCTTCAGGTGTTTCCTTCCATTGGTCTAAGATTTGACGCCAGCGCAGTTTAAGAGGCCTAAAATAGGCCACGACCAAAGGCTGTGTAAGGTGGGTGCTATTTGGTGGTAAAGCCACAAATGCGATATTATGAGACTTGCATGCCTTTATAACTTCCATATTTAAATGAGAACTTAAGTTGTCCCCAAAGCTGCTTCCCTTCTTGCCTACGTAAAGTGGGCAGAACCAATGAAAAGAACCAATCCTGGAATGTACTAGTGTCAAACCAACCGGACTGAACGATTGTAACGAGTGCCAGGTGGCCCACTCTCTGTCCACTTTGTTAAAATTTTCTCCAGCAGCATTGCCACATATCATTAAACTAACGGCTGATTTCGTTGAATTTTTTATAGCTTCTGAATATTTACATCCACGCTTCATAAGCACTTTTTTCTTGCTTGGTTCGTCAACAAGGTTGGTTTCATCATAATTGTAAACATTTTCGGCTGGAACTCCTTGAATTTCAGTCTTCAAATGCTCAAAATACGTCCGAATCCGCTCGTCGTCTACAGCTGCTCTCACCCTCTTTATATTAGAACAAAACCTTTGAGATAGTTCATTTTTGTGGCGTCTCAGAAAAATATTCGCCCATGTCTTGCCAGGTAAATTATTTTGGAATTGGTCTACTTTAAGTCCTGTTCTGTCGAGATGCATTTTTACAATGCACCTTATATCCAAAACGGTAATAGGGAAACCGTAATTACACATTTCGATTGCATGCTAGATGAAAGCAGTTTCTTCGGTATCAGAAAAGATACGCTAACGGCCTGGTTGTCTAACTTTATTTGTTCGTATTGCTTTTAATTTTAAAATAATTGAACTTCGAGGAATTTTATATTTTTCAGCAGCTTCGCGTTGAGTTAGAATTTTATTTGTTATATCTGATAAACATAGTTCCATCTGCCGATCACTATAACACTTATAAGCCCTCCCTCCAACTTTTCTTCTCATCAACTTATCTCGTGACAACATTTTCTGTAACAAAATAAGTTAGTTTTTAATTATGGTCCAAAAAACCAGTAGGACCATAGTTGAGATCCAAGAGGATACTTACGAGAAAAAAATCATTTTTTTTAAATATAGGTGTATTTATACAACAAACTATACGTAAAATGAATGCCAGAATCTTAACTTACCATATGAATCCAATTCTGAAACTTTGTCTTCACTTTAACCAATATTTTCAAATAAAAGTTTACGACATTCAGTTAACGCATTCAAACAGGTTTTTATCGGAGGTCTACTAATTTGAAATAGAGAGACATCTGTTTTCCATGAATATAACTACAACGAACAGACGTCAAGAAACAAAAATAGTATAAAATAATAAACTAGATGTCGCTACACGTCCATAAAGCTTCAATTTTGTCGGATAGTTTTATTGGACTATAGTTGGGACCCTGCACTATAGTTGTGTAATTTCACGGTACTTGTGATTCGGTTACATGCCGCGTAGCCAGTTACTGTTATCTAGTGACGTGAAATAACGGTTACATGCCGCGTAGCCAGTTACTGTTATCTAGTGACGTGAAATAACGGTTACATGCCGCGTAGCCAGTTACTGTTATCTAGTGACGTGAAATAACGGTTACATGCCGCGTAGCCAGTTACTGTTATCTAGTGACGTGAAATAACGGTTACATGCCGCGTAGCCAGTTACTGTTATCTAGTGACGTGAAATAACGCCCACGTCTACTGATGCTACGTATCTTAAACGTGTTTAACAACTTTTTATTTACTATTGAGAATAAAACTTACCGCGGTTGTATTTACATTTTGCAATGGGCATCTAATGGCTATCAGAAGCAAGAATACCAGGCTGTTCCTTCGATTGCCAACATTTTTGAAGGTGGTATGAAGCATGTATATACGTTTCGTTAACATAAATTACCGGTCGATTTTCTTCCTGACGATTCTTGCGCAACCTCAGAATATATTTTGCTCTCCAAGCTGCAATATCACTGCGTTCTACCAATACTTTTCGTTTAGACTGGCACCTTTTGTATTTGTAGCCCATAGTCTTTAAAATACTCCTCAACGATGTTCTGCCATATTTAAAACCAATATCAGTTTTCAATTCCAACCAAAGTTTATTTATGGTAGGAATCTCCTTCTTCACGACGTAAAATGATTGAATTAAATGCCTTATAGCGCACATATCGAAATCGTCTAAATCATAATTTTTTTCCTTCGGTTCTTAGTTTTTCCCGGCGTCACAATTTTAGAAGATGAAGCTTCTGCTATATTAGCCTCTTGACTTATCTGGGTGACGGTGCGTTCAGAAACACCTAAAACAAAATAAAAACAATGCATTATAAATACATGATATTAATGACACGAGGAAATTAAAAAGGAACAAATAGAGAAAATTGGGGAATTTTATTGTAATGGCATCCCTAAAAATTACCTGTTAAATATGCAACGCGGGCTCTAACTTTGGAAAACGGTACTATAGGCCCGTTATTGTCTCGTTCTTCTTCACAAGCACGTTTGTTCAAAATAACATCCCTGCCAGCACTTTTAATCACTTTCGGCATAATGATAACGATTAATTACTGCAAAAAAGAATAAAAACAGGACACCTACCACTCTGTTTAGACACTTGCCATAAACAGTAAGATGGCGGCACACGATTAGTTCCAATTTTGGCCGCGCGCAGAGTTATCTTGCGCGCACTCTACTGAGCCGTTTAGCAGCACACTTCACACCGTCGACAACTGCTAAGTTGATTTCATGTAGCTTTTTTCCGTAGCTATTCCAGCGCTGTTGTGGAGAGTTTTTGAACTATTATTTATTGTTTTAGATGGGCACTTTTTCAACTATTCTCCTATGAGAGATTGTTCTCCTTACCTCTACACTCCATAAATTTCATAGCGGGGAACTCAATTTGTTCGAAAAATGTAAAGGTTAATATTTCTGTATGTACTATTAGTTATATTTTATATCAATTAGATAAAAAATAAATAAACCAAACCACCGATAATCATACAAGTAGAAAATTAAAAAAAAAAGAAATATGTGCAAAATATTAAAGAGTAAAGGTATTTACATAATACTCCAGAAATCGATAAACTTTTATTTAAAACTACTTTTCGAATAAACTACAATGTGTAATAAAAAACTTCTCAGTGTCTACTAGCGATATCTGGTGAGCGGAAGATTATAAGCCCTCATTACTTTGCACTATTTACAAATAAGAATGTATTTAAAACGATTTCTTTTTTTGATGATGATTATAAACTGTGTCTAAAATGTGCAAATTTGCTTAGTCTGTCAATCACACCTTCATTAATTCCTTCCTTCCTTAATCACAGTTATTCCTTTTTAGAAAGAGACGGTCTGTAAAGATTCGTTGTGAATCCGTTGTTATTACCTTGGAATAAAGTCTGATTTTATGTAATATCAAAATGCGTTTGTAACATTTATTTATTGAAAGTCGTAAAACTAATGAGCGAATTGTGTTTCTAGTAGTGATAATACGACGTGACCGCTTGTACAAAACAAGTTTGACAGCCATTCTACTGTGTATTAAAGTATTCTATGTTGATATCAACAGCGCCGCACCACTTCGCTTTGCACCGCTCCAAAGTCCAAACAGGGTTCGCGTTGATGTCGCTCACGCCTCACGTTCGACTCCTAGTTAGGGCTATTATTAATAAGTGGGAAAACCTGTGTGTTTTCAGAAAGTTTATTTATTAACCCAAAATTGCATCATCATATATAAATTTTATGTTAAATGCTAGAACATATATCTCTAAACTACTACATTATTTTTATTATTACTGTGTTAGTCACGAGGGAGATAAACATCAATTAAAATTAAAAACAACACATATTTACTTAAATTTGGTCCTAGTTTGCTAAAACTTGAAAGTATTTAGTCAAACTGAAGATGCTAGCTTCTTTATACTTACTAATTTCTGTTTGCTAAAATATGAGATTACTGTTAAATGACTGTAACAATACGAGATGAAATTTGTTCTTCAAAAATACATTTTTGGTCTCAAATTGAGTTGTTACATTTATAACGATACATCATTCAGAAAAATTCGATTGTAGACATTAGTTTAATGCTTATTTATAATGGTCAATCATACTACTAAGCACTAATAAATCATAATGGGAAGCTCTTTCATTCAATCAAAATCAAAATTAGTAAAATAATGTCCTATATAAGCTCATGAAATTCATTTTTACACATCAAAACAACTATTGAGATATGTCTACCTTCGTTTATAAAACTGCGACTATTTCCGATGTTTAGAACTATAAATTATTATTTTGGCTTGTTTATCCTAACATGAAACGTCGGGAATTAAAAATAAAAATAATTAAAAGTAAAATTAGACGTTGCCAGAAATGTCTATGAGCTGTCCATGAATTTGGGAGTACTTTTGTTAAATTTAAATTTTATTTGTAATTACTTGATTGTTATATTATCACAATTGTCATTACAATTCAAGTATCAAAATATATATTTGTTTCAAAAACCCACATTTACTTTTAACTCTTATCCAACCTAATGCAGGTATTTTAATACTTATTTCCTACATAAAACACTCACGCACATACTAAAATTTGTATGACAAACAACTGGATAAATGAGATATTATTTCAATTTAATTGAAATATTGTCCCTTTAAATCCTTATAAAAGCTCTATGAAATAATTTGGAGAAAGTATTTAAGTTTGTTTTTGTTTTGTGGACAGCCCCAAACATAATAGAGCAGTTTGACTGTAATTGCACTGCACCTACGAAGAACGAATGCAATGAAATATCCTAAAAACAACAATATAAATATCAACATTCATACATCATACTTAACATCTAAAACAAATTGACAAAATATAATTATGATATAATTCTTAACTTCGCAAATATACATATCGACAAGTTCATCGTCCCAACTCACAATAAAAAATATTTTGTAATCTGATGTATGTACCTTAAAATCACCGTATTTTTAAAAATATTTCTATGATACAATGGTCCATCTGTTACATTATTGTGAGCGCTTGTCAATGCGTGATTTCATCTAGATATCTAGCAATTCACCTATCCTTAAACTAAACGTCAAGACTCTGAGAATTGTCCTGAAATCTATTTTTATGAACTACTCAGTAAGGCCGAAATGGAACATTATATTTTAGGTTTATCCATAAGTTTCCTCATCTTCTCCGGTAGGGGCACACCTTTGTGCGCAGCACTCCTACGCAATTTCACGCTTGGTACACTTTTCACCGATTTGCCTTTTTCACTGGATGCTTTATCATCACTGTTGTTCATACTAGATTTCCTTGTAGCTACACCAGGTTTACTTGAGTCTGTACTTCCCTGGCCACTTGATTTCTTTAAGTCTGTATTTGGCTTGAGTTTTTCACTAATGGGTTTATGCGAGACCTTTTTGGTAATTGTTTTTGTGTCGATCACAGGGACCGGCGATCGACGACGACGAATTCGAGGAGGGGTATGGTCTAACGTGGTGTGGCGCGACAGTAGCGCGGCACTGCTGAAAAGTTGACCGCAATCACACCTATGTTCCACTTCGGTTGTGCCTGGGAAAAATTAGAACAGATGTTATTTAAACTATTTATATTAAAGTAATCTTTTGAATTGTTAGAAAAATCATTTTTACAAAATAAAATTGAATATAAAAACTATGTAATCCTGTAAGCCTACCGATTTTAAAATCCTTGAAAAATATCAAATAGTTGTCCCATTGAATATAACAAAATGAGTTTCAGAACTACTATGTTTTTTTTTAATTTAGGTTAAAGATATTTATGTATAACATAAGAACTAATGTATAACATACTATAATGTATAACATACAGTAATGTATAACATACAGTTTGCTTATTTCTAAATCGAAATTAGGATAAGCAATTTAACTTAATGCAATAGTACTACATTCTTTCACATCATTAGGCAGCTTGTTGTAGAGTTGCACTCCCTTAAACATAATGCTTTTCTTTCCTATGTCATTTTTGTGGTAGAGCCATGCTGCAGCTATATTGTGGGTGCAGCACGAATGGGTCAGCTCGATCGGAGTAGGACCACACTCTCACAGAATACCAGCTTAATGGTGCTGTGTTTCGTATGGGGAGTGTAGAGAACCGAAGACCCTTTTTACTGAAAATGAGGCATTCCATCTCAGTCAGTCCTCAGAGCTGGCAATGCATCTACATTTTAATTTTTAATTGAAGATAAATGTAGATGTATATGGGCCACAGCATCCACTTAACATCAGGTGGACTATACTATAACAAAAAAAATATCAGTTTCTTGAAAAAGTAATTAGTGAAAGGGTTAATTTTAATAGTATTTTTAACTAGTACATATGCATGATACATATATATAAAGGTTATTTCTACTATTTTTTTTATTATTTTAATCTTTATTGTGTTACACCTTAATGTTACACCTTAAGGGTTACAATGGGTGGACTTAATGCCTTATGGCATTCTCTACCAGGCAACCCTGGAAGAACCAGACAAGTAAAGGTTGGTAGGTGCTAATATTAAAATGACTAGACATATATTGTAAATATATATGTACGCATACATACTAATTTACATATAGAAAAATAATAAAAATAAATAAATAATGAATATAAGTAGTTTAATATTTTTAGATTTTATCTGTTGGTGTTACATAATCGTAGTTAAATAGTATTTTTATAGCCTTATTTTATAGTGGAGGACGGAGTACAGAGTTGGCACGTGGAATGTTAGAGGGGGCATGAGAGATAAGACGAATGAGTTGATCGAAATAATGAAAGAAAGAGAATTAGATGTCGTGTGTATGTCGGAGACCAAACGGAAAGGCAGTGGTACTGAAGAGCTCCCTGGCGGGACGTTAGCTATATGGTCCGGAGTCCCGGAAAGCGAGAACGCCTGCCAGGGAGTGGGAGTGCTGTTGTCGTTCCGGTTGGTCGATCTTATGACTGAATACAAGGTTGTGAACTCAAGACTTCTCTGGGTTCGCTTCAAAATGGGACTGACGAAGTTATTCCTTTTGGCTGTTTATGCGCTGGTAGCTTCGTCGTCCAGGGCTGAGCTGGAGGAGTTTTGGGAGAATGTAAGAGAAGTTCTAGATTTGGTTAAGGGAAGCGAAAGAACTGTTGTATGTGGTGATTTGAATGGATGGGTAGGTATTGCTCGACCAGGATACGAGTCGGTGCTTGGAAAGTTTGGCGATAAAAGGGTTAATGATGCTGGCAAGCTTATACTGGCTGTATGCAAGGAAAAGGGTCTTCTTGTGACAAACACTATGTTTAATCACAGGAAAATCCAAATGTACACTAGAAAAAGAAAGAATGAGAGAAGTATGATTGATTTGTTCCTGGTGGATGACCGACTGCGAAAACAGGTGATAGATACACGAGTGTACAGGGGTGCTGACCTGGGAACGGATCATTATCTAGTAATTACTAGATTTAGGGGTTTGTTCGCGGGTTGGCGCTACCGGACGGCAGTAACAGAACCACAGTCGGTCTGTCGCATCCGAAGCTGGAAGCTTCAGGAAGCGGATACTAGGGACAAATATCACACGAGGGTAGCCGAAAAGCTTGACACCATCGATGGCAGGAAAGAATGTGTGGAGAGAACATGGCAGAACCTTAGGGATGGAATGGTAAGTGCAGCGGAAGAAGTATGGGGAACGACAAAAAGAGGTAGTAGTAAAAGAAGAGATGCATGGTGGAATGATGAAGTGAGAGAAGCTGTAAAAAAGAAGAAAAAAGCATGGTTAGACTACTTGGCCTCTAGTAACGATGAGCAGATGAGAGAGAAGATGAAAGAAAGATATAAGCTGCAGAAAGTTCATGCGAAAACATTGATTGAGGAAGTACGTGAAAGGTGTAGAATAGAAGCGGACGAGAGGTTGTCGCACAACTTTAGGGAAAACTCCAAACTCTTCTGGAAAGAGGTTGGAAGGTCCCGGAGTGGTGCGACAGCCTTAAGAATGAACAAAGTGCTTTCGAGAACCAATGACGTCCTCTCAGAAAAATCGGACGTCATGCAGCGATGGAGTGAATTTTATAGAGAAATGTATGCGTGTCATGATCTTAGTGAAGGATCCGGGGGTGACGCCGTGACTGGCACGCCAGACACGGACCTCGATGACACTGAGGTCATCAGCATGAAAGAGATTGAACGTGCGATTCGAAGTTTGAAATGTGGTAAGGCTGTGGGACTAGACAGAGTTACTGCTGAAATGGTCAAGTACGGTGGGCCTCGCGTCTGGGACAGCTTTCATCTGCTGTGCAATTTGTGCTGACGGAAGGGAGATGTCCCGGATGATTGGCGATCCGCGGTCATTGTGCCTTTATATAAAGGTAAAGGTTCACATTTTGACTGCGGGTGCTAGCGGGCGATCAGCTTGACCAGTTTAGCAAGTAAAGTTTACTCGAAGGTTTTGACACGTAGGATGCAAGAGAAATCTGAAAGATTCTTATGGGAGGCACAATGCGGATTTAGACCTGGAAGAGGATGCACGGATCAAATGTTTTCTCTCCGCATGTCACGGGGAAGCTTCTGAGTGTTAACCAGAGGATTTTCTGTGCTTTTGTGGATCTGGAGAAAGCATTTGATAAGGTTATAAGGAAGAAAATTTGGGAACTGTTGCCGGGATATGGTGTGGATGGTCGATTGTTAAGGGCTGTGCAGTCACTTTACTATGACTGTAAAGCCTGTGTGCGGGTAGGGCATGACCTGTCACCCATGTTTAGCGTCCAAGCGAGCGTAAAACAAGGTTGTGTCATGTCTTCCTTGCTGTTCATACTGTGTCTCGACAGCTGTTTACAGAAGCTGAAAAATAGCTGTTTGGGTGTGAAATTGGGTGACATAAAAGTTAATTGTCTGCTGTATGCTAATGATGCAGTGCTTATTGCACCATCAGAAGCAGAACTGCAGGCATTAGTCACGTGTATGAAAGAGGAATGTGAAATTAAAGGTCTCCGTTTGAATGCTAATAAAACTAAGGTTCTGGTATTTGAAAAGGACGAAGAGAGAACGAAATGTGAAATATGGGTAAATCAGGAATGTCTAGAACAGGTAAATGAAATTGTATACTTGGGGAGTGCTTTCAGCCGGGATGGAAGATGTGATTTAGATGGGGATAGGCGTGTAGCTGCCGGAAACAAAGTCAATGGTGCCCTGAATGCATTAGTAAAAAGGCAAGGCGTGGTGAAGAGTGCACGCCCTGCAATACATAACGCAGTGTTGGTACCGACTTTGTTATATGGCAGCGAAACCTGGGTATGCCAGAAGAAGCATAAAAGCAAGTTGAATGCAGTGGAGATGCGATCTCTTCGTAAAATGTGTGGCGTTACCATAGCCGACCGAAAGCGAAACGAAGAGATTCGCAATATGGCAGGATTGAAAGATGACCTTATCACAAAAATTGATAGGGGCGTACTCCAATGGTTTGGGCACGTTGAACGAATGAGTGAAGACCGAATGGTGAAGAAAATATATAGAGCGAAAGTAAATATTAAAAGGTGTAGAGGTAGACCAAGACTAACTTTCGAAGACCATGTGAGCAAATTGCTCGAAGAGGGGAGTGTCAAGAGTACTCGGATACCTAGACGTGTATGTATGAAGAAGTTAATGAACCTGAAAGAAGCGAAAGAGGTATGTAAGGATCGTGACACTTGGCGATCTGTTCTCTCTGGCTACCCCGTTAGGGATTGTGCGTGAAGATAAGTAAGTAAGTAATAGCCTTATTTTGACTTCACTGTAGTACAACTAGGTTGGTTTTTGCGGCACTTCCCCAAACTTATATTAGATGTCCTAAATACGACTTAACAAGAGTATTATATAATAGATTTTTAATTTATTATGGGAAACATTTAGCTAATTTTCTTAAAATTCCTATTAATAGTTTTAATTTAGATCGGATGTTATCTATATATTCTTTAGCTATAATTTAAGCAAAAAAGTGTTAGCAAGTTATTTTGTAGCTACAAAAATCAATTTTATCAGGATCATGTCGGGCTAATTGCATGTTGGAATGGCTTTAATATGTAAGAATTGAGACTCATAAACACAAAATGAAAATGGATCGAATGTTATTAAAGTATGTTAGGGCTGAATCTGAATGACATGGTGAGAAATTGTGTGATAAGAGAAGATTGTGGTTTGCAAGATTATGTTGTGTCCAGGATTAAGAAAGGAATGCTTCGGTGGTGTAGTCATGTGGAAAGAATGAATGAGGAAAGAGTGACAAAGAAAATTTACGTTGCAGAAGTGAATGGCAGAGTCAGAAAGGGACGTCCTAGGCGAAAATTTATCGACCAAATTGGCGATTTATTGAACACGGGCCAAATTAGGAGTACCCTTAACCGACGAGAATGTATGCGTAAGTATATGGATGTGAAGGAGGCGAGAGAGGTGTGTCAGGATCGTGCCAAACGGAAGTCTGTAGTCTCTCCCTACCCCTCTGGGTGACAGGCGTGAGTGGTTATGTTATGTTATATTATTGATTCCATCCATCTATTAATTCTTAGGAAAGTCCACGATGGAGCACAGGCCCTCCCTATAGATTTTACAATACATGTCTGCCTATCGTGGCAACTGAAACATAGGAAGTTTCAGTTGCCACGCTAGGCAGACGGGTTGGCAACGGCAGTATTTTTGTTATGTTTGTTTGTTCTCAGAAAGATGCTACCTATCTCCTGTTTCAACTTCCCTCTGTTGTCTCTTATGAAACCCACGGGACAATGTTAAAGGGTAGTGGATATTATTACGCCGCTAGCCGCTACTACACAGTAATTAATAAAATAATTATGAATAATATAATTTAGTTAATATATATTAATTATGCCAAGAAATTTATGAATATTTTCCAAATCCTTAGCCACTCGAATGTCGGGGTCATTTTGGCCAATATGGCGCATCTGTCGAGCCCTTTCCGAAGTACCAAGTAAGTATAGATATAGTATAAGATATATATATATATATATATATATATATATATATATATATATATATATATATATATATATACTAAGTAAGTATATTAAAATCATATATGAAGGGAAACGTTATTAAATAAGCTATCAGATTATGCATAACAGATATATATGTTATATATATCATATATATGTTACAAATAGTTTGCTATCACTCGACGCCATATTATGGCGTTTGACAGATGCGCATACTATTTGAGACGCCAGAATATGGCGTTTGGACAGACGAGGGGATATGTTATTCTGGAATGAAGGAGACTTATTTGACGGAGTCCCAAAAATATTAATTTTAATCTTTATTGTGTTTAATGTAATGGGTAGGCAGAGACTACGGACTTCTATTTGGCACAATACTGACACACCTCTTCCAATTCTTTAGCATGCACATATCTACGTCTGTTAAGGGTACTCTTAATGTGGCCCCTTCAATATATTGCCAATTTAGTTGATACCTACCAGGGTGTCCCTTGCTACTTTTATCACTCACTTCTGCAGCATAACTAGCGTTGTCACTCTTTCCTCATTCGGCCTTCTCTCATTTCCAAACTACTTAAGCATGATTTTCATAATACTGGTCACAAAACTTGCAAACCACAATTTTCTCTCAATTTCTCACTCTATCATTCAAAATCAACCCTAACATACTTCTTAATGACCGCATTTCTACAGTTTTCTTCACACAGTACTTTCTTCATACATATTTTAATCTTTATTGTGTTACACGTTAATTAAATACCAAACCCTAGGAAAAAAAAGCTACAGTCTGGGGATGGATAGCAGCAATGTATACTCGTAGTTACTTGTCGAGTTTGCGCAAATCTTTCAAGGTTTGCGCGCCATTTGGTGTATTTTTTATATTAGAAGATACTTACGTTTTTTTACTTGTTTTGCTGGTGGAGTGTTCTGTTTATGTTTCGAAACGATCACTTGTCCCAATGCCTTCCGTTTTGCAACTCCATTTAATGACTTTCTCTTTGATGATAGAGATTGTCTTTTCATTGGCTTCTTTTCGACTATTATCTTTGTATCTACATGTTCAGTAACCGTCTCAGGAAAAGAATATTTGATATCACTGTCATCAGAGTCTGTGGAAAATGTAGATTCCGTAACAGTTGGCTTATCTATTTTAACAATAGTTGATTTTGAGGCTGTTGAAGTACTTGGCGCGGTCAACTTTTGTTCTAATGGCTTATTCCTTAACCGTGAGATTTTAGGCAGATTCTGTAAGGAAACCCTTCTTTTCACTAAATCCTTTGAATTAGGTCTTTCAAACTGTAGAGAATTGCGTATTTTGGCTTTGACTTTCAATAAGTTCTTTGTTCCCACAGTTTCTATTTGCTTAAAATTTGGATTAAGCATGTACCTTATCTCATCTTCACTCTCTGTTGAAGGCGTGGCTTCATCAATAACTGGTAAAGGTACATTTACAATTTTCTCACGCTTTGTAACAGTTGGAAACACTTTGTCTTTAGCTGGTATTTTTTTAACAACCGGTGTTTTTTGAGTTTTCGACATCGCATCCTCATCAATTTGTTTCGACTTTATAGGGATTTCAGAGGGCGGAATTGTATCCGTATTTATATTTAACCCCATGACCGTCTTTACAGGCGTTTTTTCTTTAGACTTAAACGATTCTCCATTTTTAATTTGAGGCTCAACAAGATTTTGTTCTCCTGAAAGTTTTATGATATGCATAACCTCTGGATTTTCAAGTATTTCTGGTTTATCTTCTTTTAGTTTATCCTCCTTCACATCTTTAAACGTGGAGCTATCATCTTCAACTATAATTAAGGAATCTTCAGTTATATTTGTGTTACATTTTTCTGGGTTGGGTGTTTCAGAATCAATTTTTTCTATTTCTGATTCCTTATTTTCTGCAGCTAATTTAGCTTTTGCAGCAGATTGCTTCTTTTTTCTAAGACAAATTACAGTATGTTTATTTAAAGAGTACTCGTTTGGAAATACCATATAACACAATGAACATTCATGTATTATGTCTTTGGTGGACAATGAACTCTTAACGCTTTTATCATCTGACTTTTCTGAACATGTATCTAAATGTTGTTCTTTATGTTCATTCAATAATTGAAGTTTTTTAAATGTTTTGTCACAAATGTCACATTGATGTGTTAAAGTTGGTTTATTAATATCTATTTCACTTGCTTTTTGTCTGTTAATTCCATCATGAGTCTCCCTATGTTCAACAAGGTGGTGCAATTTTCTAAATGATTTGTCACAAGGCTCACAGCGGAAGCCTGCACTTTGATCTTCTGTTTGCTTTACTCCACTCTGGCTTTTAACGACTTTGTTTTCGCTATGTTCTGATGAAGTTTTTCTGAGCATTCTTGAGGACACAGAATGAGGGTTATGAATAATTCTATGTTGAACTAAGTGATGCAACTTTCTAAATACCTTTTTGCATACTTCGCAGCTGAAAACGGATTTATTGACGGCACTCTCGTGTTTTTTTGATTCTTCATTTTTATGTTGTAATTTGTGATGAGCTAAATACGACAACTGCCTGAATGTTTTTCCACAAATTTCACATATTAAATTATTGCTTGGTATATGAATAACTTTAGTCTTTACTGTTGACTTTCTTGACTCATGATGTTTCCCAGGCTTCTCCTTTAGAGGAGTATCTTCAATAATGATGACCTCATCTGAGTTAGTTGGAACTTTAAGAATGCTTTCCTTAGATTCTTTTTTCTTAGGTGTTCTTACTTCCTGCTCCTCAATATCCATATCATCAGATTTACTTTCATTTGATCTCGTTTCTGATTCCTGTGACTCTCTAAAACTTCGTTTATCAGATTCAGATCGGTTTGGAGATAGACCTGTACAATGTTTAACATGTTTAAAAACCACATTTTCTGATCGAAAAAGTTTGTTGCATATAGGACATACAATGTTTTCATTTATTTTACCCATTGTCCAATTTTCTTTTATGATTTCGTCATCGCTAGAATCGTCTACATCAGTATCTTCACGTTTGATCACTTTCGCGTCAATTAATCTTGGTTTCTTTTGAGGACTAGGAGCCTTGATTTTATTCACCTCGCCATCTGGAAGAGGATACTTTCTGGGACGACCTCTTCCTCTCTTAACAGGCGTATTTTGTTGAGAGTCAGAATCTGGTGTGTTTATAGAACTAATAATATTTTCAGCTTGGTTCTCTAATAACTCTGCAGCTTTGACTAAGTTATCTATTGCAGATATTGGATTTGATTGCCCTACATATGGACTATTTTCGTTAGTGATTTCTTTAAATGAAGTTTTAGATACATCCTGCGTTTTTGTTGAATCATCTGTAGCAGCTCGCCCTAAAAGATATGATTTCTTTGGTACATGATTTCTTGGACTTTTTTCAATCTTGTCTTCAATTTTACGTTTTTTCTTAGGTGATATTTCTATCCCAAGATCACTAGGTTCAATTAACTCCATTTCTGACGTCTCAACTGGAGTCAAAACTTGTTTTCTCTGATGTTTGCTCTTAGTTTTTGATTCATCTTGTGATTTACTGTCAAAGTTATCGAAAATGTCAGAGTCTAAGGAATCAGTAGTGCTATGCGTAAAAGTATCCAGGTCTGGAATAGTTTGTTTAGTTGGTGATAAATTTTCGCCATGAACATTTAGTTGACATGGCACAAAATCAGTATTGGAATCCATAAATACAACTTTTACTGGTTTTTCTTCAATAATTGTAATTGGGCAGTCTTTTTGGCGTTTGGCAGTTAGTGCAGATTGATATGCAATTTGTAGTTTCGATTGATAATTCTTACCATAAGATTCGTCTTCAGCTGTTTGATATTTACCAGCCGTGGGTATTTTTGTTGGGTGGTTGAGACGTGCTTGTATCAATTGTTGTTTGTGTGTGGATTTTGCCTTTGACTCAGCCAGCAAAACTTCATTCCTCGTCAATTTTTTTTGAGGTATTTCTTTTTCTACAGCAGTTTGTACAATATTATGTGGTTCTTTACTATCAAAATTAACAGTTAGACAATTTTCATAGGTAACAGATTTTCCCCGGAAAAATTTATCAAAATCTTTTTCAGTTATTATGACATCTTTTTTAGATTCATCAAGTATTTTTGCTTGATCTGGTACATTTTCTATAGCATCCGATGTTTTCTTCCTTGTATCTATATCTCCAGTGATTGGTTCGTGTTCGATAATTTCATCATCTGAATCCATATTAACAATTTCACTGCAAACTTGTTGAGAGTTTTTCGCAAATTGCTCTTGGTTAGAAGCATTGATGTTTTTTTGATTACTTTTCTGGTTTTCAGTTTTTTGCTGTTGTATCTGATTATCGGCAGTTAATTTTTGAGGCAATTCATGGGCAGGTCTTTCTACGAAAGGAATTCCATGCAATTCATTCATTTTCATTTCTATATCGTCTAATGTTACTGACTGCTCATTTTTAGCATGATATGATGGCCCAAATAGAGTCATACCTTTTTGTTTTTCTATTCCATCAGTATTTATGATATTTGGTTTGGAATCTTCATTTGATGTTTTAACAGGGGGAACTCTGTTTATTATGTCTTCAATGGTTTTGTCAATTAGAGCTTGATTGTTTATTTCTGTTCGTTGACTCGATTCCTTTTTTAGTATGGATGAGTTTGATAGTAAATTGGAAGGATCAGATTCTTGGTTTTGCAGGAGATCATCTTTGGTATTTTTTTTGTTACATATCGGTTTAGTCTTTGAAGTTGGACGTTCTCTAATAGGTATTTTCGTATCGTGTTTAATAGACGCTTTAACAAATGCAGAGGCTTCGTTATTTATATTCAATTTTTGTTGTTCTTGAACTTTTACTTTTGCATTGTGAGTTTGTTGTTGTCTTTGACTATCGATTTTTTGTAAAATATCTCGTCTATTTAAATCATTTGGTTGTTTTAACTGCTTAGTATTGGAATGATTTGTAGGAACTTTAGTTTCCTTTATTTTATTCAAAAACTCTTGTCTATTAGCCTCTGTCCATTTTCCAAAGGGAACTGCTGCATGGTTATTATTTAGAGGTTTAGGTGCTGCTACAACCTTATTAAGTTGAGTTGATTCATCCTTCTTATTTGGTTGAAGTTTACAACTTATTTGAGATGTTTCACTTTTTTCTTTTTGACACATAATTGAATGTTTTTCATCCTTTACTACATTAGAATTCAAGCTGTTTTGAATATTATTTGAATTTATCACTAAATCTTTAGATTTTGTAATTGCGTCATTATTCGGGCTTATTTTAATAGATGTGTTTATACTCATTACATCATTATTTTGACTTTCATGTATAATTAAATCCAACTTTCGAGCCCCAGTATTTACATTTTTCTTATCACGATTTTCTGATATTACGTTAGAAGTATCTATGATGTTGTGTACTACATTATTTGTTACTTCAACAGTTTCTGTGGTTTTCGTTTGTTGAATTGCATTTAAATCTTGAGTGGTATTAGTGCTTTCAATTTCTGCATGCTGTCCTATATTGGCTATATTTTTAGTGTTTAAGCAATTAGAAATCTCGGTGCAGACTGTTTCAGATTTAATTGGTCTAATACCACTATGCATATTTTTAATTATATGTTGAGCTGTAGGGTCTTGGTTAAAATCTGATTCATCAAGAGCTTCCATTGGATTTTCTTTCTCATGCATGATTTTCGCTTCATGCTCTTGCTTCGCATCTTCTTTTTTACATGCAATACTTTTAATGGGAATATTTGCACATTGTTGTGCACAGTTCTTGTTCTCTGAATTATTATCCTGGGCTGTTAAATCATTAGATAAAGATTTTTCTGTATTATATTCATTAGTAACAGTTTCACTACTTTCGAAGACTTTTATATCTTGTTTGCTAACAATGTTCTTTGTGCCATCAGTTTGATATTTTTCATTATTTATTAAAACATATGTTTTAGCAGAATCACTAGTTTGATTTTTAAGACCATCAACTTCATTTGTTACAGTTTTTTCAGTTTGGTTTACTGTAATTAATTGTGTTACTTTACTATCCACTTCTGGTTTTGTTACATCTTCTTCAATTTTACATTTTCCTTTGCTTAATTCCTTAATTTTCAGCATTTTATTATCACGATGACCATCTTGAGCTAAAAATTTATCGGTCTGTTTTTGCTCTCCCATACTTTCTTCCTCAGTTACTAGTTTACTTTCCTTTTCAATATTCACTGTTTCTGATGTTTGAATGAAATCAGAAATATCCTTATTAATTTTAACTGGAGTCTCTAAATTTTTAAATTTAGAGCTATCTGTGTGAACTTCTATGGTCTTCTTAATGTTATCAGAGTGCCTATTAGGATGCAGCTGTTGATCAACCATAGTCTTTGTCAGTGGTATCCCTTCTTTGTTAGGGGTTGAGTGAAATGTCATAGGAGTAAAACTACCTACTACAGGAGATTTTCGAGCTTCACTGAACTTCATCACTTTTCCATTAAAATTTACTTCAGTTTTTGATTCAAACTGTGAATGTGAATCTTTACTCAAGTCGGTGTTTGTTTCACTAGTCAATACACCTTTCTGAGGTGTTTTTAAATTCTTTTCAGCAATTTTAGCAGGTTCACTGATTACTTTACTAATGTCTTTAAGTGGGACATGAGATATGTTCTCAGCAGACTTTCCAACTTTTGAAGGCTGAAAAAACAGCATAAAATATTAATATTAAATTCTTTGAATATATAATTTTCACATTATGTGAAGTTGAAACACCTTACCACTTCTTTGGGGACTTCAATTTCTATTTCTTCATAGACTTCTAAATTTCCTTCAGCATTCTCACTGAAATGTAGGACTCAATTTAAGTTATAAATCAATACCTAATGTTATTTTTATTATATTTTATATTTTTTATGTATTATTTTATTATACTTGTATAGTAAAAGAAATTTGAGCCTATTCTCTGCTCTACTTCCAATCACAGGAACATTAGGTACGGGTTACATCAGGCAGTTATAAAAAATTGAGTACCTTTGTATCTGTGGTAATGTGTACAACTCTTCATTCTCATCATCAGCATATAAACACCTCCTAAAGTACAGTCGCGGAGCACGAGGAATTTCGTACAATGACCTCTTTGCCTACCGACAGTGGTCACAAACAATTTTGTGTTAAGTGTAGTTTTTATGAAATATTTGAAGGAGAAAAAAATAAATTTACTATCGTATTAAATAATTTATTGGTGTTATATAAAAATATTTATTTTGATTTTAGTATTAAAAACAGTTGACTGACTTTTATGTATTTTGTCGCGTTTAACTTTAAATGATTTTTAATTTCTGACGTTTCGGGTGCCACCAGCACCCATAAAAATCAAGTTATGGTCGCCACACACGGTCAGTTCAACTGATCATTCCAACTGATCAGTTCAAATTATGACTGTTGATATTTTTTTAAATATCGGATTTTCGATAAATCAATTATTATAAATATATAATATATCAATATCGGAGTTTTATATATAAGTTTATTTATAGATATATCGAAAATCCGATATTTAAAAAAATATTAACCGTCGTAGTTTAAGCTAATCAGTCGGAATGATCAGTTGAAATGACCGTGTGTGTCTTCCATTATAATTACTAATTTTGCAGAAATAAAAAAAATATTTCGGTTTATCCAATTTCTCTGTATCGGAATTACTGTTTTCTGATGACGTTCCGCCTGTCACATTTATTACAAAAGACTCAACAGTTTTGTCTAAATTAAACTTATCAAAACCACTTAACAATTAAAACAAGATAACTAAAATTAACATACAAAATAAACTAAGAATAGGTAACAGAGGTAACTGTGTCCGTAAACTGAGTGATCGCGATGTCGTTTGTTCGTTATTTAAAAATTATTGATTATGTCAAGCAAACCAAGAATGTTTGGTCGTGCCTCCAGGCAAACCAAATACCATGTGCAACCAAACCTTAGTCTCAGGTAAAAGGTTTACAATGCCTGAGGACGGCGACGGAGAACACCAAAATATTAGCTTTTATAATTAATTTAAATTATAAACATAATATATAATACAATAATAACAATACTACGTAATGATTTCTTATATTTACGCGAACACTACACATTGAAATAATACTAGTTTTTACGGAATTTATCGCGTATATTTAACTTTTTAAATACCCGACGTTTCGAACGCTTTACAGCACTCATGGTCATGGGCGGGACTGAGATGTTCAACGTCCATATGTCATAGTTAACCGCGGTTACCATAGATTAAAATTTAACTTTTGTTCCGATCTATGCAGTATGAACTTATGGTATCTTGAAGTCTTGCAGTTGTATGCTTGGGTTGGGATTTAATTTTATTTATTATAGGATCCCAAGCAGATGGTAGCACCCAGCCATCTTCTCTATTGAAATTAGGATGTTTTTTGATTTCAATAGCCTCGCGAATCATCCTTGGTAGGAATCGGTGTTCTTTAGCGAGGATCTGCGGTCTATCAAATCTGATGTAGTGACGGGGGCGATCCTGTACGTGTTCACAGACTGCAGACTTCCCGGAGCGTCGATTCTTCACATCAGCTATATGTTCTTTAACGCGGGTTTTTATTGATCTTTTAGTTTGTCCTATGTTGGAGAGACCACATTCACAATCAAGCTTGTACACTCCTGCATCTTGCAGAGGGACATTACACTTGACCGATGGTAAAAACTGACCAATCTTCTTCAGCGGTTTGAAGTCTATCTATCTTTCACAGTAATATCGTATAATTTTTTCTCAGAAAGTCTAGAACCCAGAGCCGTAAATTAAGTTAATAATAAAAAATGTATCACTATGCCGTGTAGTGGCGGCTAAGAATATCCACTACCCCATATCTTCCCGTGGGTGTCGTAAAAGGCGACAAAGGGAAACCGGCAGGAGATTGGCCGCAGCATCTTCCTGATAACAGCAACTGTACGACAAAAAAAAACAGCGGTTGCCAACCAGCTCGCCAAGCGTGGCAACTATGGCAATATGGGGTATATGCCATGAACAATTACACAAATAGACGGCCCCCAGTCCCCGCTATTCCTGGCTACGGTGGCGACCATGGTAACGGCGGAGCAGGGGGTGCTAAGAATCTCCGGTGGTGGTTCGGTTGCCACCTACGACGACTCGACCTGGCAACATTTAACGCACGCACACTGAGGACTGACGAGAAGATCCTGGAGCTGGAAGAAGAGATAGACAAGTTGCGCTGGAGTATTATAGGATTATCCGAGGTCCGAAGAGAGGGGGAGGAGACGGTGATTCTCGAATCCGGCAACTTGTTCTATCACCGGGAGGGCGACCATCTGTCCCAAGGAGGTGTCGGATTTATCGTCCACAAGTCTCTCGTCAACAACGTTGTAAAGATTGGGAGTGTGTCGACGAGGGTCGCGTACCTGATACTCAGAATCACCAAACGGTATTCGCTGAAGGTCATACAGGTTAACGCACCAACCTCGGCACATCCCGATGAGGAGGTGAAGGAAATGTATGAGGATATTTCCAAAGCCATGCATTCCTCCAAAACCCACTACACGGTGTTGATGGGAGACTTCAACGCAAAACTAGGCACAAGAGAAAGCGGTGAGCTGAAGTTAGGGAAATTTGGAGTAGGGCAACGGAACCGAAGGGGCCAGCAGCTGGCCGACTTTATGGAGAAAGAGGGACTCTTTATGATGAACTCTTTCTTCCAGAAGCAGCCCCACAGGAAGTGGACCTGGTCGAGCCCCGACGGTTCGACAAAAAATTAGATTGACTTCATTATGACGACCAGACGCCAACTGTTCAGTGACGTCTCAGTGATCGCAAGGGTGAAAACTGGCAGCGATCACTGAATGGTTAGAGGCACACTGAACCTAAACGTTAAGTTGGAGAGGTCTCGTCTAATGAGGTCAACGCTCCGTCCCCCTCGTGCTCTAATCCAGAATCCCGAAAACTTTCAGCTCGAGTTACACAACCGCTTTCAGTGCCTACAAGATTGCAATGCAGTGGACGGTATGAATGACAAGCTCGTGGAAATTGTCCATGCGGTCGGAGCTAAGTTCTGCAAGCCCCGCCGCAGATGAACACAAAAACTCTCCGATCACACTCTTAATCTCATGGCTGTTAGACGGGAGATGAGGCTGCAATCGTCAATAGATTTGACAGCATACAGGCATCTGAACAGACAGATCTCCAAATGCATGCGGCGAGACTTACGCAACTTTAATACTGCTCGTATTAAAGAAGCGATCGAGCGGAACCAGGGCTCCAAAGTCTTTGCCAGAGATCTGTCTGCCCGTAAGAGCCAACTGTCAAAGCTGAAGACTGAGTGTGGCAGCATCTTTTCCGGCACTACTCCAGAGGCGTGGAGCAGAAGTGCGGTGGTCTTGTTCTTTAAGAAAGGCGACAACGCTCTCTTGAAGAACTACAGACCGATTTCCCTTCTGAGATGAAAGAAAGATATAAGCTGCAGAAAGTTCATGCGAAAACATTGATTGAGGAAGTACGTGAAAGGTGTAGAATAGAAGCGGACGAGAAGTTGTCGCGCAACTTTAAGGAAAACTCTAAACTCTTCTGGAAAGAGGTTGGAAGGTCACGGAGTGGTGCGACAGCCTTAAGAACGAACAAAGTGCTTTCGAGAACCAATGACGTCCTCTCAGAAAAATCGGACGTCATGCAGCAATGGAGTGAATTTTATAGAGAAATGTATGAGTGTCATGATCTTAGTGAAGGATCCGGGGGTGACGCCGTGACTGGCACGCCAGACACGGACCTCGATGACACTGAGGTCATCAGCATGAAAGAGATTGAATTTTGGTTTTGTGGTTTGGTGCTACCATCTGCTTGGGATCCTATAATTAACAAAATTAAACCCAAACCCAAGCATACCACTGCAAGACTTCATGATACTATAAGCTCGTTTTGCGTAAATCGGACCAAAAATTAATATTAAAAAACTGAAGGTAGCCGGACTAACTATGACATTGGGACGTCAAACATCTCAGTCCCCCCCGTGATCATGGGCGCTGTAAAGCACCCGAAACGTCGGGATAATAATAAAAATAAATTAAAAGTAATTAAACGCGATAAAATCCGTAAATAATAGTTTTGAATAAAACTAAATTTACGGATTTTATCGCGTTTATTTCACTACTTTTTCTTATTCTTTATTTATGAAACGTCGGGAATTAAAAATAAGTAAAAGTAGTGAAATAAACGCGATAAAATCCGTAAATTTAGTTTTATTCAATGTGTAGTGTTCGCGTAAATTTAAGAAATCAATAATAGTTTTATTCAATGTGTAGTGTTCGCGTAAATTTAAGAAATCAATAATAGTTTTATTCAATGTGTAGTGTTCGCGTAAATTTAAGAAATCATTATTTGAATGTGCAATTCGAAGTTTGAAATGTGGTAAGGCTGCGGGACTAGACAGAGTTACTGCTGAAATGGTCAAGTACGGTGGGCCTCGCGTCTGGGACAGCTTTCATCTGCTGTGCAATTTGTGCTGGCGGACGGGAGATGTCCCGGATGATTGGCGATCCGCAGTCATTGTGCCTTTATATAAAGGTAAAGGTTCACATTTTGACTGCGGGTGCTATCGGGCGATCAGCTTGACCAGTTTAGCAAGTAAAGTTTACTCGAAGGTTTTGACACGTAGGATGCAAGAGAAATCGGAAAGATTCTTATGGGAGGCACAATGCGGATTTAGACCTGGAAGAGGATGCACGGATCAAATGTTTTCTCTCCGCATGATCACGGGGAAGCTTCTGAGTGTTAACCAGAGGATTTTCTGTGCTTTTGTGGATCTGGAGAAAGCATTTGATAAGGTTATAAGGAAGAAAATGTGGGAACTGTTGCCGGGATATGGTGTGGATGGTCGATTGTTAAGGGCTGTGCAGTCACTTTACTATGACTGTAAAGCCTGTGTGCGGGTAGGGCATGACCTGTCACCCATGTTTAGCGTCCAAGCGGGCGTAAAACAGGGTTGTGTCATGTCTTCCTGGCTGTTCATACTGTATCTCGACAGCTGTTTACAGAAGCTGAAAGATAGCTGTTTGGGTGTGAAATTGGGTGACATAAAAGTTAATTGTCTGCTGTATGCTGATGATGCAGTGCTTATTGCACCATCAGAAGCAGAACTGCAGGCATTAGTCACGTGTATGAAAGAGGAATGTGAAATTAAAGGTCTCCGTTTGAATGCTAATAAAACTAAGGTTCTGGTATTTGAAAAGGACGAAGAGAGAACGAAATGTGAAATATGGGTAAATCAGGAATGTCTAGAACAGGTAAATGAAATTGTATACTTGGGGAGTGCTTTCAGCCGGGATGGAAGATGTGATTTGGATGTGGATAGGCGTGTCGCTGCCGGAAACAAAGTCAGGTGCCCTGAATGCATTAGTAAAAAGGCAAGGCGTGGTGAAGAGTGCACGCCTTGCAATACATAACGCAGTGTTGGTACCGACTTTGTTATATGGCAGCGAAACCTGGGTATGCCAGAAGAAGCATGCAAGTTGAATGCAGTGGAGATGCGATCTCTTCGTAAAATGTGTGGCGTTACCATAGCCGACCGAAAGCGAAACGAAGAGATTCGCAATATGGCAGGATTGAAAGATGACCTTATCACAAAAATTGATAGGGGCATACTCCAATGGTTTGGGCACGTTGAACGAATGAGTGAAGACCGAATGGTGAAGGAAATATATAGAGCGATAGTTAATATTAAAAGGTGTCGAGGTAGATCGAGAGACTAACTTTCGAAGACCATGTGAGCAAATTGCTCGAAGAGGGGAGGGTCAAGAGTACTCGGATACCTAGACGTGCATGTATGAAGAAGTTAATGAACCTGAAAGAAGCGAAAGAGGTATGTAAGGATCGTGAAACTTGGCGATCTGTTCTCTCTGGCTACCCCGTTAGGGATTGTGCGTGAAGATAAGTAAGTATGTAAGAGCCGCGTCTACGTGCTGTTTTCGAGAGTCATTACGAATCGTCTCGCACGCAGACTCGACGACTTCCAGCCTCCCGAACAAGCCGGTTTCCGAAAAGGCTTCAGTACGATAGACCACATACATACCCCGCGGCAGATTGTACAGAAGACTGAAGAGTACAATTTGCCACTTTGCCTGGCGTATGTGGACTATGAGAAAGCCTTTGATTCCGTCGAAATTTGGGCGGTGCTGCAGTCCCTTCAGCGGTGCCAAGTTGACTGTCGGTATATCGAAGTGCTGAAGTGTTTGTACAGTAGGGCTACGATGGCTATCCGAGTACAGAACCAGAGCTCGAAACCTATCCAACTGCAGAGAGGTGTAAGACAGGGTGACGTTATATCCCCGAAACTCTTCACCGCTGCTTTGGAAGATGTTTTCAAGCTACTGGACTGGAAAGGATACGGTATTAACATCGTCGGCAAATCGTCGGCACTCATCTTCAATTTGCCGACGATATAGTCCTTATGGCAGAATCGCTGGAGGACTTAAGCACTATGCTCAATGACCTCAATAGTGCCTCCCAACAGATAGGTCTTAAGACGAACATGGACAAAACAAAGATCATGTTTAATGTCCATGTCACACCTATACCGGTAGTTGTTGGGAGCACTATGTTCGAAGTTGTTGACGAGTACGTTTACCTGGGACAAATAGTCCGACTAGGTAAGTCCAACTTCAACCGAGAGGTCAATCGACGGATTCAACGCGGCTGAGCAGCGTTCGGGAAATTACGACACATCTTCTCGTCAGGTATACCTCAATCTCTGAAAACTAAAGTGTACAACCAGTGCGTGTTGCCAGTGATGACTTACGGATCTGAGACGTGGTCCTTCACTGCTGGCCGTATGAGGACGCTCAAGGTCGCTCAGCGAGCTATGGAGAGGGCTATGCTCGGAGTTTCTCTGCATGATAGACTCAGAAATGAGGATATCCGCAGTAAAACCAGAGTGACCAACATAGCCCAACGGATTAGTAAGCTGAAGTGGCAATGGGCTGGCCATATAGCTCGAAGAACTGATAACCGATGGGGAAGAAAGGTTCTCGAGTGGCAGCCTCGTACCGGTAGGCGTAGTGTAGGGCGACCCCCCACTAGATGGAGTGACGACCTGGTAAGATATGCAGGAAGTCGATGGATGCAGGTGGCTCAGGACCGTGCTTTGTGGCATTACTTGGGGGAGGCCTATGTTCAGCAGTGGACTTGTGAAGGGCTGTAATGATGATGATGATGATGTATCACTTTTCATAGTCTCTAGTATATAGTCAGTAATCTATGTTTCATACTTTACGTATTAAGGTTATAATAATTTTTATTTATTTTTTCGATAACGGTGCATTACCTTTGAATGTTAGTGGTATTATTGTAATCGGAGACCAAACCTCTACCAAATAAAACACCTTACTCCCCCAAATTCCTGCCAAACAATTCTAAATTTCAACCTATGTTTATTTATGTCATTATATTACTTAAAACTAATATTGCATAAAACAACTTATTAAACTTTACTTCAAAGTAAACAAATTAAATAAGCAAAATGGTGGATTGTGTCAGCACTACTGAAGTTAGCAAACATATCCTGGCCGGAAACTGTTTAGGTTCGCCATTTTGCTTACAAGCGCTTTTTTCTGCCAAACGCAGCCAATGATCGTTAATGAGAAATGGCAGATTAATCGGCCATTTCTTAACGGATCAATCAGCCAATCGGCCAAAGTACTAATCAGCCCAACTCTATTAAAAGAATCTTTGGGGGATAATTATGTTCAGCAGTGGACATGCAAACGGCTGTAATGATGATAATTTTTAAATCAACTAATTTCTTCAGATAGTGTTTCTCTTATAAACTAACAATTAAGTGCCAATCCCATTCAAATGGTATTCTACACTGTGATTTCTCCCCAGCAATTCTATATTGAATTCGTCTAAAATAAAATTACTGACCTCGGACTAATTATAACCCAACTTCTTGTAATGAGATAATACACACTGACATTTTTCCACAAGTATATGTAAAAAATATGTAGGCTGTGTATATTACAAAAAAAATTCTTACCGCACTTTGAGGAACTTAAAACTTGATTGTTGCTGATTATCATCAATAATCTGAACAGCTGCAAGTTCTTCTTGACCCTCCTTCCTATACAAATATAAACCATTTCCAATGGCAATAGCATTTACATTTTTTCCATCAATCTGTAGCACAACTTCAGTATCTTTACTTGGAATTGCTGGGTCAGAGTCGTCAATTACAGTTGCTAAATTATCATTAACTTTATCATATGGAAGAGCAGTATCTTCAGTAAGTTTCAGCACCGTATTTGATTTCTCGTCCGCCTCTGCGACATTATCATCAATAACAAGCTCATCACCATCAAAGGAGTTGTCATTATCATCGAAAATATTAACACCTCCAGACAATATGTTTGCAGCTTCTATTTGCTTACCAATTTTGTAACTGGCCATATCACCTTTTTTGGATATTGGTGACAAATTTGTTATCATTGGGTTATCATCTGTGACCTCCGCCTCTGTAGCAGGGTTGACAGCATCTTTTGAAATATTGAAGCTGGATTCATCTTCTAGCATGGAAAAATATTTGGAGCTGTCATTAGCGGTTAAATAGGCCTCGCTTGGGGGAGAAGATGTATCCAATGTAGAATCCCCTGAACCACCAGCTTCGTTTCTTAACTGATTTAATCTATCCATTTTCACAAATCATCTGTTTTGACAACAAAAATCCAAGAGTTTACCACACTGGCTAGTGCAGTAAACATGCACTGTATCTTCTATATGTAACTTAATAAAAACATTTGAAGGTTGATCAATTAGCACTCAGGTCAATAGCAATGAATTGCAGTGAAACTTTTTAGTGGAACAAACGATAATGAAACTGTGACACTTGATAAACTTACAAACAACAAGTTCGCACCTTGCCACCATGGATTAAGTTCAAATAATCTACCTTAATACTAAATTAGAATAGGTAATGTCTCAGAATTTTCGTGTAAAATGATTTGTATCAAGATTTTTCTAACAATTTTGTCAACTAAACTAAAGATGGACGTCGCGAAAAATAGATAACGATGTTGCCAACTTAACAATAAACGTTAATACAGGCTTGGGTAAAAAATAGCGATATTCTGTCCTAAAAATATCAATATATTACGTAGATATTTTTAAATCGCGATAAATCGAAATAATAAACAGAAATGCGTAGGTTAATGACATTTTTTTCTGCCTCCCAAACCAATGAACTTAAACAAGTAAATACCGTACTTAAAGAGATACAACAGACAAATAATAACATTGAAAGCTCAGTCTCTTTCTTAACCGCACAAAATGAGGAGTTTAGGCAGCGAATTGAAACACAGGTTAAGCAGGATAGGAATTATATTACTGTTTTGGAGAATAAAATAGAAGAATTACAATGGAAAAGTCGTAAGTCGAGCTTCGAAATTAAAAATGTTCCGAAAAAGCTTAACGAAAAAAAGAAGACCTTATTGAGATGGTTAGTGCCCTCTCCAAGTCTCTGGACTACAATATCACCAAAATGGCTATTAAAGATATTTACAGAGTACGGCCAAAGTCCATTAACAATAGAAGCCGAACCATTGTATTGGAAACGAGTTCGGTCATATTAACCTGTAAGGTCTGACAGCGCGCGACATGTTATACTCCCGTTCGCTCGGGACCTTAAAGTGGCGGCAAATGAAAATTTTTTCCCTAAATTGCAAATTCTGCTATATTTTCACTTTAAGACAATATTTTTGAATAAAACTTACAGAAATTCTTCTTGAATGTATAAACTATCGAATAAAATAATTTTTGGATGTCAGATATAGTAATAAAATTCATAAATTACCATAAAAAGCATAGTAGTAGTAAATACTCCACTTTTAGCCACGAAAATATTAATAAAATAATTTCCACAAGTTTGTTTTTTGAGAAATCTGTATGAAAATGTTTGGAAATAAGTATAGTTTTATGTTTTTATGTGTTTTTATTCGTAACCCATACAAAAAAAAACAAATAAATAGGAATCAAACATAACCCTTTTTTTTTTTTTTTTTACATGGGGAAATGCCTACGCATACCCGCCTCGCGGGGGCAAGGACGGGTTATGTCGGACTCGCACCGACTAAAACCCCATGTTGTTCCACCTTTGTCGCATATTGGTAGGGCTACGGGAACGCTTTCGCACACATCCGCGGCCCTACTAGCGCCTGCCGCCCCACGGCAGCACCTCCTCGGGAGAGGAAAATTCCTCCCCGTTCTCCTTCCCAGGCAAGGCGCACCAGAACACATGGCGCGCCTTCCTCCACGGCCTCCAATTACGTCCGTGCAACAGACGCCCCCGCGTCCGATGCACAAAGGCCTTGGGGCCAGGAAAAACGAGCACTTAGAAGTACTAGCCTTCCCGACCCCAGCGGCGGATCTGATCTATGGCTCCGCCGCCAACCAAGATTCGGCTGCGAAGGGTAGGGAGAGCGGCGCCTCGCAATACCGACAATCCTCTCCCCCCGCAGCCCCACCACCACCGCATCAACGGTGCGGCCCCGTTTGAGTCGCGAAGGATAGGGCGAGTGGCGCATCGCCATACCAACACTCCTCTTCCTCCGCGACTCCACCTCGGCTGCAGCGGTAGAGGGTGCGCGAGTCCCCACTCGCTGCAGTCCACCAGAACACATCCGAAGTGGGCTCCCCAAGCCCACTCGGAGTGGCCACCTCAGGCCGGCCCTTCACCTCGGGCCAGCCACGTGGGTTCCTCTTTGTTCACCGTGGACCGACCAAGCCACGGCTACTAAGCCCCCCCGCCACGACAAGTTCTTACTCAAACACGAAAACGGAAGTTTTTCAGCATAAATTCACATATAACACACTCAAATATGTTTCGACACAAATGAAATATGTTTAGAAAAGTACATTTTTATTATTATTTACAATAAAAATATACAATTCAATGCACAAAATACAAAACACAAGAAATAAAATATATTTGAACAAATGTATGGAGCAAATAGTGATGTGGCGTCGCTGGTATATTTATCGATAATTTTTTTGCAATGTAGCCGGCAATAATCAAATTCGGTTGTTTGACTTTTTGTAATGATTTTATATTGAATTTAAATAAATTTATTCTTTTACAATTTTGAATGAATTTTTATAGAACCAGCATGGTGGCGATCACCTCATTCACCGGGGTTATTTTCATTTATGTATTCATTTATTATTATAATAACCCTTTTTGTACAATTTTTCTTTTCAAATTAAACATTCTTTCAGTCAACATTCATACCCATTCATATCCTTCTTGAACCCACTACTGAGGACGAGGAGGAGACCGGAGACCCTTTTTACTGGAAACGAGGCATTCCATCTTAGTCCTCACAGGTCACGGATAGATGTAGATGTCAAAGGGCCAGTGCAAACACTTACCATCAGTTGGACTGTGTGCTCAACCACTTACCATCAGGTGAACTGTGTGCTCGTTTGTCACCCTTACCTATAAAAAAAAGACGAGGAGGAGGAGACCGGAGATCCCTTTTTACTGGAAACGAGGCATTCCATCATGGTCCTCACAGGTCACGGGGGATAGATGTAGATGTCTAAGGGCCGCTGCAACCACTTACTATCAGGTGGACTGTGTGCTCGTATTTCACCGTAAACTATAAAAAAATGGAAGGAAGGAAGAAAAAGGGAAGGACCACACTCTCACAGAATACAAGCTCGATCCTGGTGAGGTAGAGGAGACCAGAAACCCTTTTTACTGGAAACGAGGTCTTCCATCTTAGTCCTCACAGATCACGGGGGAATAGATGTCGATGTCTATGGGCCACAGCAATCACTTACCAACAGGTAGACTGTGTGCTCGTTTATCATCCTAAAGAAACCGGAGAGCCTTTGATCCGTTTTACTGGAAACGAGGCATTCCTCACAGGTCTATGGGCCACACCAACCACTTACCATCAGGTGGACTGTTTGCTCCTTTGTAACCCTTCCATTACAATCACACTCCGCGAATTTCACAAAACTCCTTAAATACCTTTACGGAGTTTGATGAAATTCGCGAAAGCATTCTTGCAGACAGAGCGCCAGCCCACACTGCTCACACTCATACGACGTCAGTGATCTGCGGTGCTTGCGTTCCGTGCACCACACACACGCACGTCGTATGTAGTATTTTGGTTGTGTCTCCACCGCATCTGCCGTTGTTTGTCGACTTGGCATGGGTATGCGGTGAATGAAGTGGCGCTCTGTCAGCCTCTGTAATGGAAAGGTAGGGTGTTTTTGATGTTGAGCAGGTCTTGATGGGCGAGGTACCATTTTGAGATGGCGGTTCATGATGCCGTCAACCAACGCCAACCGAAATGCTACGGCATCGAGTTTGGTGTTGGTTGATTTCTCAACTATGACCCTTGCGTTTTGAATGGAAATATTCAAAAGGCGTTTGAAAACTTTCCGGTTCCATTTCAAACATTGTTTCCGCTCGACTAGATAGGCCTCCAGCATCGAGTCAAGGCGGTCGACTCCCCCCATGGCCCGATTATAATCTTTTATCAAATCGAGCTTGTATTCTGCAGTGTGGCCCGAACGTCCAGCAAATAGTTGTTGCGAGACGCCATGGTATGTTGAGATACAAGTCACTCGCTTGCAATCTTGTAGCGCAACAACCATGACGTCGTCGGACGCACGGGCAATAAATTGCCCTTCCTGTAAGGGTGCACGTTTGATGGCTTCTGGAACCCCTTTGCGAGTCGGCCGCATGGTACCGACGCAGTCCATGTTGTGGCGTTTTAGCCAACGAGCCAGGGAGGGGGAATTGAACCAGTTGTCCATGTACAGCGTGTGCCCCCGGTTGAGGACAGGTTGAATGAGCCTCAACACAGAGGACACGCTGGCCGGTACCCTACCCCTTTCTCGCGGCCCACATACACGAAGAACGACCAAAGGTATCCTGTGACCGACTCGCACAGTTCGATGGTTTTTATACCAAACCGGGCTGCCTTGGACCTTATGTATTGTTGAAACCTAACTGGCCCTTTCCAAAGAGTTAGCGATTCATCAATACATATGTTCCGGTCCAGCTGGTATAACTCCTGGAACTTGGCATTCAAATGGTCGACAATGGGACCCATTGGGTGCAGCGGATTATTACGGTCAGTCCCCTCGGCCAAACTAAATGCCGCATTGAGGTTCCAGTAGCGGACTTCCGTGCACAATGCGCGAAATACGTCAGTCCTCAGTAGTGGGTGCTTGCAGAAACAGGATTTAATGCTTGGCATGCCAAGCATGATCCTAAACGCCATTAGTGACTCATCGTGTACATACGATTACGAATAGTGTTGGCACAGTTCGGCTACTTATTGCACAGAGCAATATATATACAGAGAAAGCAATTACCATTACTAACTTATTGTTATTAATAACTTGTGGTGAAATGAGTATAGACAGTTCTCTGAAAGAAAAAGAATCTCCGCCTGACTACGTGACGTTCCGTAAAGGTGTAGCTGATCAAAATATGTTGGATCTACGCAATGAATTTCATTCTTTCCAAGAGAAGATAATGGCATCAATGAAGGAGTTCTTCGACAAACAGAATAATAAAATAACCAAGTTCATTGAAGATTTCGAAGAATTGAAGACTTCAATCCAATTTATTAATGACAAATACGACGAACTAAAAACCCAAACCGAAGAGATCCGCAGTCGATTATTTGAATTAGAAAAAATATATAAATCGTCCCAAAACAAAGACGATCTGATTATGGAGGTAGGAAACAAGCTTGATATTTTAGAGCTTAATTCACGCTAGTGCAACATTGAAATTGTTAATCTTCCAGAAAAACGAAAAAATTTAATTTCGATTATAGAAAACGTAGCTGCTGTCATCAAACAACCAATTAATAAATACGACGTCGTCGCAATTCATCGTGTACCTCAGTTTAATCCTAAAAGTGGGCGCCCTAAGAATGTTATTGTTAAGTTTGCGAGTCGGATGTTACGCGATAGCTTTCTTTCAGCAGCTCGCAAAGAGAAAAGTTTAACAACAGAAAAACTGCTAATGCCCGGAACTATACAAAGTTATATTTTAATGAGCACCTGACTTTAAAACATTGATCTATTATGTACTACGTACTAGAGGAGACACCGCATTCAGCTACTCTGTTCCACTCAACTGCGGTTCATGCACTGCACTTTAATCAGTCACTCGCTAGGCGCTTGTAGAGTTGTCACGTGTTGTGTTGATTTAAAAAAAATCTCTTGATAAAAATATGCCGTCTTGTGTACTTAGATATTGCACAAATAATTCAAGAAATGTCAGTAAAAACCAAGGAATTACTTTTCGTCGGTTAATAAGATACTTATTCAATAAAAAAGTATTATAAATTAATAATAAAACAAATTATTCCTAAGACGCCATCTCGTGTCACTGAATATAGATTATGAAATTAATATGTTCAGATGCGACATTTCCGTGGGTACTTAAGTATAGGACGAATATATTATTATACACATTTTTTTTATAGAAACATATATAAGTTATTATGATTTGGCAAAAATTTCCATGTTTAAATCCGCTTATTATTCTTTTATTTTATTTTTAAGTTTCCACATCAAAGTCAAAGTGGAATAAATTCGTCCATTTTTAACTCTCGCGTGCCCAGCATTTATGAACGATTATTTACAACATTTATGATTCTAATTTAAATAAATATATTTGTAATTTAAATTTTATGTTAATAAGTTTTGTTAAACATACATTTAGTACGTTTTTTTTATATTTGACATAGATACTTTTTAAAATATTCAGATAAAAATATCATTAAAATGTAATTCTGACATAATATTATGTAATATTATATTAAATTAGCACATATACAAAATAAAAAACAATTTAAAAAATTTTACTCGATATAATTAACAATACAATATAAATAAACAATTATTACATACTGACCATTCTACTTACGTATAATCTATAATAACAAAAACTGACCGCGCAAGCGCAATGCGCGTTTATACCAACTGCGCATGCGCGACTCTACTATTACCGCGCATGCGCGAAGACATACGAGTAGTGCACAATTTTTGTTTGGAATAGCTTCTCTAGTACGTAGTACATTATAACTCAATGCTTTAAAAAGAAAAATTTTATTTCGTGAGGTTCGGGAAACTGCTAAGAAGAATGGTTTCAGATACACTTGGATTAAGCACGGCAGCATCTTGGTGCGTGCAAACGATACTTCTCCTGTTCTCAGCATTCGTTCTAGTGAAGATCTTTCAAAAATCAAATCGAAGAATTGTCCAGTTAACTAATTTTTACTGCTACTTCTACACAGCTGAAACTAGTATTTCATTTCCATTTGCATTGACTTGTTATCTCGAAGAAGTTATTCAAAGGTATTTATCAAAAAGTATTATATTATTTAGTGTCATCTCTAAACATTTCATTACACTGTGTTGTTTACACTTCTTTGCCTTGCGCTATGAATTATTATTTTTCTACCGGCAACTTATTTGTTACTTAAAGAATTTACTTACGATATTTTACAAACAATATTCTATGTTAAAAATACTTTGTTGTCAAATTAACAGCAATAATTATAATACTCGTATGTATGTTGTAAAGCGTATTAATCTTATTTGCAAGTTACACTGTCTAACATACCTAACGAGCGTTATTAATTTATTATTTTTGTTTGTTGAACACACTTTAATACTATTAAGCAATATTAGTTATTTTCGCTTACTTATAATGAAAACTAAAATTATTTCTTTTACTGGAATTTACATAATACATGATGAGATTTACAAATACGAAACACAAAATTATGAAATACTATTTCATTGCTTAATTTACTTTTAATAATTTATTTGCACACTTTGATTGGAAATAATTGTGCAAATTTTTGTAATTTAACAGTTATTATACACAATCGGCCATATTTTTTCTTGTTGAATTGGAAAAGAATAGAATGCATTAGTCTCAGTATGTCTGTTACTTTATTTATACTCGTATTTTTTTTATTTTTTATACTTTTTTATTTTTGTTTCTTTCTCTTTTTAATAGGTGTAAGTAATACTTATGTATTAAAAATAAACAAAGATGATGACTGATCATTTTACAACATATTACCAAAACTGCAGGGGCTTAAGAACCAAACTAAATACTCTGTATACAAATATATTATCAGATAGTTATGATTTTATTATATTAAGTGAAACGTGGTTACTTCCGAATATTCGAGACAGGGAATTCATAGATGATAGATATGGCGGTGGTGTTTTGATTGCAGTGCGTCGAGGGTTGCCCATTGCTCGGTACGAACTAATAGGTTCATACGACTATCCTATTTCACCTTGTATTGATTATGTATTTCTCAGTCTTAATAGTCAAAAGGGTCATATTACTATTATCTGCGGTATCTATATTCCGCCTAATATGAACGCTTTAACTTATGAAATTTTTTTAACATCCTTATTTAACAAAATTATGGAAATCAACTATCAGCACATGTACGTTGTTGGTGATCTTCCCAATCTACAATTGCTGGGCAGTGATCAAACGGTATAAAATATATAACATCTGCATCTTCTTACCCCAACCTTACCAGTAATGACAAATCACTGCTGAATTTTATATCATTATTAAACTTCAAACAATAAAACACCAGTAGAAACCCCTTGGGCCGAATTTTAGACTTGTTTTTATCTAACGACGATAATTGTGTTTGTGAGCTGCCTTCAAACCCGTTACTGCCATTGAATCGTCTACATACAGCTTTCTACACGGTTATATCTCTAAGCCACACGTATAAATCTATGGCTCACTCGTCTTTTCAGAGGTTCAAATATTTAGAAGCAAACTATCTCACCATTTGTAAATCAATCTCTGAGATCAATTGGTATTCTCTTATGAAAGGGCTAACTGCTGAAGAGTCAGTTAATATATTTTATGAAAAAATCTATGAATTTATAAAAAAATTTGTACCGCTTCGTTCATCAAAAAGTAATAACTTTCCAGTTTGGTTTTCTCGACCCCTCATTCACGTTTTTAAAGAAAAAGAAAAATATTGGATAAGGTGGAAAAAATATAATAACAAAGCGGATTATTCCCAGTTTTCATTGCTTCGACACAGATTTAAGACACTGTGTGCTGATTGCTTCAATACTTACATTAATTCCATCGAAGAAGGACTTAAAAAGACATTAAATTATTTTGGTGCTTTGTTAATAATCGAAAAGGTAAAAGCGGAATACCTAACGTAATGACTTATAAAAATAAAAAATCTGATACACCAGAGGGTATCTGTGAATTATTTTCTGAATTTTTCAGCTCCGTATATGAAAATAGACAGCGGTTACAGCAAGAGAATTATAGTAGCCAGTCTACTAATCCCAATTCTGAGGTTATTTCAAATATCTCCTTTTCGGAGGATAGCATAGTCAAAGAGCTTATATTACTCGATATTACCAAGGGACCTGGACCTGACAGCCTTCCAACATTTTTTCTCAAACACTCTGCCGCAGCTATTAGTGTTCCCTTGTGTCTTATATTTAACCAATGTCTTAGTGAAGGGACTGTGCCCAGATATGGAAGAACGCTAATATAACACCAGTTTATAAGAGTGGGTGCAAAAACGACGTTTCTAAACACCGCCCTATATCTTTGCTATCAACCATACCGAAGGTTCTTGAGAGGTTAATATATAAGCAAATTTATACTATATTACATAACATAATTATACCTGAACAACATGGATTTGTAAAACAGCGATCGACAACAACTAACCTTGTTCTTTACACAAATTATCTTTTTCGCTGCATGGATAACCGTCTGAGATTATATGCAATTTACACTGATTACTCTAAGGCCTTTGATAAGGTTGGTCATAATATACTTTTAGAGAAATAAGCGTTTAATGGAATACGAGGAAACTTGTTAAGATGGTTTTCATCATACGTTCTAAACAGATCTCAACGGGTTGTGATTAATGGTTTCTCATCCAATATCATAAATATCAGCTCAGGCGTACCGCAAGGTTCTATTCTTGGGCCTTTGCTTTTTATATTATTTGTAAACGATATCGGTGATTGTTTCCGTTTTACTAACTTTCTCCTTTACGCCGATAACCTTAAAATTTATCACAGTGTCAAAAGTGTCGAAGATTGTGACAAAATACAACAAGACCTAAATCACTTGGAAGGCTACTGTATAAAAATAAACCTCACTTAAGTACATCAAAATGCAAACATATCACTTTCACAAAAAAATTAACATTATTAAATACACTTATAAACTAAACTGTGTTTCGTAGGAATCAGTATCTTTAATCAGGGATCTAGGATTGTATTTAGACTCTAAACTACACTTTGATGAACACGTAATGCACATAACCAATAAAGCCTTTCAGCTTTATGGTTTTGTTATGCGGACATGTTCTTCCTTCAAACATCCCACCACATTTTTAACTTTATATAAATCTCTAATAAGATCACAAGTTGAATATGCATCAGTTATATGGAGTCCAATATATAGTAAATATAGTTTACAGTTGGAGCGTGTTCAACGAAAATTTTTAAAATCTACAATGTACAAATGCTTTAAAAGTAATTATAATGAATGTTATGAACTTTTATTAAGAAACTTTAGTGTTCTTTCTTTAGAATCGAGAAGGATGCTCTTGGATCAAACTTTGCTTTACAAAATCTGCCATAACGAATTTGATTGTAATGAACTCACCAATCAAATATACATTCGTATACCTAGTCGCTCGAATCCTATACGTGAGCTACATTCACATCAAATTTTCGCTCCAAAACCAAGTAAAACAAATGCAGGTGCACGTGCACCTCTAAATCGTATAATGGAATTATACAACAACAAATTTAATGACATAGATATCTTTGGATTAACTTCTTCTAGATATAAAAAAGCTGTGTATGAGGTTCTATCTGAATATGATGCAAGTTATTGTAATTGCTTATTTAGGTTAAATTTAATTTTTCACATCTGTGTATTATCTATATATGTGTATGTGCGTGTATGAATATGTTTGTATATATGTGTGTATGTATATGCGTGCACATGTACATGCATATGTGTAAATTAGCTTGTTCTTCTCTGTATTTATTGGTGAACGGGTCGTTTTTAATAGAACATTATATTTTAATTTTTAATTGTTACGTACACAGACCCAGTGGTAATATGTGGATAACGGTGTTGATTGTATGATTATTAAGCTTAAATATAGTATTGTGTTTAATAATAAGATTATATTGTACAATTGTTTGTTTTTCCTAATAAAGAGAGAAAAAAAAAGATTGGTCTGGAACCAATCTTTCATGAAATTTGGACGCTGCTGTGCCAAAACCGACTCGGCATACCGGTTCGTTTCGTCAGCAATATGGGCCATGATGTTATCTGTCCAGATGGCATGCGTGGCCTCATATGGACCTTGAATCGAAACGGTAGGCCCAGTCTGTTCTGGCACAAAATGGCATTGCCTGCCATTCCACTCGTTCATCCCTCGCCACTCAAAACTATCATCTTCATCCCATTCCGATTCATCCTCCCTCACGTTCTCCTCTTCCTGATTTGCAGGTATCCTTCTTCTTTCATGCCTCTCCCTCCTAATGGAATGATCACGGATTTGCCCCTGAATATCCAAGGGCAAATCCGTGTCGTTTAGAAAAATTTGCACGTAAGTTGCTCCACGCAACCAACCCACGCTTCGGCCACGGCCACGGCCACGTCCACGCCCGCGAACAGACGCGGTCCATCGCCGCTGACATGCCGCCGCCGTGTCCAACACCTCCACCATGAAGCGGGGTGCGGGGCCTGGAGCACCCTCTGGAGCAGGTAAATCCTGTTGAAAAATGAACACGTTGTCATTGTGCTGCAAACATATATATATATATATATATATATATATATATATATATATATATATATATATATATACAACATGTAACCAAAACCATGTGGTTCCCGTCAAATCTTCAATCAAATCTTGTGTGGTACATTTTGAGACATATCAAAAATAAAAAATTGAAAACTGGTATTTTTTTTGGAATAGAAACAGAAACAGAAATTCCTTAATATTATAATTAACCCTTTTTATACAAACTTAGTTTAATAACATTTTTGAACTTTGTGTATGACAAATTTTGTATATTTTCTGGGATTTTGTTGTAAAAGCGTATACATCGCCCCAAGAATGAATTACTGACTCGGTGGAGTCGAGTAACTGGTACCACTAGCTTGTGTCTGTTCCTAGTATTTACAGAATGAATATCACTTATTTTTGCAAAACTACTTTTATTTTTGTGTACGTACATTACATTTTCATAAATGTATTGAGAGGCCAGAGTTAATATGTTAATTTCCTTAAATTTTTGTCTCAGGGACTGTTTTGGTTTTAAATTATGTATTGCTCTAATGGATCTCTTCTGTAAAAAAAAATATAATTTCGGTGTCAGTCGCGTGTCCCCATAGCAAAATACTATACGACATAATGCTATCGAAATAAATAAAGTAAACTATTCTTGTTGTTTCAACACTGGTAAGAGTTCTAATCTTTTCTAAAATTTTTACTGCATATGCTGCAGAACTAAGTCTCCTAGCTAGTTTTGATAAATGGGGGAGCCATTGAAGCTTTGCGTCTAGTGTGATTCCAAGAAAAATGGTGATATCAACAAGACTCAGTTCCTTCCCATTTAAAATTATTCTTTATTCTTATTTTTAAAAAACGTTACCCCTACACTAAGATTTTCTCTTGTATCGTAGGGGCAGTTTACAAACATAAATTGCACATGGACAAACATCCAGACCCGGAACAACTATTTGTAGGCCATACAAATATTTGATCCGTGCGGGATTCGAACCCGCGACCCCCAGCGCAGCCACTCTTTGCTAAGCCACTGCGCCACGGAGTCGTCATAAATTACATTCGTATCTACATGTTTGACATTAGGAGTTACGAATTTCATACATTTAGTTTTAGTACCATTTAAACGCAAATTATTAACATTAAACCAATTGACTACCTTAGCTATAGCATTATTTACTTCGTCGTAATTTAAAAACTGTCGTTTTAATTTGAAAATTAATGAAGTATCATCAGCAAATATTACTATATCATGGTTATCCCCTACTATGTAAGGTAAGTCATTAATATATACAACAAACAGAAAGGGGCCGAGAATTGAGCCCTGAGGCACGCCCATTTGTACTGTCGACCCGGAAGAACTCATACTATTAATTACAACTTTTTGCGTTCTGTCACTTAAATATGAAATAATTAATTTAAGAGCATCATTTCTTACACCGTAGTGTTAAAGTTTCCTGATTAATGTTTCATGGTGAACACAATCGAAGGCACAATCGAATTGGATAGGTCACAGAATATACCCAAAGCATCCTGTGAATTCTCCCACGCATTAAAGATATATTTAATAAGCTCAACACCAGCATGTTGTCGAGCAACCCCTTGTGAAACCGAATTGATTTTTTGAAGTAAATTATTTACATTAAAAAATTTAACATTTGATCAAGAATAATTTTTTCAAAAATTTTACTAAGTGTTGGCAGTACAGAAATAGGTTTAAAATTTTTAATAGGTTGCGCGGAAAACCATTCGTATCTATTTTGACGGTAGGGATTTGCCAAATCGTTTATCCTTTTCCAAACGATATCATCCATACCCTCCTATCGACACATCGGGGTGGTGGGGTGGGAGGGGAAAGAAGATGATTCTAGAATATCACGTAATCATCGCAACCGAAGGAATAAAAGGCACGCGTGACCGACACGCGCTCTCTTCCCGCCGCGCTCGTCATTGGAACCACACCGCTTAAGACAATAGTGCCATAGAAGTATATCCGCTTTAGCCTGGAAGCAGTCGAGCTCCAGGAAACCCGCCTCACCTCGTGTGAGAAATAGTCGCGCACCTTACTCTCTTCCGACGCGTCATCGGACAAGAAAGGCAGAGAGTCTACCCAGAGTATCTTCCAGAAGTCGCAGCTATAGTGCCCAAGCAGCATAGAAGAAAACACCCCGGTGAGTGAACGTTCCTAATAATATTTCCTGCTTGATATAATTGTGTTTAATTGTGTTAATCCGCTCCAATTTTGTTTTCTCCTAATCAAGCAGGATTCCTTTCATAGATTTGGCAAATAATAGTTTGTTTTTAGGGAAGAGCGAGTGCATTGTACCGCGTCCTATAGTAGCCATTTTATGTAAGCGTAGAAGCATTTCGCATATACAGTCCACTTTAGTTAATATCTCGCGTAATAGGCTTAAGGATCGACCGGGGAATTAGACTTCGGTAACCTTAGGCTCGTCGCTCCACCATTTTATGGTCACTTCGGCAGGATTTGGACTGGTGTTTAGTAGTCGTTCAACCATTTTCTGGTCGAATTATTAGATTAATTATTTAGATAATGCACTCTAATCTATGGAATAGACTTAGATAGTATTCGTTTAAAAATAGAATTATTCATTTAAATAGTGTTTGTATTTGGTTTAAATTTAAAGCTTATCGGTCGCTTAAATAATTGAAACAGCGTAATCGCAACCATTTCGTACGCTTACCCGACAATTTTGATAAAAATATATTGAGTCACACGTGTCGAGCGACACGTGTCACCTCGACTCGTTGTAACAGGTGTTCGATTTAATTACGTAATACGGCGTACGAGCGTCCATCCTCCATTATTTGTGCATTGTGAGATTAATTGTGATTAATATAACTTTATCATAATAATTTAAAATGGCAGTTAGTGGAAATGAAATCAAAATTAAAACGCTTTATGCCAAGAGGGACATACTTTTTTCACGTATACAAAGTATAAGTGATCACATAAAGAACATTAATGTAGAAGCAGTGCGGGAAACTTTTTTGAATGAAATTGAAACGGTGGATTCTTTGCGGACGGATTACGAAAGAATATTAGACCAAATTAATCATTTGGAATTACAAATCGACCCGAAATATATAGTGAACTACCAACCGCTTCTAGCATTTGAAGATATATTGTATCGCGTGAAAAGAACGGCGAAACACTTACGATCTCCATCTCAAAACGAAGCAAAGCCGGAAATACAGGTACGTCCACGTGACTCAATTAGGTTGCCGCCAATAGATATTCCGGTATTCAATGGTGATATTAAGACATGGCCGTTCTTCTTCAGTAGTTTTCAAAACAATATACACAACAACCCATCGTTATCGGACGCTGAAAAATTATACTATTTAATTAGTAAACTTAGTGGCAGGGCACAGTCAATTTGCTCGGGTTTTACACCTACAGCAAACAATTACTTGTTAATATTCGAAACGCTTAAAACTAAATATGAAGATAGGAGAATGTTAGCTTCCGAGTATTTGAACCAGATATTCGATCTTAAACCTATATCATCCGCGAGCATCAACGGCTTAGAGCAGTTTTAGATAAATTTGTGGCATCGGTGGCTGCATTTAAGAATTGAAATTTTTGAATTTCAATTCTTAAATGCAGATTTTGAATGAAATTTAATGACCTTATGGACGTGGTGTTTCTCCATATTGCACTAAAGAAGTTAGACCCCGACACCATGCGTGCGTTTGAAATGGAGCATCGTAGCTCGGAGATGCCTTCCTTTCATTCATTAGCATCGTTCGTGCGAGATCAAATAAAGGTGATGCAGCGCTCCCCGAACGTTAAACAGGAGATTAAAAGGTGCGTCGACCGTAGACAGACTCAACCATCTAAAATAGCAGGGTCGTTAACGTATGTAACCGCAACGTCGGCACCATTTCAGCATGCCTGTATCATATGTAAAGATAAACACGGTAATTTATACAATTGTGCGACTTTTCGTAAATATTCACCAAGCGAACGTTATAAATTAGTGAAGACAAACAACCTATGTCTGAACTGCTTAAGCGATAAGCATTTAGTTGCAAAATGCAATTCTAGTTCCGTATGTAGCAAGTGCGCCAGGAAACATCACACGCTATTACATTTTGAAAATAGCAACATAGCGGCGTCAAGTAAAGCGGACAAGGAATTCACCCCTACTAAAGTCAACGATTCTAGCGGTCGACCTGGTGATGTCGCTCTGTGCTCATTGGCAAATATAGGAGCGCAACCTCCTTCAACCGTGTTACTGGGTACGGCACGTATTTTGGTTAGGGATTCACGTGGAAACGAACAAAGCGTCCGTGCACTGCTGGACAGCGGAGCCCAAAATAGCTTTATAACGCGACAATGTTGTCAGCGCTTAGGCTTAGTAATAAATAGGTCACTTTCATGTCCTGTAGTCAAAGGCATCGGAGGTACTAGTAAAGCTACTCAGGGATATATAAATTTAAAATTTTACTCTCGGATAGATCGTAATGTTAACTTTGATATAAATGCACTAGTAGAAGTTAGGGTCACTGAACGGTTGCCAACCGTTTCGGTTGACATCTCGGCAATGATTGAATTTAAAAATTTGACTCTAGCGGACGACACTTACGCCGTTCCTGGAAACATAGACATGCTCATTGGAGCATCGCTTTTCCCTCATCTTTTGTTAAACAATAAGGTCAGGGGCAACTCCTCGCATACCGCGCCTTACGCACTGGAAACCGTATTGGGCTATGTCATGGTTGGCTCCGCCCCCATCATAGATAGTATTTCGGCAACCTCTTATTGTGGTATGGCTGTCGAACCGCTCGAGTCGTTAGTCCGCAAATTTTGGGAGATGGAGGAGGTGAACGTCCCACCCATAGCTAGCTCAGATGACAGATTATGCGAGGAAATTTACGTCCGCACGACCGTTCGTGATCGCGACGGTAGATATAGTGTAGCGCTACCCTTTAAAGGAGATGTTTTATCTCTCAGCGATTCGCGTCACATGGCGGAAAAACGTTTCTACAGCTTGGAGCGTAGGATGCTCGTTTCACCCCAGTTAAAAGAAGCTTATGACGGCGTCATTAACGAATATATAAGAGAAGGTTACATATCACTTGTGGCTTCGAAATTAGATAACTACGAAGACACACCGTCGTATTTCATACCACACCACGGGGTCATTAGGGAGGATAAACTTACATCTAAGTTACGTGTAGTGCTCGACGCTAGTGCTAAAACTAGCACTCTCCTGTCGCTTAACGATATCCTCTATAGTGGGCAAAATTTACAGGGCGGTTTATTTAATATAATAGCCAATTTTCGTTTGTTTAGTATAGCACTATCCGCCGATATTCGCCAAATGTTCCTTTGCATAGGGGTCCGTGACTGCGACCGTAGATTCCAACGCATTTTATATCGTTTCAACCCAAAGGAACCTCTAATGGTGTATGAATTTAACCGCGTTTGTTTTGGTTTAAAGTCGAACCCATTTCATGCGTTACGCACGGTGAGACAGCTCGCCCACGATGAAGGTCCCTCCTATCGTAAAGCTAAGAGGGCAATTGAAAGTGGATTATATATGGATGATTTTGTATACTCGGTCGATAGCGTGGAGGAGGCCACCCTAACCACCGCCGAGGTTATAAAGCTCAAGAAATCGGGCCAATTCGATCTTGTCAAGTGGACTAGTAATTCGCGTCCGGTTTTAGATACAATCGCACTATCACACCGTCTTTCGGCGATAAAGGAATTCGACGATTCAGATACACACAAGGTGCTCGCTCTGTGTTGGTCACCAGAGTCCGACGTGTTTAGCCTTAAGGTAAATCCGCCCGTAGAGAAGTGCACAAAGCGCACAATACTGTCATGCGTTGCTAGATTATGGGACGTCATGGGTTTCGTAGCTCCGGTGGTATTATACGCTAAGCTTTTGATTAAACAACTTTGGTTATTTGAATGCGACTGGGATGACTCGCCGCCTGACAGCATTGTTCGGTTGTGGCAGCGTTTTAGGGAGGAACTTCCTTTACTAAGAGAAATTAAAATACCGCGACGTTCGTATGTCTTAGCGTCCGATTACAACTATGCCGAGTCGCTAGTATTACGTGAACTTCAACCTGCGCACTTCTCTGAAGAAATTACAAGATTACAATCGAATAGAACTTGTAGTCGCGCCTTTCAACGCCTTAAGCCATTTTTACAGGATGGGATTGTAAGGGTAGGTGGACGCTTGTCGAACTCGCAGTTGAGTTTCGACCAACGGCACCCTATAGTTTTACCGCGTAAAGACCATATCATGAATTTATTAGTCGATTACCATCATAAATTGAACTCGCACGCTGGCCCCGACTTGCTGATGTCGATCTTGCGTCAGAATTATTGGATTCTTTCTGCACGTAGTTTAATACGCAGTCGGGTGCACAGATGTATAGCTTGCTTTCGGGCACGCCCCAAGCCGTCATTTCCGGAAATGGCGGAACTTAGATCTTGTAGAGTAATACAATCAGCACACCGGGTCTGATTTCGCTGGTCCGTTTAAGGTCACGCTCACTCGCGGGTGTGGTATAAGAGCCACAAAGGCTTACGTCTGCATTTTCGTATGTCTAACTACTCGAGCGGTGCATATAGAACTCGTTGGTGATCTAAGCACAGCAGGCTTTATGGGTGCATTTAAAAGATTTCTTTCCCGCCGTGGCCCTGTAAGTAAATTGTATTCGGATAACGATACGAACTACGTCGGTGCAAAACGTATTTTATCAGAACTACATGAGCTCTTAGCTAGCAAGTATTATAGTTCGGAGTTCGCTCACATTCTAGCCGAGAACCGCATTGAGTGGTCTCTGAACGTCCCAGCCGCGAGTCATTTTGGGGGCAATTGGGAGACTAATATTAAGAGTCTAAAGAGTCACTTATACCGAGTAATAGGAGATCAAATTTTGTCCTTCGAAGAGCTAAGTACGGTGCTCGCTCAAATTTAATGCGTAATGAATAGCCGCCCACTTTGTCGTACGTTGTCTAGTGACCCCTCGGAACCGCTGGCTCTAACTCCAGCACATTTTTTGAATTTAACGCCTTTAAAGTATTTGCCCGCCGCAGATATGGATGAGAACAGACTTAGCATTTCCGCACGCCACAAATTATTAGACCGGTTAGTGCAATCGTTTTGGAAACGATGGAGGATGGAATACTTGCATACTTTGCAGTCTCGGCAAAAATGGAACACAGCAACTGAGCCTTTAGCTGTAGGAACTGTAGTTGTGCTCACTAAAGAGAATACGCCGCCTCTCCATTGGCCGTTAGGAATTGTCGAAGAGGTCTTTCCCGGTTCCGACGGAGTAATTAGGGTAGCTCGCGTTAAGACCACGGTTGGGTCTTACCTGCGTCTTGTTGTCCGTTTGTGCCCCTTGCCTCTTCCATAATTTAAATTAGCTTTCTAGATTAGAAATTGTAGTTGAATTTAGGTAATCTTAGCGTTAGTTAGTTATTTTGTTAGTTTGATCTTAGCTCTAGTTGTTTTAGTTAATTTTGAAGGAAATCCTTCAAGGGCGGGGGAGATGGTTGCGCGGAAAACCATTCCTATTTATTTTGACGGTAGGGATTTGCCAAATCGTTTATCCTTTTCCAAAAGATATCGTTCATACCCTCCTATCGACACATCGGGGTGGTGGGGTGGGAGGGGAAAGAAGATGGTTCTAGAATATCACGTAATCATCGCAACCGAAGGAATAAAAGGCACGCACGACCGACGCGCGCTCTCTTCCCGCCGCGCTCGTCATTGGAACCACACCGCTTAAGACAATAGTGCCATAGAAGTATATCCGCTTTAGCCTGGAAGCAGTCGAGCTCCAGGAAACCCGCCTCACCTCGTGTGAGAAATAGTCGCGCACCTTACTCTCTTCCGACGCGTCATCGGACAAGAAAGGCAGAGAGTCTACCCAGGGTATCTTCCAGAAGTCGCAGCTATAGTGCCCAAGCAGCATAGAAGAAAACACCCCGGTGAGTGAACGTTCCTAATAATATTTCCTGCTTGATATAATTGTGTTAATCCGCTCCAATTTTGTTTTCTCCTAATCAAGCAGGATTCCTTTCATAGATTTGGCAAATAATAGTTTGTTTTTAGGGAAGAGCGAGTGCATTGTACCGCGTCCTATAGTAGCCATTTTATGTAAGCGTAGAAGCATTTCGCATATACAGTCCACTTTAGTTAATATCTCGCGTAATAGGCTTAAGGTTCGACCGGGGAATTAGACTTCGGTAACCTTAGGCTCGTCGTTCCACCAAGCAGGGTCCAATGTACTGCCAGATTTAAATAAAGGTATTACTTTACTATGCTTCATTAAATCAGGAAACACGCCAGATTTGATACTAGTATTAAAATAATAGATAATTGAGGTGCGATTGCATCTATTATAGACGCAATAACTTTAACGGAAATCCCCCACAGATCGGCGGTTTTCTTAATATCAATAGTCTTTAAATATTTTAAAATATCCTTTGATGACACTTTATGAAATATAAAATTCTTTGTACACGCATTTACATTTTGTTTAAGTAATGATTCGGCAACAGCAGGAGAAGAATTCAGTGACTTAGTGGTTAAGATAGGAATATCAGTAAAATATTTCTCGAAAACCATTGCAACGTCCTGATCTGATTCAGTTAATTTATTGTTAAAACTTAACTGATAGTTCGAATTGCGATAGTTAACCTTACCAGTTACGTTCTTAGGTACCAATTAGATATAAGCAAGCTTCCAAGATTTTGGCACCGTTTGATTGTTAATAGAGAGACGGTACAGGCGCGTCAGAACACAGTAACACATTTAGTGCCCTTGCAGGAATATCATTAAGTTCACTACCCTTATTTACGTTTAGATTTCGCAAAGCTCTACGTGTCTCTTTCGTGTGGATAGTTACCTTCGTCATCAAAGGATCACAGCAAGGTAGGGTTGGCGATTGTTTAGAGCCAGCACCTAGACGAGAAATGCTAGTAAATAGGGATGCAAATAAATTTGCTTTCTCAGTCGCGGAGTCAGCCAGTATTCTATCAGGCTTCTGCATCGATGTCAATTTGGGACGGTATAAGTTGGATTCAACAGCCTTTGACAGGGACCAAAATTGCTTACCACCAGGAGGGTAGGAAGCAAGTCTGACCACTATACGACTGACATGGTTGAATCAAGCCCTGCTGAGAATTCGTTTGCAGCACTTGGCAGCAGAATTTAAAACTCTTCTTCATACGAACCCTCTGAGCCCTAAATATGCAATTGCGAGCTAGTACCCAGACCTGGTAGACGAACTCTTTGCGGGTCTAAGCCCGAGCGCAGTCCACATTATACTAGGGCCGAGCCTTGTGAACGAGCGGGACGTCAGAGAACGGAACAAAATATTCCATTCCTTGCCATATCACATCCGCAACCACGTCGGTGGAGCAGGAGAGATAATCGATACGGATTTCACCAGACAGTGATCAGATGATTCCAGCGGAGCTGAGGCTGATACCGAGTGCTTGTCTGGGTCTGTTGTCAGTAATTCCAAGTTCAAGCAATTGGATGTAATGTCCGTTTATATTTGGTACCCGCATCGCTACTTGAACCACCTGAGTGAGATCTAGCGATAACGCAAATTTGAGCGCATTTCTCTCAGCATAGTCGGTTTTCTGCTATGGGAACAACCACTCTATTTAGTGGGCGTAAAAACTAGCTCCACAGACGGATACCGTTTTTGGGCTTTATCTGACATCCCTGTCAGGTGTTCAATGAGCCTGGTTGTCCCCTGGTCTACGCTGTGCAATCGATAGACATAAACATAGAGGGTTATCTCTAGACCGGTGTCCACCAAAAGCCACGTTGCAGAAAACCCTGAAATCTCAAAGCAACAGAGACATCGACAACAAATGTTATCGCAGACGTACACATAGACCCCAGCTAGCTGTTATGTTCAAGCCTGTAACTGGGCTGGTTGAGGTACGCCACATCAGACGGACTTGATATCTACGTTTCTGTCAGAAAGAAAATGTGCAGCTTCTCGGTCTCGAAGTTGTGGTGGACCGGATTGAGGATAGTGTGCAACCCTCTGATGTTCATGGGGTGGACTTTAAGCGGGTAGAAGTGCCGCCGTTGATTTACCATATTCTTCTTTTTAACTTTTTTCGTTTTGGTCCCGTGTTTTGATGAGGAAACAGTTGAGAAATCGAGGCGCCACTCAATGTACTAACTGAAGACATAAGAGTTTAATTAATCGATGGGGAACTCATTTCGAGACCGCATAAAAGCCAAAGTCCCACCGAAATGGCGAGTTGGCGGGGTAGAGTAGTTAGATTGTACCAGTTCTGGCTCACGAGCCACGACGTTGGGTCGACGGATCCTAAAAACAAATCATTAATCTATGGTCCGTTTTTGCGTAGGATGCGCGGTTCCGGAGATGTGCACATCAATTAAGTAATATCTAATTGATATCCGGAGGGCCTGTACCCTCAGTAGCATTTTATTGTTCATCCTTTTCTCTTATTTATTATTCCTTGAACACCGTCATTAGCGAGGAGGCCTTCTTAGAAAATGTGAATCTTGAACTTTCCACTAACAGCGCCATCTAGTATCGAACAGAAGAATTAAGCTTTCTAGAAGCCCCACACTCGAACTTTCTGCGCCTGGTTGGTCGGCGCCCGTATTTACTGGAATATTCTGGATGTTTCGGTGCAAAAGGTGTATTTAAAGACGCCGCACGCCGCGATCGGGGCAGTATTGAATTTGGCGAGACAAACGAAGCTTCGGAGCGAAATAAAGTGAATCAGTGTGATTAATTATTAGTGTCTTTTAAGGTTAAATTGGTGTTCGGTAATAAAAGTGTAAATTTTGGTAATTCAATTGGCGGTTTTAATTGTCACGAACCTCAAGCTCGTAATAATTGGTGTCAGATGTAGGATCAAATCGGGCCGATTTTATCTAAGGGGGAAATGGAGGGTGTCCGTACCCGAAGTCAACGCCAGCAGGAGACGGACCATAGAAGATTTGGTGGTGCAACGCCGCAGACGTCGGGGGGCCAACTGCCAACCACGGAGGCTGGCCCGTCAGCACCTCCTACACCTGCAGCACCTGACTTAGGTGCTCTCATGATGATGTCGCAGAAACAGGCCCGCCGGCAGGCGGAACAGGCACACCGATTGGAAGAGCAGCTGCGGGGCGGACTGGAGGAACAGGCTCGTTGGTTGAAAGAGCAGCAGGAGGAACAGGCCCGCTGACAGGATGAACAGGTTCGTCGGTTGGAAGAGCAGCTGCAGCGAAGACAGGAGGAACAGGCCCGTCGGTTGGAAGAGCAGCTCAAACGCGATAAGGAAGAGCAGATGCTTCTCATGAAGGACCTTCACGCTACCTTCGGGGAAGAGATTAGGGGGTTGAAGGATAAGGTTGCTCAGTTTGACAAACGCCTGTCGGAAGCTGAGACCCCAATCGACCAAGTGAACAAAGTGATGGCTGACTTGAAGAAAATGCTGAACGACCTCCAACTTGGGGATGGAATAACAGCTCCTGTGGTAGCTACAACACCTTCAGTTCGGGGATTCAAAGTGCCGCCGTTCGACGGGACTTCTTCCTGGTCGGCCTACAAAATCCAGTTCGAAGCTGTTATGAAGGCGAACGGCTGGAATAAAAGTCAGGCCACGACTGCTCTAACACTAGGCCTGCGCGACCAGGCCTTAACAGTTCTGGAAGCCCTCGGTGAGGAAAAGCCTTATGAGCAGCTCCATGAGGCATTAGAGGCGAGATATGGTGACGCTCACCTGGAACACGTCTTTCGTGCGCAGCTTATAGATCGCGTCTAGCGCATCATCGAAAACCTGCAGCAGTGGGCTCTAGAGGTGGAGGAGCTGGTGCGAAAAGCATACCGGTCTGTACCTGCGCTCATTGAAGGGAATCTGGTGCAGACATTCATCCACTGCATCCGCGACCTTGAAGTTGTAAGGCCTGCTTCCTAGAAAATGTCAGTCTTGAACTTTCTACCAACAGCGCCAACTAGTATCGAACAGAAGAATTAAGCTTTCTAGAAACCCTACCCTCGAACTTTCTGCGCCTGGTTGGTCGGCGCCCGTATTTACTGGAATATTCCGGATGTTTCGGTGGAAAAGGTGTATTTAAAGCCGCTGCACGCCGCGGTCGGGGCAGTATTGAATTTGGCGAGAAAAGCGAAGCTTCTGAGCGTAATAAAGTGAATCAGTGTGATTAATTATTAGCGCCTTTTAAGTTTTAATTGGTGTTCGGTAATAAAAGTGTAAATTTTGGTTATTCAACCGGTGCTTTTAACTGTCACGAACCTCAAACTCGTAACAATATGCTCGTCAAACTATGCATTGAACATCACTGAAACTTATATAGCAAATACATTTAGCAATATTCACCACAAACTGAAGTCCACTCAGTCCGAATCCTATCGAAATTCCAGTTCCATCTTTTACAATTCCTTTTAAAAAACTCTAGATGATATCATGCAGGTGATTGTCCTAATGAATCATAATATTGAACGATGCCATTCGTATCGATATATAAAGCTATACAATGTGAGTCTGGTTTATCATCTGTATCCAAATTGCATATTATATACTTTTGTGCATGGGTATACATGGGCAGTCTATTAGCAGCATAAACATTATTTTCTAGACTGGGATGAATCTTTTTCAGATGTTGTTGTACATCTAGTGTATCTATAATATTACTGCTATTAGTTTTTACATTACCAATCTATTATTATTATTCAATGGTTAATATAGGAATGATCAATTATAGTGATTTGTAAATATTAAATCGCATTATTTTGCGATGATTTGTAGGAGTCATCGGTGTAGGACAAGTCGCAACACGTAAGTTTGCGAGACAAGCTTGTTGAATCATAAAGTTACTATCAGTTTCACTGCGGAAACTCGAACAGTGTTTAGTATAATATTAAATAGGGGGGGGGGAGGTAAATAAAGAAATAAAAAAAATATATTGCATATAATTTGTTTTATTTAACTTTATAATGTTTCACATAGTTACATACACACAAAATGTATTACGCATAACACAGATGTGCGGAGGCAGTAGAGTCCAAGGGGGAGGTATTGGCCGTTAGTTTGGACATTGCGAAGGCCTTCGATCGGGTTTGGCACAAAGCGCTTCTTTCGAAGCTCCCTTCCTATGGGCTTCCCGAGAAATTGTGCGATTGGATCACCAGCTTTCTTGCCGATTGGAGCATCAAGGTCGTTGTAGAGGGTGCAAACTCCGATTGCAATCCTATTAATCCTGGTGTTCCACAAGGCTGCGTGCTATCGCCAACGCTATTTCTTCTGCATATCAATGATATGTTGCAAACCCATAACATTCATTGCTATGCAGATGATATCACTGGTGAAGCCCTTTACACCGGCCGAGCCAATATTTCTCGGGAAAACGTCTCCGAGTGCCGGGGCAAACTTGTGTCTGAAGTCGAATCTTTGCTGAACAGAGTCTCGGATTGGGGGCGACTAAATCTAGTCCAGTCTAACCCCCAGAAGACACAAGTTTGCGCGTTAACCGCTAAAAAGAACTCCTTTGTCGTATCTCCTTAGTTTCAAGGCACTCCCCTTGTAGCCTCAGCCAGTATCGGAATCCTCGGCGTCGACATATCGAATGACATGCAGTTTCGTGGTCACTTGGAAGAGAAGGCCAAATTGGCTTTTTTTTATAGAAGAGGGGGCAAACGAGCATGCGGCACTCCTGATGTTAAGTGATTACCACCGCTCATGATCAACCGCAACACCAGGGGAATTGCAGGTGCGTTGCCGGCCCTATAGAAAAGAGTAAGCTATTTCCTTGAAGGTCCCCAGGTCGTATCGGTCCGGAAAAATTGCCGGTGGTAAACTATTCCACAGAGAGGTTGTACGCGGATGAAAACTCCTTTTGAAACGTACAGTGGTGGACCGCCAAGCATCCAGATGGTGTGGATGGTATCGGGACGTTTGCCGCGTAGTGCGTTCACGAAATTTGGCGGCTCGGATAAATCCGAACAATTCCTCAGAGCACTCTCCATGGTATATACGAAAGAAAATGCAACGAAGGATATTATGCATTTACGAAGGTAAATGTAGGATGCGGTCAAGTGGAAGGAGCTGGTACTAGGGAGCCTCAGCCCAGAGATGGGAACAGTATTCCATGTGCGGCCGAACCTGCGCCTTGTAAAGTTGCAGGCGGTGTGCCGGCATGAAATACTGTCCCGCTCTGCTGAGCACGCCAAGCTTTTTAGAGGCCAATTTGGCCTTCCCTTCCAAGTGACCACGAAACTGCACGTCACTCGATGTGACGACGCCGAGGATTCCGATACTGGCTGAGGCAACAAGGGGAGTGCCTTGAAACTGAGGGGATACGACAAAGGGGTTCTTTTTAGCGGTTAACGCGCAAACTTGTGTCTTCTGGGGGTTAGACTGGACTAGATTTAGTCGCCCCCAATCCGAGACTCTGTACAGCAAAGATTCGACTTCAGACACAAGTTTGCCCCGGCACTCGGAGACGTTTTCCCGAGAAATATTGGCTCGGCCGGTGTAAAGAACATCACCAGTGATGTCATCATCATAGCAATCAATGTTACGGGTTTGCAACATATCATTGATATGCAGAAGAAACAGCGTTGGCGATAGCACGCAGCCTTGTGGAACACCAGTATTAATAGGATTGCAATCGGAGCTTGCACCGTCTACAACAAGCTTGATGCTCCGATCTGCAAGAAAGCTGGTGATCCAATCGCACAATTTCTCGGGAAGCCCATAGGAAGGCAGCTTCGAAAGAAGCGCTTTGTGCCAAACCCGATCGAAGGCCTTCGCAATGTCCAAACTAACGGCCAATGCCTCCCCCTTGGACTCTACTGCCTCCGCCCATCTGTGAGTTAGGTAGACCAGAAGATCACCAGCTGACCGACCACGGCGAAAACCGTATTGGCGGTCACTAATCAGCTGGTGATCCTCAAGGTACCTCATGAGCTGGCAGTTTACAATGGACTCCATTGTTTTGGAGAACAAGGAGGTGATGGCGATAGGCCGGTAGTTGGACGGGTCTGAGCAGTCGCCTTTTTTAGGGATCGGGTGGACGAAAGCCGTCTTCCATGATTTTGGGACTACGCCTAGGGAGTAGGAGTACCGGAAAAGACGCGTTAAAACCGGTGCCAACTCTGGAACACACGTCCTCAGCACAATTGGGGGGATTCCGTTAGGCCCACTTGACTTGTGGCTGTCCAGGGAGAGGAGTGCTTTGCGAACCGAGCGCTGTGTGAACTGCACTTCCGGCATGGAGCACTCACACCACGGGATGGTCGGCGGCGTACTCCCCCCGTCATCGACAGTCGAGTTAGACGCAAATAAAGAGCCTAGAAGATCGGCTTTCTCCTTTGCAGTATGGGCCAGTGAGTCGTCCTCCCTGTGCAGAGATGGAAGAGATGGCTGACAGAAATTCCCCTGGACAGCCTTAGCGAGAGACCAGAATGCACGGGTTCCAGAAGGAAGGCGAACTAGTTTCTCGCCAATTCTGCCTATGTGCTCTGACTTTGCCTTGGCAATGACTCTTTTGAAGGACCTGGAGGCGGAATTATACTTCTTTTTTAGAGCGCTGGTATCTACATCCCGGAACGCTGATGTGTCAGCCCAGGCCTGGTAGCACTCCTGCTTATAGCATGATGCTATTTTACAGGAGCGACCAAACCATGGCTGAGATTTGCCTCCAATGGGCACCACAGAGGAAGGAATAAAAAGTTTCATACCCTGAAGTACCACATCAGCGACAGAATCCGCAACAACGTTGGGATCGTCCAGCGAGAAGCAAACCCGCCCCCAAGGGTAGGATGCAAAGAAAGACCGCATCCCATCCCAATCGGCTGACCTATAGTGCTAAACACGGCGGCAGCCTGCATAATGCAATCGTGATTTCAGCGTGAGTGGCACCACACTCCGGACAAGACAATGGTCCGAGGAGCCCAAAGGGGCGTCGACGGAAATCTGATATCCGTCCGAGTGAGAGGTCAGCAGAAGGTCCAACAGGGAAGGTGCATGATCCTCCACATCTGGAATCCGCGTAGGCGAAGTAACCAGTTGTGTCAGACCATATGCCAAGGCAAAATCATGAACAGATCTCCCCACATGATCGGTTAAACGTGAACCAAGCCGTTCGGCGTGATGGGCGTTAAAGTCGCCGAGGATCACGATCTCTGCGGAGGGGATCTGCTGTAGCAACGAATCTGCAGCCATTTTGACGTGGTCGAAGAGTCGGTCTGTTTCGGCATTACCGCTATGAGACCTATAAAGGCACCCGTAGACGCTCGGATGGTCGTCGCTGTCTACGCGTAGCCAAAGGATGGACAGGTCCGAACCTTCAAGTCTGCCGAGGCGTCGAGAACAGATGTCCTCTCTGACGTAAACGCAAACTCCAGCCCGAGGCACAAAGGAGTGTTCTAGTTTGTACCCCGGGTAGGATAGATACGAAATATCAGCCGGAGAGGACACCTGCGTCTCGGTCAGAAAGAGCAGAGCCGGCCTCGCCGTCTCGAGATGATAGTGGACGGCGTTTAGGTTAGAGTGAAGTCCCCTGATATTGCAGAAATTCACGGACAGCGTGGCAGGGGTCGCCTTGGTCTTGTTGCTCCGTTTGCCCCAAGCAGTTGTAGTCTTGAGCGGAATTTTGCCCCCCCCCCCCAGAATATGTGGGGCAGCCTGAGCACCCACGCTCCGAAGTGGAGAAACATGGTCGTGGATGCTCAGCGAGGGATTCTCCAGGGGTGCTGGTACCCTCCTGGGGTAGTTTATCATTTAATTCCGCTACCATGTTGATGGGGGGGGGGGAGGATTTGGGCCTCCGGCCACCTGCACTCACCAGACGAAACGCGAAAGCAGAGCTTCCACTTCACGCCGGTATTCTGTGAGGTCGTGGTACCACCCCGGTTTGAGCCGGCCCATACGTGCAATAGCAAAGCTGCCGCGTGGCTCTACCACTGTTAAAAAGCTGCTTCTAAAAAGCTTGGCGTGCTCAGCAGAGCGGGACAGTATTTCACGCCAGTACACCGCCTGCAACTTTACAAGGCGCAAGTTCGGACGCACATGGAATACTGTTCCCATCTCTGGGCTGGTGCTCCCTAGTACCAGCTCCTTCACTTGACCTCATCCGGCACAGAGCGGCTAAATCGTCGACGACGGAGTGCTTTTCGATCGGCTCGATTCACTGGCACTGCGAAGAGATGTTGCATCTATTTGCATTTTCTTTCGTATATACCATGTAGTACTCTGAGGAATTGTTCGGATTAATCCCAGCCGCCAAATTTCGTGAACGCACTACGCGGCAAACGTCCCGATACCATCCACAACATCTGGATGCTTGGTGGTCCACCACTGTACGTTTCAAAAGGAGTTTTCTTCCGCGTACAACCTCCCTGTGGAATAGTTTACCACCGGCGATTTTTCCGGACCGATACGACCTGGGGACCTTCAAGAAAAGACCTTACTCCTTTCTAAAGGGCGGGCAACGCACCTGCAATTCCCCTGGTGTTGCGGTTGATCATGGGCGGCGGTAGTCACTTAACATCAGGTGAGCCGCATGCTCGTTTGCCCCCTCTTCTATAAAAAAAGCCAATTTGGCCTTCTCTTCCAAGTGACCACGAAACTGCATGTCATTCGATATGTCGACGCCGAGGATTCCGATACTGGCTGAGGCTACAAGGGGAGTGCCTTGAAACTAAGGAGATACGACAAAGGAGTTCTTTTTAGCGGTTAACGCGCAAACTTGTGTCTCCTGGGGGTTAGACTGGACTAGATTTAGTCGCCCCCAATCCGAGACTCTGTTCAGCAAAGATTCGACTTCAGACACAAGTTTGCCCCGGCACTCGGAGACGTTTTCCCGAGAAATATTGGCTCGGCCGGTGTAAAGGGCTTCACCAGTGATATCATCTGCATAGCAATGAATGTTACGGGTTTGCAACATATCATTGATATGCAGAAGAAACAGCGTTGGCGATAGCACGCAGCCTTGTGGAACACCAGGATTAATAGGATTGCAATCGGAGCTTGCACCCTCTACAACGACCTTGATGCTCCGATCGGCAAGAAAGCTGGTGATCCAATCGCACAATTTCTCGGGAAGCCCATAGGAAGGGAGCTTCGAAAGAAGCGCTTTGTGCCAAACCCGATCGAAGGCCTTCGCAATGTCCAAACTAACGGCCAATACCTCCCCCTTGGACTCTACTGCCTCCGCACATCTGTGTTATGCGTAATACATTTTGTGTGTATGTAACTATGTGAAACATTATAAAGTTAAATAAAACAAATCGTTTGCCCCCTCTCCTATAAAAAAAAACATTTAAATCTAACATACGAAACACATTGTTCTCTGACTAGTATATAGTTATCTGTGCCCATTCTAACCTTTAACTATGGTCTACAGTGACATTTCTGATTTTATCTATTTCAATATTATCAAATTCAGCTAAACTACACAGTTAATTGTATTTTATTAGTGAGGGTTCAAATCGTACTTCTAATCTTACACTACCATGCTTTATGAGATTCTAATAAGTTGATGAGTTAGCTGATAAATCAGGAGTTAAGTCAAATGCTAATAGACAGTAACCTTTGGCATTCTGTTCACAAGTTTCCATTTCCTTCATTAAAGAAAGTGAATACCAGATTATTTTAATAAATTCGTAAAATACATAACATTCTTCGTTCCATTCGTTCACGAAAATTGTCTATGGACTCGAACTTTGCGTGAGCGTCCGAAAATGATATAGAGTAGGGTCAGACACGAAACTTCGTTTAAATTTCGTTCGATAACGAAGTTTCGTTTCGGAGAAAGAGAGTAGGCCTTCTGTGCTGAAAGAATTAATACCATAATTTTCAATGTTAAATGGATCTTTAGTAAGGGAACCATTAAATGCAGAATTGTTCACAAACCCAATTATTCATCTTTTGGGTACCTGTCCAAAGAATATGTTATCAAGACTTTTTCCTTGAACACCCGATGGAATTGTTAAAACTTTTGCTTCAGCTCGAGTAATAGGATATTTGGCAGTGGTAGACACTAAAACTTTTAGATGTGCGAGTAATACAAATGCAAATTGTTAACTTTACATTGTTTGACCCAACAGTTAAATTAAAACTCTCTTGATGGAATCAATTTTACACTTATTTCAACAGCATTAATTAAAAATTTGTCTTGGTCGAAAATGTCACCGTGAAGATTTCTAATCATTTCTAATTCCTCACTTTCACTAACCAATTCCTGTCTTTAAGCAAATCCTATGTTTTTACCATCTGTAGAATCCATTTTTCCTGCTGTATCCTCATACCAAATACTACAAGTAAGATGAGTTTGCTTAGCAGCAGGAGCATGGTTTAAAATGGTTTCCATGTATACTCGATACTATTAGGTGGTGATACAAGTTTTTGGTTTAAATAAACATCAAGTTGATTAAAAAGTGAATGCAGCCAATTATTCAACAGATCATTCAAATTTATATAATTTTAGCAATATATATTAATTGTAAATTTTTTTGTTTACACCAACACTTTCATTTTTATTTCATCCCTTAGAAGTTTAGACGTGTGTAATGTTTCACTTTATACATCCGTTTACTGCTATTGTGGCAGGACCAAGTGGATGTGGGAAGTCAAATTTTGTAACAGATTTCATAAAATCAGTTACAGAAATATGTAATTGTGATTTTAATCAGATCACATGGTGCTTTGATGAAATGGAACCTTTATATAATTTACAAAATGTTAACTATCATCAAGAAATTCCAAATCTTAATATGTTTGATGGTGAAAACCCACATCTTGTTATTATTAATGATCTAACAAGAGAGTCTGATGAAAGAATTGTGGATATATTTACAAAAGGTAATCATCACAGGAATCTTAGTGTATTTTATTTAACACAAAATTTACTTCATCAGAGTAAAGGTCAAAGATTCTTTTAAACTCAAGTTACATAATATATTTTAAAAACCTTCAGATAAAACTCAAATAAGATATTTAGCACGACAAGTGTCACTAGATAACCCAAAATTCATTGAAGATGCCTACAGGGACGCAACTCTAGAGGTGCATGGATATTTAATGGTAGATTTAAAACAGAATACCAGTCCCCCCGCGACCACGGGAGCTGTAAAGCACCCGAAAGGTCGGGATAATAAAAATAAATTAAAGTTGAATGAAATGTGATAAAATCCATATATTTATGGACAAAAATCAATGGTATTCTTTGAATAAAACTATTGTTTTATTCAAAGAATTTTCATTTTTCATTCATTACAGCCCTTCACAAGTCCACTGCTGAACATAGGCCTCCCCCAAGTAATGCCACAAAGCACGGTCCTGAGCCACCTGCATCCATCGACTTCCTGCATATCTTACCAGGTCGTCACTCCATCTAGTGGGGGGTCGCCCTACACTACGCCTACCGGTACGAGGCTGCCACTCGAGAACCTTTCTTCCCCATCGGTTATCGGTTCTTCGAGCTATATGGCCGGCCCATTGCCACTTCAGTTTACTAATCCGTTGGGCTATGTCGGTCACTCTGGTTTTACTGCGGATATCCTCATTTCTGAGTCTATCACGCAGAGAAACTCCGAGCATAGCCCTCTCCATAGCTCGCTGAGCGACCTTGAGCGTCCTCATACGGCCAGCAGTGAAGGACCACGTCTCAGATCCGTAAGTCATCACTGGCAACACGCACTGGTTGTACAATCTAGTTTTTAGAGATTGAGGTATACCTGACGAGAAGATATGTCGTAATTTCCCGAACGCTGCCCAGCCGAGTTGAATCTGTCGATTGACCTCTCGGTCGAAGTTGGACTTACCTAGTCGGAATATTTGTCCCAGGTAAACGTACTCGTCAACAACTTCGAGCATAGTGCTCCCAACAACTACCGGCATAGGTGTGACATGGACATTATACATGATGTTAGTTTTGTCCATGTTCATCTTAAGACCTATCCGTTGGGAGGCACTATTGAGGTCATTGAGCATAGTGCTTAAGTCCTCCAGCGATTCTGCCATAAGGACTATATCGTCGGCAAATCGAAGGTGAGTGATGTACTCGCCATTGATGTTAATACCGTATCCTTTCCAGTCCAGTAGCTTGAAAACGTCTTCCAAAGCAGCGGTGAAGAGTTTCGGGGATATAACGTCACCCTGTCTTACACCTCTCTGCAGTTGGATAGGTTTCGAGCTCTGGTTCTGTACTCGGATAGCCATCGTAGCCTTACTGTACAAACACTTCAGCACTTCGATATACCGACAGTCAACTTGGCACCGCTGAAGGGACTGCAGCACCGCCCAAATTTCGACGGAATCAAAGGCTTTCTCATAGTCCACATACGCCAGGCAAAGTGGCAAATTGTACTCTTCAGTCTTCTGTACAATCTGCCGCAGGGTATGTATGTGGTCTATGGTACTGAAGCCTTTTCGGAAACCTGCTTGTTCGGGAGGCTGGAAGTCGTCGAGTCTGCGTGCGAGACGATTCGTAATGACTCTCGAAAACAGCACGTAGACGCGGCTCAGAAGGGAAATCGGTCTGTAGTTCTTCAAGAGAGCGTTGTCGCCTTTCTTGAAGAACAAGACCACCGCACTTCTGCTCCACGCCTCTGGAGTAGTGCCACCATGGAGGACGGAATTGAAGAGCTTCTGAAGGACTTCAAGTACCGGTGTTCCACTCGCTTTCAGAAGCTCCGCTGTAATTCCATCCTCACCTGGGGCCCTACCGTTTTTAAGGTGCTGGAGAGCCATTCTAATCTCGCTTAGACTGACGTCCGGGATATCATCGGAATAGTGTCGGATAAGACTTGCTCTTGGATCGTTACTCACACTTGCGTGTGGCTCCAACGATGATGTGTACAGCTGCCCATAGAACCTCTCAATCTCACTCAAAATCTCAGGTGTCCCGGAAACGATGCTGCCACACTCAGTCTTCAGCTTTGACAGTTGGCTCTTACGGGCAGACAGATCTCTGGCAAAGACTTTGGAGCCCTGGTTCTGCTCGATCGCTTCTTTAATACGAGCAGTATTAAAGTTGCGTAAGTCTCGCCGCATGCATTTGGAGATCTGTCTGTTCAGTTGCCTGTATGCTGTCAAATCTGTTGACGATTGCAGCCTCATCTCCCGTCTAACAGCCATGAGATTAAGAGTGTGATCGGAGAGTTTTTGTGTTCTTCTGCGGCGGGTCTTGCAGAACTTAGCTCCGACCGCATGGACAGTTTCCACGAGCTTGTCATTCATATCGTCCACTGCATTGCAATCTTGTAGGCACTGAAAGCGGTTGTGTAACTCGAGCTGAAAGTTTTCGGGATTCTGGATTAGAGCACGAGGGGGACGGAGCGTTGACTTCATTAGACGAGACCTCTCCAACTTAACGTTTAGGTTCAGTGTGCCTCTAACCATTCGGTGATCGCTGCCAGTTTTCACCCTTGCGATCACTGAGACATCACTGAACAGCTGGCGTCTGGTCGTCATAATGAAGTCAATCTCATTTTTTGTCGAACCGTCGGGGCTCGACCAGGTCCACTTTCTGTGGGGCCGCTTCTGGAAGAAAGAGTTCATCATAAAGAGTCCCTCTTTCTCCATAAAGTCGGCCAGCTGCTGGCCCCTTTGGTTCCGTTGCCCTACTCCAAATTTCCCTAACTTCAGCTCACCGCTTTCTCTTGTGCCTAGTTTTGCGTTGAAGTCTCCCATCAACACCGTGTAGTGGGTTTTGGAGGAATGCATGGCTTTGGAAATATCCTCATACATTTCCTCCACCTCCTCATCGGGATGTGCCGAGGTTGGTGCGTAAACCTGTATGACCTTCAGCGAATACCGTTTGGTGATTCTGAGTATCAGGTACGCGACCCTCGTCGACACACTCCCAATCTTTACAACGTTGTTGACGAGAGACTTGTGGACGATAAATCCGACACCTCCTTGGGACAGATGGTCGCCCTCCCGGTGATAGAACAAGTTGCCGGATTTGAGAATCACCGTGTCCTCGCCCTCTCTTCGGACCTCGGATAATCCTATAATACTCCAGCGCAACTTGTCTATCTCTTCTTCCAGCTCCAGGATCTTCTCGTCAGTCCTCAGTGTGCGTGCGTTAAATGTTGCCAGGTCGAGTCATCGTAGGTGGCAACCGAACCTCCACCGGAGATTCTTAGCACCCCCTGCCCCGCCGTTACCATGGTCGCCACCGTAGCCAGGAATAGCGGGGCCGCCGGGGACTGGGGGCCGTCTGTTTGTGTCATTGTTCATGGGGGGTATATTGCCATAGTTGCCACGCTTGGCGAGCGGGTTGGCAACCGCAGTTTTTTTTTGTGTAATTGTTGTTATCAGGAAGATGCTGCTGCCCATCTCCTGCCTGTTTCCCTCTGTCGCCTTTTACGACACCCACGGGAAGATATGGGGTAGTGGATATTCTTAACCGCCACTACACGGCAAAGAATACCATTGATTTTTGTCGTATTAAGACAAATGTCTTCCCATTTAACGCATAAACATTTGCTAAACGCTTTTCATACACTTAAACCAAAACATCAAAGAGCATTATGTAAGACATGTGATGAAGAAGAAATAAATTGTATTTGTGAATGTATTCATAATGTTTTATAAAGAAAGGTATACATACTTTGTGTTGTTGATGTATTTAGAAAATTTGCTTTTGCAAGACCAATGGAAAAGAAAAACTCAAAAACAACTAAAGAATGTTTTGAAAGTATATTTACTAAAAGTAATTTAACCCTTTCAGCGCCAGAATATTTTGGTATGTTTATGCTGTATGCCGCCATACATATAAGCAGCTACGAGATAAATTGTACTTGGCATAGTAGAACATAAATCCATTCGACTATGCCGACTACGAGTATATTCGTATAGGGCTATACTCGTAGTCGGCAAAGAAAATGGTATTCTTTCGTAATTTGGCGGGAAAACAGGAAGCAACACGACAGGTTGCTTCGTGTTCGGGAGCTAGACATGAACTAACAGTGCAACTAGTTTCGGCCGGCGGAACTTTGCAATCATCCCGTAAGGGTAATCCAAAAGTTGTGACATCGGCAAAGCTGAAGAAAGGTGAGATGATTTGGAGAAGAAAGGGGGAAGTAGCTGTTTGCAAATGGAAAGACAAACGCGATGTTCTAACCATTTCAAATATGCACAATCCTGAAATGATAACTATCAGAAATCGCAGGAATCAACTTAAACTAAAACCTAATATTGTTGTTGATTACAATAATGGAATGGGAGGAGTAGACCACTTACTACTTATTACTTACCAAGAAAAACCAAATACACATTTTTCCAATGTTTATACATAATGCTGCAAGAATACATAATGGTCAATCTGGATTGAACAGATCGGAGAGAATACCTCTACTGAATTTTACTGAAAATGTTATTATCCACGTGTTAGGCCAAAAGTATATCGACTATTCTGAAAGACCAGGGCAGTCCAAAGAGGTCAATCAAAGTGGTCAAGTATTATATAATAATAATAATGAAACCTTTATTTCCGAACTTTGACAGTTTTTTCATTTACAAACATAAATTTTACTTAAATAAATAGATTAACAGCTGGTTAAAAACGTAATACACAACATATTATAAAAGGTCTCTCAGTTCGGTGTGCCTTACGGCAAAGGCCTTCTCCAACTCTTTCCACTGATGTCTGTCTGCCGCCACTTGTCCAGAGCGGACCCAAAGTCATTTTCAGGTCATCCTCCCATCTTCTCTTTTTGCGACCTCGACTCCTAATGCCATCTCTTGGGTACCAGATTGTCACCTGTTTGCTCCATTTCTCCTTTTTACACCTGAGCATATGTCCAGTCCACCTCCATTTAAGTTGGTCAATACGAGCCAGGATATCAGTTAGTTTTGTTTTGTGCCTGATGTCTGTACTTCTTACTTTGTCTTTTAGTTTTAAACCTATCATGCTTCTTTCCATACTTCTTTGACATCTTTCAAGTTTATCCCTATGGTGTTTTGTCAGAGCCCAGGTTTCGCAGCCATATGTAATGCAGGGTAAAATACATGTATCAAAGGTCTTCTTCTTGATTTTAATGCCTATTTCTTTGCTTTTTGTAATTTCTTTCAAAGCCCAGTAGGTTTTCCATCCTGTTGCAATCCTTTTTTCTATTTCTTTCGACATTTGGTCGTTAGGCGATATTATCTGGCCAAGATATACATATTCTTCTACATACTCCAGTTTCTGTCCTTTAACTGTTATGTCTACGGGAATTGAATTTGTCATCACCTTAGTTTTGCTGGAGTTCATTTCTAGGCCTAATTCTCTGCTTTTTTCTGCCAGGTTTTGTATCATGGACTCCAGTAGTTTTGGATCTTCTTCCAATAGGACCAGATCATCAGCAAATCTGAGATGATTTAATCGTGATCCATTTATGTTTAGACCTAGATGCTCCCAATTCAACTTCCTGAACATTTGTTCTAATACTGCTGTAAACAGCTTTGGTGAAAGTGGGTCACCTTGCCTGACACCTCTTTTTATTTGAAAAGCATCTCCTATAGATTCCAGTCTTATCCTGCCTGTACTATCGCTATAAATACTTTTGATGATCTTGATGTAGGTGTTTTGGATGCCCTGCTCTTTTAGGCTTTGCCATACAACTTCATGTCTAAGGCTGTCGAAAGCCTTGGCGTAGTCTATAAAGGCAATGTAAATTGTTCTTCTATATTCATTATATTTTTCTATAAGCTGTTTGATAGTGTGAATATGGTCTATTGTACTGAAATCTTTCCTGAACCCCGCTTGTTCCACAGGTTGATTTTCGTCGAGTTTGATTGAGATTCTGTCCAAAATGACTTTGGCGAAAACTTTATATACATTTGAGATGAGAGAAATGGGTCTGTAGTTTCCTATATCGTCTTTAGGACCTTTCTTGTGGAGAAGTATTATATGAGATTCTGCCCATTGACTAGGGATGTTACCAGTATGTAGAATCTCGTTAAAGATTTTGTGATTGTCCCTCTCATAAGTTCGTTTGTGATCCTGTCGGGGCCGGGTGCTTTATCCATTTTCTGACTTTTTATTGCTTTTTCTACTTCCGATACTAATATTTCTGGTATGTCTTCGTTTCCTTCAGTCACATGCATCTGTTTGTAATCACTATTATGTGTGCTAAAGCTAGATTGATTTGAATATAGTAACCGATAATAATTTGTTGCTATATTTTGGATTGAACTCCGAGTAGTAGCTGGCAGTTCTTTTTCCTTTTCTCTTAACGTTGGTATCCATTCATTCCCTTTTTCACGGAGTTCCTTAAGCGCTTTTTTCGTGCCTCCCGTTTTGTTGATGTGATTCTCTAAAATTGTGTTTCTTCTGATTTTTCTGTCCTTCCTCATATTTTCACGAATCTGTTTGCTAAGGTTAGATATTTGTTGTTGGTTCTCCTTTTTATCCTTTTTTATTAACAACTTTCTATCTTCAATTAGTTTTAACGTTCTTTCACTCAAAATGTTTTCTTTACTCTTGTTTGATTGTTTTCCTGCCTGCTTAAGCTTATTCTCAATTTTTTTGTATTTTACACTTAGGTCCAAATCTGAATCAACGACTTCCATCAGATCTTTTATTGTGTTTTCTGTGTCCGTTTGTGTGTTTGTTGTTTGCGTGTGGTTCATATGGTGCCTAGGAGCTTTTGGACTTCTTTCATTTAGACAACTGCGTACCATATGATGGTTTGTGTTGAAATTTAGTTTCTGTATTATTTCCGTATCACTAAATACCCTAGCTTTGTTAGTTATTATGTAGTCGATTTCGTTCTTAACCTTTCCGTCTGGAGACATCCATGTCCATTTGTTCTTGGGTTTTTTACGGAACATGGAGTTTAGAAGTGTTAAGTTTTGCTCAAGAAGGAACTCTACTAGTTTTTCTCCATTTTTACTTCTTTTGCCTCTTCCGTATTTTCCTATTATATGTTCTTCTCCGGGTATTTGGACGCCAACTTGGGCATTGAAATCTCCCATGAGCACGATATTGTTTTCGGAATACTTTTCGATAGCTTCACGTAATTTATCGTAGAATTTGTCAATCTCTGTTTTTGTTGCTTGTTCTGTCGGCGAGTAGACTTGAATGACTGTCCATTTTTTTCTATACTTTGGTAAGTTAATATGAATCACCGCTATCCTGTCCGATATCCCTTCAAAACCAATTATCTGTCTTTTAAGTTTTGACTTAACCAGGAATCCTACCCCTCTGTGTCCAGCGGTTTCACCTTTGAAATACATAATATAGCTGTTTCGCTCTTCTATTCCTTCTCCTATTCTCCTCATCTCGCTTATGCCCAAGATGTCCCACTTGAGGTTTTCGATAGCTAACTCTAGCTCATGCAAACTTTCTTCTGTTCTCAGGGTTCGTGTATTTAGTGTACATATGTATAAACTGCTTCGTTGTTGTTTATCTTTTTGGGTATTTGATTTTGTTGACTGATATGTTGGAGGGTGGTGGTCGGCTTCCCCCACGGTGACCGGCCGGATTGGGGGACAAAACATTAGAGTTTTTCTTATATCTGTGTTTGTTGTTGCATCTGTTTGTTGTTTCCGGTTCGAGGAGGCCTTTGTTCGTTTTTTTGCATCTCTGACATCGAGGCGGATCTTTCACGCGTTACAAATGTAAGTATGCTTGGCTTAACTACTTCCTTAATTGTACTTGGGGGCTGTATTTCAGTAATTTCATTCTGGGTATTTGTCTTTTTCTGAGATGGGGTGGGAGTGGTTGGGGATCCTGTTGGTGTTTCTCTCTTCCTCTTTTCGCGGCTGGGGTTCGTTGGTTTTTTAACAATTAGCTTATCGTATTTTATGAACGCTATGTTTCCTTTTTTTCTTTCCGCTTCTAATTCTGGCTTAAGTTGTTTGCGTATTTCCAGAACTTCTTTAGGGTAGTCCTCATTGACATACACATTTGTAGGAAGGTTGCGCTTGTTTTTCAGGATAAGATGTTTTTTCCAAGATGTTGTTAGAGATATTATTAACGGTCGGTTCTTTTCATCATTTGTCCCGATTCTATGGATCTCACTTATTTCCTGACTATCTATATGAGTTCCCGAATCTTGCAAAATTTCCTTCACAAAATCCACCAACTCTAACTCAGTTTTTCCTTTTTCTTCGATGCCGAATAAAACTAGATTATTCTTACGCTTTTCCTTCTCTAAAAAGGATACTTTTTGTTCCAGGTTACTGACTCTAGTTTTAAGGTTGTTGTTTTCTTCTGTTATTATTTTTAACTTATCGTCCAGGGCCTCCATTACATTTTTCGTTATTGCTGTTGTTAATGTTATTGTTTGTTCATTAAACTTCATTTATTTTGGAGAGTAAAATTTCCATTTGCTTTTCCATTTTATTTTTTTATTTTTTTTCAGGGTATTTTGATGTGGTAACACTTAAATTTATGGTAATCCTTTTTCTACGTTGGCAACACTTTTTGCAGTTGTCAGCTGTCAAATAGCAGTGACAGATTTTATTTGGTTGGCACTACCTATAATCTTGGTATCTATGGTGTGTGTGCTTAACACAGAGTACCTTAGTATAAACTGAAATAGAGACCAATCTTCGACCTATAAAATGGCAATGCATAACTAGCGCCTCTAGTATCCAGAGTTAGCAACTTTATTGTAATATCTATAAATATAAGCATATATATACACACATGCCGTATATATATAGCACCTACGTATATATATACTTGTTCTCATCACAGATATTAATAATTAAAATCAAAATAAATAAAACTAACATTATATTTACAGGATTTATTAAAAAACAGCACACAAATACAATAATAGTTATGACAATAATAAATATCAGTACATTTATTCAACTTAAATATAGAAATTAATGAACAGCCTGAAAACAAAGATAAGAACTAAATTTAAAAAAATTAATACAGTAAATCTGCACTCAACTTCTTATATTATAATATGTATTTAAAATGCGTCAAGAATACAATTGAGATCGTTTGGAATTGAAATAAATTTGAAACCAATTGCTAATTAAGTAAGCAATTCTACATTATTGCTCCATTAAATTGAGACGAAGATATATATATAATGAGAGATGGGCCGAATATTCGTTTTATATTCGGTATTCGGCAGCTTTACCGAATATTCGTACTCGGCCGAATATGCGGCTAAATCACCGAATATTCGTTTAAGTGGTACTGAAAATGTCCACTTGAATTGTACGAATTGAGTAATGTCATGTCTTTCATAATTTTACTGTTGAAAGTATATTTTATTTATGGGTTAAATCTACTTGAAATGTTATGTTTTCGAGGTACTTTAGATTTATTTCCAATTATAGCAAATAGAAAGCTTGATAAAATTTTTTTGGAATCAAACAAAGAAAACATTAAATTACATTAGTACATTTCACTTTAATTTGGTCGTCAGTTTTTCTATATAATCTCGCGCGCGTTATGGTAACAAGTTTCGATATAAATTGGTTAGTTACAGAGGTGATCCCGTTGAATAATGTTCGGCCAAATATTCGGTTCGGTAAAAGTTTTACCGATCTTTCGGCCGAATATTCGTATTCGGTGACAAGTATCACGCATAGAATACCATAATACATACATATTGGAACGGGGAAGTGGGCGGAGCCCGCTTAGCCACTAAAATGTCACTAATACGTCAATTCACACGTATAAATGTCAACACGATATGTGTTTTGACGTTTACAATGGTCTCCAAATTTTGCATGCAAATTATTTAGAAAATGCCAAATTGCACCCTATTTACAAATAAATATGTAAGTGTTAAACGATTTTTTTTAATGAGATTCACTCTGTCAACACAGCGAATCGGGTTTGTCGACGCCCTTCCTCGTACAAAATAAAGTTGACAGACATTCTATTGTGTATTATAGTATTCTATGGTATCACGAATCTTTAGCAATAGACTGTGTTCAAAAATAAATTATTTGATGAATATTGTAATAATGCATTCTATAGACTCATAGAGTATATCTAACCTATTTAATAACGACATATCTGCTAATTATAAAAATACATTTGTATAAAAAAAAAATAAGACTCATTAATCTTACTTTTATAATTTGGTGGTTCAATTTAAGCGTATTTATTATTACATATCATTGATAAATCAGTTTAGAATGCATGAATATATAAAATTTGTAACAGTAATTAAATATTATTAACTCATTTTGGTAGCAACAAGAGTAATCATTTCTTTCTTTTAAAAAGTTTACTTCTTAACCTTTGGGCTTTAATTTGGAATTGAAAAAATAATTTGTCCAAGTCGAGTTTTGGCATCTTTTCTTTTAAAAACTGCCATTAACTGAGTCGAAAATATTATCCATAAAAGCAGCAGATCAGCATCTTCGTACTCTTTTCGAAGGATACCTGTTGTCTTTTTCTTGTCTGCCAATGCTCCTCTTTAAAATTAAAAATTAAAAAAAATTATCAACCAGTTTTGTTTAAAAAAGGAAAAAAGGAAACAATTATTGCAACACCCCACAAACATCATTAAGTATTTATTAGTGGTCAATAGATTCTAAATATTTGCTAGAAAACTTTTAAAGAAAATTAGGCGGACGGTATGAGCATATGATTGTATATACTGGCGAGATTTATATTATAAGGCAGTTTCCATCGTGAAAGGTTGGCTCATAAGAGGATGCATCAATTTCTTCTCGGACGTATATTTTGATTTAATTGTAACATATTACTGGAGTATTTAATATTTATAATTCTTGAATCTAAAGTGTAAGTGTGAAATTTATGTACTAGATTACTAAGTGTAAGTAATTTATGATGTAATTTTATATTAATTTATAGAATCAGGCGTTACTTTGCGGAAATCCAATACAATAAAGACATTAATTCGCAACCATCCGCTTAAAAATACAATGATGTGTCTTACCTTACTCTTAACGGTTAGCCGCCGTAGAATCTACATCACCTGAAGATGCCTCGTGTAGAGGCGAAACACGTGTTGTATTGTCGATGGTGTGTCTTTCCTGGAATAGTGGTGTTGGGAGTAGTGGTGCTGGGATCAGTGGTGACGGGATTAGTTCATGTAATTGAGGGAGGGCGGGAGGTGCTCTTCAATCCAGATAAGACACATCATTGTATTTTTAAGCGGATGGTTGCGAATTAATTAATGTCTTTATTGTAATTTTATGTGTTGAGTTGTCAGCGAAATTATATGAATAGGTATCAGTGATATACGCATATGAATTAAAGCTAAAATAATTAAGATTAAACAAAAAAAGCTTATAAAACATAGAGAACAATAAAACATGCATTTATGAAAATAAATAATACAAATTAATAAATAGTCATTTGTTGCTAATGTTATCTAGGTCGCTCTCGCTATTAACCTTTGCAAGTGGAGCTCCATCCGCCCTCCGAAGTTATATTTTAGCCCTTGATGTCCAGCAATATTTAAAGGTTCAAATTCCCTGGTCAAAAAGAAGAGTTTCTTCGGCTTAATTGTCAAACTCTCAGACACGAAAATCAGTTTGGGTGGACCATCAAGTTTTAAGTTTGAGGTATTCAACTTGCAGCTCGTATATTATTTGTTGTATGCCTTGACGGACTTATCTATTTTATTCTTTAAGAATACGGTTGGCAATATTAGTCTGATTTACCATGCAACATTGCGGTCGGCGTAGTAGGCGGTGTACATTTAAGCGGCATAGTAGCCGGGCGTGAGCAAACTGCAAGAACTAGACAAGCAGAAAAATTTGAAGCAATGCACACGTATATTATTTGTTGTATGCCTTGACGGACTTATCTATTTTATTCTTTAAGAATACGGTTGGCAATATTAGTCTGATTTACCATGCAACATTGCGGTCGGCGTAGTAGGCGGTGTACATTTAAGCGGCATAGTAGCCGGGCGTGAGCAAACTGCAAGAACTAGACAAGCAGAAAAATTTGAAGCAATGCACACGCATTGCATTGCAAGGCACGTAGTCGTTACACAAGTATGCAGCTGCGTATGTATGCAGTGGGCAAATTAAACTTTCAGAGTGCAAGTGAATGCGTGTTAGATTCACTCACTATTAACACTGAGCGACAACACAGTCTTCTTATAGTTTATGCTCTCCTATTATTTCGTACAATTTAACACTTCACAATTTCGAAAATTTTTAATTATTTGATAAAAGAACTAAGTGTATCACGTCTGATCAGCACAGAGATCCGGGGAAGAAGCAACATGTGTCAATGAATGATACATATAAATATTGTCTATGTCAGAACAAATATGAAATATATATCATATTATCAAATATTAAATATAAATAGTTATCATCTCTCAATCAAAATAAATCATACCTAAAAACATTTCAGCCCTTTTCTTTATAACTACAGGATTAGTTGATATCACAGGATCTTGCATTGGAGTAACTGGATCTGAAACAATAGTTAATTTTCATTCAGCAACATGCTTCACTTCTATAATTATTCCTTTGCTATTTTATATTAGTGTAATACTTTTAGCCATGATTTTTCACAGGCGTTTGTGACAAATGAGCACACAATCAAACTGATGGTAATTTGATGCTGTACCTATAGATATCTACATTTAAATTCAATTAAAAATTAAAATGCAGATGCGTTGTCACCCCTGAAGACTACGATAGAATACCTCATTTCCAGTAACACCATACAAAACTCACCCACACTAAGCAGCGTGGCTCTAAAGTAAAAGTAGTAAAGTTACAGCCTATATACGTCCCACTGCTGGGCTCAGGGCTGCCCTCATTTCTGAGAGGGTTTTAGGGCAAGGAAGTGTCCGCCGCGCTGCCCAAATGCCTGTTGACGAACTTCACATGTCTTCGAAAATATTTTTTTTTCTTATTCCTCAGACATGCAGGTTTCCCACGATGTTTTCCTTCACCGCCGAGCACGTGGTAAATCAGCACTTAAAATTGCAATTAACAATTTCATTGGTGCCGGCGGGGATCGAACCCGGGTTACTCGCGTTCTGTTATATTTACAGCGAGCGTTAACCACTGAGCTACCACGGCTCTTGCGGCGTGGCTCCACCACATATAAGTTATAAGAACTTCATTAAAAACATAGAATTATAATTACAATCATAGAAACACATTAAATATACAGAGTAATTCAAAATTTTTGCATTATAAAAAAGTTTATATCTTATGTTCAATAAATTGAAACTGTTAAAAAATGGCATCATAAGTCAGACTAACCAAGATTTTCTTTGTGAGAAGTATTTCCTTCCATTTTTGTGTATTATCGATGTACCGAACGTTCAGAGTAATGACCTGAAATGAAATTCATAAATAAATATCAAAAGAAGAAAAGGAAAGATTTAAAGAAATAACCAAACTAAATATATCACTGTAGGTTAGGAGAAATGAGTGTTTCTCAGTGGATTGAAGTGTAAATCCCACGACAATGTAGTGTTAAGTTTAGAGTACATTTCCTCTCATTACCATCTTTACCAACATTACACGGCGACCCTGCCAGACAATGCAAGTGCACTGTCGCAGTCTGAATAATTATTAAACTGCTAAATAAAAAAAGTATTTAACTGTAATTTACTGGAATTGACACAATTATACTGGATATGATGAAAAGGAAAATTAAATGCGCATACAAATATGGCCTTTTCTTAAATATTTAATATTACATACTTTTTGAGGAAAATGCTGCGGGGATTGCAAATTGTATTTGGATCTGTCTGTTGGAATGTTAATTATCTGGGGGCACGGCAGTGCCAAGTGCCGCCAACTCGAGCAAAAAAGCAGCACGGCCATACCATACTTTTCTTGAAGTGACTCAGGCCAATTTCTTCCCCCTATATTTATTATTTATTTAATTCAAAAACTCTTGTGGCTTACAGAAAATCCAACACGCACACAAGGTTTAATTTTACATGCAAAAAATATTAAAAATATTCATCCAATTATAACAAACGAATTAATAGTTATCACTTATAAATTACTTACTAATTAAAAATAACAATCATAAATTAAACAATTATGCAATATTAGCGTTATAAGCTTTTAGCAACGCGTGTTGAGAAATTAAAATATGAAAATAAAATATTAAAATATGAATATAGAAAGAAAAAGGTCGCAACCATACAATGCAGGCTATGAAATATTTTGTCATATTGTGTCTATAACTTCATAGTGGATAAAACTAGAAGCCTGAATTTTCAGTAACCAAGTAGGCATTGTATAAACATGGTATATTTCAAATTTCATTTAATTTGAACCAGTAGTTTAAGAATTATAACTAGTCAAAATTTCTTAATTTTGTCACTCACTGGCTGACCGATCATCAAAACTCTAAGGCACTTCTAGAAGATATATAAGCTTAAAATTTAGAACACAATTAGAGTTTAGTGTATAAAACAAGGAAAAACTAATTTTTAAATTTCGGTCCAGTTTTCTAGATACACCAACTGCATAAATAACTTTGTAATCCGATATAAATATATAGAATTACAGGGTTACATTTGCAGTGAATGAATCAGTGTTCTTTTATATGTATAATAGGTGTAGATAGGTACGTTGTTGGTATACAAGAAGTAGAAGGTACCAGAAAGAAAAAGAACTAGGACTATCTTGTCTACAAAAAGAAATGAGATGCCATCAAACCATAACTTGTATAAAAACCAAGTCTCGCAACTCAGTTCTTCTACCGTAAAAAGTTGTGAGATCCATGTAATACCAAGTCTATTAATTTATTCAGTCCCTACTTAAGGCTCCTTCTGTGTCATTACGCAATCTAATTTAATATAATATGTATTACTTGTGAGATACATTGCGTTTTCATGCGATGGCCAAGTCAATCTATATATTTAAAACATAAAAGATTTTTAACATTGGTATCTTCGATCAACAATACCAACTAGATGTCGGGTCGTCGCAAGAAATCCATCTCAGCAAATAAGAGCGCACATGAGACGTGAGTCTTGCACGTGAGAGTGTAGCTCGCAAGGCAATAACGGGAAAAAGAACTTTATTTGTTATTATTTAAGGTTGATTTCACACTAAATGTTATTTAATTTATGTCTTTTCATAGTTTATATTCATGCGGACAGTATTTAGCTATGATTTAGTACGTGACCCGTTATCTAGTTGGTATTGTTGATCAAAGATTGGTATGGTCACTATAAAATGTTGTTAGGTTAGCTAATTTCATAATAACTTAAAACAGAAGGAACCTTAACTAGGGACTGAGTAAATTAAGTGGTCTTATAAATTGAACATATGTATCTGAGCTTCTGTCTGAAGTATCATAGTGGCCGCATAGATGGACTATTATTTAGCTTTTTTTATTGAAAGGTGACTAGATCAAGAGTGTTCTAAGTTATGATTCAAGAAAATCTGTTCAGCCATTTGAAGATCATCAGCTCCTTTTTTTTGTTTTAGGTTTACTAAATTTTTATTAGTTATTTAACAAAATTTCCTTCGTAAGTTTTATAAATCTTACGTTAAATTATTGCATTATATTTTTATAGAGATTTTATTATTTAATTTTATGGACTTCTTAAGTCATTCCAAATTTACTTGGAACTTCTATGGTATCATCTCAACCCTTTCTACAGGAAACTTCTCTCTTTTTTTAATAATAAATTTACATTTTTCCATATGTATATTATGACATACTCATAAATAAACAATGATGGAAGTATTAAAATATTAGTCCCCTTGAGAAGATCACATACTATGTTCAGCAGTGGATTTGTGATGTGCTGTAATGATGATAGTATTATGATTATAAGTATATATAGCAGACTTGTTGAAAAATATCGGTACCTGTAGGTGTTGACAACTTTGCCAGGTTCAAAATATATTTCATGGGTTTTCTTCTCATAACTGCTGATTTATTTGATGATGTAGCTAAAAGACAATAGGATTAACTTTGAAATTATTTATATCATTATACCAGTATCTGTGATGACTTACAAAAGTATATTTTCACTGTATAATATTATAAAATAATTTATTTTTAAAAAGTATAAAAGAGGGGTGATAACACATTGCAAGCTTAATATTTATGAAAACTAGACCTAATGGTTGATCATCAAAGCGTCATCCTTCTGTCAGCCGTAATCATTACATGCATTATCCTTTTAAGTCCGATAGTGCATATAAATAGTATGTAATAATATTCTAGTTACATTAATGAATGAATCATGGTAAAATTACTACTAGTTAGATAACTACTTACTTAGGCATATTTTATAAAGAAACTATATACATAATTCATACTATATTATGTTCCAAATTCATTCCATAATATGTTTACTTATTCTATAATCTATAAAGACAAACCTGGTATATTCAAAGTAGGCACAGCAATGTTACTGATTCTGTTATTTCTGCATTGAAACTTTTCTTCAAAATGTGAGTGACACATGGCGATACAAGTTGAATATGTGCATATTTTCGAGGTCTAGTAAATAACCGCCAATTGCGTAAAGCCATACCCTCAATCGTTCACTATCGTTTTCCATGTTTGGAAATCCGTGAAGAACATGATGCATGCATAAAATACTGAAGAGATACATATAAAAAAAACTTATTTAGTTAACACTTATGCTTATCACAAATAACTTGCATCAAGGGCTGATGCAAGTTGTTTAGACGAGATGATATACTGTCACTGTCCTTAAATCCGGGGACACAGCTAAGCTTACATATTTATTTACAAAATACAAACAATTGAAAATGGTGGTACGGATTACGGAAAGCGTAAATAACACAGAGGTAAATTCACGCATAGAGTAAAGAAAAATTCACGTAATGGCAGGATGATGTGCTGCCAGATTTAGTTTCAAAATCATATCTTTCCGTATATACACTCTTATCTATGATCATACCAAAAACATCTAGTTATGGTTTTTTTAATCAACAGCACATGTAATCGGTATTTATTTATAAGCAAACGTTAAAAACTTTCATCACAGATTTTTATTAACTTTAAACAAAAGAAAATATCTTAATTTCAGCTACACTTATTTTCTACTAATTGGATTTTTTTTTTAAATATTTTGTAAAGCTACCAACAGGTAGTGGCGACATCTAGTATGTGATGAACGAATTATTCGCTTGAAATTGCGAACAGTGTCACCTATTATTGTATGTTGGAATAATACCGATTTTATAATACGACTAAAATAAAAAGTAGTCAATAGATATGGTTTTAAATAGTTTACTAAGTGCGTCTTAATTTTGCATGATAGCATTTCATAGGTTTCCAAGTTTTTTGTTCTAAGATTGTAGAGCCTGGTGCTTAACTTTGAGGTTATAACGATCAGAACTTTGTTTGAACAGAATCGCCTCAAAATTAGTTATTTCACTGTAATTTCTGCTGAAACACTCTTCTGGTTTGAACTTCTGAACTTTTCACTGTAGTATACGTTCGGTTTTTCGTTTTTTGCACTGTTTAATTGGAAATATTTACGGAGCTCTCACTTGTACGTGTTTACACTTTGATCACCGGAACCGGAACCCGGTCAAGTATTGCTTCAACATTATTTGGAATATATACCACCTACAGAAAAGAAAAGCAAGCCAACTAAACCTTGTGTTGTGTGTACCAAAAATAAGACTCGCAAAGAAACAAGATATTTTTGCCCATTGTGTTCAAAAACTCCAGCTTTATGTTGCAGTTGATTGTTTCAAAGCTTATCACAACTAAATATTATGTTTCCACTGTTGAAAAGACGGAATTATGTCTTCTTTTGTTTATACTACTACTCAGTACCTTATGTTTGTCATATCATAACTTTTTCCCATTAAAAGTTTGAAGTTACCATGCGTTTTCTTTGCTAATGCCAAACGTTCAAAATCCGACCTTACCTGTAGTGCCAATAAATATTTTTTTTTGTGTAGAAGGACCTACAAAATCTACGAATATATTCGTAGTCGGCACCATGATGAAATCCCGCACTACGAGTTATCTCGTAGCTGGCACGCAAAGGGTTAACACCTAGTGACACAATCTGGTAAAGCTACAGCATTTGTTTCAAAAGGCGTACAAAAATACTTTAAATCCAAAAACATTAAAATTACTATACCACTAACAATCCTAACATTAAGGCCAGTATTGTTAAACGATTGCTAAGAACTCTAAAAATGAAAATGTGGCATTATTTCACTCATAATAATGCTTATAGATATATAGATGTTTTACAAGATTTAATATAGTCTTATAATCACAGCTTTCACTCTCGTATTATGATGTGTCCATGTGATGTAAATTCCAACAATATTATGACTGTTTGGACTAATCTTTATGATAGACCGTCAAACAAACTTTCTTTAGAAAATCCAAAATCAAATTTCAATGTGGGTGATTATGTTCGAATAATCTAAACATAAAATCTGAACATGTTTTGCAAAAAGGATATGAATTAAATTGTAGTGATGAAATATTTATTATATTTCTTCAATAGTAGATGGGATAGGATGGGATCTTTATGGGTTGTTTATACAATAACAGATTTACAAAATGAACCAATAGTTGGTACTTTTTATGAAAGAGAATTACAGAATATCACTTACAACCCCGCCGCACAATACAATAGACTTTATATATAAATGACATATTAAGTTTCGAGGTCAGGTTTTATAAAAATTTTATATATGTTTAGTGTTTTTACAACTATTTAGTACAATTACCGTGTTAGTTGCGAACAAGTTATTTTGCGCATTTTATTAGCAATAAATGACTGAAACAGGCTTGTCTTATACTCTGAACGCGATTCTAGTTTTAATAATCAATACTCAAACTTGAACCTCGTTCAGAGTTTAAAATACAAAGAACTTTTAATTTAATTTTCTGTAAAAACCATCTTTTTACACCTATTTTGTATTAATTAATGTTTTAAAGATGATTAACTTGTTTTAGGAAACAAAAGTCTGTATCCGATTATCTTCCTCCATCAGTTTACATGAAGAAACACTTAAGGCAATTGAAAATAATTTAAGCGTTCATATAAGTGAACAGTATTACATAAAAGTAATATTAATTTCCCTCGACCCAATACAGTATTTTGCAATGTATTCTTCAGTATTAAAATAAATTATATTCATTTTAATATTGGTATTTTAATTCATTATCAAGCTGTTCGATCAAGGGATGTTCTGCAACCTAAAGTGTGGCAGATTTAATATACAAATCTTTTAATTTCAGATTGATCCTTCTATTGATCTACTGCCGTCGACTAGTGATCTAAAGCCGGTTGAAATAGTGAACCCTCAATTGCATTTCAACCCAAGCAAAAAAATAGAAACCTTCATACGAAGCTTGTTTTGTTTAAAAAACAATAATCAATAAAAGCTTATTAATAAACATGTTGTATTATTTACTCTCGAAGTCAGAATGTAAGAAATGGCAGTTATTTAGAACCAAATCATCATCATCCATCCTCACCCTTCTGCCCTCATCGCAATTGACTTAAATTTGGCAGCATGTCTTCTCCTCCGCATCGCATGCCTATAGCGTGCTAGAGTTATGCTGAAGTTATATTAGTAGTGTAGTTGTAGCATGAATAGGTCGGCTTGACCGGGGAAGGACCACGCTCTTACAGAATACCGTAAAACGTGGCAAGTTTGCCCAAGCAGTGTAACTTTGCCCATTAGGGCATTTTTCAACAAACCGAAAAAATATCTATAATATTTAGTTAGTTAGCAGTTATTTAATCCGTAGTACAAAATTCAACTTATTCCTAGCAACACTAACACTCGAACTGTCATTTACTTCTTCTTCTTCTTCTTTCTTTTGTGGCGGTTTGATAAAATTCGCCAATGACGTATTGAGTAGAAAATGAAAGCTTATGAGTTTAATTAAAATAAGAGTCTGTGATAATACAAGGATTCAGTTTTCCTCCGAGAATTTTGACAAATCTATTTGTTGAGTTACCTAGAACAGATATGACAAACACAGGTGTTAGACTCTTACCCGTATGTTAAAAGTGACAAGGATTTAAAGTTTCATATTATTAGTATTAATAAAATCACATAAAATATACACAAAAGGAGTACTGGTATATGTTAAAAGAGAATTAAAATCTATAGGTCGAGGAATATAAGGAGGAAGGTAATCATAAAGGGAGGAGGATAATTTGGGACAGTTGAAAAAAATATGGTTTGTGGAACCTTCATCTAAGCCACATTCACACAATGAGCTATCCCTTACTCTGATTTTTGCCAGATGTGCATGTGTACAGGCGTGTCCAATTCTTAATCTACAAATGATTGAAGTTGCATGTTTATTTGCTTTGTTAAATTTAAAGAACCAAGGCTTGGGAGGAATAACCTCTTGGATGGCAGCATAGTGCTTACCTTTAACATTTTTGGAAACTTCCCATAATTTATTCCAATTTTCATTCAGTTTCCTTTTAGCTAGCAAAATTAGGTCATGTGAGTAAATTAAATTTTGTAGAATGCCATTAGCAATTGCATTTTTAGCGAGTACATCAGCTGTTTCGTTACCATGGATACCACTGTGGCCTGGAATCCAGGCCACTGAAACATGGATTCCTTTAAGATGGCATCTGAATAGGGTATTTTTTATTTTAAGAATTAGTGGAAATTTATGTTTGTTATGGAATTGATTGGACAAAATAGCTAACAAACAACTTTTTGAATCTGTGAAAATAACTGTTTTATTAAGATTATGTGACTCTACATATAACAAAGCTTCACTGATTGCAGTTGCTTCACCGGTAAAAGTGGAGGATAGTGAGGGGCATTTAAAGTTAAGAATGATTTTGAACTTAGGAATCCAAACAGCAGCTCCAGTATAGTCTTCATCAGATTGTTTTGAAGCGTCTGTGTACATGACAAGCCAATCTTTAAAGGTGTTTTCTATAATTTCTTTTAATTTCAAATTTGCCATTGGAGAATCCTTTTCTATACCTAGATCTAGATGAATGTCGGGTTGGAAAACAATAGCCTCGTAAGGAACATCAAAGAGTGGATTTATTTTACATTGAAAGATTGGGTAAGGAAGCTGAAGAAAAATCACAAAACTTTCAAACAAGCAGGGAGAGTCCTTATGGGTCCAGTATCGGTCAGATGAGATATACTCTGAAAGAAGGTGCAATTTAGGAATTAGGGGATGATCTGAAAGCTGGCAGATCTTAAATAAGAGTCTGTCTGAAAGGTATTGCCTTCTTAATCTTAAAGGAGGATCTACGCACTCAACCTGAAGAACATTTATTGGTGAGGATTTCATTGCCCCTGTAATAATGCGAAGGCATTTCGATTGAATTTTGTCCAATATTTTTAGGGATGATTTATTGCAAGGCTCCAACAGAAAACACCCATAGTCAAGGTGGCTTCGTATTAAAGCATTGTACAGTAATTTCTGAGAAAAAGGATGGGACCCCCACCAAACACCCGACAAAGACCGAAGAATATTTATGTTTTTTTCGCATTTTTGTGTTATATATTCAATGTATGGACCAAAGGCCAATTTCGAATCAAGGATAACTCCCAAAAATTTAACATTGCCTCTAACTGGAAAAGGTTGCTTATCATATACAACGGATATATCGGGAACTCGCCTTTGGCGGGAAAAGATCACCACACTACTCTTGGCCACAGATAAAGAGAGGCCATGATTAGTTAACCATTCTTGTAAATAATCCATGGATGAGTTTAGACGGGAACATGCCACTGTGAAGTTGTTTGAGGAGATGTATAGAGCTAGATCGTCTGCATATTGAAGAACATTACAAAAAGAATTTACTGAAAGTTCTAAATCGTGAGTATATATAGAATAAAGGAGAGGACTAAGAACTGAGCCTTGTGGAAGTCCTTTCCATATAGTTTTTGGGGGAAGCAGGAGATTTTTAACATTTATAGATATTGATCTAGAAGAGAGAAAGTTAGAGACGTAATTGACTATCCTCACTGGAATGCTCAGATTAAGCATTTTCTGCCTGAGCACAGGAAGTAGCACATTATCATATGCAGAAGAAATATCCAAGAAAACTCCTATGAGAAATTCATGTTTTGAAAAAGCAATATGAATATCTGTGACCAAAGTACTTAGGCTATCCATGGTACTTCAACCTTTTCGGAAACCGAATTGGCTTTTAGGTAAGAGATTATTCCTTTCCAAAAACCACTCCAAGCGATTTTTTATTAAATGTTCCAAGATTTTTGCCAAAGTACAAGAAAGGGCAATAGGTCGGTAACTGGAAGGGTCATTGCTAGACTTACCTCGTTTGAGAATGGGCAATATAATTTGGGTTTTCCATTCAGCAGGAGGATCACCAGTAATATAAATAAAATTTAAAATGGATAGTAAGACAGTTTTAGTGTTCTCACTACTATTAATTATAAATGAATAAGGAATCCCATCAATACCTGGTGAGGAGTCTTTAAGGCCATTGAGTACAGTAAACAATTCCTGAGAAGAAAAGGGGGAATCAAATTTATCATTTGTTTTTAAAAAAGCAGAATTAAAAACTAGGCATTCATCATAAGATGGGACTGTTTGTGGTGCAAGTTTATTAGAGAATTCATCTATCCACGGGGAAGGATCATTAGAAATTATATTTTCACTAGAAACTGCACAGCGATATTTTTTAACATTTCTCCAGACCAAAGATGGGGGAGTCCTAGGTGACAGTGACTCACAGAATTTAAACCAACCAGTTCGCTTTTTGTCTGACAGTAATTTTAAGGTTTCTGCAGCAATTTTTTTATAGGAGATATAATTCTCTGCAGTCATAGAACGGGAGTATATTAATTCAGCCTCCTTTCTTCTCCTACAAGCTGCTGAACAATCTTGGTCCCACCAAGGAGGGGAAGGATACTTATTTTTGAAAGGTTTTTTTAAGGGGATTGACTTATTAGCAGCAGAAATAATTGCATTTCTGAACTCTATATATACAGGAGCAATATTATCATTGTTAATTGGGGGAAGAGTTGAAACCTCTTGTTCCAAAACTGTAGAATATAATTGCCAATTAGCTTTGGATAGATTATACTTTAGTCTTGGGCAAAATGTAAAATTTATTCTAGGTGAAGTAGGAGGAGTGATGAATATAGGAAAATGGTCACTGCCATAGCTAGAAGGTAATATTTGCCACAAAAGAAGGGAAGCAATATCTGGGGAGCAGAGAGTTAGGTCAACGGCACTTCTAACATTTTGTAATGGGGATACTCGACGGGTAGGAGACCCGTCATTTAGAATACAGAGATTAAAATTATCAATAAGATCTAAAAATAAGGGAGCCAGTGAATCACACAGATGGGAGCCCCAAACAGTATGATGCATATTAAAATCTCCCAAAATAACCATAGGAGGTGACAGAGAAGAAATAAGTGTTGCAAGTTCTGTTAAAACATTTGCATCAGGATTAGGAATGTAAACAGAGAGAATAGAGACATCAAGGGTCTTAATAGCAACAGCATTTACTGCTGGACTATGAGAAGGGAGAGGAATTTGTGAAAATGTAACTGTTCTTGAAATTAAAATAGAGGTGCCAGCACGACCATCACTCCTATCATCCCGGAGGCATGCATAGCCTGAAACCCTAAAATGAGACTCAGGTCTAAGCCATGTCTCCTGGATGGCAAGAATGAAGGGATGAAATTTATTAATGAGGTAAATGAGTTCATTTTTTTTATTTCTAATGCTCCGACAATTCCATTGAAGAATTGGCGGGACTGCGAATGTTACGGGCTAAGGAGGAAAGCTGAGTAAGTTTTTGATGTAAGCTGAGAGGAAGTTCCGTGTCATTAAAACGGGAGATCATGTTAATTAGAATTGATATCATAAGTTCGCAGAAATTATCATTACTAGAAGAGTTGTTGTCATTTCCCAGTAGAGCACACCCATTAGGAAGGGAAGAATTAGGATTCTCAACAATTGCCTGATGGGCTGCCATATCATATCCAGAATTTAATGATTGGCTATAGGTACGTTGAGGGATAAAAATTGTTTTTTTGTATGATGCAGTTTGTGAGAGCTGAGCCGAAGGGGTTGAAAGACTGTCAGTTATGGTATAAGGGGTCTGTTGAGAACAATTACGAGGCTGGATTCTTGTTGTATCAGCAAAGGATCTTTTTGTCTGAGGGAATCTAGCTGAAGCTTCTAAATATGAGATATTTTCTTGTGACATAACAAGTTTAATAGATTTTTGCCTTAGATGTTCAGGACAAGTAGGGTCTTTTGCGGTGTGGGGACCTGAGCAGAATAGACAAGTAGGAGTTTGTCGAGAACAAGCTAAACCTTCATGATTCTGTGCACACACAAAGCAGCGAGGGGATGATCGGCACTGGGAAGTAACATGGCCAAATCTACAACATTTATGACACTGAATTAGTGGCAAAATATATTTTTCTATTGGCATTGAAGTGTAAAAACAGTAAATATGGGGAGGAAGTTTTTGTCCAGAAAAAGTTAGAACAACCGTCTGAGTTGGAACCCATGAAATGCTATTGCTGTCACTCACTGATCGTCTATTAAGTCGCCGTGCTTTAATTATAGAACCGTAGCCAGAGGGAATTTCTATAGCTGCTATTAATTCTTCTAGTGTCCACTCTATGGGAACTTGTCTAACTAGCCCCATACGAGTGATACTATATGAGGGGATGGTTGCTTCATATTTAGAAATTTGGAGAGCTGGGTGATCAATAAAAGTGTTTGCATCTGCAGCTGTTTTAAACTCCACTGATATTCTATTTCGTCCAACGTTTTTGACTCCATCATGGACTATATTTTTAATATTGTTATGATACAGAAAGTGACCGAATTTAATTGGTTTAAGAGTTACTCCAGATAGCTGATCATTTGAGATTTTACTTACGTGAACTAGAAAAGGAGCGGCATCATCTTGAGAGTACTTAACTTTTTTATTAATAAAATCAGGATGGGTATATGAGGATTGTATTGAAGGAAACTGTTGTTTTGGATCAGTAATAACTATTTTTTGTGGATGGGCAGACTCGTTACTTACTTGGGCACGTTTACGGTTAATTAGTTCTACATTATCAATGTTAATGGGTAAGGAAAAGGAATCATTGCGACCCCTTCCGGGATCGGGAGGTTCGTCCTCCATTATACTACTACAACAAAAAATTACATAAAAACGGCACAACTACAAACACTTACTAATTTACAGATATTAAAACCTCCACCAAGACAGAAAAATTTACTATAGTAACTCAACAACACTTAATAAAATAATAAATTTTAAGCAAAAAAGGCACGACACTTGTATCTCTCACTTCCTCCTCTCTCTTCAAACGTGTCTCGTCATTTACTTGACTTTAGTGACTTGTCAGTCGTTGTCAAAGTTGGTGGTGTTTTCGGCGGGCGAAATTGCGTGTGAAAACTTCAATAAAAAATCGAAGTTGCAGTTGCAGCAGGTAAGTAGTGTTTTAAATATTGTAAATATACTAAAAATAAATACGAAAGATGGTTAATAAACGGCGAAATGTCTCTGCAAATGGTAAATATGGCGGTGGGCAAAGTTACCTTAGCGTTGTCACTACACCTTTTGGCAACTTTGCCCACCAAAATTCTAACATCAGGGTTGTCAATTTTATGTTTCTGCATTTTTTTTAAGTTTACCTAATTAATATATTTGTAATAATTTGTTAAGCTTTTTAAACGCAGTTATGTGAGTTACGTAATACGTTAAACTTTGATATTTTATTTTTACGTTGTATTTAGGCACTAATGTTACGCACAAAAAAAAGTATGTACAGAAGGTCACAGAATAGGAAATTTTCTATAAATATTTATTATAAATAAATGATATTTGCGATGACAATGTGACATCACTTTCACACAAAAAAGCATGTTTATGAATTTTTTTATTATTTGAAATTCAATTTATATATCGATTTTTTTTCGAGCATATAATAAAAAAAATACCTTTTTTGTAGAAAAAAGTTGTCATCGCAAAGAGGCGATGTAAGTACCCTAGTAAACAACAATAGAAGTTTTTTTCTGCTCTCCCAGATCAATTAGTATTTTCTACAATTAATTATTTTAACGACATCAATACTTACCTAAGTAACCATTTTACTAAGATTTTTTTCCTGAACTAAGCTACCTACCAGAAAATCCCGTATATAAAGTTATACATATTATAATCTGCTTACATAACTTAGTAACTTTATAATTCGTATATTTATATGCTGAAACACTGAATTACATGTCGTTATATGCAACTTGTTAATGAATAAGCGCACAACCTTTTATGTGATGATTGTGATCGTGTGTGATAGTGATGATGATATGAACAGCTTTTACTATGGTCCGACTCTGCAACTAAAAAAAATCAAATGTTTCATACAAATTGTCAATACATACGTACTAGACCAGAATGTATGAAATAGCAGATTTTTTATAGAGGACGTGCGCTTATTCCTTAACACGTTTAGTATGTGTTTCCATTTTTCCTATGTCTGTGAAAGTTTATTTCATGAGTGTAAAAGTTAGATAAAGCACCATAATGTTTTTTGTTTTCAGAATGAACATGGAGAGTCGATCGCGAAAGAAAAGAAATAGAAGAAAACTGGGATCTCGACGATACAGAGATTATTCGACGGAGATGTTAGAAGTTGCCGTTGAAATGTTAGAAAAAAAATTAATTTCCAGTAGGGATGCTGAAAAGCAGTTCGGCATTCCACGTCGAACTTTATTAAATAAAATGAAAAAGGTGCATATGAACTCCACGGGAAGAAAAAAAAAAATTAACGGATGAAGAGGAGGAAAAGTTAGTCGGTGTACTAATTGCTGCCGCAAACTTTGGTAGTCCAATGACTAAATTGGATTTAAAGTTACTAGTTCATAAATATTTACAAAAGAATTCCCGAGCGGATTTATTTAATAATAAAATGCCTGGTGATGCCTGGGTAGAAAATTTTTTAATGAGGCACTCTTCTAAATTGTCCTTTCGAACGACCCAAAATATAAAACAAGTCCGAGCTGAAAAAAGCTTGGAAGAAATGGAAGTTTACTTTAACAATTTGAAAGAAACCCTTAAGGGTGTACCACCTTCAAACATTTTGAACTACGATGAAACCAACTTGGCAGACAATCCAGGCACTGCCAGGTGCATTTTTAGACGAGGGGTCAAATACCCAGAGCGGGTACTTAATAGCTCTAAGAGTTGCATATCAATTATGTTTACGGTATGTGCAGATGGGACCTGTCTTCCAACTTATGTTGTCTACAAAGCCACAAATTTATATTCTGAATGGGTGGAGGGCGGCCCTTGTGGGACACGATATAATTGCACCAAATCTGGTTGGTTCGATTCTGATGTCTTCGAGGATTATTTTAAAACAATAATAGTTCAATGGGCGAAGAAAATATCAGGCCCAAAAGTCGTCATTGGCGACAATTTGTCGAGCCACATAAATATTGAAGTCGTGGAGTTGTGTCAACAACATGATATCCGAATGGTATTTTTAGCACCAAATTCCACTCATCTGACCTAACCTCTGGATGTTTCGTTTTTTGGTCCACTGAAAAGGGAGTGGAGAAGAATTCTACTTGAATATAAAGTCAAGAATCCTGGTCAAACTACACTCAATAAAAAACATTTTCCTAAATTGCTGGCGGAACTAATTGAAAACATAAAGCTGAGGGAAACAAAAAATATTAAAAGCGGCTTCAGAGCCACAGGTATTTGGCCTCTCAATCCAATCAATGTTACTAAGAGAATACCAGAACTATATGACGAAGTGAAATATGGAATAGACAATGCTTTACTAGAGTATTTGAAAGAAACAAGATCCCCAAATCCAATGACAGTGAAAAGAAGCAAAAAATTGAAAACAGAACCAGGTAAGTCAGTCTGCGTGGAAGATATTTCTGTAAAAGCCAATAATAAAAGGAAAACAAATGCGACAAATAAGAATAAAAAACATATTAATACGGAAGAAGACATTGTGACACCGATGTTGAATGAAAACACAGAAGAAAAGATAGAGACAGACGAAGAAATAGAGACGTATATATTACATGAAGAAACAGGGCAAATAGTAAAAAAGAATCCCAAAAAATCACGTGTAAGTCTTGTAAGTTCCGCAGTTACACAAATTACACAAAATGATTCTCCATCGATATCAACTGAAAATGACAGTAGAAATGAATTGGTAGTGCCATTGTCGTTATCATATAATCCAAATAGTCTAAAAGCAATTTGTATTGATATGATCAATAGTTACACACATTCATTAGTCCAAGATATTGGTTCGGAATCGCCAGATCTATGCATTTTTGGTGAAAATTTGAGAAGTTGCGAAGAAAATTTATCGTTTATAGCACATGATGAAAAAGATTCACCTGTTTGTTTACAAACACAAAATCTACTTTCGAAAAATTAAAATAAAAAGAAATTAAGTGAATTAGTGTGTTTAATTATTAGTGTTTTTTTTTTTTTTTTACTTTAATTTGTATAAAGTAAATTAAAGTGTTAATTTAGGTAATTTTATCGGCAATTTTTATTGTCACGAACCTCAAGCTCGTAACAATTGGTGTCAGAAGTGGGATAAAATAATGCCGATTTTACCTAAGGAGGAAACGGAGGGTGTCCGTACCCGAAGTCAACGCCAGCAGGAGACGGACCAGAGGAGATTTGGTGGTGCAACGCCGCAGATGTCTGAGGGCCAGCCGCCAGCCACGGAAGCCGGTCCGTCAGCAGCTTCTACGTCTGTGGCACCTGACTTAGGTGCTCTGATGGTGATGCTGCAGGAGCAGGCTCGCCGACAGGAGGAGCAGGTCCGTCAGTTGAAAGAGCAGCTGCAGAGCGGACAGGAGGAACAGGCCCGCCGACAGGAGGAACAGGCCCGTCGTTTAGAAGAGCAACTCCAACACGATAAGGAAGAGCAGATGCTCCTCATGAAGGACCTTCACGCTATCTTCGGAAAAGAGATACGGGAGGTGAAGGATAAGGTTGCTCAACATGACAAACGCCTGTCGGAGGCCGAAACCCGAATCGACCAAGTAAACAATCGGGTTGACAACGTAATGGCTGACATGAAGAAAACGCTGGACGACCTCAAACTTGGGGATGGAACAACAGCTCCCGTAGTAGCTACAACACCTTCGCTACGTGGATTCAAAGTGCCGCCGTTCGACGGGACCTCTTCCTGGTCGGCCTACAAAATCCAGTTCGAGGCCGTCATGGAGGCGAACGGCTGGAATAAAAGCCAAGCCATGACTGCACTCACCCTAGGCCTGCGCGACCAAGCCTTAACTGTGTTGGAAGCTCTCGGTAAGAAAGTGACCTATGAGCAGCTTCTTGAGGCCTTGGAGGCGAGATATGGTGACGCTCACCTGGAACACGTCTTTCGCGCGCAGCTTAAAGATCGCGTGCAACGCAGCAACGAAAACCTGCAGCAGTGGGCCCTTGAGGTGGAGAAGATGGTTCGTAAAGCATACCAGTCTGTACCTGCGCTCATTGGAGGGAACCTGGTGCAAACATTCATCGACGGCATCCGCGACCTGGAAGTCAGAGCTGCTGTGAGGCTCGGGCACCACGAGACGCTTAAGGACGCCTTGGCCCATGCACTGGAGGTAGAAGCCGTGCGGCAGGATCATCGTCCCCATCGCGTCAGGGAGGTTGCAGCAGCTACAGTTCGCGACCGCAACAAGGGATACAGCCCTAGGTGCTATGGCTGTGGGGAAAAGGGCCATCTTCGATCCAGCTGCCCTAAGCGAACCCTAGAAAGGGAAGGTGAACGATCCCAGGAGGGTATTGCGGCCAACAGCACCGCCCAGCAGCAGCAGGGAAACGAGTGAAAGCCAGAACTGCGGGGCGGGTGCTGGCTGATGTTAAAAGAGCCCCAAGGATCTCGATCTCACAAACCCATGATGGGAACAGTCTAATCATCAAGGGCGAGGTCAACGGAATGCCGTGTAAACTGACCATAGACACTGGAGCCTCTCGTACGGTTGTTAGTTCCCAACTTATAAGTCAGTTCCTTGGGGACTCCGCATACAACCGAGAACGCATTAATTTGGTAACAGCCACCGGTCAGCGTATACCCGTCCGTGGAGAGAAGGAGATGGAGTTGAAGCTTGGCAACGTGATCTACCTGCATAATGTCATCGTGGCTGATATAATGGACGACTGCATCCTAGGCCTAGACTTTATGAGGAATAATTGTTGTGAGATCGACGTTAAGCAAGGTGTTTTGAAATGTGGACAGGAGGAACTTTTTATGGAAGGTGCGTTACCAGGGAACGTGTACAGCATTAAGAAGATTGTTCTTCCGCCGAGATCGGAAACGATTGTTCCGATTAGTCTTCCCCGAAACGCTGGGCAAGCTCACCGTTGTGTACTTGTGGAAAGGGTAAACAATGACCTTCCATGGAAAGTAGCTCGAACCTTGGTCAGGACCACGGACATCTCAGGAGTACGTGTGCTGAACCTTTGCGACCGGGACCAGATTATAGAAAAAGGCACATTAATTGGTACTTGTGAGGAAGTGGATTGGTTACGTCGGTGCCAATATATATCGAGTGGGACCCCCAGCAAGGATGCAGAAACGAGAGTGACCACACTTTTGGAAGACTGTCGCAGTGTTCTGTCCCCGAACGAATTGGTCAAGGCGAAGAAGTTGTTACTCGAGTACGCCGATGTATTCTCATCAAACGATGCTGACATAGGAAAGACTGGTTTAGTTCAACACAAAATAAACACAGGTGAAGAGTTGCCTATCCGTCAGCGGCCAAGACGATTGCCGGTAGCACGTGAAAAGGAAGTGGAAACCATGATTGAAGGAATGGTGAAGGATGGTGTTATTGAACCTTCCTCTAGTCCATGGTGTTCGCCAGTGGTGCTGGTGAAAAAGAAGGATGGCAGCATGCGGTTCTGTGTTGATTACCGCCGTCTGAACGACGTTACAAAGAAGGACAGCTATCCCTTGCCAAGAATTGATGACACGCTGGACATGCTTACAGGAGTAAAATGGTTTAGCACGCTGGATCTAAAAAGTGGCTACTGGCAAGTTGAAATTGACCCTAAGGACAAGGAGAAAACTGCGTTCTCGACGGGAAAGGGTCTGTGGCAATTCAAAGTAATGCCGTTTGGGTTGTGCAATGCTCCAGCAACGTTTGAAAGGCTGATGGAACTTGTACTTACCGGGCTAATTGGCGATGCCTGTCTGGTCTACTTGGATGACATCATCATCGTGGGCCGTACGTTTGAGGAACACCTTCAAAACCTGGAACGCGTGCTTATGAAAATTCAGAGTGCCAACCTCAAGTTGAATCCGAAGAAATGTTCACTATTCCAACGGCAAGTTAACTTTTTGGGGTTTGTAGTATCGGAAGAAGGTATCCGCACAGATCCAGAGAAAATCGCCGCTGTCAAGGATTGGCCGGTTCCAAAAGACAAGACGCAGGTTAGAGCATTTTTGGGTTTGTGCTCCTATTACCGGCGATTTGTGAAGAACTTTGCAGATATAGCCAAACCTCTGCATAAGCTAACCGAGGAGAAGCGACATTTCTGCTGGGATGAAAGTTGTAATATCGCATTCCAGGAGCTCAAGGACCGTCTGTGCAAAACACCTATTTTGGGATACCCTGATGCAAGCAAAGAATTTATAGTTGACACAGACGCAAGTGATATAGGACTTGGCGGTGTGTTGTCTCAACGGAATGGCGACCAAGAGGTCGTGATAGCGTACTTCAGCAAGTCGTTGTCAAAACCGGAAAGGAACTATTGTGTCACAAGACGCGAATTGCTAGCTGTGGTAAAGTCGTTGCAGCATTTTAGCAAATATCTTCTGGGGCGAAAATTTCACTTACGAACTGACCATGCTGCACTAAAATGGCTATTGCAGTTTAAAAATCCAGAAGGACAAGTTGCGAGGTGGATTGAACTACTGCAGGAATACGACTTTGAGATCGAACATCGCAGCGGGAAATCTCATGGCAACGCAGATGCATTATCACGAAGACCTTGTCCTGAAGATTGCAAACATTGTACTAGGCAAGAGAGTAAGGGAGTGGTATCCGTGAGGATGCTCAGGGCAGACCACCTCAGCAACGAGTGGAAGGACAGCTTACAACGTACACAGCAGGAAGATCCGGACCTCAAGCCGATCCTGGAATGGATGAAGGCCAGTGCTCCCAAGCCCAAGTGGAGCGACGTCTCAGCGATGAGTTCGACCACTAAAAGCTATTGGGCCCAGTGGGATAGCTTGCTGCTTCAGGATGGAGTTCTGTGCCGTAAATGGGAAAATGTTCGGGGAGACAGCTGTCAGTTACAAATGGTTGTCCCTAAAGCTAAAGTACCGGATGTTCTACAGCTGTACCATAATGATTATTCGGGAGGCCATCTGGGAGTTAAACGAACTCTACTGAAGATCCGAGAACGGTTTTACTGGGTCCACTGTCGAAACGATGTCGAGGACTGGTGTCGCAAATGTACAAGTTGTGCGGCTGTAAAGGGACCTCAGACTCGTAGTAGAGGTGCATTGAAGTTGTACAATGTTGGTGCACCATGGGAGAGAATAGCCATTGACGTGGCGGGGCCGTTTCCGGAGAGTGAAAGCGGTAACAAGTATTTCATGGTTGTGATGGATTACTTCACTAAGTGGCCAGAAGTTTTCGCCATTCCAAATCAAGAAGCTTCAACAGTTGCAGATAAACTAGTTCATGAAGTCTTCTGTCGTTTTGGAGTACCTTTAGAGATTCACAGCGATCAAGGAAGGAATTTTGAGTCTCAAATATTCCAGGAAACTTGCCAAGTTATGGGTACTCATAAAACAAGAACGACTTCTTATCACCCGCAATCTGATGGAATGGTGGAACGATTTAATCAGACATTGGAGAGGTACCTAGCAAAAGTTGTAGACAATCGGCAACGAGATTGGGACAAGCACATACAACCGTTTTTGTTGTCATATCGAAGTTCTGTTCACGAAAGTACAGCAGTGACACCAGCTTTCGCAAACTTTGGAAGAGAATTACGGCTGCCTGCAGACCTGATCACTGGGATACCACCTGATGCCCCACGCAGTATAACCGATTATGCATATGACTTGCGGAACAAAATGAATGACATTTATGAGCACGTCAGACAATCGGGCCAGCAAATGTCTGAGAAAATGAAAACCCGGTATGACCGCAAAATGAACAATAAAGGGTTCAACGAAGGTTCATTAGTGTGGTTGCACAATCCAGTCCGCAGCAAAGGGAAATCTCCTAAGCTTCAAGCTAAATGGGACGGCCCGTACCGGATTGTAACCAGGATCAATGATGTGACCTACCGGATACAGAGAGGCGTAAGAGGGACTCCTAAGATCGTCCATGTGGATCGCTTGGCGCGTTATCATGGGACCGATAATGCTCGGGACGAGCATGTCTTAGGAGGGGGCAGTGTTACGCGCTAAAATCGATACACTAGCGCCATCTAGTGTCAGGAACGAGAGCGAGGGGAGTTTTGCAGTAAATGACATCACGGATCTCTCGACCGACAGCGCCGCCCGAAGAACTAAGTTTCTAGAAAATCTATACTCGATTTCTCGGTACCTTGCGCGTGTTTACTTGAACATTCCGGATGTTTTGCTGATTTGAATAAATAGATGGCGCAAGATGCGATCGAGACAGAATTTAACTCGGCGACACAAGCGAAGCTTCGGAGTGAAATTAAGTGAATTAGTGTGTTTAATTATTAGTGTTTTTTTTTTTTACTTTAATTTGTATAAAGTAAATTAAAGTGTTAATTTAGGTAATTTTATCGGCAATTTTTATTGTCACGAACCTCAAGCTCGTAACATTACGTTGGACAAGTCATAAGCGTTAAAAATGAAATCCCTACAGTGAAATTCTTAAGAAAAATAAAAAATGCCAAAGGCAAGAAATTAGCGTTCACGTACCCAAATGTAGAAGACACTTGTGAAATGATGCACTTAAATGACATAATTCTAGTATTGCCTCAACCAAATATTTCGCGGAGGGGTCAGATAATATTTGATATAAATTTAAGTGAATATAATGTGCAATAATTAAAAGTAAATTTTATTGATCTTTATTTATATAATTAAGCTTTTATTTTTTCGTTATTTTGATGTAGTAAAATAATGCGTTTTGTTGGCTATATTGATAGCTGTTTCTAATTTTGGACGGTTATAGATTACTTACAGTTCAGGTAGCCAACTGAGTACTTATGTCATAAGATGATAGTTAATTGCTAAAGGCAGATGTTACAATGATTTCATGTCAAACTTGGTTGACCACCAAAGCTGTTAGACTTACAAAATAGGTCAGTTGACTTTTATTAAACGATGATCTCATAAAAATACTTTTGTTCCTGAGTACATTCCTAAGTTTTTTTAATTTAAATAGGTAACTTATTGTTAATAGGGCTTGTCTTTTTTCCATTGTGTTTATTGAAGTTTTTGGTTGATATTTTTGTTATTAAATTATTTACTCCCTCTACCACATGAGTAACTAGGTTCACGCATTGATAACACGGGTAAATCTCCAGAGTATCAGATGTAGGTAATAATTTTATTCTTTTTTTATAATCTTCTGCGTTTATTTGTTGATCTCAAGATTACATTATTTTTATGATGCTAATCTCAATAACATTTTTATTTCTTTTGTATAAGTTTGATTTTAAGATTCATTATTAAGTACCTTTTTGTTGTAGCTTTCTCAAAGCCAATGTCGATTAATTTATTTCAATTCATAGTTGATTATATGATGCAACTCATATGAATCAGATTTAATTACGTGTCAAGTCTTTTGTTTGATTAAATACCTATATAAAAATAAAACTGTTTCAATTACTCGTCATTACTCTAATCATACCTCAAAACTACCTAACAGTTTGGTGCCTTAGCACTTCTCGCTTTCTACTCACGATGAGAATATATGATTAATATTTCTGTATATTAACTACCATTAAATAATTAATAGACTATAAGTAGTTCGTATTTATATTATTTACTTGGTACCAAGAGTATAAAACGGCTATTTGTGCAATACAATGTCTTAAATAGTGACAACCCTAGTGCATACTTTCGTTTGTATGGAGAATGTTAAAAAAGGCTTGGCAACTTTGCCCACTCCATTTTTGTGGCCGTTAAGTACGTGTAGTGGTTTCTTATATGATACAGTGCAAACATTGCACCGTTTTTTATCACACTTCTTAAACCACTTAATATAAAGATCAAAATATCGAAGCTACTGTGTTACCATGTCAAGTGGGCAAACATGGCCATTTTTTAAATATTTGGCCCACGTTCTAAATTAACTTTTTTTGCAAGTATAACCATTTTTAATATAGTAATTTTCAAATTTAAGTAAACCTAGAAACATTTTCGACTACTTATTGCAAGTATTTTATTAAATATGTTTATAATTTTAAATTAAATTAGAGTAACGCATAAAAAGCGGGCAAAGTTGCCACGTTTTACGGTAACAGCGTGAAACAGTAGCTGTAGAGAACTGGAGACTATTTTTACTGGAAACGAGGTATGCCATCTTAGTCATCATGGCTGACAACGCATCTGCATTTTGATTCGTAATCGAGGATAGATGTAGAAGTCTAATGGCCACAGCAACCACTTACCATCACGTGGACTCTGTGCTCTTTTGTTACCTTATCCTATAAAAAAACCTATCGATGATTATGATGAAGGTAGAACATCAACAAAATGGCAAAACAAATGGCAGTTATTTAGAAGCTGCCTTATTATTGCTATTGCTGCCGCTTATTTAGAACCATCATCACTCATACTTATAAGTGTTTTGTGGTATTGGTACGTGGTAGAGCCATGCTGCAGTTATATTAGAAGTATAATTGTAGCACGAATGGGTCGGCTCGGCCGGGGAAGGACCACGCTCTCACAGAATACCAGCGTAAAATAGCAACTTAATACTACTGTGTTTCGTATGGTGAGTTTAGAGAACCGGAGACCCTTTCTACTGGAAACGAGGCATTCCTTCTTAGTCCTCACGGGTGACAACGCATCTGCATTTTGATTCGTAATCGAGGATAGATGTAGATGTCTGTGCGCCACAGAAACCACTTACCATCTGGTGGAGTGTGTGCTCGTTTGTCACCCTATCCTATAAAAAATCACCCATAATACGCATTGCATACCTATACCTATCAATGATAATCTATAATAGGAGGGTCCATTTTCTGGCTTTCTTTACATACCTACTCATTTCTTATCAGTAAATCAAAAGCTATCGCTCAATTTGGATCGTTAGAAAACACATTCAAAAAACGTGAAAACATTAAAAATCAATATCAATAATTTATAAAGGAATACCGCGCCCTCGGACACATGATTCCAGCTACCGATAAACCGACTCAGGGACTTCGGCATTGTGTATTAACTCATCATTGTGTGCGTGCTGATGACACTATCATGAATTCCAAATTTAGAGTGGTAATTAATGCTTCGTGTAAAACATCATCGGGGAATAGCTTGAACGACGTCAAAAGATGTGGTCCTAATCTCAAACTGGATCTGCAGTCCCTCATAATCAAGTGGAGACAATATCAGTCTGCGTTCACAGCCGACATTGAAAAAATGTTCAGGCAGATTTGGATCCACCCCGATGATCAGCAGTTATTAAGGATCGTTTGGCGTGACTTTCCCTCAGAACCTATCAAAGACTATCAACTTACCACGGTCACATACGGAACGAAAGCAGCGCCGTTCCTAGCGATGATGACTCTCAAACAACTTGCATGTGATGAGGATCCTAACTATCAAAACAGTCAGGCGATCGACATAAACAACTGTTTTTACATGGATGACCTGGTTCATGGGTGTCACGATATAAGAACCGCACGTCAATTACAGCAAAACCTTATCAATTTATTAAAATAAGCTGGATTTCATTTGAGAAAATGGAGATCAAACTGCGATGACTTGATCAGAGAGGAAGAGTCAGCTCTATCAAAGGATGACGACTTTGATTTCAAGCAATCAGCGCAAACGAAAACCCTTGGGTTAAGATGGAATCCACAAGAGGATGTGTTTATGTTTCAATCAAATTTAGTACCGACGGAAGTCTCCAACAAGGTTACAAAGAGAAACCTTTTATCAGACATATCAAAACTTTTTGACCCGCTCGGTTGGCTATTACCACTATCAACTAAGTTAAAAATTATTTTTCAACAAATGTGGACTGCAGATAATATTAACTGGGATGATCCTATACCGAATGAGTAGGTATATGTCGAGTAGAAGAAGGTCAGAGAGGACATGCACAATATTCAACACCTTCAGTTACCCCGATGGCTGCAGATCCATCAGTGCGACAGTATCGAGCTACATGGGTTCAGTAACTCGTCTGTCAGAGCTTATGCATGTGTGATCTATTGTCGCATCAACAAAGGCAATAAATCATCTGTAGTGTTGGTGGCCGGCAGAGCCAGACTTGTACCAACCAGCAAGACAGTCTCGTGGCCGTGGTTGGAACTGAGCGGAGCACTACTCCTCTCAAAGCTAATGGGTAAAGTCGCAAAGTGCCTTAATGGGTACAATATCAAAATATATGGTTGGACTGACTCCATGGTAGTAGGTACTGGGGTGGCTCAACGGAGAACCATCCAGATGGAAAACGTTTGTGGCAAATAGAGTTCGTACAATAACCGAAAATATGCCACCTGACTGCTGGAGGTACGTTAAGTCGGAAGAAAACCCAGCCGACTGTGCCAGTCGTGGCCTAACTGCATCACAACTCAAAGCCTAGACCTTGTGGTGGCTGGGACCAACTTGGCTATCAACATATAATGATCAAGGGCATAAGATCGCTTATACAACAAACGAAGAATTAAAATTATCAAAAACAATTTTAATAGCACAACATCAACCTGATTTTATCATTCAAGAAATCCTATCAAAATATAGCACAATTAACAAAGCGGTAAGAATAGTTGCATGGATTCGGAGATTTTTAAATATCAAAAAAGGACAAAATATAAAATATTTAACAGTACGAGAGTTGAAGGAAGCTAAGTTATTAATTATCAAAAATATACAACAAACGGGATTTGCAAGAGAGTTATCAGATTTAAAGCAAGGAAATAAAATAAATCGAAAAAGCAACATTTGTGAACTAAATCCGTATATTGATCAAGATGAAGTATTGAGAGTACGTGGGAGGTTGCGAAATGCCAATCTGGACCCAGACATGAAAAATCCTATCATTATACCCGGCAACAGTCGCCTTGCGGAGCTTCTTATAGACCAGGCGCACGAAATGACATACCATGGTGGTGCTCGGCTAACGTCAGCCAACCTGAGACAAAAGTACTGGATCGTCGGTGGCAACAGAGCTACGAAGAAGAGATTACGTCATTGTATCAAATGTAGAAGGCACGAACCAACCAAACACTATCAAATTATGGGTGACCTTCCAGCAGCTAGAGCAAACCCTTCACGCCCCTTCCTTCATGTCGCTGTAGACTACACGGGCCACATGTTCATCAAAGCTAACTCGGGCCGTGGGATCAAAACTACGAAAGGTTATATCGCTGTGTTCACGTGTATGGCCGCAAAGGCTGTACATTTGGAGTTGGTGTCTGACCTGACGAGTACTGCATTCTTAGCAGCGTTACGGAGAATGACAGCTCGCCGTGGCAAACCTAACCACATTAATAGCGATAATGGCACGAACTTCATAGGAGCCAACAAGGTCTTACAGCAGGAATACGAAGAGCTCCTCAAAACATTTGGTGATGAGTTCATCTCAGAAGTGTCCGAGATGGGTATAAATTGGCACTTCAATGCACCTTCGTGGCCGTCAGCCAATGGTCTTTGTGAAGGAGCCGTGAAAAGCCTCAAGTATCATCTAAGGAGGGTGGTTGGTGATCAAAAACTCACCTACGAGGAGTACAGCACGCTGCTAGCACAATTAGAAGCTTGCTTAAATTCGAGACCACTATGTCCATTGACGGAGGACGCTGATGATTTAAATTATTTAACCCCTTCACATTTTCTATCAAGCGGTCCGATTCTATCAATTTATGAGACGGAACGAGATCTTAGGACTAGGTGGCATTTAACACAAAAAATATTCCAAGACATTTGGAAAAGGTGGCAACAAAAATATTTAACAAATCTATCAGCCCGGAGCAAGTGCCGCCAACCTCAAGAAAATATAAAATTAAACGACATCGTACTCATCAATGGTGGTAACCTTCCTCCAGGCAGATGGGCCCTCGGTAGGGTGGTCGAATTGCACCCTGGTAATGACGGCTACGTACGTGTTGTGACGTTAAAAACAAAAAGTGGTTATATGAAAAGACCTGTTATCAAACTATCAATACTCCCTATCATCTCCGAAGAAACACAAGATCAGGAATTAAAGCAAGAAAAACCAACGAAGAGTAAGATAAAACAAAGGAATAGAGGATACAGTTTCATTACAGTTGCAACTTCTATCTTATTATTTTTTATGACCCTTATAACTAATACTAGCGGACTATATACTATAAATAAACTGCAAAATAATACTAGCCTATTTTTCGACAAGATTGTAAACATGCATTTAATAGCAGACGATTTGAAACTCGTTGTCTATTATGATCTCTACCCATATTGGGAAGGCACCGCCGCGTCCTCGAAGTACATGGAATACCTAGAAACCATCTGTTCGAAGATAAGAGGGCATTCACACTGCGAGGGTGTCATGTATCAATTGAATCACGAGCAGTCGGAATAACGGCGCTACAATATCATATTGCAAGATAAGGGCGACCTACTCACACGTAAGCGCAGGGGACTCATCAATGGTGTGGGTAATATCGCAAACGCGTTGTTTGGGGTGCTTGACAGCAACTTTGCTGAAAAGTATGAAAAAGATATCGACTTAATCAGAAAAAACCAACGACACCTAGCCTAGCTGTGGAAAAATCAAACTTCAGTCGTAGAAGCGGAGTTCAATGTCATCAAGAGGGTAGAGTCGATCATGGAACAGCATCATAAAACAGTCAATAAAAAGATGATCGAACTTGAACAATCGATGAACGTACTAAAGTCACAAGTCTCAAATAACTCATATATCAACGAATTTACCTTGGCCGATATAGTTACAAACAACATTTTGAATAAGTTAAAAGAAATACAAACTTATCTTATTGAAACTATCACAGACGTATTTCACGGGAAGTATGATATTCATCCCCTAACCCCCACGCAACTCCAACACGAATTAAGTGCCATCTCTACACAGATACCTAAAGACCTATCACTACCTACCGATCACGCGAATTATTCAAATATATACAAATTACTTAATGTAAAAGCACGCTTATCGAAGTCCTTTCTTATTTTCGAAATCCGAATACCATTATTAGCACGAGACGCTTACGAAGTCCTTAAAGCAATTCCCATACCTAAACAATCGGGTAGCAATATGATCAGCATTGTTCCTATTAGCGAATATCTCGCTTTAAACTTAAACAAGGATTCGTTTAAATATCGCTATCATTTACTGATTTACATGACTGCATTGATCGCGATTTAAATACTGTGTTGTGTCGATTCAAGAAGCCTATTTATCATATGATCAATGATAAGAGTTTGAGTGAGAAGGATGGAGGACTTGGAAGCTGTAGAACGATCATTAACAATCATTTAATAAATATCTCGATACCGGAGATGAACGCCAGTACGAGCTTGGAGACTATCAGCCAACAACAACTGCTGGCCATACGAGAACAATTGGATGTCATGAAACAGACTAAGCCGTTAGCAGCAGGTGCATCCTATCACGACATTCACCATTACACCGTCCTCTACCTGGTGATTATAACCGGCTGGAGTAATCGGAGGATTGTACGTGTGGCGGCGCGCGCGGAGGCGGGCAGTTCGCGATCGCGTACAAAATAAGTGTAGTGAAGTGCAGTGTAATAGTGAAGTGCAATTTGTAGATGTAGAGTTGCAAACAAGTGCTGACGGGCTTTGCCAAAAACAGTTTGCCGGGACTTTGTCAAGAACTCCTTTACTGAAACTGGACAACCTTTCAGTCTAGACTTCGCCCTCCATACTGATGACCTGAAGTCAACGCTAACAAATTGAACTAGGATTGGCCGGAGACGATTTTTGGTGGCTACTCCAATCCTGTGGCAAACACTAATGCAAGATGCTGTGATGTCCTTCAACTCCATTTTGTGGATTATACTTAGCACTGTAGCCTTGCAGTCCTCCTTCTCCTCTTCAGCAACACCCAAGAAAAGGAGAGCCTTTCGTCGATGACTGGTCTCAATAGCGTCAACCAAATAGGAGCACTCATTAATTTGTTTACGGAGCATACCGAGCATAGAGAACATGACTTCACGGAAGGTTCAAAACTCCTCAGCCACCTTTGCAACCGTGTCCTTGGCGGATCCCCCCGTGTCCCCGGCCATCCTTTTTGAAAAGCATTCCTCCAAACTGTTCTGTGCAGTTCTAATCTCATCAAGTTGAGTCATTGTGTCGTGCCAAGATATATATGAAATCCAAGTGTGTGTAATATGCTGGCAGGTGGTGTATTTAGATGGAATGAATTCACATATACACAGTTGTACAAATGCGATTACCAAGAAAATGGTGTTAATTAGCACTCAAATATGTAACAAAATATGTAGAATATTATATATATATATACATATATATATATATATATATATATATATATATATATATATATATATATATATATATATAATATGTTAATTTAAAATACAAATTAAAATTTTACGTAATTTTAACTTGTTACATATTTGAGTGCTAATTAACATAATGGTTTCTTATATTTACGCGAACACTACACATTGAAATAATACTAGTTTTTACGGAATTTATCGCGTATATTTAACTTTTTAATATAATTAATAATAAAATTAAATCCCAACCCAAGCATACAACTGCAAGACTTCAAGATACCATAAGTTCATACTGCATAGATCGGAACAAAAGTTAAAATTTTAATCTATGGTAACCGCGGTTAACTATGACATATGGACGTTGAACATCTCAGTCCCGCCCGTGACCATGAGTGCTGTAAAGCGTTCGAAACGTCGGGTATTTAAAAAGTTAAATATACGCGATAAATTCCGTAAAAACTGGTATTATTTTAACATAATGGTGTTAATTAGCACTCAAATATGTAACAAAATATGTAGAATATTATATATATATATATATATATATATATATATATATATATATATATATATATATATATATTATATGTTAATTTAAAATACAAATTAAAAATTTACGTATGTGTTAACTTTTTCTTCACCTACCGCCGAAAAAAAACGTATAGTAGTAGGTAGGTAGGTATCTGAGAATAACAGGAGAGATTCATAATCAAAATTGAAAAATAGCAGATACTGTATTCACGAAATTAACACTTCAAAACAATATTAAAACTACGAAAGTGTGGAGATTCATAATCAAAATTGAAAAATAGCAGATACTGTATTCACGAAATTAACACTTCAAAACAATATTAAAACTACGAAAGTGTGAACATATCACAATATAGTATATAACTATAAATTTTGCTTATCTATGGAATGACAAACCACATCCGGGGCAACTTTCACTTTTACAACCTTTCACACAACACGAAAACACCATTTTCACTAGAAAACCCGATAAGTTCTGCAATATTAATTAAATCAATTAAATCACATTCGCTGATGACAAGTCAAACAGAGAATAGAAGCCAATAGTATTTTATTAATTTTTATATTAATATTTATTATTTATGCATTTAACAACGTCAAATTTTAAAATAGGTTGGTCATCTATAGAATAAAATGCACCCCATAGTTTTTAGGGAAAGTACATTCGTGTTTTAGTGGGGTCTTTTCGTGTAACTTAATAATATGTTTAATTGGAATACAATATGGAATGTACCAATTATAATATGCGATAAAAATGTAAGATTCGTTCTAACATACCTACATATAAAATACTATTTTAACTCAATAACTGCCTAAATGTTGGTTATTTTTTATTTTATGTAAACATTTATTAATACTAGAAGGAGATAAAATAGCAAACTCGGTGCCTCTTTAACTAAGAAAAATGCAATGCACAAAAAACGGTTACAATGTTCCAAGCCCTCGCTCCCTGGAGAAAATAGTGCTTTTTACGTCTGTGTGATGGTGCTAGTATCAAGCAAGCTTCTGAGGACTTTCATACCTATACCCTGATGTCACTAATACAAAATCAGAGATATATCCCTTTGGACAAAAGTTACAGACACAGTTACAGTTTTGTTGCTGATGTCCGGTCTATTACATACTTAAATGTCTTTGTTTGAAACGAAAGTTTGTGAAATTTGAATTCATTGTTTCGCAACTGTTTTATTTAATTGGTAAGTAAATTATTTACAAATATGAATTATTTATACTCTCTTTTCGTTGAAATATGATTAATTACGTATAATAAATATAAATATAATAGGCAAAGTTTTTGATAATAACGCGTTATTTAAGCAATGGCAACCACCGTACTGTAAAGGTAAAAAAGTTATCAAAAGTAGATATAAATTATATTGGTTTTATTATTACAGAAAATGGAAAGAAGATGCTTATTGTACTGGGAAATTGAGAATGCCTTATCGGTATATGTTGATATACCTTCCGATGATGGTAGTTATGCGGGTGGCGATGGTTCGGATATCGAAGATGAAGTTATCATTGAAGGACAGAGTACGACGTTGGAAGAAATTTTTCTCGAAGAAGACTTCCAAGGTACAGGGAAATTTGACAGCGAAGATGACACACCTCTAACCAAATTATCTTTTTTTCAGCCTTTAGTTCCATCATCATAACCAGAATCACAACCAGGACCATCTACTGCTCAGGTTGAAATACAGGCTCCAAAATGAAAAAAAAATCCTACTCAATTCTACCTGCTGATGATTTTGTCTCCACACATCACACACCTACTAACTTGTCGTCTCTAGCCGCTCACAGAGAACTATCTCCAATAAAAAAAATCGATTATTCTGGACAAAAGAGCTTGTTCAATACATTACATTTCATACTAACTAATATGCAGAACAAAAAGGAGGACTTTATAAGCCTGTCACAGTAGAAGAAATGGAAGTTTTTATTGCTTTCAATTTAGTGATGGGAATAAAAAAAGCCCAAGCTACCATGATTATGTTCTTCTTCATCCTTACGAGACGAGTACATATCGTCGTATGTATTCATGCCTCTGACGAATTTTTCCTGGATTCAAGGGAGCTTACATTTGAATGGTAACAACTTGGTTCCCATTAGGACAGATCCTAACTATGACAAATTGTACAAAATCAGACCGTTTATATATAAAATTAGAAAATCATTCATAAAAAACTATTACCCTACGTAGAATATTGCAACAGATGAGTCAGTGGTGAAATTCAAAGGAAGGAGTTTGCTCAGGCAGTATATGCCCAAAAAACCAACGAAACGAGGATACAAGATTTAAACAAAGTGTGCATTTACTGGCTATTGTATTGACTTTGAAATATAAACTGGAAAAGTTCGGAATAGAGTGGAGAAAGATTTAGGAGGTCAAGTTGTTAGGAAGTTTTGTGTAGACCTAGAAGGCCAGTCGAAAGAAGATAGTCTTGTTCTGAAGATAAACAGTAATTTTATCTTTTACTGAGTAATGTTAACAAATTTCGTATTTTTTATGTATGTATGAAGCATTTGTTGTTCCTAAATATGTAAAACATAAATATTTGATAAATACTGTATGAATAAAGACTATATTTAGCCATTTTCCTCACAGTATTTGAACCCGGAACCTCATGATCGAAAATAAACAATACGTCGCTCACGCTGCAAAGGAACTTATATTGAATTAAACCAATTTAAGTTTTTTATTTTATTAAATTCTTCGGATTTACGGAAAAGGTTATTTTAAATCGTGTGAATATGCTTGTGCAAAGGTATTGCGGAATGATTAATGTGAAACGTCAAAAGGTATTTCTTAGATTTGGTTGACTATAGGTCTTTTGTTTCGAGTCATTATTATTTTTTTAATTAACTCTGCGGCACAGATTTTAATTTTCAGAGAAAATCATATATCACTGATGAGAAGAGGAATAATGATAGAAATAAGAACTCTCATAATGGTTATTATTTTAATGACACTAGAAAAAAAATGCTTCCCCAAGGCTAGGCTTAAAATTCTTTTTCTTTATAAATATAAGGAAGCAAAATAACTCTTAATAATAACTAGTAAAATAAAACGTACTGTTAGGATGGCTCGCCTGGGATCCTTTTGAACAAAAAAGGCACCTTTTACTACTGCACAACGAATTTAATTACACTTCAGAATATTATAAACTATAAGAAATATGTGTACCGAAAAAAGGTTAGAGTTTGACTACTTAAATTATATTTAAAATCACTTTTATATACGTTACATAAGCTTACAACAGCAATTACTTTGTACATCGGTTCATAACATGTCCCCCCTTAAGACAGAGGCTTATCCTTTAAGATAAATGTAGGATACAAAAAAAGTCAAGTTTCCAAGTTAATACAATAAAATATTGAAATACAGTAAAATCATTCAACAATTAAAATAAATTTAACATATATATATATACATATATATATATATATATATATATATATACATATATATATATATATATATATATATATATATATATATATATATATATATATATATATATATATATATATATATGATGTGAGTGCGTGTGCGTGAGTGCGTGCGAGCGTGCGTGCATACGTGCGTGCGTGCGTGTGTGCGTGCGTGTGTGTGTGTGTGTTTATATGTGCGTGCGTGCATGTGGGTGCGTGTGTGTGTTGTATGTATGTCTTGAATATGTACCCTTGTAAATTATTTTTATTATGTGGAATATAACACATATTGGTTTATTGGCCCTACGATTGTGCTTTGGAATCGGAAGTTATCATTGTTCAATGAATAACTTTCTATAACTGTCACCAAAGGTTGCATAGCACTCAGATACGCTTATATGAGTGATGAATGATACTCTCGATTTCTTTATAGTTTTTTGTAATTAACCATTTCTCTAGTGTCTTTTTATATTCAAGATATGTTATAGGGTAAATATTTAGTTTCTTATTAAGTTTATTATATATGTAAGTAGATTGGCTGTTGTATTGACTTTTTGCAAATACCGATTTATCCCGGGGCTGCGGAACAACGTTAACTATCGTCCTATGATTACTTTTCCTTGGGTCGTAGTAAATTGATTTGTGTTTTCTCGTCACAATACGTAGGAGGTACAGCTTTCTTACCGATAAGATACCGCTTTTTAAATATAAGCTATCCGTTGCTGTATGGCAGGAAGAACACTACTTTCAGAAGAGCCGGTTGTGCTCTTTCCAGATTTAAGAAAATAGTTTTGGTCGCACCTCCCCAAACTGATATGCAGTAGGTGATAACTGATTCAGCAAGTGCGCAGTAGATTTTACGTAGAAGGCTCATTCGAGCTACGAGCTGAAAATTTCGGGAATCAAGGAAGTGACACAACATTACTATTTAAAAATGTATTTATTGCTTTTCGAAGTATTTTCCGCGAAATTTGACACATTTTTCCACACGATGGAACCAATCATTGAAGCAACCATTCCATTCCGAAGTTGGGGTCTCCAAAATGGCCGTTTTGTAGGCGTCCACAGCTTCTTCAGGTGATGAAAATCTCTGTCCACGCAATTTATTCTTTATTTTAGGGAAAGTATAGAAATCATTAGGGCTTAGGTCGGGGCTGTACGGCAGATGGTCTAATAATTCTATGTTTTCTTGCTCTAAAAACTCTTTTGCTCTGTGTGCGGTGTGAGAACTCGCATTGTCGTGATGGAGGATGATGCGGCGGTTGTAGTTCTCTTTACGGAGTTCAGAAACTACCTGTGGCAAACATATGCTAGCATACCATTCTGCATTAACCGTTCTTTGTCCCTCAAGAGTCGTAACATGGCCGGTTTTAGAGACAAACGCGGCCACCATTTTTTTTGCAACACTCCGTGAACGAACAATTTTTGTTGGCTTTAATTCATTTTCGAACACCCAAACTCGTGACTGGATTTTTGTTTCGGGTTCGTACGCGTATATTCAGGATTCGTCATCTAATACGATGTTGTATACAGCATTTGAGGATCATGCGTGGAATCTTTGGAGAGTTCTGAAGCACCAAGTAACGCGAGCCGCTTTTTGCTCTTCACGGAGCGAATGTGGTATCCATCGGGAAAACAACTTTTTTACCCCTAATTGTTCATGCAAGATTATTTGTATTTGACTCATGCCAATGTCTAAAGTTGCCTGAATTTCGCGGTTTTCTTGGGTGACTGTAGGTTTTGGACGACCTTGGCGGGATTCATAACTGAGCTTGACACGTCCACGTTGAAATTCATTAAACCAGCGATTAATTGTGGTTTTGGATGGGGCTTCATCACCAAATGCAGAAATCATCCGGTTAACACACTGTTTTTGTGTTAAACCACTTCGAAAGTCATAATAAATCATCGCTCTTGAATTTTCTCGAGTCAATTCCATTTTCTCAACGACTACACAAGTTTGACAAAACCTTGTGACAAGACCGAGATCGAAGATCTTTTTTTAAATAAATAAATGGTATTCGATTTTTAAAACCAAGGAGTTTTCAATTAAAAAGATTTTAATATGACAGGAACAGTGGAAATTTTCCATTCCCGATACTTTTAGTGCAGCCTAGGTACGTGTCGCAGGGTCTTAAATGACCAGATTAGTTTCCTAACTCTGCTAATGAGTAACTCTATATGATGATGCCAGGACAACCGCTGATCCAACACGACTCCAAGGTATCTCGTATTAAAAACTTTTTTAAATAATATTCAAATTTAAATAATAACATTCACACGACAAACAATATTCCTGCACAATAAGCAGCATAAGTTTAAACTTATGATACTTGTGCTTAAACTTTAAACATTATTTTGGAAATAGCTTCGTAAAAAAGTTAAAGTATTGTGTCATCTGATAAACGGCTTCAGATATTGGACACAAGGTAGCAAGCGGCTGAAAAAGCTCGTTCAGTTTCCACGCTTGTTGGCACAATAGTCATTAGCGCATTGTACCTACCTAAGTGAATTGAAGGTACCTACGTGCCTTTTAATCCACCGGATTCAAAGTAAATCATTTCCTTTTTAATCAAAACCTCAAGGTTGCTCATCATACTGCCAGATCTAGGTTGTTGAGCTATTGATCTATAACTCTTCATACTATAGTCAAAGTTCGAGTTCGTCTTGAAGTGACATTGGCACTGCTGCTGCTGTTGCATATTATCAGTCATCATCACCATTATGAACGAGGAATGTGGGTCTGCGCAGAAATTGCATAACTTTATACCTCTCTCTCCCTTCCACTATGTATCAGACGCTCGGTCAGTTTCTACACTTTTATCAACATACCACGCATTCGAACCAAACTACCAGGCGGTCCCATAATGAACTGGCCTGATATAGTTCAACGCAACATGTCGCTACATGTTTATCGTGCACTTAATATAAGAAACATGCATCGACATGAAATGATTAGTCTTAGTTTAACAGGCATTTGAATAACGAGAGTCGCGTATTTTTTCAAAATGTCGAAAACTGAGTATCGAAGTGTCATAAAGTTTCTGTTTAAAGAAGGTTTATCCCCTGCCCAAATAAAAGAACGATTGGATGGCGTGTATAAGGAGTCTGCCCCCTCCTATAGCACAGTGAAAAATTGGGTGAGAGTTTCGCCTCGGGAGAGAAACCGTCGAAGACTTTGACCACGACGGTCGACCTGTGGAAGTGCTCACTCCCGAAACGATTGCTCTTATCGAAGAGGAGGTTCTGAGTGACCGCCGTTTGAAGATTAGAGAAATTGCAGCAAGGCTTGGGCTCTCTAAGAGTACCGTTCATCGCGCGATCCATGAACATCTTCACATGAAAAAAGTGAGTGCAAGATGGGTACCGAAACTTCTTTCAGCGGTACAGAGACAGGAAAGAGTGCGCTGCGCTTCGGAGTTTTTGGATCTTTGTGGCGAAAATCCAAAGACTGTGATCGAGCGGCTAGTGACTGGTGATGAAACTATGATCTTGTATTATGATCCACAAGGCAAACGCGAGTCAATGGAATGGCGTTATAAGGGTGAAAATCCCCCTAGAAAGGCAAAGGTGCAACAATCGACTGAAAAACTGATGTGCACAATATTTTGGGATTTTCAAGGCATTTTGATCGTGGATTTTAAAGAACGTAATACAGTCGTGAACGGCGAATATTATGCTTCTTTAATATATAAATTACGAGACAAGATAAAGGAAAAACGAAGAGGCAAGCTGTCTAAAGGTGTCCTGTTGCTCCATGACAACGCCCCTGTTCATACCGCTGGTGTTTCGAAGGATGCAGTTCGTCAATGCGGGTTCACAGAAGTTCAACATCCACCTTACAGTCCAAACATGGCCCCGTCCGACTATTATTTATTTCCAAATTTAAAGCGGGACTTAAGAGGAAGAAAATTTTCAAGCGATGAAGAGTTGCAGGCGGCCGTCTTCAGTCATTTTGAGGATAAAAAATGTGATTATTTTTATAAAGGTTTAGAGATGTTGATTCACAGATGTCAGAAGTGTGTTAGTATTCATGGTGATTATATTGAAAAATAAAATTGGTTTCGTTTCATTTCCTTCATTGGTTCATAGTTAGGCCAGTTCATTATGGGACCGCCTACGTATTTACTTTGTCGCATTACGAGCGACAGTACAGCATTGGAATGGTTTTTCCATCTCTTTTCAATGTGTCTTCAAGAAAAAAGTTAACAGGCTTTTTCCAAGCTATATAAACGCGCTTTAGCATCTTCAGCTGCATCAACATATAAGATCAATTGTGAAAGAGATAGTTCAGGCGTTAGCTTTTAAAGAACCTAAGTTTATTCGTTTGTAGCATTTTTCATTGTTTTTTCAGCGGTATTTCAGTTTTTTATAAGTGTAGCTTTTAACCAAAAAAACAACAATCTTTGGGTTCAACAACCACAGACCTAGAATTTAACGCTAAACTTCAACCGCCTTGTAGGTGCTCTCTCTTTACCTGTCTAGTTCATTTATTTCCGTTAGATATTGTTCATGTTGACATGTCTGCTTTGGTAACTGCGTCAAAATCAACTGACCACTCCTCGGCAGAAATGCTAAACGCTGCGTCGTGACGCTGCGTTTGAGCCGCATACCGCAGCGTTGTGCGTTACAATCCAGAGACTTCGCTTCTCTGTAATTCCGCACATCCAGTGGGATCCCGCAAAATTTTCGACCGAGATTAGTCCCGCAAAATGTCTACAGGATCTCGGTATTTCGGGATCCCGGTATTGCATTCGCTAATTGAGACGAAGGTGCATTAAAATTAGAATCCACAGATGCGACTTTGAAACTCAATTGAAGGCTTATTGAACGTGGTATTTAAAAAATGGTCATCAATATTTTTGTCATCCGTGTTTTATAACATAATTTAGAAACACGGGATTTAAAAAGATTAATAGTTTTCGTCTCATTTAAATTAATAGTACGTCTCGGCAGACACGACACCGAAACCTTGTTTAGTTTAAATCAGTGATTCCCAAAGTGGTCTATATCGACCCCTAGGGGTCTATGACAACCTGCAAGGGGTATACGCCTCGGTCGTCTTCTCTAACTTTGACTCGGAGGAACATATCTTGTATGTCAGCCATGACGGCCACCGGTCCCTCTCTGAAGCACATCAATACTCCAAATAGTGACTGTAACAGGTCTGAGCCTGAGAGCAAGGCGTCGTTGAGGCTCTTCCCTTCATACTTGGCAGCTGCGTTCTTCTCAGCTTCTTCTTAACTGGGTGCACAACAGCGAAGTGGGGTAAGTAGAATGTTCTTCCTTTGTTGGAGGTTTCTGGAGCTATCTCTGCGTATCCCCTCTCAATTAGACTCAGGATCTGCTTCTCGTAGTGCTCTTATGCTTCTTGGTCTTGATCCAGTTTCTTTTCGATGTTGGCTAGGCGTCGAATTGCTTGGTTGTAATTATTGGGTAGGGTTTCGTCTTCTCTCCATAGCTCGCTGAGCAACCTTGAGCGTCCTCATACGGCCAGCAGTGAAGGACCACGTCTCTGATCCGTAAGTCATCACTGGCAACACGCACTGGTTGTACACCTTAGTTTTCAGAGATTGAGGTATACCTGACGAGAAGATGTGTCGTAATTTCCCGAACGCTGCCCAGCCGCGTTGAATCCGTCGATTGATCTCTCGGTCGAAGTTGGACTTACCTAGTCGGACTATTTGTCCCAGGAAACGTACTCGTCAACAACTTCGAGCATAGTGCTCCCAACAACTACCGGCATAGGTGTGACATGGACATTGAACATGATCTTTGTTTTGTCCATGTTCATCTTAAGAACTATCCGTTGGGAGACACCATTGAGGTCATTGAGCATAGTGCTAAGGTCCTCCAGCGATTCTGCCATAAGGACTATATCGTCGGCAAATCGAAGGTGAGTGATGTACTCGCCATTGATGTTAATACCGTATCCTTTCCAGTCCAGTAGTTTGAAAACGTCTTCCAACGCAGCGGTGAAGAGTTTCGGGGATAACATCACCCTGTCTTACACCTCTCTGCAGTTGGATAGGTTTCGAACTCTGGTTCTGTACTCGGATAGCCATCGTAGCCCTACTGTACAAACACTTCAGCACTTCGATATACCGACAGTCAACTTGGCACCGCTGAAGGGACTGTAGCACCGCCTAAATTTCGACGGAACCAAAGACTTTCTCATAGTCAACATACGCCAGGCAAAGTGGCAGATTGTATTGTAGCTATGGAGAGGGCTACGCTCGAAGTTTCTCTGCGTGATAGACTCAGAAATGAGGATATCCGCAGTAAAACCAGAGTGACCGACATAGCCCAACGGATTAGTAAGCTGAAGTGGCAATGGGCCGGCCATATAGCTCGAAGAACCGATAACCGATGGGGAAGAAAGGTTCTCGAGTGGCAGCCTCGTACCGGTAGGCGTAGTGTAGGACGACCCCCCACTAGATGGAGTGACGACCTGGTAAGACATGCAGGAAGTCGATGGATGCAGGTGGCTCAGGACCGTGCTTTGTGGCGTTATTTGGGGGAGGCCTATGTTCAGCAGTGGACTTGTGAAAGGCTGTAATGATGATGATGATGATGATGTTTCGTCTTCTCTTTTCCACAGGAGTCCTGTTTCATATTGACCGCTTGGCAGTTTCTTTGTAGTCTTCTCAAGGGTTTCTAATGCTCTTCTGTCGCTGTCATTAGTTGGCGACCGATTTAGAATCCCGAAAGATTCCAACTGAAAGTGTTCTCGGACGATTTCTTCTATGTTTTCTTCGTCAGTGGTCGCTCTGCCGTAGTGAGTGAAGTTTACTGTGGCAGTTGCTCCTATTTCACATCCGTGTAACACCCACCCTAAGTTTGTGAGGGAGGCTACAGGATCTGACGGTTTGCCCTTCTTCAGCTTTCTTGTTACTATTAGTCTCCAGTTGTCTTGGTCTATCAGTAGCTTGGGTCTTTCGGTGACGTAGAGGAGTTGGCTTTCAATTGCCTTTAGATGCTCGCAGTTTCTCACGGTGTCCTTGTTTATACATTGTTCAAACAGCTCCAGGTCGACAATGGTCCTTGGTACGATAGTTCTCTTTTGTCTTCTGTGAGACCCTTTTATTTTGAACTCAATCTTCTGTGAACTATCTTTTTTCAACACCTTCCCGCCGACTGTTTCGATCGTAAGTTTTTCTTGCTTCCCTTCGACTCCGATCTTCTCAGCGATTGATGCGCCTAAGAGTGTGACCGTTGAACCTTCGTCTAGTAATGCTAACACGCGAACTTGGCCTTTTGGGCCATAGAGGTTCACTAGGATCATCTTCAGGTAGGCCTTCTTTTCTCCTTTGGCGTTGTGAATTGAGGCAACCTTTTCTTCTGACGTGCTACTAGTATCTTTTTCCCTCACTTCTTTTTCTATTGGTGCTGGTGGTTTGTCAGAATGTAAGATGGTATGATGCCATCTTTTACACAGCTTGCAGACTGGGGCTTTACAGTTGATTCTTAAGTGCTTAAATCGGAGGCACTTGAAGCATATCTTTGCCTTCTTGGCCATATCCCATTTTTCATTCAGGATAGCTTCTTTGAACTTACTGAAAGAAGCGGCCATATCCTCGTATGATCTCTTGAAAGCCAACCATTCTTCACAGGTTCCGTTAAAGTGAGGGAGTTCGAGGTGCTTCGGTGAAACGACGTCACGTGACCTTTCGGATAACTTAAGTATGACTGAAGCCAGTTCCTGGATGTCACTCTTCTTTTCTTTTGCCTCTATCGGATTGTGGTTTTTATTAGGAATGTCTCCGGTCTGGATGAACCACCGCTCGACTACTCGAGTTCGTTCGAACAGTTCTTCTCCGGCACCATCTTCTTCTTCTGACTCCGCGGTGAGAAGTTCTAGTTCCGCTTGAGCGACTTTTGACCGAGCTTCTGCCAGTTCTAGTTCCCTTAATGCCATTGTCATTTTTGCTTGCGCTTCTGCTCTCTTCATATGCGACGAGCGAACAGAATGTGTGTCTAGATCGCGAGTCGTCTTTTTAGAGTGAGGCTCTGCAGACTCTTTTCTCTGGACGTTGGTATGCTTCCCTCGTTCAGACGTGTTTTCACTGCGATACTTCTTTCTTGAATCTGCGGCGTTGGACAACTCTCTTCTTGGTGAAGAACTGACGCTTCGACGGTGCGGGTCGGGGGTGTGGTAAGGGTTGCGTCCCCGATGTTGATTCCTCTCCGGCAATGTTTTTGGTATGAAGTACGGGTTGTCTGTGTACGCTGCTGGGCGGTGATCCTGTAAGCGTCGATCGATTTGAAATTGACGCGTTCGTAGTCGTCGTGCTTGTAGATTCACTTGGCGTATTCATACTCCAATCCGTCGTACTGGTACCCGTAGTAGCGTTACTTTCACTAGTATTCTTCGACTGCACTGATTTTGATCTTGTATTTGAAGGCATCTGCCTAGATTTTTCTTGAACCCGATCCGGCTTTTCGAAGGACCAATGTTGATGCTCGTTTGTATGTTAGTAATGGAGCGGGTTTGCTGGCGGGACGATAACTGGAGAGCATGCAGCAGCAGTAGGATGAGCAATAATAACACTTCTTCAGAGTTTTCTTCTATTATCTTCCTTGATAGCATGCGTAATCGCACCGGATACAGTTCGAGGGTTCCGACAGCGTACAATATGCGAATAACTAGGATTCATGCCCAATAAGAAATTATTTAAAGCTAAGTCTTCCATTGCTGCATGTCTACCTAACGACCGCACTCAGAGACGTTTAACGGCTACTTAAGGCGCACCTTAGTATAGATTTAAAAAAGTTCACTCTCAGAGTCAGTTAACGGTTCATGAGCGTCCCTTAATGACAATTAAAGTTAAGGACAGCAAAACCCTTACTTAACTTTCTAATGGTCGATTTGACATTAACGTTTGAGGTTAAATTGAAATTTTCGCTATTGATAAAAGTTCTTTTTCATCCTCACAGCTGTAGTGAATATCGGATTGGATCCGTGTAAGGCACGATTCTTTTTACTTCATCTGAGGCACAGACATGGGCACAGAGTACTTTTTTTATATAATCTGAGGTCTACGAGATGTAAATGCCTCGAATGAATATGATATGAATGTCGATTTAAGAAATTGTTTTAACTCAGGCCAACTACCAAATTTCTTTAAGCAACAAGCTAATTGTGCTTTTCCTTAAAGTTGGGACACAATATATTTAAACAAAACATTCTGTTGGTCTGTACTTGCTAATGAAATTGCATTTTCGCAATTTGTAAGAAATGCGGGCAAAGACTCGCGATCCTCATTATAGGACTTAACGAATTTGATTAGGACTGAGAGTGATTTTTTCAGACATTGTCAATTTAATATTTTTCCGTGTTGGATTTGGTCCTGACAGTGAACCATCTGAGGAGTGTGACTATCTATATGTTAAACAGAATAGGTATTAAAATACAATGACTTAATGGTTAAAACTAATCTCTTATTGATTACTTTTTAAGATTAAATCACTTTCACTTGTAAAATTACTTTAATTAATAACTTTAGAAAACTTTAATTTTATATATTATAAAATTACTCAAAAAATGTAGATTCTCACGAACATCTCGGTTTTCCAAAACGTTTCAGTTAATTCGACATTGATTGTCAGATTTGGTCAGATTGTCGACGTCAATTGCATTGGTAGCTCGAGTGTCCGACGACTTAGGAAGTCTTAAACTACGGCGCTACCTCGAAGTCACGTTTGTTGTCCGTGAAGAGACCTTCCATGTGGTGATGATGCTAGGTCTGATGTGGGTGACGATTCAAACTGTCCGGTGATCCGATAGTACAAGGGGTTGTGATGCGGGCTCGCACTGGAAAGTGGAGGCTTATCGTCGATCACGATGGAGCAGCAGGAGGTTCTTGATGATGCGGTGCAGGCTCGCGCTTAGTAGCGGAGTCTGATCGTCGACCACAAGTGCAACTGTGCGGGCTTAGGCACATGCACCCAAGAATTACCGTCGAGAGCTGGCACCAAGGACCGTGGTGATGAATGCCTTCAGCGTTCTTCACGAAACCAAATAGGTATTAGGCGGAATTTCTTTATCACGACGCACCTAACACCTAAGAATCGCAGTACTTAAATTGCTTTCCCAGGATATCACACTTCTGACACCAAAATCGTGTTGGCTGGCCTGGGGTCCTTTTAAAAAAAAAACACCTTTTACTACTGCAAAACTAATTTAATTTAAATACACTTTGGAATATTATAAACTATAAGAAAGTTGTGTACCGAACAAAGGTTAGAGTTTGACTACTTAAATTATATTAAAAATCACTTTTATATACCTTACATAATGCTTTCAAAAGCAATTACTACCTTGTACATCGGTTCATAACAGTACCATCCATTTACATATTTTATGTTTATAAAAATAGAAATTAAACTTTTGTTGCATTACAATTGTGTGAAAATTCACTTGGATGTGTATATGCATTATGATCAGACTTTTTTAATTTAATTTTTAACCCTTAGATGCATGAATTTTTATTTTTGAAAGAATAAAATATATGTGTTAAAGCGTGACCTCCTGATCATAGGAAAAATAATAAAAAAAATTATATCTGTATATTAAAAGTTTTATTGGCAAAAAAAAGTTGTTATCAATTTTGATAAACTATGCATTAAGAAGTTTTTTGCTTAGTGATACTAGAAAACATAAAGTACCCAAGTTTTTATACTTAATGTTATTTTATTTTTACATAGCATGAAAAACTTGAAAGCAATTATTTTTTCTATTGTCACAAAGCGATATTTTGCACTTAGTACACATTACAGAAGTTAGTTTTTTGCAATTTGCATATTTGCACTGATTTCTCTTAGTGTTGTAGCTTTTGTCATGTCCAACTCCATCAGTACGGACGTCGTTTGGTGGTAATGTCTGTGCACCAATCTTTGGTCTCTTTTTTGACGTATTTTCCTGTCTATTCATGCTGGGTCTGCCTCTTTTATTTTCAGATACGGCCCCATACTTGCACAAAGTTTCAGCTAGCTCCGTCCGAAAATCAACAAGTTTTAAAATGTTTTTTGGATTTGTTTTCTTTTTCAGTGAAACTTTCTTGTATAAAATCCAGCTGTTTATTACCGCCATGTCCAGCATATGTTGGAATAGTCTATTGGTCCACTTCTTGGACTTCATTCGGATCCTATATCGCCCTAAATAACTATCCATTGTGTCCACACCCCCCATATGTGCATTATATTCTTCAATTACTTTCGGACATGGTATTGATATGTTTTTTGTCTGCTTCTTGTCATAGCGGCTAATAGTACCCACAGGATTTGCACCTACATACGTAGATAACAGCAAGACCTGTTTGTTATCCTTCCAGCTAGTCGCTGCAAACTCAACACCATCAAGAGAAGCAACATTCTCGTCGTACGAACCCCTTGGTACAGATGTTTTCTGTACATCTTCCTTTTTTGGTAGCTTACAGGTTTTTCCTAATCTGTTTCTTTGAACTGTACCTAAGCAATATATGCCTTCCTTGTGCAAATGATGAAACAGAGTCAGGCTTGAATAAAAGTTGTCAAAGTACACTATATGATTTACTTTTCTCGGTACAGGTCGAAGCAAACGCACCACTGTATTTGAAACTGCTCCAAGATTTGGCTCATTTGGTAGTCTTTTGTAGTCATGAGTTCCTGAGTAAATTTCAAATGAATATGCGTAACCCATCAGACAACAGAGCACGTACAATTTGAAGCCCCATTTATGAGGCTTGTTGGGCAAGTACTGCTTCATAAAGTGCGAAATTTTAGTTGCGCACATCTGCTCATCTAATGAAAGTCTATGATCAAAAGGAACTGACATGAATCGTTGATTTAGGTGGTCCACTATTGTTCGTATTTTGTGTAATCTGTCATGTTCAGGATGTTCACGGGGTAAGTGACCTTCATTATCGTTAAAATGAAGAATTTCCCGAATTTTTTCAAAACGGTTAACGGTCATCGTATCAGCTATTGGATGGAATCTTACATTATTTGCCCAGTAGGATCTTATACTAGGATAGTGATATACCGAAGTATAAATCAAGATACCAATATATTTTCTCAGTTCCAGAACTGTCATTGGTTCAGAAAAATTAATATTTTTTTGTATGGCATATTTATTAGATTCAGTAACGATTCTTGCGAGTAAACTTTCATCAAAAAAGTATGAAAAATACTGATAAGGAGTAGATAAATTCATAATAATCGGAGGGTAGTCAGACCATCCAAGAAATGTAAAAGCCTGATCCACCAAATCCAAATTCTTCTTTTTCCATATCAAATCCCGTAAACTAGGAGTGGCGTTGGAATGGGGCTGGTTTTCTACTAGTTCATCAAATATTAGTGGAGGATCAGGGGCTGTCCCATCATTTTCGGTCAATATTTCTTCTAGTATTTGGTTCTCTCTTTCAAGATCTGCTTGCAACTCACCGACATTATCATAATAGTCTAAGGCATCCTCGTCTAGATCACTTTCATCTTCTGATACCTCTCCATTTTCTAACCGCCATAAGAATGTCGAAATGTCTTTGTCATTCATTGTCCGCTGCTAGAAACCTAAAAACAAATATCTGTTTAAAAAAAACTTAAATAAAGAAACGAATCCGAAAAAAACATTAAAAAATAATAAACCCATATATCGAAAAAGATTTACCGCTACTGCATACATTATCATTTTTGATAACAAACTTCAAGCCCAAAAATTTTACCAAATGTACAATTTTATTGAAAAATTAAAACATGGACACAAAATATAGATACTAACCTTCCAAAAAATAATTTTTTTATTAGTTGAACACACTTTTATTTGTAAGATTTCTTCGGATGAAAATTACGAATTCGTTTTACTCTACAAACTGTCTGCGCTGTCATCGAAACTTTAAACTTTGGACCAATCACATGTAAGTATTTGAATGAACCAATCACAGACGAGTCTATGACATATAACGACACGTTCAGAAATCAAAATTTCCGGTTAAACGACTTTCGTTCAGGAATTAGGAGTCTAGAAAACCGTATTATCAGTTTTGATAAACTATGCACTTAAGGGTTAAAACAAATAATTGAGGTGAAACTTGCTAATGTTGATAAATATTTATATATAATTCTGTTACCCACATAAATATTGTTATTATGTCTATATTATTATTAATTTTGACTTATTAATAACATTTTGCTTCAAAAACATCTTTAAAGTCCATCACAAAAAATAGTAGTTAAACTTAGGCCACCCACAAGAAATACCACTAAACTTAGTCCTGAGCTACCTACAACTGACTTTGCATATTTTACCAAAATACAGATAAAAATAAATTTATGTGTAATGTATAATGTGTACTGTCATATACTCACAAAATGCCAGTTAAATGGACTATATTTTTTACTGAATGTTACTTACATACAAAAAAAGATCTGAGTTACCCTCAAAACAGGCCTAAAGAACGAAAAAGAAATATTAAAAAAGTTTTACTTCAAAGTTCTCTAACTTAAATTCCTAACAAATCATTTATGATACATATAAAATGTAATAAATTATGTTTTCTACATATGCTTGCATAATCACTTAAGAAAAAATGTTTTTGGTTGTAATTTTTCTACAGAGCTTATTTACCCACGTTCACATATTATGTCAACAATGCTTGGTTCCATTAATTGTGGGTCAACGCACCTTAACTGGGCAGACGCAAGAGCATCTTCTAATAATGCATTTAAAAGCCTCTCATCATTCCCCATACAAGACAATCTCTGCTGTAGAAAGTGTACATCAACTTGCAGCTGTTGCAAGCCATGTCTGCCAAATGTACGTAGCCTGACACATTCTACAAGAGCTTTAAGTGCTACTTTTAAGGCCCCATTAGACAAAGCTCCTCTATCTGCACCGGCTGGACTGAAAACTTCAATTCGCTCTGAAAATATCCTGTTAATTGGGGAAAATGATGAAGGGGCTCGTGACCAAATTGTGCGTCTACTAGAATCACTTGACGGCTTCACACTCGTTGGAAAGAGTTGAGAAGCAGCACTATCAGCACTTGCTAGAGTTTCCACTACTCTCCTGCACACTGCTCGTGGACCCCTTGGCTCAGGTGCACGTAACCAATCCCGTGCCAAAACTGATACTCTCAGCATCTGTGCAGCGGTTTGACCAATATAGACAACTTCAGAATCAAGAGCCGTTTGGGCTGCAGTAGATAAATGAACCATTACACTATTTGTATCTTGTTTCTCTACAGTTAAACCAGGTGCAGCTTCATCTAGAAGTTTTATGAGGTGATTGTGTAATGTTGTCACTCCATTTTCCTGTAGTTCTAGACATAGCTTTGCCAAAATGAGGAGTAATTCAAAGGGAATATTGTTGGAAGTCTTCATACAGGCCATTTTCTTTACCATGTCTGAGAGGCTGATCAATGTTTCTGATATAACTGTCCAGCAACTGTCAGCAACAGCTTTTGCACACCACGGTTTTAGTCCAAAAGACAAGTTGTTCTGTAGGAATGCCATTAGATCTAATAAAGAGGCTTGAATCTTTTGTAATAAATATACTTGCAAAGAGTTTAAAATGTCTCTCAGATCTACAGATTCTGTACCTTTGCTTGCTAAAGTTTGTCTTACCCTCATGAGGCTGTCCTTAAATTGGCTTTGGATAGACTGATATTGTAATGAAGCCTTGTGTTTCACACATTGAATAACTACATCAAGAGCTTTTTGTGAGACTGTATCACTGGAGATAATTTCATACATGGCCTGTAGCTTTCTAAAGAATTTATCCAAACCTCTGATCAGTATTTCTGTGCCATTACTTTCTGGTCTTTTCACTACTTCTTCAAAAAGTTGAAACACTTGGGACATCACTTTCTCCCCAAACTCAGGCAAATTTATATTATCCTTATCCTGGAACATTTCATGATAGCATGAAATAACTATGCCTAAATCAGCTAATAATGTGTTATTACATTTATCAACCCATTCTAGAATATCTGTGCGTTCTACCATAGCACTTAAGCCTTTAAGGTGCTGGTCCAGTCTACTTTCAGCACAACTTAAGAAAATATCTTGTAATGAGGAATCAGTTTCTTGTAACTGTCTTAAAAGCCCAACACTTTCTGCAAGTTCGGATGCCGATGTGTCAGGATTAAGGAGTCTGTCTCTCAATGTTTTCTTTAAGTCAAATATGATTTCGGAGCATTCTGATTGAATACTCTGGAAGGATGGCTGGTTGCCATACTTTTGTAAGACTCGCTGAGCATGTGCATAATCATGTACTGCATCAGCATATCTGTTCTCTGATATTGCTTTATTTAGCTGTGAAGGCAACAAAAACAGAAATTGAAGTTTATCAAGCAACTGCCTTGTGGAACATAAGCGATTGACGTTAGTTCCACTTTCTTTGAGTGAATCTGATATCTGTGAACTAAAATTAGTTATTTTATTTATATTTTCACTTAGCTTGTTCATTTCTTCTTGCATTATCTGAAAATCAGATCTCATTTTTCGCACGGTTTCCGTTGCCGAAATAAATTTATTATAGTTCTCGTAAACTAAGGTCTGCATTTCCGATTGTAAAAACTGACTTTGTTTTACTATCTCCGCTTCTTTATCCATAACTTGCTTTAGTGTAGCAAGCTTCATCAAACATTCTAAATACATTTCCGAATTGAAGTTGCTACTATCTATATCCAAGGGATTTTCACCGTTTTCCTTATTAGACTCCGACATTTTATTAAAAACTATAGAATTTTAGTATAAAAATATATTTAAAATCAAAAGTCGAAAGTCAAAACAATATCTAATATAATCAAAATAATAATCTGTCCTGTCAATGTTGCTGTTTTTATTATCCGTAATCCGCACGAGAGAGCAGGCAAAGGAACTAAGCCATACAGCATTGTCTTTTTTTTTTAGTTTGAATACATAGAATTTTGAAGTGTAAGGGCCGGAACCAAATCTTATGTTTTTTTTTTTCCATCTCTTCAAAATCCATAAAGGCTGAAGCCAAGTCTTATTTTCTTTAATTCTTCATATTTTCAAAAACCACAAGGGCTAAAGCCAAGTCTTCTTTATATTATATTCTTTATAAGTTTCAATCCATGTAGATTTATCAGTCCAGTTTCAAGGTTCGCGAATTTTTTTTTTCACAATGTGCTGATCCGTCACATTGCAAAGCCCTTGCGAGATTTTGTCGACAGCTCAACCCAGCGGACAGTTGATGACGACAGCCACTCAAGTTCATAAGGCGCCTGAGCGATCAAAATAACTTGAGGTTTATATCGACGTGAAAGCATTAGTTCCGTCGTTTTCTCTAATAGTTCACACGCATAGATTATTAATTCACAAAATCACATCACTTTTACGAATTAAAATCCACTTCAAACCATTATTCAAGCGACAAAACAGGAGCGACAGTCCGACGTCGGCCAAGTTCCCGCCAAAAACTCTCTGTCCTGTCTAGTCCTGCCAGTCTACATCACAGATAACTATATACTAGTCACCTAGTCAGAGAGTCCACATCGGTCAGAGTACTTTGTGCTATTATTATCTCCCGTCGTAGACAGAGAAACCTATAGACAAATTGACGCCTTTTTTCGCATTCGCACACGAAAAAGATAGATTTATGCATACGTCTTGCATAGAAATGAGATAGAGCGGTGTGATTGTTTGTCCCTTTCACCGTGCCGGTTTTTTTGTTTAGCAAACTCTACACTTTGAAAGCGTAGCGATTTGAGGAGTTTACAAGTTGGTTTAAGTGAGAAAAAAGTGTTTTGTGAGCTTGAGATTGGTGAATCCTGTTCAGTTCAGTTCTTAGAACAATTAAAATTTTTATCTAGGTAAATGTGTTTAAAAGTCATAAAGATTATCGTATAACCTAAAAATTCGTTATTGTCCTTTCTCACTCGAGGCCACGCCGATCATTAGTCTATAGGTTTCTCTGTCTACGTCTCCCGTAGACAGAGAAACCTATAGACTAATGATTAGCCTGGCCTCGAGTGAGAAACGTAGACAGAGAAACCTATAGACTAATGATCGGCGTGGCCTCGAGTGAGAAAGAACGATAACGAATTTTTAGGTTATAGAATAATCTTTATGACTTTTAAACACATTCTGATAAAAATTTTAATTGTTCTAAGAACTGAACTGAACAAGATTCACCAATCTTAAGCTCACAAAACACTTTTTTCTCACTTAAATCAACTTGTAAACTCCTTAAATCGCTACGCTGTCAAAGTTGTTTAGCAAACTGTAGAGTTTGCTAAACAAAAAACAGGCACGGAGAAAGGGACAAACGATCACACCGCTCTATCTCAATTCTATGCAAGACGTATGCATAAATCTATCTTTTTCGTGTGCGAATGCGAAGGAAGGCGTCAATTTGTCTATAGGTTTCTCTGTATACGGTGAGAAAGGACGATAACGTAGTTTTAGGTTATACATTAATCTTTATGACTTTTAAACATATTTAGATAAAAATTTTAATTGTTCTAAGAACTGAACTGAACAAGATTCACCAATCTTAAGCTCACAAAACACTTTTTTCACACTTAAACCAACTTTTAAACTCCTTAGATCGCTACGAACCGTCAAAGTTGTTTAGCAAAGTGTAGTTTGCTAAACAAAAAACCAGCACGGAGAAAGGGACAAACAATCACACCGCTCTGTCTCATTTCTATGCAAGACGAAGAAGAAGAAGTATGCGTATGCATAAATCTATCTTTTTCGTGTGCGAATGTGTAAGAAGGCGTCTATTTGTCTATAGGTTTCTCTGTCTAAGTTATCTCCCGTTTTTGTAAACCTTTTTTTAAATAGAATAGGTAATGGACGACAAACGAGCACACAGTCCACCTGATGGTAAGTGGATACTGTAGCCCATAGACATTTACATTTACCCTCTATTATGAAACAAAATTCAGATGCGTTGTCACCCCTGAGGACTAAGATATAATGCCACCTTTACAGTAAATAGGATCTCCGGTTCTCTACAATCACCATACCAGCATTAGGCTGCTATTATACGCTGGTATTCTGTAAGAGCATGGTGCTTCCCCGGTCGAGCCGACCTATTTATGCTACAACTATAATATAGCTGCAGCTTGGCTCTACCACGTGTAAACTCTACAACGAGTATGGTTTTCCGCTAGGAGTAATAGTGTTCTGTGATAGTAATATTTAGAAGGTACCCGTCAGAAACAAATCAAATCAAATAATTTATTTGTAAAACGTAAGTAAAAAGTTACAAACTTGGTGGAAAAGGTATAATAAGTAACACTATGTTTCGCCTTAAAAGGCATACAAATATTTAGTTGTCATTATCACCTGGCAAATGAAAATTAATTTTTTAATAAAATAACAATTTCAATTATAATTAGTATGTTTAGAAATTACATAAATTTTTATCTTAATTACATAATTTTTAATAACATAAAGATAAAATATAATAAACAAATTAGACATTAATTATTGTAGGTAGCTATAGCAGGCCTCTATCACTCTTGCTACCTACGTGAAATAATTATTACCTAAAATCGCGACGCGCCCGGGCGAAATAACGCATTCAGGGCTAGCGCGTTGGAGGCGATTGAATGTTAAAGTTTATTAACGCTGTTTACGTATATAACTTTTTGTAAATATTGTTGAAATAGTTTTTGTTTAGCGTTTAGTATATCCTTTCAGCTGCGTAGACTCTAACCGTAATACTCCGTTGACTGCGGAGCTGTTTAATAAAATTGACGGCGCATTGGGCACAATCCGTTTAAACGCAAATTTCTTGATTTTGGTATATCAAATACTATGATACGTATACATTTCTGAATTCTCTATGAAATTTCCTATAAAGGAGTAGATATATTTAATAAAGTTTTAAAGTAATTAGAATAACTAAATATTGAATAAATTCAAAACTATCATATTTCTCAATGACACAAAGTTTTTTAATAGTTCTGGTGGAGCGACGAGCCTAAGGCTACCGAAGTCCAATTCTCCGGTCGAGCCTTAAACCTATTACGCGAGATATTAACCTAAGTGGACTGTATATGCGAAATGCTTCTACGTTTACATAAAATGGCGACTATAGTACGCGGTTTCCCATACAATGCACTCGCTCTTCCCTAAAACGAACTATTATTTGCCAAATCAATGAAAGGAATCCTGCTTGATTAGGAGAAAATAAAATTGGAGCGGATTAACTATTAAACACAATTATATCAAGCAGGAACTATTAGGAATGTTCACTCACCGGGGTGTTGCTTCTATGCTGCTTGGGCACTATATAGCTGCGACTTCTGGAAGATACTCTGGGTAGACTCTCTGGGGCCCCACAGATACGTCGGGAGAGAGGCGGTGTGGTTCCAACGACGAGCGCGGCGGGAAGAGCTCTTTAGGATACTATTATCCTAGGTGGTGTGGTTCCAACGACGAGCGCAGCGGGAAGAGCTCTTTAGGACACTATTATCCTAGGCGGTGTGGTTCCAACGACGAGCGCGGCGGGAAGAGAATGCGCGTCGGCCGTGCGTGCCTTTTATTCTTTCGGTTGCGATGATTACGTAATATTCTAGAATCATCTTCTTTCCCCTCCCACCCTACCACCCCGATGTGTCGATAGGAAGGTATGAATGATATCGTTTGGAAAGGGATAAACGATTTGGCAAGCCTACCGTCAAATAAATAAATACGAATGGTTTTCCGCGCAACCATGTCCCCGCCCTTGAAGGATTTCCTTCAAAAAATAACTAAAACAACTAGAGCTAAGATCAAATTAACAAAATAACTACCTAACGCTAAGATTACCTAAATTCAACTACAATTCCTAATCTAGAAAGCTAATTTAAATTATGGAAGAGACAAGGGGCACAAACGGACAACAGGACGCAGGCCAACCGTGGTCTTAACGCGAGCTACCCTAATTACTCCGTCGGAACCGGGAAAGACCTCTTCGACATTTCCTAACGGCCAATGGAGAGGCGGCGTATTCTCTTTGATGAGCACCTCCACAGTTCCTACAGCTAAAGGCTCAGTTGCTGTGTTTCATTTTTGCCGAGACTGCAAAGTATGCAAGTATTCCATCCTCCATCGTTTCCAAAACGATTGCACTAACCGGTCTAATAATTTGTGGCGTGCGGAAATGCTAAGTCTGTTCTCATCCATATCTACGGCGGGCAAATACTTTAAAGGTGTTAAATTCAAAAAATGTGCTGGAGTTAGAGCCAGCGGCTCCGAGGGGTCACTAGACAACGTACGACAAAGTGGGCGGCTATTCATTACGCATTCAATTTGAGCGAGCACCGTACTTAGCTCTTCGAAGGACAAAATTTGATCTCCTATTACTCGGTATAAGTGACTCTTTAGACTCTTAATATTAGTCTCCCAATTGCCCCCAAAATGACTCGCGGCTGGGACGTTCAGAGACCACTCAATGCGGTACTCGGCTAGAATGTGAGCGAACTCCGAATTATAATACTTGCTAGCTAAGAGCTCATGTAGTTCTGATAAAATACGTTTTGCACCGACGTAGTTCGTACCGTTATTCGAATATAATTTACTTACAGGGCCACGGCGGGAAAGAAATCTTTTAAATGCACCCATAAAGCCTGCTGTGCTTAGATCACCAACGAGTTCTATATGCACCGCTCGAGTAGTTAGACATACGAAAATGCAGACGTAAGCCTTTATGGATCTTATACCACGCCCGCGAGTGAGCGTGACCTTAAAAGGACCAACGAAATCAGACCCGGTGTGCGTAAAGGGCTTTACTGATTGTATTACTCTACAAGATCTAAGTTCCGCCATTTCCGGAAATGACGGCTTGGGGCGTGCCCGAAAGCAAGCTATACATCTGTGCACCCGATTGCGGATTAAACTACGTGCAGAAAGAATCCAATAATTCTGACGCAAGATCGACATCAGCAAGTCGGGGCCAGCGTGCGAATTCAATTTATGATGGTAATCGACTAATAAATTCATGATATGGTCTTTACGCGGTAAAACTATAGGGTGCCGTTGGTCGAAACTTAACTGCGAGTTGGACAAGCGTCCACCTACCCTTACAATCCCATCCTGTAAAAATGGCTTAAGGCGTTGAAAGGCGCGACTACAAGCTCTATTCGATTGTAATCTTGTAATTTCTTCAGAGAAATGCGCACGTTGAAGTTCACGCAATACTAGCGACTCGGCATAGTTGTAATCGGACGCTAAGACACACGAACGTCGCGGTAAAAGCTTCGCGAATCGACAAACGTAAATTACGCTACGCAATAATTTCGACCAAGAGGACAAGCGGTTCGCCAAATCAATGATCGGAGAAACCTCGCTCGAAACGTTCGCCACTAGAGCGTGTCTCTTCTCTTCCGGCGGTTGTGACACTGACGAAGGTTCGAAATCGGTTATTGGCCATTGCGAGGGATCCAAGTGAACCCAAGAAGGTCCGTGGAACCAAAGCGGGTGGTCCATTATTTGCATCGGGGTGAGTCCACGGGATAGACAATCGGCAGGGTTTTCCGTACCGGACACGTGATAAAAGTTCTGCGTTTCTAACTCGTCTTGGATCTTGGCCACTCGGTTCGCGACAAACGTATCCCAACGGTGGGGTGAAGAATGAACCCAGCATAAGGCGACGGTGGAGTCGGAAAAGGCAAATATCCTTTCTATGTGAACTCTATCCCTACATGCGCTGATAACTGCGGTAATAAGCTTGGTGAGTACTAATATTGCGCAAAGCTCTAAGCGCGTCAGAGAGACAACCTTACGGGGGGAGACTCTCGACTTAGAACTAATGAGGCTAATCGAATTTCTACCATTATTCTGGACGTGGAAATATACAACGCCGCTGTAAGCCTTCTCGCTGGCGTCTGCAAACCTAACGACCGTGATGACGCTATTTCTATCGACGTTTATATGACGCGGTATTTTAATTACTCTTAGTAAAGGAAGTTCCTCTCTAAAACGCTGCCACAACCGAACAATGCTATCAGGCGGCGAGTCATCCCAGTCGCATTCAAATAACCAAAGTTGTTTAATCAAAAGCTTAGCGTATAATACCACCGGAGCTACGAAACCCAGGATGTCCCATAATCTAGCAACGCATGACAGTATTGTGCGCTTTGTGCACTTCTCTACGGGCGGATTCACCTTAAGGCTAAACACGTCGGAATCTGGTGACCATCACAGACCGAGCACCTTGTGTGTATCAGAATCGTCGAATTCCTTTATCGCCGAAAGACGGTGTGATAGTGGGATTGTGTCTAAAACCGGACGCGAATTACTAGTCCACTTCACAAGATCGAATTGACCCGATTTCATGAGCCTTATAACCTCGGCGGTGGTTAGGGTGGCCTCCTCCACGCTATCGACCGAGTATACAAAATCATCCATACATAAACCGCTCTCAATTGCCCTCTTAGCTTTAGGGTAAGAGGGACCTTCATCGTGAGCGAGCTGTCTCACCGTGCGTAACGCATGAAATGGGCTCGACTTTAAACCAAAACAAACGCGGTTAAATTCAAACACCATTAGAGTTTCCTTTGGGTTGAAACGATATAAAATGCGTTGGAATCTACGGTCGCATTCACGGACCCCTATGCAAAGAAACATTTGGCGAATATCGGCGGATAGTGCTATACTAAACAAACGAAAATTGGCTATTATATTAAATAAACTGCCCTGTAAATTTTGCCCACTATAAAGTATATCGTTAAGCGACAGGTGAGTGCTAGTTTTAGCACTAGCGTCGAGCACTACACGTAACTTAGATGTAAGTTTGTCCTCCCTAATGACCCCGTGGTGTGGTATGAAATACGACGGTGTGTATTCGTAGTTATCTAATTTTGAAGCCACAAGTGATATGTAACCTTCCCTTATATATTCGTTAATGACGCCGTCATAAGCTTCTTTTAACTGGGGTGAAGCGAGCATCCTACGCTCCAAGCTGTAGAAAGGTTTTTCCGCCATTTGACGCGAATCGCCGAGAGATAAAACATCTCCTTTAAAGGGTAGCGCTACACTATATCTACCGTCGCGATCACGAACGGTCGTGCGGACGTAAATTTCCTCGCATAATCTGTCATCTGAGCTAGCTATGGGTGGGACGTTCACCTCCTCCATCTCCCAAAATTTGCGGACTAACGACTCGAGCGGTTCGACAGCCATACCACAATAAGAGGTTGCCGAAATACTATCCATGATAGGGGCGGAGCCAACGATGACATAGCCCAAGACGGTTTCCAATGCGTAAGGCGCGGTATGCGAGGAGTTGCCCCTGATCTTATTGTTTAACAAAAGATGAGGGAAAAGCGATGCTCCAATGAGCATGTCTATGTTTCCAGGAACGGCGTATGTGTCGTCTGCTAGAGTCAAATTTTTAAATTCAATCATTGCCGAGGTGTCAACCGAAACGGTTGGCAACCGTTCAGTGACCCTATCCTACTACTAGTGCATTTATATCAAAGTTAACATTACGATCTATCCGAGAATAAAATTTTAAATTTATATATCCCTGGGTAGCTTTACTAGTACCTCCGATGCCTTTGACTACAGGACATGAAAGTAACCTATTTATTACTAATAAGCCTAAGCGCTGACAACACTGTCGCGTTATAAAGCTATTTTGTGCTCCGCTGTCCAGCAGTGCACGGACGCTTTGTTCGTTTCCACGCGAATCCCTAACCAAAATACGTGCCGTACCCAGTAACACTGTTGAAGGAGGTTGTGCTCCCATATTTGCCAATGAGCACAGAGCGACATCACCAGGTCGACCGCTAGAATCGTTGACTTTAGTAGGGGTGAATTCCTTGTCCGCTTTACTTGACGCCGTTATGTTGCTATTTCCAAAATGTAATAGCGTGTGATGTTTCCTGGCGCACTTGCTACATACGGAACTAGAGTTGCATTTTGCAACTAAATGCTTATCGCTTAAGCAGTTCAGACATAGGTTGTTTGTCTTCACTAATTTATAACGTTCGCTTGGTGAATATTTACCAAAAGTCGCACAATTGTATAAATTACCGTGTTTATCTTTACATATGATACAGGCATGCTGAAATGGTGCCGACGTTGCGGTTACGTACGTTAACGACCCTGCTATTTTAGATGGTTGAGTCTGTCTACGGTCGACGCACCTTTTAATCTCCTGTTTAACGTTCGGGGAGCGCTGCATCACCTTTATTTGATCTCGCACAAACGATGCTAATGAATGAAAGGAAGGCATCTCCGAGCTACGATGCTCCATTTCAAACGCACGCACGGTGTCGGGGTCTAATTTCTTTAGTGCAATATGGAGAAACACCACGTCCATAAGGTCATTAAATTTCAAATTCTTAAATGCAGCCACCGATGCCACAAATTTATCTAAAAACTGCTCTAAGCCGTTGATGTTCGCGGATGATATAGGTTTAAGATCGAATATCTGGTTCAAATATTCGGAAGCTAACATTCTCCTATCTTCATATTTAGTTTTAAGCGTTTCGAATTTTAACAAATAATTGTTTGCTGTAGGTGTAAAACCCGAGCAAATTGACTGTGCCCTGCCACTAAGTTTACTAATTAAATAATATAATTTTTCAGCGTCCGATAACGATGGGTTATTATGTATATTGTTTTGAAAACTACTGAAGAAGAAGGGCCATGTCTTAATATCACCATTGAACACCGGAATATCTATTGGCGGCAACCTAATTGAGTCACGTGGGTGTACCTGTGTTTCCGGCTTTGCTTCGTTTTGAGATGAAGACTGTAAGAGTTTCACCGTTCTTTTCACGCGACACAATATATCTTCAAATGCCAGAAGCGGTTGGTAGTTCACTATATATTTCGGGTCGATTTGTAATTCCAAATGATTAATTTGGTCTTATATTCTTTCGTAATCCGTCCGCAAAGAATCCACCGTTTCAATTTCATTCAAAAAAGTTTTCCGCACTGCTTCTACATTAATGTTCTTTATGTGATCACTAATACTTTGTATACGTGAAAAAAGTATGTCCCTCTTGGCATAAAGCGTTTTAATTTTGATTTCATTTCCACTAACTGCCATTTTAAATTATTATAAAAAATCACATCACAATTAATCTCACAACTCTGGAGGATGGACACTCGTACGCCGCATTACGTCATTAAATTGAACACCTGTTACAGCGAGTCGAGGTGACGCGTGTCGCTCGCTAAACTCAATATATTTTTATCAAAATTGTCGGGAGAGCGTACAAAACGGTTGCGATTACACTGTTTCAATTAATTAAGCGACTAATAAGCTTTAAATTTAAACCAAATACAAACACTATTTAAATGAATAATTCTATTTGCGAGTAACTAACCAAAATTTAAATTTTAAACGAACACTATTTAAGTCTATTCCATAAATTAGAGTGCATTATCTAAGCAATTAATCCAATAATTCGACCAGAAAATGGTTGAACGACTACTAAACATCAGTCCAAATCCGGCTCGAAGGACCATAAAATGGTGAAGCGACGAGCCTAAGGCTACCGAAGTCCAATTCCCCGGTCGAGCCTTAAACCTATTACGCGAGATATTAACCTAAGTGGACTGTATATGCGAAATGCTTCTACGTTTACATAAAATGGCGACTACAGCACGCGGTTTCCCATACAATGCACTCGCTCTTCCCTAAAACGAACTATTATTTGCCAAATCTATGAAAGGAATCCTGCTTGATTAGGAGAAAATAAAATTGGAGCAGATTAACTATTAAACACAATTATATCAAGCAGGAACTATTAGGAATGTTCACTCACCGGGGTGTTGCTTCTATGCTGCTTGGGCACTATATAGCTGCGACTTCTGGAAGATACTCTGGGTAGACTCTTTGGGGCCCCAGAGATACGTCGGGAGAGAGGCGGTGTGGTTCCAATGACGAGCGCGGCGGGAAGAGCTCTTTAGGACACTATTATCCTAGGCGGTGTGTTTCCAACGACGAGCGCGGCGGGAAGAGCTCTTTAGGACACTATTATCCTAGGTGGTGTGGTTCCAACGACGAGCGTGGCTGGAAGAGGCTGCGTGGCGGCCGCGCGTGCCTTTTATTCCTTCGGTTGCGATGATTACGTGATATTCTAGAATCTTCTTCTTTCCCCTCCCACCCCACCACCCTGATGTGTCGATAGGAGGGTATGAATGATATCGTTTGGAAAGGGATAAACGATTTGGCAAGCCTACCGTCAAATAAATAAATACGAATGGTTTTCCGCGCAACCAAGTTCATTTTTATTTTATTTTAATCTTACATCTCTTGTTTACAATATTTTATGTGCAAAATCATAGGTTACAATACAATTTTTTATCATAAAACGCATTAATAATCAGCTTACAAGAACCCACAACCAACTTACACCGATGTAGAATGTAGTTCGGACCAGATACGACATAATGAGGCGTAATGCTTTAGCCAATAAAAATAGTTTTTTTTTATTTCATTATAATGATTCAGTCTTGAACCTCTCTTTTTCTTTACATGATTCAGTCATCTTTCAATAGGTCTTGCTAAGTTTTAGAAATCTCATAAAGTATTTTATAAGTACTCTTAATGCCGATATCAAAATTTTAGTCGTAAGTGCCATATTTATTAAAAATTAATTACTTTATTTGAGCAAACAAACTTTAACAGCACTTGTACAGAAATAAAGATTCATTCTATACTTTAAAAACCATAAAACCACTCAAGGGTCACTCCCGCTGATGTAGAGTTATAAATAACGTTTTTTGTAAACAATACCCAATGCACCATAATATGTGTCGAGTGACAGAGGCGCCGCGAGGTGCGCAGTGGTTATGTTACATTTCCATTACTTATGTATATTTTTAAAGAACCCACTTTTTATGCATTATACAAAAATATGCCACAATTAAAGTCCGATTCTGCACTTTCTTGTGCATCATGTACTAGTTCATTAAAACATTTTTTATACGTGGTAGAGCCATGCTGCAGTTATATTAGTAGTATAGTAGTAGCATGAATAGGCCGGCTCGACCGGGGAAGGACCACGCTCTCACCGAATACCAGCGTGAAATAAAAGCTCAATCCTTCTGTGTTTCGTATGGTGAGTGTAGAGAAACGGAGAGCCTTTTTACTGGAAACGAGGCGTTCCATCTTAGTCCTCACGGGTGACACGCATCTGCATTTTGATTTGTAATCGAGGATAGATGTAGATATCTATGGGCTGCAGCAACCATCACAGGTGGACTGTGTGCTCGTTTGTCACCCTATCCTATGGAAAAAAATTACATACAAAATAAAGAGGTGTAGTCATTTCAACGATGAGAGCCGTGGTGGCTCAGAAGAGCCGTGGTAGCTCAGCTGGTTAGCTCTCGCTGTAAATTTCACAGTACGCTAGCAAGCCGGGTTCGATCCCCGCTAGCAATAATGAAATTGTTAATTGCAATTTTAAGTGCTGATCTACCACGTGCTCGGCGGTGAAGAAAGACATTGTGAGGAAACCTACACGTCTATGAAATAAGAAAAAAAGTATTTCGAAGACATGTGAAGTTTGCCAACACGCATTGGGGCAACGCGACGGAAACTTCTTTGCCCTACAACCCTCTGTGAAATAAGGGGATGCCTTCGCCCAGCTGCGGGGCGTAACTTAACTAACTTAAGTATTCATTTCGACGATGAGAGAGCTCTGGTGGCTCAGATTGTTAGCTCTCGTGTTAAATTTCACAGTACGCTAGCACACCGGGTTCGATCCCCGCCAGTATCAATGAAATTATTAATAGCAATTTTAAGTGCTGATTTACCTCTTGCTCGGCGGTGAAGGAAAACATCATGAGGAAGTCTGACTGTCTGAGAAATAAAAAAAAATATTTCCAAGGCATGTGCAGTTCGCCAACACGCATATGGGCAGCGCGGCGGACACTTCTTTGCCCTAAAACCCTTTCAGAAGTGAGGGAAGGCCCAGCAGTGGGTCGGAAATAGGCTGTGTAACTTAACTAACTTAACAATTTCGACGATGATAGTCTGAAATAATTAGCTGAACAAATTATAGCTGGGCAACAATAAAAACTAAATGGATGGATGGACATAAGTATAAAATTGAATAAATATAATATGAAATGAGTACCTATGTTAGGTACTCATTTCTTTAAAAGGTTCCTGGTACTTGTTGGATTTACTGTATCTACAGTACAATTCATTTACGAATGGTACTGTAGGTAGCAGCAATCTTGTTCTAGATTGAAACATAACGCAACGTTACACGATTTGCAAAGTACATACAGATAAAATGTACATTAAAAAAAAACAATATAAGAAATATGTGTCTGAGGTGACCTTAAAAACCACAACCTGTTCATATTAAATCAAAAATAAATAAAAATTCCGAATACTAAATATTAAAAAATATTAAAATAAAAATGTTAAAAATCATATTAATATGTAAATACTTTCTAATTTTCTGATTTAATAAATTGTTTAAAAAATTCCGAAGTCTTGTGTTAACATACATGACATATCCAAATGCCACATTCAATTTTTCACAAATCATCGAAAAATCGTGGAGTCAACCAAGCTCAATTTCTCTGCTCGAGGGCGCTAGATTCTTTACCATTCTAACCATTCAACCGAATTCGAACTTGATGCAGTATGGCAAAGTTTAGTTCCTTTTTTCGCCACCCGCAGAACAGAGAACTAAAATTCACTACTGCGGACGTCTCAAAAATGAACACTATTGCACCTATTGCGTATTAACATTAAAATTTTGAAAATATTGCACTTTATCCCCATTTTGATGTACTAAAACTGTGAACGATGAACAATTAAATTACACATATTTTAACACAAAACTGACAGTCAACACTAAAATTTTATATACATTTCAAGTCAACTTTCCTCAACCAGCATGTTAGTTCTAAGATAGCAGTTTGCTTCATACATATTAAAAAACGATTTTACACCTACTTAATAAGATAAAACACAAAATGAGATTACAAATAAGAAGACAAAATAATTACAAACAACTTCGTTGTTAGCGCGCGTCAATCACACTAATGGCTGACTCAAGGAACGGACGACATTTAAGAATGATTTAAATAAAATATACTACTAAAGTGTATAAGCTGTGGGGTTCTTATGCTAGCCTTTTTTATCCTGTACACATTGACATATGGTAGAATGAGTTAGAAATAGCGCATAATGCTTTGTTTCTTCATTAAAAGAGTGGGTAAAAATGTCTAACACTTGGACGCACGCATTCAACGGAGATATTTTCGTGTCCAAGTCTTGGACATCCGCAGTTGAGAGGATATTTAATTATAGGATAAAGTAGTTCAAAAGTTTTAATATAATTTAAAAACTATATATTATGTATATTACCCATTATTTAATAAATTTTAATACGGCAAAACGTACTTACTTATCTTCACGCACAATCCCTAACGGGATAGCCAGAGAGAACAGATCGCCAAGTGTCACGATCCTTACATACCTCTTTCGCTTCTTTCAGGTTCATTATCTTCTTCATACATGCACGTCTAGGTATCCGAGTACTCTTGACCTTCCCCTCTTCGAGTAATTTGCTCACATGGTCTTCGAAAGTTAGTCTCGGTCTACCTCGACACCTTTTAATATTTACTTTCACGCTATATATTTTCTTCACCATTCGGTCTTCACTCATCCAATCAATTTTTGTGATAAGGTCATCTTTCAATCCTGCCATATTGCGAATCTCTTTGTTTCGCTTTCGGTCGGCTATGGTAACGCCGCACATTTTACGAAGAGATCGCATCTCCACTGCATTCAACTTGTTTTTGTGCTTCTTCTGGCATACCCAGGTTTCGCTGCCATATAACAAAGTCTGTACCAACACTGCGTTATGTATTGAAGGCGTGCACTCTTCACTACGCCTTGCCTTTTGACTAACGCATTCAGGGCACCATTGACTTTGTTACCGGCAGCGACACGCCTGTCCACATCTAAATCACATCTTCCATCCCGGCTGAAAGCACTCCCCAAGTATACAATTTCATTTACCTGTTCTAGACATTCCTGATTTACCCATATTTCACATTTCGTTCTCTCTTCGTCCTTTTCAAATACCAGAACCTTAGTTTTATTAGCATTCAAACGGAGACCTTTAATTTCACATTCCTCTTTCATACACGTGACTAATGCCTGCAGTTCTGCTTCTGATGGTGCAATAAGCACTGCATCATCAAAACGTCGTTCCTACTATAATTATTGCGTGGATAGACGCTAAATGACCAACAAAATATTTCAGATATATCATTATTTATTACCGAAGGATTTTAGTAGGAAGTTATGAAACGTGAATTTATTTAATTGTTGTTGTTAGATAGGTACTTATAGCAAAAAAGAATTAATTAATAAATTATTTAATATCTACGAACTTTATTACAAAATTTAGTAGAAATTTACTTCACTATCCAAGTATCTACTTACGTACATATACTTGCCTTTTGTATTAAAATATTTTAAGCTGTTATTTTAGCTTAAAATGCGAAATATTAATAAGTAACCTAATTAATATTTCGCAATGTATTTTGTTACTCTTTATTGACATCCCTCCATAACAACGGAAAGTCGACCGTAACGTAGGAAGAGGAAAATGTGCAAAGTAATACGGACACTATCGCGCAGCAATAAAGTTTTTTTAGCTTGTGAGCGCGATTTATCTAATTAATAATAATTATGTAAGCTATTAAACGTCGGCAAACAGTCAACATTAAAAGAGTGAAACTTCTGTACGTAGCACTATTATTTATTCTGTGGCTATAGTCACAAACACAGACTCATGAAGGTTAGAGAACAGGAGAACGATTGCCGTAGAAAATAGTGTCCCAGAAATATGGACACCATAAGTGAGGCGCAGCGATCGCTAAGTTCGGTCAATAAAAGTCATTTTCAGTCTATTTTTCCGATCAGATGCTAAATCACTTGCACATCCACACGCAATAAAATATTTCTCAATTTTCTAATGTTACTTTTTGTCAAAAATTACAAAATTACGGAGCATGAAAATTTTCTCATCAATGCCGCAGAGAAAATTTGTACATTATTCAACTAACTTCATCTACTTGTACTCATAAACAGCTGACTTCGCAGTCACTACTCACCGATATCAGCGCCGCTATAAATTCTACAATTTTCAAGGACAGGTGGGCTATGCTTTAGTACGTAGACGTACGTAGTGATCGTTCTCCTGTTCTCTAACCTTCGTGCACAGACTACTAAGAGGATACTACGCATATCACAAAGTAATAAACATGTAGTATAGAGTTAAGGAAGACAATCTCCCATAGGAGAATAGTTGAAAATGTGTCCATCTGTAAGCAGTATATAACAGTTCAAAAACTCTCCACAACAGTGCTCGAGTAGCTAAAGGGTATGAAAAATCGCCGTAAAACACGTTGAGTGATTTTGAAAACAATAAAATAATTATAATAAAAATAATTATGGTGAAAGTCTGTGCAATAAAAACATATAAAAAGTTCTTTAAAATTTACAATCTAGCTATAGTGGCGCCACCCTTATTTAGCGCTTTTGTTTGTCCTTATCTCTACACTCCATACTAATAAGAACGGCTAGCGGAGAGATATAGGTATAATCTAATATTGTATTGTATTGTATTGTAATATTACCTATAGTGTAATTTTAACGTAAAAAGAAACGTTCAGAAATATGTTTTGTAATGAAATAATGCACACTAAACGTTTAGAAACATAGTAATATTTTTTAATATCAGAGGTATAACTTGCTACACAAAGTCACTCTAAGGGTTAAAAATATGTAGATGTTCAACATCATTAGAGCCCATAACAAATATTTTATACACTAAGCTCCATATCGAACTTAGAAAACTGTGAGCTTAAAGTCAAAGTTATAAAAAAAAAGTTATCCTAATTACTTTACCCATTTTGATTGGTAATACAGAATAGAAATTTTAATTCAATATATATTATAAATAATATTTATGAAAGTCATTATAGTTTAATTTACCGCTGGTTTGGATAATACCTGTCTTGGGAAGAACCAGCAAAAACCCCAGCGACATATATATGAGGCAGCACCACTTGTAAACACCACTTGTACTTTAGTACGATCCGCTTCAAGCAAATAAATATTTTAACGAACTTCAAGCTGTTTAAGAAGTCGATACAAAATTATTCAAAGTTCTGTTAATTTAGCCCCTTGTAATAGCGGGAAAAAATACCAGCTACCCAATATCTTCCCGTGGGTGTCATAAGAGACGACAGAGGGAAACTGAGGCAGAAGTATGGGCAACATCATCTTACTGATAACAGCAAAATAATAATAAAAAACTGCGGTTGCCAACCTGCTTGCCAAGCGTGGCATCTATGACAATATACCCTCCATAACGAGAGTTACGAAGAGACGGCCCTAAGTCCCCGCTATTCCCGACTACGGTGGCGACCATGGTAACATCGGTTGCCATCTAAGACGACTCGACTTGGCATCTTACAAGGCACGCACCCTGAGGACTTATGAGAAGATCTTGAAGCTGGAAGAAGAGATAGACAAGTTGCGCTGGAATATCATAGGATTATCCGAGGTCCGAAGAGAGGGGGAGGACACGGTGATTCTTGAATCCGGCAACTTATTCTATCACCGGGAGGGCGACCATCTGTCCCAAGGAGGTGTTGGATTTATCGTCCACAAGTCTCTCGTTATCAACGTCGTTAAAATTGGGAGTGTGTCGACGAGGGCTGCGTACTTTATACTCAGAATCATCAAACGGTGGTCGTTGAAGGTCATACGAGTTTACGCACCAATCTCAGCACATCCTGAGAGGTGGAGGAAATGTATGAGGATATATGTAGAGCCATGTATTCCTCCAAAACGCACTACACGGTGTTAATTGGAGACTTCAACGCAAAACTAGACCCAAGGGAGAACGGTGAACTGAAGCTAAGGAAATTTGGGATAGGGCAACGGAACCCAAAAGGCTGACCGACTTCATGAAGAAAGAGGGACTCTTTATAATGATTTATTTTTTCCAGAAGCGGCCCCACAGAAAGTGGGCCTGGTCGAGCTCAGACGGTTCGACAGAAAATGAGATTGACTTCATTAAGACTACTAGACGACAACGATTTCGTGCTGGTGGCCTGTTGCTCACGAAGCCACCTCACTTCTTTCGATAAAGCGGATAGGTCTGCTTGCAGCTTGACCTCCCTATCTAGTAAGTATTTTATTTTTCTCCGCCAAGCAATATTTGCCCCAGCAGGTTTAACCCGTCACTCCCAAGGCGGCGCACTTTCTGCTGATGCGGCTCGGCGTTGCCATGTGCCGTGGCTGCGACCTCGCTCCGCACCGCACGCGCCTCCGCTGAAGATATCACGCGTCACTGTCCATGTACACCGAATCTGTCACCTGACGGGTCGCGAGGTGATCTAACTTTGTAAATTTGGGCCTTCTTCACAGTGTCTATAAACCTGGCTCCAAGGATATACTTTTTCGGCATTCCCTTCGGCTGCGATGAAACTACAACAGGTTCAATTCCTTTTCCCGTACTAATAAACTCTATCGTTTTGCTTTTCGACTCCTCGCATAATCTATCATCCGAGCTAAGTATAGGCGGGATGTTCCCTTCCTCTATTTTCCAAAAATTGCGAGCCAATAATTTGTGAGGTTCAATAGCGGTGCAACAATGCGAAGTTGCCGAAATATTGTAAACCGTAGGAACGGAACCAACAATAACGTAACCTAAAACAGTTTCTAATGCGTAACGTGCGGTACACGAGGATTTACCCCTGACCTTGTTGTGTAACAAAAGGTGGAGAAAATAGATGCTCCGATGAGCATATCAATATCTCCAGGGATCCATCTATATATATCCATCCATATCTCCAATTGTCCGCCAAAGCTAAATTATCGAAATTGGTCATTGAGGAAGCGTCGATTGAAACGGTTGACAGGTGCTTAGTGACCTTATCCACTGCTAATGAATTTATATTAAAATTTATACTGCAATCTAAACGAGAATAAAATTTATCGAAATTAAGTTTATCGAACCTTGGACCGTTTTATTGAAGCCTCCAATTCCTTTTACTACGGGACATGTAGGCGTCTTGTGTTTACTAATAATCCCAAACGTTGGCAACACTGCTACGTTATAAAATTACTTTGCGACGCGCTATCTCACAACGTACGAACGTTTCGTTCGTTTCTATGCAAATCTCTAATTATAACACGCGCGGTACCCAGCAGCACAGTGGTTCAAATACGATCAGCCTCTCGCACGTTCCACAGTGAGCACAAAGCAACCTCTCCCGAACGCCCATCAGAAGCGTCGACCTTGGTAGATAGGTCCTCACTTCTAGACTTGTCCAACGCGGATGTGGTACCACTCTCAAAATGCAACAATGTGTGACGTCTGTTGTGGCATTTATTAGACACTGAACTAGAGCTACAATTAGCAATGTGATGCCCGTTACTTCAATTCAAACATAAGTAGTTGGCGGTGACCGTTTACGAAAAGTCGCGCAATAAAACAGATTACCGTGTTGGTTATTTTTACATAAGAAACAGGCGTCATGGGACAATGAAGGCGCGGTGTTTACATACATCAGGGACCTCGCCAGCTTCGATGAAGAGACTGGTCGATGGTCGGCGTATTTTTTTGCTTCCTGTTTGGCACTTGATGAACGTTGCATTACCTGGATTTGATCTCGAACAAAAGATGCCAAAACTTTAAAATATGGTAGTTTGAAGCCACGATTCTCCATTTCGAACGAACGCACGGTGTCCGGGTCTAGCTTCCTTAACGCAATAATATGTAAAAAAAACACAAAGTCTACAAGGTCATTAATTTTAAGATTTTTGAGGGCGGCCAACGACGTCACGAATGTATCCATAAATTGTTCGAGGCTATTTATATTCGCGCATGACAGCTTTAAGATCGAATATTTAGTCTGGATATGCAATAACGTGTCTCTTTTAGCGTAAAGGGTTTTAAGTCGCATTTCATTTGCACTTACTGCCATCTTGCAGTACAATAATTAATATTAAACTAACACAAAACATCGCGTAGTGATGGAAATCGAAAATTTCACAGTGTACGAGAGGTTAACTTTTAAAAGAAGGCAATATTTGCTAGTGACGCAACACCTTTCCAATAAACGATTTATTACATCAAACGCTTTGTCACGATTAAATTTCCTAAGTGGGCAGTCTGCAAGGAGATGTTACAATTTATTACGTGCGATGTGGGTGGATGTGAAATTCTTCTATGGTAACAAACGATTGATAAGTAAACGAATTTATTATATATATATGTAATATATATTACACAACTTCGAAAGAATTTGGAAGGCGTTATTTGTAGCGTACACTAACCAAATCAAACAAGTGTTTATGCAAGAATGCACTATGTATATAAATTCATATAAATATTACGAATTGCGGAATTAGGTAAACAGAAAACTACAGCGTATCAAACTAAAGAATATAATACTAAAACTAAATATATAAGGTTATGCGAGTGTAACAACAAAGAAATTTCAACTATTTGCAATTTAACTTCAACAATACGGCGTACAGTGCCCCAGTAGTGCTAAGCGAAACTAAATCTATCTAGGAACCTAGGTGCGAACAAACTAGAGGGCATTGTCCAAATTTGTTTAGCAGCTCGACTCGATCAGGCCACAGGATGCCAGTTCCAAATCCGAGCCGAATGGACCAGAAAATGGTGGCGCTAATGATGGTTCCTGGGTTCGAATCCGGAAACGGATGGTCACTAAATGGTTAGGGGTGACTAGGTATCATTTGACTTCGTATCACACAATCTATTATTAAATAAATTGGAAAAAAATAGGAATAAGAGGTATTACGTTGCAGTGGATTGCTTCGTATTTAACAAATCGTGCTCAATGTGTCACGATAACAAAATTGATCAATAAAGACGTTAGAACATATAATTCCAACTACCTAGAAAATAATAATGGGGTCACAAGGCAGTCTCTTGGGGCCCATATTGTTTATCAATTATCAATTTTTATCAATGACATATCTAATGCGACAACTCATGAATGTATCACATACGATGATGACATTTCGGTTATAGTTAGGACTAAAAAAATAAAAATTCAATATATAATCACGAATTGGATGTAAATAATACAATTGATAAGATAATTGGATAGCTACAAGCTCACAATTTAAAAATTAACTTGGCAAAATCAAATTTTATTCCATTCAATAAGTCAAAACATAACCAATACAATTTCAAGCTAAATATTACAAAAACCGATGAAATAGAAAAAACTAAATTTTTAGGTGTTATTATAGACCAGAATCTGAACTGAAAAAAACATATCGATGATGTTTGTAATAAAATAAACAAATATTCATACGCGCTCAACCGAATAAAAAAGTGACAGATATAAAAACGTCTGTTACAACTTACCGAGCTTATGCCGAGTCTGAACTTCGTTACGGACTGGTGATGTGGAGAAATTGTTCGGATTGGAATCGGGCATTCCTTGCGCAGAAAAAGTGTATTAGAGCAATCTGCGGAATACGACCCGACGAATCGTGTCAGCCTCTATTTAAAGGTCTTGGAATACTGCCACTACCAGCATTATATATTTTTGAAATTTGTATTTTTGTTCAGAGACAAACAATTATTTGAGAAAGCTTGTGAGGTGCAGTTACTCGCTCACGTAGGGACCCACACAAGCTAGTACCTAAGGGTATACCTAAATCACAAAAATACGGCAAAAATTGCCTTACCATGTGTGTCCGAATATACAAAAAACTCCCTGACGAACTTAAAACCCTAAACATTACATTGTTCAAAAGGAAATTGTACAAATGGCTCAAATTATATTATAAGATTTTTTACGCTATAGAAAATAATTTCTATAGCGTAAAAAATTCTTGGATAGTAAAAATTAGAGTGTCGGATAATATTTATTACACAAATTTTCATTTAAATATTATTGTTAAAGTATAGTTACAACATACTATCTTTAATTAAGTTATGCGAATTTTCACTAGGTATTGAAATTGACGATGCTCAGAATTGACATTTAATTAATTATTATAATATGACTTCTCTATATTTTATTTTTAACTAAATCATGTGACTAATTATTGTATTTCAAATAGCTAAGGAAATATTAGACATTTTTTAAAAATATTTGCATGCTATGTAAAATAAGCAAAACATGAGCGCTCGTTCTTACATGTTAACAACATTTGTACCATGTTTTACGCAAATAAAGATTATTATTATTATTATAGGTTGCCCTTCGTATCCGGAGCGAAGGAACCACAAAATGGTGCGGCGGTAAGGAAAACGTTTGGAATGGGAGAAGGTTGTTGTTAGCGACGACAAGTGAATTTAAACATTTAATCTCAATTGTTTCTTATTTGTGATATAAAACTAAGTGTAAAGACTGATAGTGTTAATAACAAGAAAGTGAATTAACTACTTATATTAGCTTCAATTCTTATTTTAAAATTACGTAACGAAAGTTAGTAACAAAAGTCTGTAACGAAAATGTGGATCTAATTGCTTATTTAGGTTTAATTAGAATGTTAGAAACGAGATATAAGTCTAGTTACTTATTAGAACTTTCTCTTATTATAATTTAAAGAGCTGTATTAGAAATATTAACATTTAAGCGTAAATTTAATGATTTGTTTAATTCTTTCTCTTTTAAAGTAATTTAAAACGACAATATGTCAATTAATCACCTTTGTAATCTAATTTCTTATTATAAAATAGATTTTAATTTAATAAGAAGTTAAAATGTATTCTGTGTAGATTCTTAAACATAATATTATCATGATAAGCATTGTGCATTCCTGACGCCTGGCGGCGCTACTTGTATGTTTTTTTTTACGCCCGAAACAAATATGGGTTGCCCATTCTTTTTCGTTTGCTCCGGAAAGCGGGGGAGGGGGGTTGGAAATGCTCATAGCAAACCACACAGCCGGCTGCGTGGTTATGTGGTGACTTTTACTCACTAAACCCAACCTTTTAGGAACTGGCTTAACGATCTGACTAGAGATCTCTAAGCCGTATACGAACGCGACCCTCCTTGGCAGAATGGAGGGCGCAGGCTTGTATGTTAAGCGGAAAAAGCTTAGCTACTACGGAGCTAAACCGTAGGAAGACCGCGCCACTATTTTTATTTTTTTACAAGCGTAAATTAAGAGTTTTATGAATGTTTAATGTTCGAAATAATAAAGATAAGTTATCTCTACTGCCAGGAATGTATAAAAACATTGTAAGGTATGTTTTACCACACATATTAAAGAAATTTGTAAATTTCCTTTAGAAAAGGTCGCTCTGCGCTCTGATTGGTTGACGGGAATCATTAGTGCCGTGTGCAAATTCACTAGTGCCGTGTGGAAATTTTATTAATTCTGATTGGTCACAGCTGCCTATAAAAAAGAGGCGTTTTGTCTGGTAAAACATTCCAAATCCGGCAATGTAAGAATAAAGAATCAAGAAAATAAATAAGAAGAAACTCTGAAGAAGTGTTATTTATTGCTCATCTAACTGCTACTGCATACTCTCCAGTTAACGCTCCATTACTAACATTCTCACACACGAGCATCAACAGTTATTACTTACCAAGAGAACAAAAAATGCGAGGGTATTCGTTTTCCGCGGAACCATCCGTTCTATTGCAACAATTGTAATGTAAATCATAAAAAAATAGTAATTATTGTAAAGGTTTCAAGCGTGGTGATTCTTAGGCCATTTTTAACAATGTCCTTTATATTAGTTTCCGTACCACCTTTTAATTAACGTCCCTAGAATACTTTCTTTCGTAGTTACTTAGTAAATAATAAAGTCAATTTAGTTCTGTCATTTTACATAAGTAAATAAATTAAATACAGTCCACTTAGCTCTCCATCCACTACACTTAGAAATGAGGATATCTGCATTAGAACCAGTGTGACTGACATAGTCCAACGGATTAGTAAGCTGCATTCACTTACCACCATGTGGACGGTGTGCTCGTCTGTCACCCCAATTCTATTATATAGTTCTCAGTCATTTTACATAAGTAAATAAATTAAATACAGTTCACTTAGCTCTCCATCCACTACACTTAGAAATGAGGATATCTGCATTAGAACCAGTGTGACTGACATAGTCCAACGGATTAGTAAGCTGCATACACTTACCACCATGTGGACTGTGTGCTCGTTTGTCACCCCAATTCTATTATATAGTTCTCAGTCATTTTACATAAGTAAATAAATTAAATACAGTCCACTTAGCTCTCCATCCACTACACTTAGAAATGAGGATATCTGCATTAGAACCAGTGTGACTGACATAGTCCAACGGATTAGTAAGCTGCATTCACTTACCACCATGTGGACGGTGTGCTCGTCTGTCACCCCAATTCTATTATATAGTTCTCAGTCATTTTACATAAGTAAATAAATTAAATACAGTCCACTTAGCTCTCCATCCACTACACTTAGAAATGAGGATATCTGCATTAGAACCAGTGTGACTGACATAGTCCAACGGATTAGTAAGCTGCATTCACTTACCACCATGTGGACTGTGTGCTCGTTTGTCACCCCAATTCTATTACATAGAAAAGACTAAAGACATTTGCTAGCGCAGCAAACTATTTTCCCTGTACCAAATACTTATCCAAATCAGGCCTGGGCTAGTAGTGCAATGAATGTAAAATGTTCATAGAAATATTTATAGAAAAGAAAACAAGTTAGACTTGTGACTTATATTTTATTATGTATGTTTGATCAACTAATCTTTTATGTTTGTACAATATACAGATAGAAATACAAACCAGTTTTTAAATGTCTATAGAAATACGTAAAGAAATATAACAGTTTGTAGTTGTTTGTTGAAAAAAATAAGTTTATAGATTTAAAAAAATATACAGATATATAATTTACTTAAAAGTTAAAACACATTTTAACTATGTTTATATGCTTTCTGTAAATATATATATTTAAATATAAAAAAACTATTCATTTAAAAAAATAATTCACAATTACTTAATGAGAGAGTTAAATGAATTTTTAATTTATTTACATAAAATTATATAAATTCACTTTTGTTCCGTGCATGGATACACCTTAAATCTATCTTTTCCTAAAACAATTAAGATACAAAATTAGACTAAGTTTTAACATATTTTTGAACAATCTGATTGTTTCACAGCACAAATATCTCAATGGTAATAACTATACAGCATTAGTTTCCGGCGTAGTCACTCTGTCCTGAGTCTCAATGGGTCTAGGAATGGTAGGTTAGTAGGCTGGGGGCACTCAACCTGATGGAAAACCTTAAGTGGCACTTCCTTGACCTTACGCACTTGCCTTGGCTGGCGAGGTGTTTGTGTTCGAACAGGCACTATTTGATGTTGGCCCACTGTTTCTGGTATTTGATTTTCGGCGGCTTCCAATGCAGTCTCTACATCTATAAGAGCGTGATTTCGGCATTGGAGTAGAGCTGCTAACTGTTAAAACAAAGAAATGATTTTTAAAATACAAAATGTATAAAGCAGTGAGATATAAAATTAATAGTTTGGGTTTTAGTTTTAATTCTTTCATTACAGCCCCTCATCATTCCAAGGTCACAATAACATAGTCCTGAGCCACCTCCATAGGGTGGTAGGTAGGCAGTAGTACAACTTCTAACTAGATGGCTCAGGACCGTATTTTATTTTTAAATATTTATTTCGCAGTGGAACCCATATAGCCCTGTAGTGGCGGTTAAGAACGTCCACCATCCCATATCTTCCCGTTGGTGTCGTAAGAGAATACAAACACGAAGGAGATGGGCAGCAGCATCTTCCTGATAACAAGAGTAGTACAATAATAAAGTGCGGTTGCCAACCCACTCGTCAAGTGTGGTAACTATTGCACAAATCCCCCCATGATGAAAGTTACGAAGAAACGGCCCCTACTTCCCGGCGGCCTCGCTTTTACAAACTACGGTGTAAACTATGGTTACGGCAGGGAAGGGGGTGCTAAGAATCTACGGTGGAGGTTCGGTTGCCACCTAAGACGACTCGATCTGGGAACTTACAAAGCACAAGCTGGGAGAAAAGATAGACAAGTTGTGCTGGGACATTATAGGATTATCTAAGTTACAAAGAGAGGGGGAGGACACGGTAACTCTCGAATACGGAAACTTGTTCTATAACCGGGAGGACGACCATTTGTCCCAAGGAGGTGTTGGATTTATCGTCCACAAGTCTCTTGTTAACAACTGGTAAAGATTATGTGGCGACGAGGATTGCATACCTTATACTCAGAATCATCAAACGGTATTCGTTGAATGTCATTACGCACGAACCTCGGTAGATTCCGATGAGAATGAGGAAATGTGATAATTGAGGATATCTCTAAGGGCATGCATTCCTTCAATACCACCTATACGGTGTTAATAGGAGACTTCAACGCAAAACGAGGCTACCAGAGAACGGTGAGCTAAAGGTAGGGAAATTCAATACGGCAAAGGAACCCTAGAGGCCAGCAGCTGGCCGGCTTCATGGAGAAAGAGGGACTCTTCAATCCTCTTGATGTAGTACTTATGGCAGAATAGCTGGAGAATCTAAGCACCATGCTTAGTAGCCTCAATAGTGCTTCTCAACGGATAGGTCTTAAGAGGATAGAGTAAGTCAGCTCAAATTCTAATTTCGCCTCCACTTCCCCGCGCGTCGTATGCTATGTACCGACATGTTTGTAATCACTAATACTGTAAATAGTTATGTGGCGACGAGGATTGCATACCTTATACTCAGAATCATCAAACGGTATTCGTTGAATGTCATTACGCACGAACCTCGGTAGATTCCGATGAGAATGAGGAAATGTGATAATTGAGGATATCTCTAAGGGCATGCATTCCTTCAATACCACCTATACGGTGTTAATAGGAGACTTTAACGCAAAACGAGGCTACCAGAGAACGGTGAGCTAAAGGTAGGGAAATTCAATACGGCAAAGGAACCCTAGAGGCCAGCAGCTGGCCGGCTTCATGGAGAAAGAGGGACTCTTCAATCCTCTTGATGTAGTACTTATGGCAGAATAGCTGGAGAATCTAAGCACCATGCTTAGTAGCCTCAATAGTGCTTCTCAACGGATAGGTCTTAAGAGGATAGAGTAAGTCAGCTCAAATTCTAATTTCGCCTCCACTTCCCCGCGCGTCGTATGCTATGTACCGACATGTTTGTAATCACTAATACTGTAAATAGATAGGTCGTTAGATACTTATTTCATTAGGTTTATCATATTTATGCCTGTTTCTTAACGCCAACCCAGTCACTTCTTATTTTTATAACGGTTATTTCCCATTTTAATTTTACGTCGTCCTGTTGCGTAATGTGTATACTGATCGTAAGCGAAACAACTTCTCCCTTCAAAAGCCGGAGCGATACTAACGGGGCGACAGGAATCAAGCTTACGCGCCGATAGTTTAGGTAATTTCTTTTTACAGTGAAAATAATGGTATTTAAAAAAAAGTGAATAACATAAGCACTGCTTTATAGTTAGTTCAGTTAGTATGCAAAGTTTCATTATCTTATTTAAAGTATTTTATGAATAACAGCGGTTTATTGTTCAGTTTGGAAGTAACTTTGGATTTTTTTTCTATCGAGAAAATTTTACGGAATCGTGTTTTCGTCTAACATAGTTCCTTACATTAATCCTCAACTTTACCATATATTTTTTTTTTCAAAATTAATGCTGCAATATTTTCGGCATAACGGAGGATCTTGCTAAGCCATTTGAGATTATATTTCTCCTTAATATGAACAAAGATCATGTATAACGTCCATATCACACCTATACCGGCAGTTGTTGGTAGCACTAAGCTCGAAGTTGTTGACGAGTATGTTTATCTGGGACAAATAGTTCGACTAGGTACGTCTTACTTCGACCGATAGGTCAATCGACAAATTCAATACAGCTGGGCAGCGAGGAAAATACGACACATCTTCTTGTCAAGTATACGTGAAACGTTAGAAATGTGGTCGTTCACTGCTGGGCTTATGAAGACGCTCAAGGTCGCTTAGCGAGCTATGGAGAGGACTATGCTCGGAGTTTCTCTGCGTGATAAACTTAGAAATGACGATATTCACAGTAGAACCAGAGTGACCAACGGATTAGTAAGCTGAAGTGGCATGGGCCGCAATATAGCTCGAAGAACCGACAAACGATGGGGAAAAAAGATTCTCGAGTGGCAGCCTCGTACCCATAGACGAAGTGTAGGGCGACCCCCCCAATACATGAGTGACGACCTCGTAAGACATGCAGTAAGTCGAGGGAAGCAGGTGGCGCAAGATCGTGCTTTGTGGCATTCCTTGTGGGAGGCCTATGTTCAGCAGAGGACGCGTGGAGGGTTGTAATGATTATGATGATGGAACCCGCATACAAAATTGTATCACTTTTTAAATTGCAGGATGTGAAGCAGCCTGGTCAAATCAGCACAACTGATGTGTCACTATAACTACATAGATGCCATGGACAACATTAATTTGATTTCTATTGGGACAAAATTAGGTCAGGTTTTGTGATACTATATAAACGGCCTTCTTATTATTGCAATTGAATTTATTATTTAAAATTAATCTTCCAAGTATTTTAATATTGTGTAGCAATTAATGTTGATGTTTTTTTTCTTTCAAAGTACTCTTGTAAATTTAAACTTATATATTATTTTCATTAAAAAGTTTTCAATGAAAAAGGTTGAAATAATAATAATTTAACTAACAGCAATCATGGTGATTAAAAACAAAATTTTTCATTATTAATTGTATTAAAATGATAAATAACAATAAATACATACCGAATAATAGTTACATTACATAAGTAAAATATGTACTTTATAATGCATAAGGTCAGCAATTTACTGCAAACAACTTACATCTCTGTAGGGACACAATATAGATATATATAATATACAGGCTCTTTAGATCGCGTGTCCGGTGTCCTACATCATATCCATACTTATTTAAGTATAACAGCTATATGTATGTGTAATGTGTACCTATAATAGTTATAGGGGTGCCGGCTGCGTCCGCCACGTTTAAAAATTAGTCGCAAATATATCCCCGTTTACACGACACGTGTCTTCATTTATTGCAACCTTAATTATAAACCATAATGGACTTAACAATAAATAAATAAATTAATTAAATACAGTACTCATAAGACTGTACAATCTCAGAAGAGGAGTTCTAAAGAAGGAATAATATGCTAACTTGTTGATTAACGGACACCTGTTCCTAAGACCCACAAATGATATAGAATAATCAATTATGGATGAAAGGTTAACGTGCAGTATGATTGCATGCAGTAGGTTTGTGTGCAGTATGATTGCATGCAGTAGGTTTGTGTGCAATATGGTTGCATGCCGTAGCACCTGTATTATCTGGCGCAGCGGATCGTGCGCAGCCGTCGACGCCGCACGCGCCGCAAGCCCGGCGGCGAATGCACGGGCGGCGGGCGGTAGTATGTTATTGTACAGTATGTACGCATGCAGTATGTGACTTCCAGCACCTGCAGTATTTGGCGCAGCGGGTCATGCACGGTGGGCGGCAGTATGATATTGTGCAGTATGTGAGGTGCAGCACCTGCAGTATCTGGCGCAGCAGGTCGTGCGTGGCCGTCGGCGCGTGCGGCAGCGCGGCGGTTAGCGCTCGTGCGGCGGACGGCAGTATGTTTTTGTGCAGTATGTAACTTCCAGCACCTGCAGTATTTAGCACAGCGGGTTGTGCGCGGCGGGTGGCAGTATGTTATTGTGCAGTATGTGACGTGCAGCACCTGTAGTATCTGGCGCAGCGGATCGTGCGCGGCGGGCAGCGCGTGCGGCAGCAATCGCGCGCGAGGCGGGCGGCAATATGCTATTGTGCAGTATGTACGCATGCAGTATGTGACGTGCAGCACCTGCAGTATCTGGCGCAGCGGGTCGCGCGCGGCGGGCGGCACGTGCGGCAGCGCGGCGACGAGCGCGCGCGCGGCGGGCGGCAGGCGGGCGCGCAGCAGCGCTAGTGCCGCTAGCGACCGCGCCACGTCACCGCCTTCCGCCACGCCTTCGGACCCCTCCGAGGTCTCAGAACCGGACTCCGCTTCGGGGCGATGCTCCAACTGATTACTGTACTGCCTGCGTTCCCACGACGATCTAGAAATGCAAGCATCCCACTTTCGTTCATTCACATGTCTCTACTTGGAACCCCGTAACACAAACCCTACCCTTTGTACCTATATAATTACTGTGTACCGGGAGTTTGTGAAACGCTCCCGAAAACGAAGACAGACGATAGTACTATTTTTTTTTTGGCAACAAACAGCCTTATACAAAGGAAATAAAATACAAAAAAAAACTTATATATTAGAAATTGAAATCGAAAACTTAAACACAATTTAAAAGAAAGTTACATGGTGACACTACATAGTGACTATTAAGAAAGTTATGTGATTTAGTGCGTAAACCCCTCACATTTTGATAATAAATAACAAGGTTTGTGTTATCGTATTTTAAAAATTGTAATTAACACCGTTCCACCAACATGTAAGAATATAAATACATAATATAAACTTCTTATCTTAGACCAAATTAACGAAGACATTATTTTAATGAGATTAAAATTAAAACTTGATATATATATATATACATACATACATACATAGAATATTTGAATGGTTTAAATATACAAAATAAGAACAGTCACTTAATTCTAGTAAGGTCGACTTCACTAGTTACCAGTAATGCTTTGGACTCGTCAATTTTACGTACAAATATCTTACAATCTGACAACCAAACATATCTATAGCTTTTTTCTTTAGCAATTAGACGCACTTGCTTATATAATAATTTACGTGGCGATAAATGATCACTAATAAAAATAGGCTCAGGGACGTCCACACCAGCGTCCACAGTTGTCAACCCACGTCGGGCACGCACAGCCGCAAGCATGTCAGATTTGCGCTTTCTTTGTGTAAACCTAACGATTATACAGTGTGGGCCAGAATGAATTGCGAATTTGAAAAAAATATTTAAAAAAAAAACTAAGTACAATTCACATACAAATTTTTATTTCTACAAAAGTTTATATCTGGGAAATTCATTTCTTAAAAATAACATCATCCAGATGTGCACCATCGCGCTGCAAACATTCTTCGAATCTGAACCTCAAATTGGTAAAAACTCGCTGGCACATTGCACGGGGAATATCTGCCATTTCTTTCCGGATATTGGTCTTCAACTGGTCAATTGTGGCTGGGTTATTAGAGTAGACTCTACTTCTTAGGTATCCCCACAAAAAAAGTCCAGTGGTGTAAGATCCGGACTTCTAGGAGGTCATTCAATGTCACCTCGGCGCGATATCAGTTTCTCACCAAACATCTCGTTTACGACCGTCAAAGAGGCATTAGCTGTGTGGCATGTCGCGCCATCCTGTTGATACCATGTCGCACGATTATAGGCTTCAAACTGTTGCAGTTGTGGAAAGAAAAAATCCCTTAACATGGCTATGTATCGGTCAGAATTTACAGTGACAGATTGGCCTTGTCGATTTTCGAAGAAGTGGGGTCCGATAATTCCGTGCGCTGACATGGCCGCCCAAACGGTTACTTTCGGCGAATGAAGAGGCTTTTGATGTTTTGCACGTGGGTTCTCTGCAGCCCAGTAACGGCAATTCTGTTTATTCACCTGCCCATTTATGTGAAAATGGGCTTCGTCGGAGAACAGAATATTGTTGAAACTCCGAAAGCGTTCCAGCATCGTTTCAACAAAAGCTCTCCTTAAAATTGGATCATTTGGGTGTAATTCCTGCACAAGTTGAATTTTATACGGATGCAATTTCAGATCTTTCAACAAAATGCGACGCAAAGATGTTCTGGACACCACAAATTCGGCTGAACGCTTTCGAGTCGATAGAACAGGATTACGTTGAAGAGCTTCAGCTCTAACTTGTTCAATTGTGTCTTTCGTTCTTGTTGACCTTGGGCGTCCCGCAGGCTTCTGTTTGAGAGTCGAACCAGTAGCTTCGAACTTTCTGACCCACGATCGAATCACGCTTTCCTTCGGACACTGATTTAGATCATGTAATCCAAACTCACGTCGAAATAAACGCCGAACAATAGCGCACGAATCGTGATTTTTATAATAATGTTTAACGCAGAAAGCACGTTGCGCTCCCGTGAAGTGATCCATCGCGACTAAATTTCCGAGAACCGAGCTACTTAACCCCACCACCCGCGCAGTCCCCTCTCTAAAGCTTCAAACGCAAGAGTGTTTTTAAAATCGTACTCCTTTCTGGCCCACCCGTTAGGAATCAGGGATAAGTTTCGAGATCTGCCATCAGCAATGTTTGTATCATCGCTACTTTTGGAGTTAAAACGTCGAACACGATGGACGTAATCGATATCCGATGACTTCAATGGGAAACCAATCTTCATTGCGATGTTGTGAACAATAGTTAGTGTTACGCGCTCAAGTCGACGGCACTAGCGCCATCTATTCTCGAACCGAAGAACTAAACTTCTTGAAGTTGAAACACGAACTCTCGGTACCTTGCGCGTGTTTACTTGAATATTCTGGATATTTCGCTGCTAATTTATATAAATAGGCGCTGCAAGATGCGATCGGGGAAGTATTGGAGTTGGCGAGACAAGCGAAGCTTCGGAGCGGAATAAAGTGAATCAGTGTGATTAATTATTAGTGTTTTTAACTTTAATTAGTGTAAAGTGAATTAAAGTGTTAATTTAGGTAATTCTATCGGCAATTTTTATTGTCACGAACCTCAAGCTCGTAACATTAGTAAATTTTCACTCTTAGTAAACGGTACTCCTGATATTTCTAAATTATTGATCCTTTCTTGTTGTTCCCTCGCTTGTTGCTGTTCCGATAAGTTATTGACGGTGGATTGTAAGGCATATATATCCTTTGAGATTGATTCAACTTTAAGGTTAGTTTGGTGAGTAGAAGATTTCAATAAGCAAATATCATTTTTGAGGGCAGTTTGTTCATTTGATAATTTCTCGGTGGTGAGCTTCATATCATGCAATTGCTGTTTAAACTCACTTAAATCGTCAAGATGAGCATTCAAAGAAGATTTTATGTTGTTATTATGACTCTCAAGCACATTATTTATAGAGGCAGTAATTTTATTTTGAACATCTATTATCATCTCTTGAAAGTCACATTGGCAATCCGGTAATTTTCTCTTCCTTTGCACGAAATGAGCATCTTCGCTGAGCTTTGATACATCAGGATATGATCCCGATCCTTTTGGCGGGCTTCTACGAACACTCATTTTTAGCTTAAATTATTATTAAACAGATGTAATCGAAGGTAGCAATGTTATCACGATAGCTATTGCAATTTGCGTGAGATATAAGCGATTAACACGGCGGCGGTATAAGCAAGGCGCAGCAAAGCACACGATATAATTATATACCTTTGATGATGGGACTAAAAGAAAATCGATTCCGACGAATAAAAATCAATTTTTTTTACAACGTCTAATTAGCTTTATTCACGCCCTATCATGTTAGTATAGCTAAATGAAACGATAATTTCGTTAAAAAAATCATGAAAAGACTTAAACATAAAATCAGCAGAGAAACTTCAAATATCTAAATCTCAGCTGATAAGGGTCAATATACACGCTATTTAAATCAGTTTTTAATAGACTATTTCAAATCAGTGTGATGACAAAAATTCTGTTTTTGTTAATCATCAAAAGTTTAAAGAAAATTTAAAGTTTAATTTAATTAAGTTTTAACAAATAAACGCACCGAAATAAAAATAGAAAACAACCTTTTTTGTATCTCTCAGCGTCTTAATATAAAAAATAGGAATTCCACCGAGGCAAAAAAACTTGTGGTGCATTTATCATAGCGCGGTAGTATGAAGCTTGTGGAAACGGTTGTTGAAAAATCACATAAAAAAAATTAGAGTACATCTGTTTACCGTCAAAGGTAAAGGTAAAACAATGCAATTAATCAGTAGCCGCCTGCGTCCTTGCGCAGACAAGATGAATGGTGTGTCACAATTGGTCGCGCGAGACGATCTTGACGGAATGGTTCTTACAGAACGGAGACCAGTGTAGCGAAATGCACAACGGGTTCAGGTACTCAACGCTAAATTACTGTATTTAGCTCGCTAATGTCCTTAAAATAGAAATCATATTCGCGCGCAATGTAAAATATATATTTATGATTTTAAATAGTTGTAAATCCCTGAAAGACGCCGATTGGCGTTTTACGCAATAAAGTAAGAAAACTCAACGTTTCTTGAATCGAAATATCAAAAAAACTATATAGCATTTCACTTATAAACTACATGTACATTTGTCATGCACATGTAATTTATAAGCGTACAACTATACATTACGTCGACCGGCGTGGTCCGAATCTGAGTATGAAAAAATAATAAGCCGATCGGCGGGGCGGCACTGAATGTGTTAAAAACGGCAAGACTCCAGGCGAGGATGGAATTACAGCGGATATTCTGAAAGCGGGTGAAAAACTGATACTTGAAGTTTTTCAGAAACTAAAGTTAACAAAAGTTAGAGGGGGGGGGGACACATTGTTTTTTACTTCGGGAGCGATTATTTCCGAAATTATTGACATTATAAAAAAATGATTTTAGTAAACCCCTATTCATTTTTAAATACCTTTCCAACAATATATCACACGTTAGGGTTGAAATTAAAAAAAATCACTTCCCACTTTACATATAGGGGGCTACCCTAATAAAGCATTTTTTTCCAATTTTTATTTTACCACTTTGTCGGCGTGATTGATACACATATTGGTACCAAATTTCAGCTTTCTAGTGCTAACGGTCCCAGAGATTAAGCGAGGACGGACAGACGGACAGATAGACATGGCGAAACTATAAGGGTTCCTAGTTGACTACGGAACCCTAAAAACTAAAATAGATTTATAGTGAATTAGTTAATTAAATGCAATCAATATACTACATACAATATGTGTGCTAGTGCTAGTGTGGAAAGTATGTATACCAATAATCATAAAGGCCCAAAACATAAAAATAACTTTATTTAAACTTATGATCATATTATAAATTATTTTAGTGTTCAACGCGACTTAGTTCCTGACCTTCTAGAAGACTTCCTGGACCAAATTCGAAGAAGAAAACAGAAATACAACAAAATGACGTAGCTCGCAAGGCAATAACGGGAAAAAGAAGTTTATTTGTTACACGTTAAGGTTGATTTAACACCAAAGGTTATTTAATTTCTGTCTTTTCATTTCCAAGTGATAGGAGTATTGTATAGCTTTGTTCTTTTTTTGTGACTAATGATCGTAAGATTTGTGACTAGTACTACTCACCGGCACGGAAACTTGGCCACTCGTGAATTTGCTGATTATTTGCACTGAAACGTTTTTTTAACAGTAAATTAAGGGTAGATGCATTCAATAAGTGTCTCTAATGGTTTTAGAACATAGAAATTTAATGTTTACTTCACCGAAATTTTTCTTTTCAAGATAACATGTTTTCATTAAAATTAACATCTTTCCATTGTCACTTTAAAAACACTACAAAGTTAAAAATTAAGTCTGTTTCTTTATTGTCTATCAGTTTTAATATCGGGTGTTTCCTCCTCTAGCCCTGATAACCGCTTGCATTCGATCTGGCATGCTTTGAATGATGTTTCTGACATCAACTTGCGGTATGCTGTCCCAAGCGGCCAGCGCTGCATTTCGGAGCTCATTTAGAGTTTGTGGCGGTTTGGAGCTGGACTTTATCTTTCTTTTGAGCATACCCCATACATGCTCAATTGGATTTAAGTCCGGGCTACGAGCTGGCCACTGTAATTTTTGTATTCCAACCTCTTCCAGATATTCCTCTACACAATGTGCGACGTGCGGGCGTGCATTATGGTGCATGAGGAGGAATTAGTCGTGTCCAATGAATCCCAAATAAGGCATTACGTGCTCCTGAAGAACTTCCTCGATGTATCGAGTAGCTGTAAGCCGATTATCGACGATGACCAACTCTGTACGTGCGTCGGAACTTACACCTCCCCATACCATTATTGAGCCTCCATGGAAACTCACAGTTTGGGTGGTGGTAATGGGTAGAAACCTCTCTCCTCTTTTTCTCCACACTCGTCCTCGACCGTCTGGAGCACGTAAAGCTATTCGACACTCATCTGTGAACAACACTCTAGCCCATTGCTCGTGGGTCCAATTGACATGTTCTCTTGCGAACTGAAGTCGGGCTACTCGGTGCTGTCTGAGAAGTTCTGGACCTCGTGCTGGTCTACGAGCTTTTAAATTCACTTCCTCCATTCGTCTTCTCACCGTACGCTCACTAACATTAACGCCTCTTGCGATTTGGAGCCGCTGGCGTATCTCAACAGCGGTCAGGTAGCGGTTTCTCAAAATCTCCATAACAATAAAACGATCGTCCCGGGCCGATGTGCACCTTACGCCCCCACTGCCTGGCCTGCGGGTGTAGCGGCCTGTCTCCTGGTATCGTTTCAGTGAATACTGCATTGAGGACCGTGGTACGTTAAGCACAATAGCAACTTCACGCTGTGTCAGCCCTTGGTCAATTAATGCTACTGCTTGTGCAACTTGTGCTGGTGTTAATGGCATTTTTATTGGCTTTAAAGCACCTTTAGTTATTTAATTAAGACACAAGATCACAATAATTGAATAACCTTACAGTAAACTTTTCACAACACACAAATTTAAAATGTGAACTTAGTCGCTCAAATGACCCGATTCAACTAAAAATTAAAGAATTCGTCATGGTGCACTTAAACATAATGAATTACCCTCTTGAACTTGAGGGTAAACATTTTTTGACATACTTGCATAACAAACATTCATCAGAAACACTTAAAGCTTTTGCTATCGCGAGATAACCGCTTGGCCAAGTTTCCGTGCCGGTGAGGTAGATGCGATGGTTGTAATTAGGTTGAGCTTAAAACTATTTTAATTTTTTGTCTCATTTCTTTAGTAAACAAATGTAGCTGTTTAAGAGGATACCTTGAAAATGAATCGAAGTTTTGGGGGCGTGGCTTATTCCTTTGTTGGTGAAGCTAACGGACGACTGAGGGAGTGTCAAAATGAAAGTGATGCAATGACTTCATAGTACGCAAATTATGAGATAGCCATACCGAGCAAGCGCTCGGAAAAAAAACTAAGTAAGCGCCAAACAACATTTTTATTTATTTTAACAAAACTTCGTTATGGATTAAAAAATTGGTTTATGAAAACTTAGATATGATTATTTACTATGCCCTAAAAATTATTCCATGAACTTATTTGTAAGAATACTGTGGTTTCATGGAAAAATGTAAATAATTAGAATCTACTTTGTAATTTTTTTCTATCGAGAAAATTTCATGACATCGTGTTTTCCTTTTATGCAATCCAAGGTCATAATATAGTCAAAAATCATATACCGAATTTTGGTTTGTAATCTATAAAACTTAGAAAAATATGTTAAATAGAAAAACCACCAAATTTTCGAGGTATCACCTTAAGTTTATATTCACGCGGACAGTATTTAGCTACGATTTTGTACGTGATCCGTTATCTAGTTGGTATTGTTGATCGAAGACAGTTCCTAAAGCGGTGCCAAGTTGACTCTCGGTATATCGAAGAAACCACAGTACAAAGCACACTATAGTCAAACAAATCTAAAAAATACCTTTTGACAGCTGTCAAACTTTTTTCACTAAGCATGCCAACCAAAAAATGGGAACGTACAATATTCGATTCTTAAAAAAATGGATATCGATTATTTAGAGTTGGTAATCATTTACAGTTTGATTTGAATAATACCAGAATAAATAAGAAACGGATAAATTAAAACACAAGATTTATCAGTTTCTTCGTATTTGTTGTTACTGATTATTTCTAGAGGCACAGTTATAAAATTTAAGATTGAAACTAGATTAAAAATAAATTTATTCAATAACTTTCAGTACAACTAGCTGAGCTGTCGTAGTTTGGATTAATTATCATTTGATTTTCAATAATTCAGTCAATATGAACGTCTCTTTCAAAGTCATCCACAATCTATTTTTTCTATCTAAGTTTTTCTTCTAATTTTTTTCTACCAATTTTGCCCAATCATCCTTTGTGACATGGGCACATTCTTCAACGAATATAGAAGAAACAGTTCAAAAAGTTAAATCCGAGTCACAAAATAAGAAGACAAACACAAAATCACAAAATAACGCACATTAAGCTCCCGAAATGATAAGATTGAAATTACGTATTGGTTTTTTCAGCGCGGCCTTTTATATGAGGTTTTTTGCCTCCACAGGAGGATGGCCAAATCGTACCAGACAACGAAATGATAGCGTCCCAATATGAAATATTTATGTAAAATACCCTTATTGTTTAAGGTCTTAAAACACACTAGAAATACCTCTCTAAGTAGCCACAAAAAAAGTTATCCATTTATTTCTATTTTTGTAACCGTTCAGAATTATTTCAAATTATAGTTTCAGAACGCACCTAATGACGATTCATTTCGTGTGTGTGACAGGACTTTGTATTCAAAGACTATAATTATTCACGTTTTTTATAAATAGTTGTTAATTTTAATTCAATTCAATTAGTATGTAGACATCAAATCAACTACTATGCTGATTTATTATGTATTGGATTCTTGTCATAAAAATAACTATGTAGGTCATAGTAAGCTTAACGTTTTGTTCAATTACATATTGTTACGAGCTTGAGGTTCGTGACAATAAAAATTGCCGATAGAATTACTTAATAATTTACTTTATACAAATTAAAGTTAAAAACACTAATAATTAAACACACTAATTCACTTAATTCCGCTCCGAAGCTTCGCTTGTGTCGCCGAGTTCAACTCTACTTCGATCGCATCTTGCAGCGCCTATTTATTTAAATTAGCAAAGAAGCGTCCCGAATATTCAAGTAAATGCGCGCAAAGGGACGAGTGTGCGAGTATAGATTTTCTGGAAACTTAGTTCTTCGGATGGCGCTGTCGGTTGAGAGATTTGTGATGTCATTTTCTGCAACGCTCTACTCGCTCTCGTTTCTGACACTAGATGGCGCTAGTACATCGTTGACTTGAGCGCGTAACACTGCCCCTCCTAAGACATGCTCGTCCCGAGCATTATCGGCCCCATAATAACGCGCCAAGCGATCCACATGGACGATCTTAGGAGTCCCTCTTGCGCCTTTCTGTAACGGCTCCGCAATGTCAAGGGCTGTCCTATCCCGTGGTGCACCAACATTGTACAATTTCGGTGCTCCTCTACTACGTGTCTGAGGTCCCCGCACGGCCGCACAACTTGTACATGTACGACACCAATCCTCGACATCGTCACGATAATGGACCCAGTAAAACTGTTCTCGGACCTTCAGTAGAGTTCGTTTAAATCCCAGATGGACTCTTGAACGACCATTATGGCACAGCTGTAGAACATTCGGCACTTTGGCTTTAGGGACAACCATTTGCAAACGACAGCTGTCTCTTCGACCATTGTCCCATTTACGGCACAGGACTCCATCCTGAAGCAGCAAGCTGTCCCATTGGGCCCAATAGCTTTTCGTGGTTGAACTCATCGCTGAGACCTCCCTCCACTTAGGCTTGGTAGCACGGGCCTTCATCCATCCCAGAATCGGCTTGATGTCTGGATCTTTCTGCTGTGCATGACGTAGGCTGTCCTTCCACCCGTTGCTGAGGTGGTCTGTCCTGAACATCCTCACGGATACCACTTCCTTACTCTCTTGCCCACTACAATGGTTGCAATCTTCAGGACAAGGTCTTCTTGACAATGCATCTGCGTTGCCGTGAGATTTCCCGCTTCAGTGTCTGATAGTAAAGTCGTATTCCTGTTGCTGCTGGGCGGTGCTGTTAGCCGCACTTCTTCTCTGAGACCGTTCAGCTTCCCTTCCTAGGGTGTGCTTAGGGCAGCTGGACCGAAGATGGCCCCATTCCCCACAGCCATAGCACCTAGGGCTGTATCTTTTGTTGTGGTCGCGAACCGTAACTGCTGTAACCTCCCTAGCGTGAGGTGAACGATGATCCTGTCGCCGCCAGGCGGTGCCGTTAGCTGTACTCTCGAGGTCGATCAACTCTCCTTTCCACGGTTCGCTTAGGGCAGCTGGATCGAAGATGGCCCTTTTCCCCACAGCCATAGCACCTTGGGCTGTATCCTTTGTTGCGGTCGCGAACTGTAGCTGCTGCAACCTCCCTGACGCGATGGGAACGTTGATCCTGCCGCACGGCTTCCACTTCCAGTGCATGGGCCAAGGCGTCCTTAAGCGTCTCGTGGTGCCCGAGCCTCACAGCAGCTCTGACTGCCAGGTCGCGGATGCCATCGATGAATGTCTGCACCAGGTTCCCTTCAATGAGCGCAGGTACAGACTGGTATGCTTTTCGAACCATCTTCTCCACCTCAAGGGCCCACTGCTGCAGGTTTCGTTGCTGCGTTGCACGCGATCTTTAAGCTGCGCGCGAAAGACGTGTTCCAGGTGAGCGTCACCATATCTCGCCTCCAATGCCTCAAGGTGCTGCTCGTAGGTCACTTTCTTACCGAGAGCTTCCAACACGGTTAAGGCTTGGTCGCGCAGGCCTAAGGTGAGTGCAGTCATGGCCTGGCTTTTATTCCAGCCGTTTGCCTCCATGACGGCCTCGAACTGGATTTTGTAGGCAGACCAGGAAGAAGTCCCGTCGAACGGTGGTACCCTGAACCCACGTAGCGAAGGTGTAGTAGCTACTGCGGTGGCTGCAGTTCCATCCCCAAGTTTGAGGTCGTTCAGCGTTTTCTTCACGTCAGCCATCACGTTGTCAACCCGATGGTTCACATGGTTGATTCGGGTTTCATGTTCTTCGATTCGGGTTTCAGCTTCCGACAGACGGTTGTCGTGTTGAGCAACCCTATCCTTCACCTGACTTATCTCTTTCCCAAAGGTAGCGTGATGGTCCTTCATGAGGAGCATCTGCTCTTCCGACCGACGAGCCTGTTCCGCCTGCTGACGGGCTTGTTCCTCTTGTCCGCTCTGCAGATGCTCTTTCAACTGACGGACCTGTTCCTCCTGTCGGCGAGCCTGCTCCTCCTGTCGGCGAGCCTGCTCCTGCAGCATCGCCATCAGAGCACCTAAGTCAGGTGCTGCAGATGTAGGAGCTACTGACGGGCCCGCAGTCTCCGTGGCTGGCAGTTGGACCTCCGACGTCTGCGGCGTTGCACCACCAAATCTCCTCTGGTCCGTCTCATGCTGGCGTTGACTGCGGGTACGGACACCCTCTGTTTCCTCCTTAGGTAAAATCGGCATGATTTTATCCCACTTCTGACACCAATTGTTACGAGCTTGAGGTTCGTGACAATAAAAATTGCCGATAGAATTACCTAAATTAACACTTTAATTTACTTTATACAAATTAAAGTTAAAAACACTAATAATTAAACACACTAATTCACTTAATTCCGCTCCGAAGCTTCGCTTGTGTCGCCGAGTTCAACTCTACTTCGATCGCATCTTGCAGCGCCTATTTATTTAAATTAGCAAAGAAGCGTCCCGAATATTCAAGTAAATGCGCGCAAAGGGACGAGTGTGCGAGTATAGATTTTCTAGAAACTTAGTTCTTCGGATGGCGCTGTCGGTTGAGAGATTTGTGATGTCATTTTCTGCAACGCTCTACTCGCTCTCGTTCCTGACACTAGATGGCGCTAGTATATCGTTGACTTGAGCGCGTAACAATATGTACAACGGAACGTCATTTGTCATCGCTTACTCTGTGATCATCGATTCGCGCCAGTATTATTGTTAAATTGTTATTTCTTATTTCCTTCTGTTGTTTTGACCTCGGTATTTTTTTACGGACTGATTTTTTCACATCTTGGATAATTGTGAGAAACATCATGCAAACACAACAAAGACAACTAGGTGTGCGATTGCTTTGTGTTAATTGTAACATATGCATTGATAAACTTCGCCACCATCTCGTTTTTGAGCTTGATACAGGAGTAATTTCTAAGATCTGCGAGTGGAATTCTTCAATAATAGTACGTATTTACATACCTACTTATTTTATTACACTAACATAATACATCATCATAATACAACTCTAATTCTTATTTTAGATCACTGAAGAAGATTACGTATGTGATGCCTGTCAGCAATTGGCAATACAGCATGTCAACTCCGGGTTACCTAATGAACCTGGTGCCTCATCTTCCCGTGGCCACAAGCATGTTTGCATACTTTGTGGAAGTTCTCCGAGGACTCGTAAACGTGATGTTGTTGTGAGAGAGAATCCATCTCAGTTGCAACAAGCAATACAACATGTTGAGCTTGAAAATAGAATTGCCCCACGGCAGGTAATAATTACCTTTTTCTTTTGTACTTTTTTTTTGTTTTGTCTTGGTATCAATGTTATAGTGAATTTATCACTGCAATTATATATTGTTTTGTAAAAGTGTTTCTGTTTGCTCGGGTTTAATAATAATTAGCCAAAACATTTATATTAAGACAAAGCTGTATGGTTGTTTCAGGCAACTTCAACAGACCATGTTTGTCATCCCTGTTGGCTGAAACTCAAGAGAGTTGCAACACGCAATATGCAGCAGACAGAGCCAGAGCTGGAGCAGGAGCCAGAGCCTCAACCCCGAGAACCTCAAAGCCCACCAAATACCGACCAGCAAAATGACGAAATACCTCGGGTGATTAGTTTGCCGCAGTATAGACGAGCGGCAAACACTGCAGCACATTGTGTTTTTTCTGGTTGCCAGAACACAGATTTGCATAGAATTTCCGATCCTTTAAGAGCAACAACTCTTAGCAAACACAAATATTATATAAATGCCTATAAATGCTCGTAATTGTGTAGAGCATACATTTAGTACTGATTGGGATATGTTGTTCAATTCTCTAAATAGTTTGAGAACATTTACGGCTGAACAAGTGGAACATGCTCTTTCTTTTATAAATGCTTTCAACACATTTCTTGATTTCTCGAATATGGAAAGTGTTGAAAGAATTGATGAGCATTTGTTTCATTATTGGCTCGGAATGAATAAACAACAATTTGAACTTTTACTATATGAAACACCTCGTCTTGTAGAAACAAATAGAGACATTTTAGGTTTAGGTGCTCTTCTAATGAAGATGAGAACTGGTGAATCAGATGATCAGTTATCACAGTTAGTAATAGTTCCAAGGCGAACATTAGAAAGATTAATGGATAAGGTTAGAGAAATATTGGTACAAGATTTTGTGACTAGAAATCTGGGAATTGAATACATATCACGTGAGCAATTATTGCAACACAATTTAATGATTCCAAATGCAATTTATAATCAAAATAATGAAAATGCGATAGTTATATGTGATGGGACATATATTTTTAAAAACAAAAGTTCCAATTATATGTTCCAAAAGGACACATATTCCTTACATAAATACAAAAACTTGTTAAAACCATTTTTGCTGGTGACACCTGATGGCTACATTTTAGACTGCTTTGGCCCATACAAAGCTACCACAACTGATGCAGATATAATGAAGTCTCTTTTCAGAGATGAAAACTCTCCTCTCAGACAATACTTTCCTTCTTAATAACGATGTTTTTATTCTAGACAGGGGATTTAGAGATTCAATTAGTTTGTTAGAGGCTTGCAGCTACAGAACATATATGCCAGAATCCCTGCTTGAGCGTGAACATCAGTTCACCACTGAGCAAGCTAACAGGAGTCGTTGTGTGACCATATGCCGATGGGTGGTGGAAGTTGTTAACGGGTACTTCAAACGAGACTTTAAAATATTTCGGCAAGATTTTTTTAATAAAAATGTTCCACATATGATGCAAATGTTTTCCATAGCTGCAAGCATTTTAAATAAATTCGGTGTTCGATTAAAAAACAGGAATGATGCTGAGCAAATCATAAATGTGATTAGAGAACTATTTCCATTAAATAATAATTTATCTGATTTTATAAATAGTATGAATATGAATAGACGAACATCTGATTTTACTAGTATTACAGCTCATTCCAATACTAATATTATATTCCCCCATCAAAAATATAGTGAAGTTATATTATTTGCCCTAGGAACATATCAAATTCAACAGGCAAGGTCCTATTATAGTGAACATGTCAGGTTTTTACGGAGGGTATACAATTGAAATAAGCAGAGAAAACATTAATGTAACAGAGTATTGTTTGAGAGGAAGTGGAAATAATTCACTTATAAGAGGAAAAATCAAATCCAGACATATTTCGAGAAAAGTATATTATGTTTATATATTAATTGAAAATAATTTGTCTGGAAGAGAAGCTATAATAGAGTATTGCTGCAATTGTTTAGTTGGTAGAAGAACAGTTGGGTGCTGTGCACATGTTATGACGCTTGTGTGGTATCTTGGGTGGGCCAGGCATCAGCCGACAATACCAGCACCTGCAGCATTTCTTGATGCTGTAGTTGTAAGAGAGGATGATTAATAAAAAGTAATTTTCTCTTTTTTTATAGAAATAAGGTGACAAACGAGCACACAGTCCACCTGATGGTAAGTGGATGCTGTGGCCCATAGACATCTACATTTATCTTCAATTGAAAATCAAAATGTTGATGTGTTACAGGCCTGAGGACTGAGATAGATTGCCTTGTTACCATTAAAAAGGGTCTCCGGTTCTCTATACTCACCATTCGAAACACAGCAGCATTAAGCTGCTATTTTAGTTTGGTTTCTATCATGGGCATAGCATCGAGATGAGGTTGATCCACCTGCATCTTTTTTATATGATATATTACCATCAAGTGATGATATTGAAAATACAGAATGATGATTATAACCTTAATGCGTATTAATACTGTTATATTAATGATGATTTTTGCCATAGTTGCTACACTTGTGGCAACCAAAGTTTTTGTGGTATTCTATAGGAAGATGCCGCTGCCCATCTCCTGATATTTTTATTTTACTCTGTCGACTTTTACAACACCATATGGGTCGGGGTGGCAATTCACGAAAGGCCTGTGTAATATTTTACATTATATATTTAGTTTAGGAGGCCTATGTTGAGCAGTGGACTGTCGCAATGATGATTAATAATGATCAATTAAAATTGTAATGTTGTTTATTTACCTATTTCAATTTTACTGTGTGCTTTTATTTTCTGTTATATATTATGTTATATGTGTAATTTATAAATAAACGCCGAGCAAAGTTGAATTTAATGCTCTGGCACCCTTTTTTATCTCTTTTAATTCACAATCTCCTTCTGATTTATAATTATATAAATGGGTAAGTATCTCAAGACATTATATTTTAATGATGTTTGGAATTTATACTTGCTAATAAATGAATACTTTAATAAACAAAGGGCCCGCACTGCACCTATCTACTGTGTTATTTTTAAGAAAGGACTTATAAAATGCCGACGACTTTTAGAATAATAAATGCAGTGATATTATACATGATGTTTGGTATTTATAGGACAGATGTAGGGTGCGCTTTGAGAGATGCCCTATTATTGTGTGATAAATAGTTGTTGTATGGTTCCACCACATATTTTTATTTAGCAAACACTGCAACGAGCTTTAAGTCGCATGTATGAAATTATATTATTTGCACAAGGACCATATGGATTCAATAGGAAAGGTCCTATTATAGTGAACATGTCAGGTTTCACAGAGGGTATCGAATCGAAGGACAGTTGGGTGATGTGCACATGTTATGACGCTTGTGTGGTACCTTGGGTGGGGCAGGCATCACCCGACAATATCGCCAGTGCCAACATCACTCCTTGATGTTGTAGATATAAGAGAGGATGATGAATAAAAAGTAATTTTGTCTAGCCTACTTGTTTCATTAAAGTACTCCTAAATTATAAATTCTACCATTACACTTGATTTATTCCCGTAACCTACCGTTACTCGATTTTTCAATACATATGCAACTTTAGTATTGAAGACTGAAAGACAGTAGGTATCTAGCGACTAACTCTCTTCAGCTAGAATTAAAATGGTCAAACTACAAAAAAGCCTTGAAATCTTTTAGGAAAGACTTCGTGTCATAATAATTACGCCATCCTTGTTTTTTACACTACATACTGTGCAAGCTAGTGCAATACATGTAGGTGTAGTTTTTATTGAATTATCGGTCATAATTTGTTGTCGAAACGGTCAACTTCACGAGATGGTTTGACAGACGGCCCTTTTTGATTTGACATAAACATTAGGGAGTATGGTGCACATACGTAGAGTGCGCTTTGAGAGATGTTCTATTATTGGGTAATATAATTATTTAAACTACACTATTAGGCTACGTCGCAGTCGGATAAAGCGTCCAAGCAAGGTTTTTCGTTAAAAGTCAAAGTGTACAATAAATTGCCTTAAGAAATAACAAGACTTCGTTTCGACATGTGACAAAAACATAATTTATGAATCACGCTTTCTATAATATAGAAGAATATATGAAATGTTCATTTTCTGACTTGCTTGACATGTAAAAATAATGTCAATGTATTTTGAGTTGTAATTTTAATAATCTAATGTAATCTTATATCATTTGTATTGATTGTAATTTTGACATACCAATGTTATATTTTAATAAAATGGCCAATAAAAAAAGTAAAAGGTATTTGTTGATCCTGCCTTAAAAATATTGTTGACGTTATTATAAAAAATCGTGGCGATTTAGATATTATTTTTAAACATGATTGTGTTTACAACATAAAAACAAACCAATCTAACTATAGTTTGTTTTGGGACATGAAAAAAAGTCAAGTCCAGCTCCTATAGAAATTTGGCCATCCTCCTTTACGTTGACAAAGTAAAAAAAAAGTTGTTTTATTCATGATTCATGTAATATAAGGAATCTTAAAAATAAAATTTTTATTAAACAAATAATACAATTAAAAAATTAATGATTCGATTATTTCAATATTTTTACCGATTATTTCAATATTTTTGCGGATTATTCGCATAATAATGAATTTTAATAAAACACTACGGTAAGGTTCATAGCGACATATTATTGAAACGACGTCAAGTAAAATAATTGATACTGGTTATTTTTTTAATATTTTGCTTTGATTGAAAGATTCGATTTTAAGTTAGCGATAATAAACTATACACGTTGTAATAAAATATAGATAGCGTTATAATTCTTCGGATTTACATAAAAGGTGATTTTAAATTGTGTGAGTACGCTTGCGCATAGTTATTGCGGAATGATTAATGTGAAACGTCAAAAGGTATTTCTTAGATTTGGTTGACCACAATAAACCAATGTATTTTCTGTACTCAGCGTGGTCGGCTATATTTATCATCCATTTCACGCGCGCAAGTGTGTGTGTGTGTGTGTGTGTGTGTGTGTGTGTGTGTGTGTGCGTGCGTGCGTGCGTGCGTGTGTGTGTGTGTGTGTGTGTGTGTGTGTGTGTGTGTGTGTGTGTGTGTGTGTGTGTGTGTGTGTGTGTGTGTGTACGTGCGTGTAACGTGTTTTTTCACATTATGCTGGGTCATTGCATTTATGTTTAGCTTTTTATTAATATAGTTTTAGAGTAGAGCAGACTAACTTCTAAATTGCCTCCTGGCAAATTTCGTTTTCATAAGTACTACTGACGCCACAGCATGTCCTCTTCTTCTGTCGCAATTTTTTGGGTTATACATATATCAGTGTCTTGTGCAATCTTAATACAGAGTTAAGGATATACATCCTCCTGACCCAGATATGGTCACATAGGGTGTACAGCTCTTAAGTAGGGAATCTGTAGGACTTAAAGTGCATCACTTTTAATAATAATATCTGTACTCTTTCCAGTTCCAGATACTTCATTTTAGTGGCCCCTCCCCAAACTGGAATACAGCTTATCAAAATGGATTGACCTAATGTAACTCTCGTTAAAGTCTACACTTATACTAACTCAAAACTATCACATCAATTGTAAAATCAAAGCAACTAAGAGTCATAATCAAGTCATAAATGTTACTGTAAATGCTTCTAATGATACAACAGTGAGATCGGTGTTTATTATGTGTAAATCTTTTGTAACATCCTGAACTTCACATACTTTCGATAGTGCAAAAATAACATCATAAAATTGTTTTATATAATATAAACATATACAACATGTAACATAATTAACGCACTTTGAGAAAGTAGTTTGTTCAGAATTGTTTACTGAATCGATTCCTATCATTTTTAATATAGGTAATTTTTTATCCCAAAAATTATTAAAACTACGTAAATCACAGTCACACTAAATATGTACCGTCAAAACCAACTTAAATGGACCTTAACTTAAGGTAATAAGACTTTTAAGATTGCAGTTTTATTTGTATTATTACTAATTCTGTCATTCAATAAAAATAAAGAAAAATGAACTTTATTTCAAGCACGTTAAAGTCTTTGCGTTCGTGGATTTGTACTGTGACCACAACATTCTTCCGGAATTAGCATAACTAATTTGATAAATAATCAGTGCATAAAAATGTTTAACTAAAAATTCAGTGTATGTATTATGATTATAACATAATATACTAATTGGGGTGTCTGAGGGTGTGCGTTAATTACGTTACATATTGTATACCCTCATTGCAACATACAGAAAGCACAGCTTGTAGCAATATAATGTAACTCACGTGCGCGAGGAGGAGGGGGGTGTTATTTGGCGTGGAGGAGGTGGCGGCGGGGGCGGGGGCGGGCGCGGGTGCAGGTGCGGGCGCCGCAGGTGCAGCGCCAGCGCGCACACGTAGCGCGCCGGCACGCACACCGGCCGCATCAGCGCGCTCAGCGCCGCGCCAGACCCCGACTCCAACACTGCCCAATGCATTGTCACATAGTACATCATTGAGCCCCGGCAAACGTTATCTTTATATGATTAACTTTCAATAAAAAGTTAAAAATAAAAACATGCGTGCAATTCATACTCGGCAGAAATGTAACCAGTTCAATACTAAGCTTCCAGAGAATGAGATGAATGCAGAGAGTATCAGGAGTAAAATAGGTGAACGGTATAAGGATAAATAAATTTATAATAAACACTGTATCCAGTACTTTATCTCATTCTCTCGCAGGCTAAATCCTATAGACATATACGTTTCTTTCTTTTTAATGTCGCTTTTTCGTTTCATCGAGTTTGAAATCACAACGATTCTAAAGAAGTTTTCACTTCAAAAAAAGAAAATATATATATATATATATATATATATATATATATATATATATATATATATATGTATATACACATGTAGATTAGGTACAATAGTCGCACTTATCCTTAAGATGCAGTGAGAGCACCAAAACTCAATACAATCAAGTAAATAAATTATATTTTCGGAGTTATTCATGTCAGCAACAATATGCCATGGTCTATTGTAGAAATTAACAACCTATTGGCAGTTAATGCAGTAAAACCTTATATTAAAATGAGTTTCTTCCCAATGTCATATTAGGTTATTAGTCACAATATAAGAAAATGAACTTCTATTAAACCTGTCAATATCTACAATTAGTACTTATTTATAATAGTAAAATAAATAATAATGTAGTCAATCTATAATGTATCACGGCTGGGCAATCCTAGATATTTTTTCGTATTTAGTAAACGAATAACTAGTCGGTAAATTAATTATGATATCTATCTGTTTTTTTTTTCGCCGAAAACAAAAAATGATATTGCGTATTTTTCGTAACTGTACATTCTGTGGATTTATTTCATTATTTTGAACAATATACGAAACTTAAGTGACTAAAATTAAATGTAATGTGAACTAGAATCATAAAAACTGTATTATTCGTGCTAAACTAATCTAATAACGATCTGTTATTTTTGTCTCCTGCGAAAAAAAACAGACTATAGGAATCTATCGAATACCTACATAAACAAAATATCACCATTAAATAAAATATTACAAAGGGGAATAACTAATAAGAGTGGCAACGTCGCACCATACAAAGGAATTGCGTTAAGCAGGAGAATGAATTAAAAACTATGTATATTACGGGGATTCTGGATAATTTGTAATATGGAAGGGAATCCTGATTGATTTCCCTCCGTCTGGCAATATACGAATATTTGTATATCGACATATGGTAAATTTTCAAAGAAATGAGTTAAACACTATCTTTGAAATTGTTTAATGGACCAATATACGCTGTCATAATGTATAAAAAATGCCTACTAGTGGTGGACGCTACAATAATGCGAAATGAAAGAACGTAGAATCAATATTGTGATGTATATATATATATATATATATATATATATATATATATATATATATATATATATATATATATGTATATATATAACACTATATTCTATCTTATTCTCGCGTAGACCAAATCATATAGAAATGTATATATTTGTCTCTTTAGTGTCGCTTTTTCGTTTTATCTAGTTTCAAATCACGATTCTAAAGATGTTTTCACTTCAAAAATAGTTGGATTGTGTTATCCGTGAGAATTTCCTTAGATTAAGGAAAAAAGGCAGATGAAGGGCGCAGAATAAACAATGTGAAGTCGACAGTGAAGTCGACATTTAGTTATGAGTGCGTGACAACACTGTGAGTCAGACGGGGTAATGAAAAAAATCCTAACTTTTAGAGCTCCCGCAGACATACACACTACACTACAGACAAAATTGCGTACTTTTATAATTTAATCGAACAACTTTTTTTTATTGGTTGCTAGAATCGATTTAGTCCGTGACAGTGTTGCCAGTGCGGTGCATGTGCGTGATAATGCGGGAAAAAACGCTCTATTTTTTTTTAAAGGATAGGGTTACAAACGAGCACACAGTCCACCTGATGGTAAGCGGTTGCTGTGGCCCATAGACATCTACATCTATCCTCGATTACGAATCAAAATGCAGATGTGTTGTCACCCGTGAGGACTAAGATATAACGCCTCCTTTCCAGTAAAAAGGGCCTCCGGATCTCTTCACTCACCATACGAAAAACAGCAGCATTTAGCTGCTATTTTACACTGGTATATTGTGAGGGTCCTTCCCCGGTCGAGCCGACTCATTCGTGCTACAACCATAATATAGCTCCAGCGTGGCTCTACCACGTACAAAACATTTGCTTTAATAATAAATGAAGACGAAAATTAAAGAGAACATTTTGGGTGCATTCTGAAGTGATAGATTAGAATATGGGAAACATCAGACATCACCTTGCACTCTAAACTCGGATGTTACTCGGCAGATATATTTTGATGAATTTGAGAATTTCGTCTTTTGATGCCTAATCGGGCCAGCGATAGTCAAACGGGATACAACTTTCCGACTTGCTATCACCGTTGAAGACAGACTGGAATTAACTCTCCGTTAAGTATCTGCTAGGTTAATAAACATATCATTTCTTATTTTTTATTGATTTTCTATACCTATAATCAAACTTGAGACAGTTTAGTGCAAAAATCTGTTATATTTTTATAATTCATTTAGTTCTGATTCCGACTCTGAGAAGTTTGACCATCATGTGGAGGGCAGGGAGGGAGTTGCAGATTAGATGGTATTGTATCCTGTGGCGACTGGTGATGAGATTCTGTTAGATGCTGTGTAAATTTTTTTGGTCGTGTGGAACGGACTGAACGACTATGGTTTAGCTGGATAAATTAATCAGAGATAATATGAGCGGAAGTTAATGCGCCTGGAAGCTCTTGGAAATTGTGAAGTACTAGGTTGAATGATATCAAATGATGTATTTGGCAGTAACATAGATTGAATTGTCATACATTGGTACCTATATAAAAAAATCCAAAGATTATACAGCGAGTTTACACCTGCCATAATAACTCACCACACTACGGGTTGACTGGCAGAGAATGCCGAGAATTATTTAGTACGCCCATTGTTACCTTCGTTGTAAGGTGTTACAATTAAGAATAATTTAAAAAATCCGAGCGTATGGAAATCACACGCACGAAACGGTTCGTCTTGCACCTTACCGTGCGACTAACCAACAAAGTTGGATAGTCCGCGAGCTTACATAAGGTAACCGTGCTAACGAGCAGTTGGCCGATAGTTGGACAACTTTTTAATTGTGCGTAATCGGAAGGGAATCTTGATTCTGATACGATTGGTGTCCAATCAATTAGTTGGACGATTTAGTTGGACAAGATGTGTGGGCTAGCATATGTCACTATACCTATTGATATGCTCTGCGATTTAGTCGGCCAACTTATAATTGTAAGTGTGTGGCCTCTCTTAATCTATATGTAATGGTAGGCATAATCCAGAAGTGCAATTTTAAGTATCAGTAAGAATTTTTAATGAAATTCTTTTTTGTTGGATATTTTGATAAGTTACCCCTTTTTCTTGGAATTTCTTCAATAAACATTTCTCAATCAAAAATCAAATCAAATCATTTACATCGTGACCACCAACCCGGAACCAATTGTTTGTTTATTTCAACAAACAATTTAACTGACAGTAACCTGATGCGCGAAACGAGTAACGAGCTCAAAAAGTCGTGGGTTCAAATCTGCCATTCGAATAGTGTCGTAAACGTGAATACAAGCATCTGAAGCTTTCTGACAATCTAGTTGGAGTAACTAGCGTTTTGTTCTGTATTTCTTAAATTAACAAACAAAATTACAAGCACACTCACACTTCTCTATAATAATTGCATTAATAAATGTACACCATTAGATTTTTATAGGGATATATTATATGCAACTATTAATTTCCAAATCGTTAGAAGAATTTATATTAACAATTCGTATGTTTTAAATCAAACATATTTTTGCATTATATTCCTTTGAATTTCACAACGGTCTCGTTGTAAATAAATCTATCTACCAACGCTAGCTATACCTATTCTACTTCATGAAAAATATTTTAGTGAGTAGTAAACTGGTTACAGAAGGATATTATCGTGAAGGTTTTGTGTTCCTAGTCGTTAGTATTTATTACCATGCAAAATAATATTAAAATGCTCAAAATATCGTTTTTACCTATGAAACGATTTCCCTCTTCTTTTTTATTTTATGAATGTATTTTTACAATGCCTAAATGCATAAGACGACATAATTAAACAAAATTTGTCACGTATTAAGAATTCGACGCAACGTTTAGTAATGATGCGAGTTTGTATTTGCTTTTGAATTTGTATTTGCTTTGCTGTCCGTGCTCACGTTCTCCATCTGCCTTTTGTTCTATAATGTAAGCCTATTTCAGTCTTCTGTTGTAGATAAATAAATATTTACTGATATTTTATTGTGGTTTTAATGATGGAACAAAAATTTAAAAAGAGTGAAATGTATTTGCCACGTATTAAGGATTCGACGCAACGTTTAGTAATGATGCGAGTTTATATTTGCTTTTGAATTTGTATTTGCTTTGCTGTCCGTGCTCACGTTCTCCATCTGCCTTTTGTTCTATAATGTAAGCCTATTTCAGTCTTCTCTTGTAGATAAATAAATATTTACTGATATTTTATTGTGGTTTTAATGATGGAACAAAAATTTAAAAAGAGTGAAATGTATTTGCCACGTATTAAGGATTCGACGCAACGTTTAGTAATGATGCGAGTTTGTATTTGCTTTTGAATTTGTATTTGCTTTGCTGTCCGTGCTCACGTTCTCCATCTGCCTTTTGTTCTATAATGTAAGCCTATTTCAGTCTTCTGTTGTAGATAAATAAATATTTACTGATATTTTATTGTGGTTTTAATGATGGAACAAAAATTTAAAAGGAGTGAAATGTATTTGCCACGTATTAAGAATTCGACGCAACGTTTAGTAATGATGCGAGTTTGTATTTGCTTTTGAATTTTTATTTGCTTTGCTGTCCGTGCTGACGTTCTCCATCTGCCTTTTGTTCTATAATGTAAGCCTATTTCAGTCTTCTGTTGTAGATAAATAAATATTTACTGATATTTTATTGTGGTTTTAATGATGGAACAAAAATTTAAAAAGAGTGAAATGTATTTGCCACGTATTAAGGATTCGACGCAACGTTTAGTAATGATGCGAGTTTGTATTTGCTTTTGAATTTGTATTTGCTTTGCTGTCCGTGCTCACGTTCTCCATCTGCCTTTTGTTCTATAATGTAAGCCTATTTCAGTCTTCTGTTGTAGATAAATAAATATTTACTGATATTTTATTGTGGTTTTAATGATGGAACAAAAATTTAAAAGGAGTGAAATGTATTTGCCACGTATTAAGAATTCGACGCAACGTTTAGTAATGATGCGAGTTTGTATTTGCTTTTGAATTTTTATTTGCTTTGCTGTCCGTGCTGACGTTCTCCATCTGCCTTTTGTTCTATAATGTAAGCCTATTTCAGTCTTCTGTTGTAGATAAATAAATATTTACTGACATTTTATTGTAGTTTTAATAATGTAAAAAAAATTAAAAAAGAGCGAAATGTATAGTACTTACGTGCGCCTTTCATTGATATCAACATGGCGACGATAATGTAATGTAGGTTGGGCATCATTGGCCCATCAGCGAATATAAATCCCCACAGATGAGGTATCTCTGATCGTGGAAATTCCCTCCCGAATAGCAGCCGAAGCCATCGACTGAAAGTAAGTTAATAATAGAACGTAGGACGAATTAATATAATAGTCTGTTTATAGTGAACAGTCGTGAAAGGAAAGGAAGGATGCTGGGGTGTAAAGGTTACGTTTTTGTTGTATCATTTTGTTATTGTGGCAATTAAAGATCGACGAATAAATAAAATATTCAATAAGAAGGACCACACTCTCACAGAATACCAGCGTAAAATAGCAGCTTAATACTAATGTTTCCTATGGTGAGTGTAGAGATCCGGAGATCTTTTTTTACTGGAAACGAGGCATTCTATCCTAGTCCTCAGGGGTGTCAACGCATCTGCGTTTTGATTCTTAATCGAGGATAAATGTAGATGTCTATGGGCCACAGCATCCACTTACCACCAGGTGGACGGTGTGTTCGTTTGTCACCCTTATTCTAAAAAAATACGTATTTATGCCATGTTTTAACAGTTTTTGTAGAATAGGCTTTAGGAGGGTTAGAATAGGTTTTCGACAGCTGTGATCAGCAATATCAATGGCTGTCGCGCTGGTGCCCAAACAACCGTACAAGACAAACCGTCCTATAGGAGTCGTAAGTGACCTTTTACGACACACATGAGACGAAATATGAGAAAGTGAATTCTCTAACGCTACCACCACATGGCTATGATTAATATATACTCTTGGACAAATTTAGAGAAACACAAAAGGTAAGTCAAGTCAGTCAAAGAAGTGTGCATAAAACAAAATATTTAATAATATTTGTGACACTTAGGTTTAATAAATTAGATTTTGTATATAGCTCTTATACTCCATTAATTTAAAATTGCAAACGCCGAAAAATTAAACGATCAAATGACAAATAATTAGCCAAATTAGAAAACAAAGAAACATTTTACAGGAAATAAACATTTTTGTTTTTAACATTTTATTCATTTATAAATGCTTAGAAAAGGCTACAAAGGCGAGAACTCCTAGAATTTCCTAAAAGAAATAATGAAAAAATTTTTGAAGCCCGGAAGACCTTTTTTAAGACGAGCAAAATTTTGGATTTTTTTCGGTAGTTTCTTTAAGATCACTTGAGAAAACCAATCATGATAAAAAAAAATTCATGGGCCCCAATCTGAATATTAGACACTTGGAGCTACAATTTGCTTTTTTTTTTTTTGCTGTACGATCATTTTTTTCGGAGTTACAGATTGTTGAAAATCACCCAAAAAAATTAGAATTTTTATATCCCTACCTGTAAACTCGCAGCCACGTAATATTGATATACTCCCGTGCGCTCGCGACCGCGAATGGCGGAAAGCGGAAAATTTTCCCTAACTTACAAATTTTGCAATATTTTCACTTTGAGACAATATTTATGGATAAAACTTACAGGAATTCTTCTTGAATGTACAAAGTATCAAATAAAATAATTTTTAGATGTTAGATATTGTAATAAAATTCATAAATTACCCTTCAAACACATAGTACTAGTAGATACTTCACTTTTAGTCACCATAAATTCACATATGACACACTCAAATATGTTTCGACACAAATGAAATATGTTTTGAATAGCTCATTTATATTGTTATTTGCAATAAACATATACAATTAAATTCACAAAACACAAAAAACAACAAATAAAATAAATTCGAAGAAATGTATGGAGCAACACGCAACAATGTGACGCGTGGAATGCCGGAAGAATAGAGTAATTTATTTTTAGTTTTTTCTTAGTAACATTGCCAGGCAAAGATATCAAGTCATAGAGCATATCTTTGTCTTTGCTTCTATTATACATTACCTATTGTTTTTGGTTTTTTTTTAATTAAAAAAATTCTTTTTCAAAGGGTAGTACTTGTTGTACACATGTGTACATCGTGCGAGCGAGCGTAAGGTGTTTATTTCTTGTACAAATTTGTGACTCGCGCGAGATAACAGGTTATTTTTATGACCAGTATATATACGTCTGTTTTTCAAAGATGATGCACTGAGCGTACCTCTTCGTGCGTCTCCCACTTTTATCTTTCCGTCATCATCATGACTTTAGGCAAAATCTGGATGCATCTGTGAATAGAACTTGACTCCAAGCTTCGTCATTCCAATTTCTGTAATTGCGAGTAAAACTTACTCGAGCTACTCGATGGCATGTGGCAAGAAGGGGGGACTCTGGCAAGCAAGTGCGAATTTATTTCTTTTCCTCACAGTTTTTGTGCTTACTGTAACTCTTCGAACTTCTTGGAGCTTCGTTCCTACCTCAGAAGAAGTTAAGGACTGGTTAAACACACTGATAACGATAAACCAGTAATCTCTAGCCACAGCTTCCCAATTCCCTGTCCTGCGAGTCTCGTATACTGTCCGGTCTGCTGATACCTCTTGACAATTTGGTGTACCAAAGATTATTATACTCGTAATGTTTGGGCCACATGTTTGTGTGTGTGCCCAGTTTCAATCAAGTCACAGCCCTAGCAACTTGAGTGGCGTTTAGATCTGGCATTCTCAATTTATTTTCGGTAACAATTCACACATAACATGATAAATAAAGCGGTCAAGGAAAATTATAAACAAAACCTAAAAAAAACATTCCAAATATTTCTTTTTTTAATAACATTTAATAATGTTTGTCGCCAGAAAGCACTATAATTACAATATATAAAAATTAAACCATTTTTGCGTTCCTCTAAATTTATATTTGGTAACAATTGGCTTAAAAATGGGTAAAACTTCATACTGTTGATAAGAATTTAAGTAATGTCACCAATTAAACAACAACTTTCAAACAAACGTATGTCAACTTAATAAGCATAAACTAAAATTTAGTTTAAAAACTTACATTCCAAATAATTCCATTGATATATTACATTCGGTTAAATGTGTTGCCAATTCAAAATCTAAAGGCACCAAATATTCTTCCTTTACCCTCTCTAAATATCGAACAACTTCATTTTGGTTCTGTAATAAAAAATCTGATCACTTTACCAAGATTGTGTAGTCACATTGATTACATTAAGTAATTAATTCATACATATAAATAAATTGATGTGTTTGTATGTAACATTGAAATAACTGGCTTCTGTTAAGCTCAGGGGATTATTTGCATGCCATTAAGGCAAAAATAACCATTTTTGTTTTTCATTCTTGTCTGGTATCTGTCAGGAATAATCTTTGGAATGGCTCAACCAATTGTGATAAAACTGTACAAAACCATAGAATACTACAATACACAATAGAATGGCTGTCAACCTTACTTTGTGGAAGGATTGGCGTCGCCGGGAGCACACAAACAAGCAATTACGTCGTATTATCTGTTATCACTACTACAAACACAAGGCTTTTGATTAATGTTTTTGACACATGAATGTTTCTTTATTTTTGTTTCTAATAATCACAAAATATAAATAGTTTCGACCTACTGGTTGTAGAATATGTCTACTTTATTTAAATTCCATTTCCCGCTGTTCTTTCGACAGGTAATTATTGCACAATTAGCCATTTTCTAAATAATTTGCACGCAGCGAAGCTTGACACGAAAATTGAAAACGATTATGATGTTAGATGTTAGTGGCTACACGGGCTCCGCCCACTCCCCCGTTCTATTATGTATGTATTATAGTATTCTATGGTACAAACAGAGGAAGGATCTAGAGAGACTTTCGGATAAAAATCCAAAAAATCTTCAAGATTTAAAACAATTAAAATTGATAAAATAAATGGTCCTTAATTATCTGAAAATTAAATAACGCCGCATTAATAGATCCTATCCATTCGAAGTTGAAGCGCGTCTCTAGTCAAATTATAAAATTAACCTTTTCCCTTTAATGGAAAGATTGTGTATTATGTGTATGTAATACAGTGACATGTCACGTAAAGACGCGACTTTTGACTATAAGCTAAATTTCAAGATATAATGAGAGTTTGTCAGTATTTTCCACTGGACTATTGACTCAAATAATACTCTTTGTTTGTAATACAAAAGTTATTACGCCGAAAGCCGCACAACGTGGGACCCCATTTCCTTGAGGTGAGCGGTAGACTCATGACACGCTTTGCGGTTAGTAGCCGCGCTGATCATGCAGTCGGTGATGCCATACACTTACATCACATCTGCAGGAACGGCGGTCTGCCAAGTGGTGGCGCTCACAGAGGGTTTTTCATGACCAGTGTCACGCATTGACATGCACGATTTCGGTCGATGTTTGTGCTTAAGCACTACCAAGGGGCTAAGCCCTCTTTTACTGGTTCGCCAGTTATTTTGCTGTGGACTACGATCCAGTTCCCAACCTAACGTCCCCTTCGGGGGGGATCGCGTCAGTTGATTGGTGCTCACCACACACGACGTGTGCCTGCCCCACATTTTTTTTAAATGTAGGAGAGCGAAACCCTTGTATCGAGTATTTATATATATGCAAGGTATAAGTGTAAACACAGTTGTCACTAAAACCATAGGTAGTTGGCTTTAATATAAAAATGTTTATCCGAATTTAAATAAAAAACGCTATTTTTTTTTCATAAAATTTAAAATGTTACTGTCCGACATCGTCCGTAAATTAATGGAAACCCTACGCGCCCAAGTGGCGTAATCACTTTAAAGATCACCGCCCGCGCTAGCTACCTACACAACATTCCAATAAAAACACAATAGGTACACATAACCTGTGATGTAACTTTTCCTTCATACTTTCATCCTGGCTTAGGACAGGCAAAAATTAAGTAATTAAGGAAAAAAAAGTTGTTATTTTTCATTGAATTTACGTTCCATAAGTGAAACCAAACCACTGGTTTCAAGGATACCGGTGTTTACACTAACACCCTGTGTATATATACAGGCTATTAGTATAGGTATATAACGAATCAAAGAAGTACTTACATGTACTGATCTAGAAGTGGGTAATCTACCAGACGCTGTTGGCACTACATCACCGGTAGTGTAAAACTTTTCTAAGCCTTTCATGACAGCATTAAATAACATGCTGTAAAGAAAAATTATATAATCCTTCTATAGTCTACAGCTTAAAATAGATTTTCCAATATAAATTAATACATACTGACTGTCATGTTCCAAGTACTCCTTATTCAAATAATATTTGAGCGTATCACTGAAAATGAGGAAAAGAATGTTTGTACAAAACATAAAACTAATCAAATAGAAAATAAAAATAATATATAGGTACCTTATATTATCTGGTGCGTATTTCCTGTCTGCATGCAATTCAAAAAGTAACGGAGCTAATACTTCGTGCATTCCTTGTCTATAACCTACAGAATGAGATCGAGCCCAGAAAAAAAGCACGCGGACCTGTAAATATAATATTTGGTTTCAACAGGCGAAAGGTTAAAAAATCTAGCATTAAATGTATATTTTTGTGAATAAGTCTGTACCATTAAGTTCTGAACTTCTTCATCACGGAAGTAGACCTCATCTGGAAACGTCCTCACAACGTCTTGGAGTATCAGAGCCTTGAGTTCGTTATCACAGAAGTGTTGATTCCAGGCACTCTAAAAGTAGTAATATAAACATAATTGTTACTATTGTTGTAACCTACAAATTGAAATTATATTTGGATGTTACCTATGAAATTGCTATTTTCTAATAGTAATCCAGTTTAAAGCTGAATGAAATGATTTAAAAAAGATTCGTTTTTTACTTATTTTCCCGAGGTTTGTTTTTTCTTTGATATTACTGTTTGCGACCATGGAAAAGTGATAGATATCTTTGTTTGCGAATTTGAGACAAATGGACCACACACTGCAAATGAACTGAAGTTGCGTTTTTGGATCAATCACTTTAGTTGAGAAAATTTCGTCTTTAAGAATGAGTGCATTGAAGACTTGATATAATGAGGGATTGAAAGATTTAATGGTAACGAATTTATTTCACACTACGTCGGAGTTTGTAGCAGCCTTCAATACAAGTGAAAAAACAAGTGTAGTCGATAGATTGCTTATAGGGTGATTATGTTTAATGTAGGGCGGCCCCCCCCCCCCCACTAGATGGAGTGACGACCTGGTAATATACGCAAGAAGTCGATTCACGCAGGTGGCTCCGAACCGTGTTTTGTGGTATTCCTATGTTCAGCAGTGAATTTATGAGGGGCCGTAATGATGATGATGATAACTTGGTTACGAAGTTTTTGCATTACCTCGTCATTCTGCGACAGTGGATCATCATCGATGACGGCGCGTGGATCCATCGACAGTTTTACCTTTAGATCATCATAGAAGTTTCTGTGAGCTTTAATACTGCAACAAATTGTAACAATTTCTTTTAGTATTACACTATTTATAGCGTTATTTATATTAGTTATCTTTCAAACCTTGTGTTTGCACAAGGTTTGAAAGATTTCTTAAAAGAGAAGAGAAGACGATTTTCGTGATTGTTTTTGTAAAAATGTATATAAATATAACAGGCATATATTACGTCGTGCTGTGATATACATACAAAAAGTTCTAATAAAAATAAATCATTACTTATTGTCTGTGGCTTAACGACATACGTAAACATATGGAGCCTAAACATGTGATTTGTTAATAATGTGGGTAATTAAAAAAAATCATTAACTAACGATACAACCTGAGGGTATAAATATGAAATTTCGTCTTGATAACTTCATTACCTCTTATGTAACCTTCAGTCATAGACGACAGGAATGACTAACTCGACAATGTTGAAAAAAATTGAATACCGTGCGGCGATGAAATTCCTCACTAAACAAGGAAAAACTCAAAAAACATTAATGAAGAAATGGTGGTCATTTACCAAGACTCTGATCCTCCAGTGTCAACATACAGAAATGGTCAAGTGAATGCAATAGAGGCAGGGAAAGCATCGAAGACAACCCCCGCCCGTGTGGGCCAATCACAGCGGCTACCGAAGAAAATGTGAAAATTATTTAAAAACTTGTATATAGAAGATGCACGAGTAAGAATTAAGATGTTAGCAGAAATGACTAACCTATCTGTCGGAACTATACACGCCATATTGCATGATTACGGCTTAGAGATCTCTAGTCAGATCGTTAAGCTAGTTCCTAAAAGGTTGGGTTTAGTGGGTAAAAGTCACCACATAACCACGCAGCCGGCTGCGTGGTATGCTAGGATACTTACAGCATATTAACCGTGAGTCTATGCAATAACATGAAAAAGTGATCAGACCATACCAAAAAGTACAGTCACTCCATCTGCCGGTAATATTATGGTTCATGGCTACAGTGTTTTGGGATTAGAAAGGAATATCATTGATCGATTACACAAAAAAGGGTGAAACCATCAACGGAGACGAATTCTCAGCAATTTTACATAATTAGAGAAGCAATAAAAGAAACGAGAAGAGTAGTTACGTTGTACCAGTTATGGCTCACTGAGTCAGAAGTGGTACAAGTACGACGTTCGTCGACCCACGATCTAAAAAAAAAAGGTTTTGGCATGCTCTGATTACGAATCTGCGTTCCATTTTTGCGTAGGATGCACGGTTCCGGAGATGTGCAGATCAATTAACTCTTATCTAATTGATATCCGGTGAAGGCCTCAAACGTCATTAGTGCTCCATTGTTCTTATCTAATTATCTATTGTTCATTGAATACCGTCATTATCTATTCTTCCTCAGCGTGGTGCTATTGTATTATACTCCTTCGTTCCTATCTACACTAATCTGACTCATCAATAAAACACATTACCTAATTTTGTTAAAATTTTTATTTACAAAATACAAAATCTTATTACTTATTATCTATAAAATAGGAGCAAAACATCTCATCCAATAAAATATCGTTGTACAATGTGTTTTCTGTAAATATACTCGTAAAACTATGCATTGAACATCCCTGAAACTTATATAGCAAATACATTAAGCAATATTCGCCACAAACTGAAGTCCACTCATTCTGAATCCTATCAACATTCCAGTTCCATCTTTTACAATTTCTTTTAAAAAACTCTAGATGATATCGTACAGGTGCCCGTCCGAATGAATCAAAATATGACCGACGTCATTCGTATCGATATATAAAGCTACCCAATGTGACCCTGGTTTATCATCTGTATCCAAATTGCATATTATATACGTTGGTACGTGGGTGTACATGGGCAGTTTATTGGCAGCATAAACATTATTTTCTAGAATGGGGTGAATCTTTTTCAGATGTTGTTGTAAATCTAGTGTATCCATGATATTACTGCTATTAGTAGATTATTACAGTACCAATCTACTCAATGACTAATATAGGAATGATCAATTATAGTGATTTCTAAATATTAAATTGCATTCTTTGTGTTATACAAAACGTATTTGAGTCATCAATACACTGAACAAGACACGACAGGAAGGACGAAGGAATGTTGAGATAAGCAACAGAATGTAAGATAAGCCTGTTGACGCATAAAGTTACTATCAATTCTACTGCAGAAATTCTTTAGATTAGAATTATTACTCACTGGTACTATATAAGACCAAGCAACTGCAGACATGGAGTTAGTGTATGGTTGTTTGACCACAGTGGATCTATCAATACTACATTTGTGTTACTTCAACGCATCAAAGGCCATGGATGTGTTTATTCTATTGACAAACTTACTTTTCTTTCTGTTATTTTCTTATGTGTGTATGATTTAGTGTTAACAAATTATATTTAAATATTATGTGTGTGGTTAAGCCGTGGCAGCTCAGATGGTTAGCGCAAAATGTAAATTTCACAGTACGCGACCCGGGTTCGATCCGCGCCGGCACCAATTAAATTGTTAATTGCAATTTTAAGTGCTGATGAAATTTCGAAGGCATGTGAAGTTTGCCAACACGCATTGAGGCAGCGCAGCGAATATTTCCTAGCCCTAAAACTCTCTCAGAAATGAGAGGAGGCCTATGTTCAGCAGTGGACTTTAATAGGCTGTAACTTTAACTTTTATGATTAAGTGTTAACAAATTGATATTAACATGATAACTGTGTTGTTGCAGAAATCATTGAGCTTCGATTAAAATACCTATAAACAGTATTACTACTCGCCACTCTCCCCTCAAGAAGAGAGTGATGACATCGTAATTAATAATAACACATGCGATGGTGGAAAAAGAAAATCGCAATCGATTGATCATTTTTTTGAAGCTGAATCAAAAATAAAAAAGAGGAAGCTGTTATCATCAACCGTAGCACGAGCCGCTAGAGATGGTGTATCATACATTTCTACTAATTCTGACGACGGAGACCAAGCGACGCATCTCATCAAAATTTAAATGTACGATATGAAGAAGCTATCCAAGATTCCAACTACTGATCATTGGAAACATGCTTCCACGAGGATTAAATATTACGTAAAGACTAATAGGGATAGCATCTACGACAACACAAACGCCTTCGTATACAATATTACAAAGACAATAGCAGAAAGTGAAAAAGTTAAAAAATACTTTTGTAACAATGACAGTCATTAGCTGATCATTAGTGAATGTGATTACTGTTTACTTAAATTACTTCTGTGTACACATTATATTTTATTTCTAATCCTTTGTTAGACTTAAATATCGGACATTATTTGAAATTTGGGTATCAGTTGGTCTACCAACACTGAACTGTTACTTACTCTGCTACCTATTTTCTTCTTTACTATAAGGATGGCAAACTTCAGTGAAGTGTGCACCAGTGCTTTCTTCTCCACAACCATGGAAGAGAATACGGAACTATTCAACAGCGAATTAAATCAGGAGTTGTCTAAAGTTTGTGATGAAATGGAGAAGGATCAACTGTTCGATTCATCGTATGATGATGAGTTGTATAATCACTGTGCGATGGTTGAAACACAGTTTAAGTAAGTAAAATAAACATTCATTTCGATCATAATTTACACAAAGTCTTGTACAGTTTTTAATAAATTTAAACATTTTAGTAGTCAACCATACCACTTGGAAGAGGAACGAAGCGAACGAGCAGCAAAGAACCCAAGATCATCAAAAAACCAACAACGGAAGCAGAAGCGCCTACCTCTGCAGGGAACAGTATCAGTAACGATGATCAAGTGGAATGTCTAACGTGTCATATATTTATCAAGAAACGGTATTTAGCTAATCGTTTTAAAAGTAATGTTCACAAAAATAATCTTTTAAATTCACATAATTCTTTATCAAACGTTAGTGTTATTGAATCTGCTTTTGGAAATAGGATTTTAACTTATAAAATCAAGAGTAGAGTAGATAGTTCGACATTGGTAAATTTTCAAACTCCTGAACTATTTTTAAATTCTATTAAAGATGATATTTTATTTTTAATACAAGAGTGTATTCATCAACACATAATTTTTAAAGTAAACTTCATATTGCATGCTGATTTTGTTCAACAAACTAAAGATATTCATGATACGTTCGATTTTCAAACGCTTAACTATATTATTTGTCAGGGAGATGACTTAAATATTTTTTTTTTCATCTTTAAATGATACAATTACTACTAAAATTAGTGCATTTGAAAAAAAAGATAGTGGATAGAGTCTAAAAAACATAAAATCTATAGACATGAATGTTAATAAATTTAACCCCCTACGCGGTACTTTATACATAGATCTTCCTCGTGACATAAAATTAAAAAAGGCTGTTATAAATGTAAAAAGCAAGGATTATTTTTGTTTTAAATGGGCGTTACTCTCGGCGTTATATCCCGTAAACAAAAACGCGGATCGTGTATCATCGTACGTTAAACATGCAGATAAACTTAAATTTGATGGTATTTCCTTTCCAGTTAAAATTTCTGACACAGCAAAAGTAGAGAAATTAAATGATATATTAGTTATAGAAAAACGATGTAATTCTATAGTAGGTCCATTATTTTTAACAAAGTGTCGTAAAGATAGACATATCAATTTATTATTATTTTCCAAGTATACGAAAAATCATTATTGTTATTTTTATTTTTTTTTTTTTATTATTATTTTATTTATTAAATATTTTATATTTAATTTTTTTATCGCGGTTATTTGTCGCGGTTAGTTAGTAAACAAATTTCAAAAGACGGTCACATCATGTACATTTGCGAAGCATGTCTACTTCACTTTTCATCTCAGGAAAGTTTAAATAACCATGAACAATACGATTGTGCCCACATTTGTACAGAATTACCAAACAGTGAAACTTAAAAAAAAAGAATTGGTTTGGTCAAACAATTTCAAATGATAAAATTAAATTTGATAGTTATAAAAAAAGTTAAAGATACCATTCGTAGTTTATGCTGATTTTGAAGCATTTTTAAAACCAATAGAATCATGTTCTAACGATCCTTCCAAACCTTTCACACACAATATTCAGAAACATGAAGTACATAGTTTTGGTTATTATATAAAATGTTCATATGATGATAAATTATCAAAATATGTAACATATTGCGGACCCAACTGTGCACAAGTGTTTATGGAAAGTTTATCTAACAATCTCAAAGAAATAAATAGACTTCAAAAATATCCTCCACTTCCGCTAACAAATGAAGACAGAAACCAAATTTTAAATGCAACCATTTGTCATATTTGTGAAACAGAGTTAGCAGAACATTTTTATGATTTTGATTGGTACACCGGTAGTTTTATAGGTGTTGCTCACGAATCATGTAGCTCGAAGTTCAGAAAACCTCGTTATATACCAATATTTTTACACAACCTTAGTCACTATGATGCTCATTTTATTGTTCACGCGTTAAACTTTTGTGATGGTGAAGTCGAAGTTATCCCTCAAAATAAAGAAAAATATATATCCTTTTTCGAAAAATTAAAAATGAATAACCACGAAATTATATTAAGATTCATAGATTCATTTAAGTTTTTATCATGTAAATTAGAAGAATTGGCCAAAAATCTCAGTAATGATCAATTTCAAGAATTACGTAGAAATTATCCTAATGATGAAGATTTCTTTCGTTTAAAACGGAAAGGCGTTTATCCATATGAACTTATGACTAATTATGATAGTTTAAGCCTAACATCGCTCCCCGAACAAAAATTTTTTTATAGCTCGCTCACAGATTCCCATATTTCAAATGATGATTACAATCATGCTAAAGATGTTTGGGAACACTTTGGGTGTTGTAATATGCTAGATTATTCAAACCTGTATTTAAAAACAGACGTTTTACTTTTAACCGATGTATTTGAAAACTTTAGAAAGTTATGTATTAATACTTACGATTTAGACCCTGCCCATTATTACACAGCACCCGGTTTAATTTGGGATGCAATGTTAAAATATACAAAAATAGAATTAGAACTTTTAACAGATTATGAGAAAATTGCATTTATTAGATCAGGTATCAGGGGTGGTGTGTCTCAATGTAGTAATCGTTATGCTAGAGCTAATAACAAATATATGAGGGATTATGATGCAGGGAAACCAAATTCATATATCACATATTTTGATGCCAACAATTTATATGGTTGGGCTATGTCTCAATGTCTTCCTACTGGTGGATTCGAATGGGTAAATCCGAATACAGAATTTAATGTGTCTGAGACATCGAACTTCGGTTTTATTTTAGAAGTTGATTTGGAATATCCAGATGAACTTCATGATTTACATTCGGACTTTCCTTTATGCCCCGAAAACATTTGTGCAGGCAATATTAATGAAAATAAACTAGTCCCAAATTTAAATAATAAAGATAAATATGTAATTCATTACAGAAATTTAAAGCAGTGCATAGAAATGGGGGTTAAATTAACTAAAATTCATAGAGTTTTAAAATTTAAACAGTCTCGCTGGTTGAATATGTACATAGATCTAAACACAAAATTAAGAACGTTAGCAAAATCAGATTTCGAAAAAGATTTTTATAAATTAATGAATAATTCAGTCTTCGGTAAGACTATGGAGAATATTGAAAAAAGGGTTAACATAAAATTAGTTACACACTGGGAGAACCAGGGCAAAGCTTTAGGTGCTCAAGATCTAATCGCTAAACCACAATTTCATAGTCTTTCAGTATTTTCGGAAAACCTAGTTGCGGTTCAGTTGCGAAAAACAAAGTTAATATATAACAAACCAATTTATTTAGGGTTTTGCATTTTAGATATTTCAAAAACATTAATGTATGATTTTCATTATAACTATATGGTTAAAAAGTTTAGTAAAATCAAATTATTGTATACAGATACGGATAGTTTAATATATCATATATTTACAGATGATTTTTACTCTGATATAAAACCTGACATTTCATCATACTTTGATACTTCAGCTTATGATACAAATAATATTTTTGAATATCCAAAATTAAATAAAAAGAAATAAGGTTTTTTAAAGATGAAAATAATGGTAAAATCATGAAAGAATTTGTGGGTTTACGATCCAAAATGTACGCTTTTAACTTAGAGAATAAGACTATAGCCAAGGCAAAAGGGGTAAATAAATGTATCACTAAAAAGATGACCATGGATAGTTATAAGTCTTCTCTATTTAATAAAAAAGTGCAATATTATAGTATGCTTAGATTTAAATCAATTACGCGCAATTTTTACACAAAAATTGAATAAGATTGGTTTATCATATAATGACACAAAGAGGCATATTTTAGATAATAATATTGAAACATTAGCTTGGGGTCATTATAAACTGCGTTAAGTGTTGATAGTTTTTAATTTTATGTCTGCATGTAAATAAAATTTGTATTGGTTGTAAAATAATGATAATAGTATAATATGACGTAGAGTTTATTACATATTTAATCGTTGTTTTATTGTAAATAATTTAAGTTAATTGTTGTTTATATTTGCGTGTGTGTGTATTTATTTGAGGTTGAGTTGATTGTAAAATTATGATGTACTAATTGTGTGAGAAATAGTATACAGATCATTCCGTTTTATATAATTTTTGCAATATATATTAATTGTTAACATCAACACTTTCATTTTTTATTTCACCCCTTAGAACTTTAGACGTGTGTATTGTTTCACTTTATCCATCCGTTTACTGCTATTGTGGCGGGGCCAAGTGGATGTGGGAAGTCAAATTTTTTAACAAATTTCATAAAATCAGTTACAGAAATATGTAATTGTGATTTTAATCAGATCACATGGTGCTTTGATGAAATGCAACATTTATATAATTTACCAAATGTTAACTACCATCAAGGAATTCCAAATGTTAATATGTTTGATGGTGAAAACCCACATCTTGTTATTATTGATGATCTAATGAGAGAGTCCGATGGAAGAATTGTGGATATATTTACAAAAGGTAGTCATCACAGGAATCTTAGTGTATTTTATTTAACACAAAATTTATTTCATCAGGGTAAAGGGCAAAGAGACATATCCTTAAACTCAAGTTATATAATATATTTTAAAAACCCTCGAGATAAAACTCAAATAAGATATTTAGCACGACAAGTGTCACCAGATAACCCAAAATTCATTGAAGATGCCTACAGGGATGCAACTCTAGAGGCGCATGGATATTTAATGGTAGATTTAAAACTATTTATGATTTTTGTCGTATCAAGCAAATGTCTTCCCATTTAAAGGTTTCTGTACAGTCTACGTCCCTACAAAAGAGTTTAAATACACCAAGAATCAAACATTTCAAATCATTGCTAAATGATGCATCGTCGACTCACAACGCATAAACATTTGCTAAACGCTTTGCATACGCTTAAACCAAAATATCAAAGAGCATTACTTAAAACGTGTGATGAAGAAGAAATTAACTGTATTTGTGAGTGTATTCATAACGTTTTACAAGGAAAAGTACCTCTTAAAGATCAAGATAGACAAAAATTGAATAAACACAAAAATATACTCCGTCAACTAGTGCGTAAGTGTAAACATAAACTAAGAAAAAATATAATTATACAAAAAGGAGGGGCTTTCTTACCTAAAATATTAGGTGCAATATTGAGTGGATTAGTAAGTGGACTAGCCAGTTAACATGGAAAATGCAAAGAAAATGATACTTATCGAACCTGGATTGATTGAAAAATTAAAACAAGAAAATAAGGTTAATAGTAGTTTATCTCGATTAGATATTGAAATGCAAATTATTATGAATAGTAAGACGGAAGACCGAAAGAAATGGATGTTATATTTACAAACACTGCAAAGATACCTTCATTTCACCGAAGAGGATCGTCAATACCAGTTTATTCTGATACATCTAATGAAGATTCAAACGAGTCTAAAATTGGTTTTAAAAATAAAGATAGAGATCTAAAAACTTCAGTTGATGCTGAATCTTTGTTGGAGGAGAATCGATCCATTAAAAGTAAAGAAAATGTTGAAAATCCACTTTACACACCAGCTCAAATACTCAGTTTAATACCAAAAACTTATAATAAAAAAGGACAGTTATTATTAAACTTAGTTGAAACAAGTAAAGGTAAAATACATTGGGATAATGAAGGTACAGTCATAATTGATAATGAAAAAATTCCTGGAAGTAATATTGTTGATTTAATAAATGATTCACTAAGACCCTTAAAAAGAAGTGATCCAGTAGGGTGGGATAGATTTGCTGAAGCATTAAAAGATATTAAAGTACCACTTACTTATATTGGAAATCCAAAGAGATGTGAGTTTATTAACCAACTTCAAGCAAAAGATCTGAACAAACCCTCTGAGATTGAATTTCAAGAGTTATTTACACCGAGCAGTAGAGATAAAAAGTCTACAACTAAAATACGTAAAAGTCTTGAGTGGGAAAAATGGACCCCGTACTAGAAGAAATTAACAGGATTTATTATGATCCATCTAATCCCGCCGGTTTTGGTAGCATTGATAAATTATCAAAAACCATGAAGGGTAAAACGAATAAAAAGCAAGTAAAGGAATGGTTAAAATCACAAGAAACATACACATTATATAAACCCATTCGAAAAAAATTCGCGCGTAATAGGTAAATTCTATCAAATATTAATGAACTGTGGCAAGCTGATTTAAGTGATATGCGAACTTATTCTCAATATAATGGTGGTTTCAAGTATATACTTTGTGTTATTGATGTATTTAGTAAATATGCTTTTGCAAGACCAATGAAAAAGAAAAACTCAGAAACAACTAAAGAATGTTTTGAAAGTATATTTACTGAAAGTAATTTAACACCTACTCACATACAATCTGATAAAGGTACAGAATTTGTTTTATTTTTAAAAAGATGTACAAAAATACTTTAAATCCAAAAAGATTAATTACTATACCACTAACAATCCTGACATTAAGGCCAGTATTGTTGAACGTTTTCAAAGAACACTAAAAATGAAAATGTGGCGTTATTTCACTCATAATAATACTTATAGATATATAGATGTTTTACAAGAATTAATATACTCTTATAATCACAGCTTTCAATCTAGTATTAAGATGTGCCCATGTGATGTAAATTCCAACAATATTATGACAGTTTGGACTAATCTTTATGATAGACGGTCAAACAAACTTTCTTTAGAAAATCCTAAACCAAATTTCAATGTTTTCCAAAAAGGATATGAATCAAATTGGAGTGATGAAATATTTATTATATCTTCAATAATTGATAGATCTCCATGGGTTGTCTATACAATAACAGATTTACAAAATGAACCAATAGTTGGTACTTTTTATGAAAGAGAATTACAGAAAATCACTTACAACCCCACCTCACAATATAAAATAGATAAAATAATTGACACTCGTTATTCAGGTAACAGAAAAGAAGTATTAGTGAAGTGGAAAGGTTATCCAGATAAATTAAACAGTTGGATTTTAGCTTCTAGTTTAAAAGAAATATGAATAAAGAAAGTTTTTATTTAACTTTGCTCAGCAATAGTTCAATGGAATACTTTCCTGATAACAAGACCAAAAATTTTTCAACGAAATTACCGAAAGCTATTAAATTAGAAGGTGAATGGTCGGTTGGAGTTGTCGAGTTTCAATATCCATGTACCATGTTTACTGTTCAAGATCATGAAAATGTTATATACATTACAAAATCTATGTTAATGCCTAATGAAGATAAACCATCCACAGTGTACTACAAAAAACATATTCCAGCTACCAACTATGATAACGTTGAGCATATTTTAAGAGTGTTAAATGGTATCGGAGAGAACTTGAACTTTCGCTATGATGAAATAACAAAATTTGTGTTTATTTCTGTTTTGGATAAAAATATAACATCCGTAACACTATCACCCAAATTAAGTTTACAACTAGGTTATGAACCAAATAAAAATCTCCTAGAGAGAAATTTTGGAAAGTGTCCTGCTAATTTACACTTAAGGTTACCATCTCAACTCTTTCTATATTGCGACATTATCGATCCTCAGATTGTGGGTGATGTTATGACTCCTTTACTAAGTCATTTCATTAGATCCTACAAAATATATTTACGGTGCAAATAAAATGCACGTTTTCTCTCAACCTCACTACTTAACTGTTATGCGAAGAGAGTTCGATACGCTGGAAATAGTTATAAGATCGAGCACAGGACAAAAAATACCATTCCAGTTTGGAACCGTGTGTATTAAACTACATTTCCGAAAATTATAATAATGAATTCTCTTCGTGATCATCATAAATGTCCATATGAAAATTATTATACACATCAAGCTGGGTCAGGAGTTGGAGTAATTTATAAGGGTGCACCATACCAACGCGGTCATGGTATTGGGAGCTTCTTAGGGGGGTTATTTAGATCAGTTTTACCTTTACTTTCAAGTGGTGCTCGAGTGATTGGTAAGGAGGCATTAAGCGCTGGAGTAGGACTTTTATCGGATATGGTTCAAGCGCGTCCAATGGAAGCCTCAATAAAAGATCGTCTAAAGCAAGTTAGTACGAATTTAAAACGAAAGGCTGATGAGAAAATTGATCAATTTAACATGACAGGATCTGGGTATAAAACTAAAATGGCCAGTATAAAAGAAACCGGCTTCTGCAAGATCTTCAGGTTTCTGTCGCATAACGACAGGCCAGTTTTCGAAACTGAGCAACCGGCTAGATTTTGTACCGAAGAATGGATATTCAGCTGATTTCTTATATTTACGCGAACACTACACATTGAAATAATACTAGTTTTAACGGAATTTATCGCGTATATTTAACTTTTTTACCCGACGTTTCGAGAGCTTTACAGCACCCATGGTCACGGGCACAGAGTACTTTCTAATATACTGATATACTTGTACATGAGGAAGTCTGCAGTCTGTGAACATGTACAAGATCGCCCCCGTCACTACATCAGATTTGATAGACCACAAATCCTCGCTAAAGAACACCGATTCCTTCCAAGGATGATTCGCGAGGCTATTGAAATCAAAAAACATCCTAATTTCAATAAAGAAGATGGCTGGGTGCTACCATCTGCTTGGGATCCTATAATAAATAAAATTAAATCCCAACCCAAGCACACAACTGCAAGACTCCATGATACCATATGCTCATACTGTGTAGATCGGAACAAAAGTTAAAATTTTAATCTATGGTAACCGCGGTTAACTATGACAGCTGGACGTTAAACATCTCAGTCCTTCCCGTGACCATGGGTGCTGTAAAGCTCTCGAAACGTCGGGTAAAAAAGTTAAATATACGCGATAAATTCCGTTAAAACTAGTATTATTTCAATGGATATTCAGCTCTTGAGTACTGCATATTCCTCTCGTTTTCTTCTCCACTCAGTGTTGTAGTTTTGTTATTCAATGATGTGTTCTGTACACGTATGCCACACTCATCTCTTCCTTCTGCTCTTGTCTTCCTGTAATTTAAGTAAACAGAATCACATTCACTAATGATCAAAAAAGTTTTTTTTAACTTTTTCACTTTCTGCTATTGTCTTTGTAATATTGTATACGAGGGCGTTTGTGTTGTCGTAGATGCTATCCTTATTAGTCTTTACGTAATATTTAATCCTCGTGGAAGCATGTTTTCAATGATCAGTAGTTGGAATCTTGGATAGCTTCTTCATATCGTACATTTCAATTTTGATGAGATGCGTCGCTTGGTCTCCGTCGTCAGAATTAGTAGAAATGTATGATACACCATCTCTAGCGGCTCGTGCTACGGTTGATGATAACAGCTTCCTCTTTTTTATTTTTGATTCAGCTTCAAAAAAATGATCAATCGATTGCGATTTTCTTTTTCCACCATCGCATGTGTTATTATTAATTACGATGTCATCACTCTCTTCTTGAGGGGAGAGTGGCGAGTAGTAATACTGTTTATAGGTATTTTAATCGAAGCTCAATGATTTCTGCAACAACACAGTTATCATGTTAATATCAATTTGTTAACACTTAATCATAAAAGTTAAAGTTACAGCCTATTAAAGTCCACTGCTGAACATAGGCCTCCTCTCATTTCTGAGAGGGTTTTAGGGCTAGGAAATATTCGCTGCGCTGCCTCAATGCGTGTTGGCAAACTTCACATGCCTTCGAAATTTCATCAGCACTTAAAATTGCAATTAACAATTTAATTGGTGCCGGCGGGGATCGAACCCGGGTCGCGTACTGTGAAATTTACATTTTGCGCTAACCATCTGAGCTACCACGGCTTAATCATATACACACACATAATATTTAAATATAATTTGTTTACACTAAATCATACACACGTAAGAAAATAACAGAAAGAAAAGTAAGTTTGTCAATAGAATAAACACTTACATTCATGGCCTTTGATGCGTTGAAGTAACACAAATGTAGTATAGATAGATCCACTGCGGTCAAACGACCATACACTAACTCCATGACTGCAGTTGCTTGGTCTTATATAGTACCAGTGAGTAATAATTCTAATCTAAAGAATTTCTGCAGTAGAATTGATAGTAACTTTATGCGTCAACAAGCTTATCTAACATTCTGTTGCTTATCTCAACATTCCTTCGTCCTTCCTGTCGTGTCTTGTTCAGTGTATTGATGACTCAAATACGTTTTGTATAACACAAAGAATACAATTTAATATTTAGAAATCACTATAATTGATCATTCCTATATTAGTCATTGAGTAGATTGGTACTGTAATAATCTACTAATAGCAGTAATATCATGGATACACTAGATTTACAACAACATCTGAAAAAGATTCACCCCATTCTAGAAAATAATGTTTATGCTGCCAATAAACTGCCCATGTACACCCACGTACCAACGTATATAATATGCAATTTGGATACGGATGATAAACCAGGGTCACATTGGGTAGCTTTATATATCGATACGAATGACGTCGGTCAATATTTTGATTCATTCGGACGGGCACCTGTACGATATCATTTAGAGTTTTTTAAAAGAAATTGTAAAAGATGGAACTGGAATGTTGATAGGATTCAGAATGAGTGGACTTCAGTTTGTGGCGAATATTGCTTAATGTATTTGCTATATAAGTTTCAGGGATGTTCAGTGCATAGTTTTACGAGTATATTTACAGAAAACACATTGTACAACGATATTTTATTGGATGAGATGTTTCGCTCCTATTTTATAGATAATAAGTGTTCGCGCCACTTTGCACTATCGCTTAACGCTTATAAGGGATTCGTTAATTATTATCCAATAAGATTACTGCAAAGCCCATTTCCGGTCTCCTATCTACCGCTTTATGCCCAGCATGTGCATTCGTGTGTTAACGGGCTCACACAAGTTGAGAAGACACGCAATCAACCGCACCGCTTATATCTCGCATCATCGCTCCCGCCCTTGTGTAATTTGGATATTGAATTATACAAGCATATAGTAAAAAGTATAGACATTTGCAATAACGCTATATTTCGTGATTATCTGTGAAATTGATAAGTGTGAAGACAGCCGGCAGCCATCGAGACACGAGGCAGATCAGCGGAAGTCCAGGTGGGTGCACATGCATTCCTTCACGTCCTTCCTATATCCCGAATTTAGGGGATTTGCAGTATCACGAATAAATTAAATTTCATCCACCGCTCGCACCGCGCTCATATACAGTCCACTATTCTATTTAAATTAATAGCCGCACCGCATAACATTATTTAATACATTTGAACCAGCAGTTTGGTGGTTGAAGGCCAAACGCCAAATCCACCATATATTTTTTGGTCCTTCGAGCCGGATTAAATTAACCTTTAGGCCCGGAGAAGTAAATTCATTTTTTTATATATTACAAAAAATTATATACGTATATATTATTAAATCATAATAAATTGTAGTTCTAATTATACTAACTACAATATTTATTTGTCCCGCATCGCTTATTACACGTATTATAATAACTTTGTAACGCATACCACACCGCTTCATCATTTCATTAATGATATTTATCTTGTTGATTAACCGCCTTTTTTCTAGTAACGCGAGATTGCTTCGTTCCCCAGTTAACTAATTCTACCGTCACTTATCGCAATAATTTTAGTCCGCATTTGTTTGTTGAAAATGACGACGAGAAGCAAAGAATCTAAACTGGTTTCGGATGAAGAAGTTAGTTTAAAAATTATTATCGCTAAACGTAATTATATTTACGAACGATTACAAAAAATTTACGAGACCTCAAAGGGCGCATTTAATTCCTTGGACGAGCAGAATTTATTTCTTAGCATCGCTTCGAATATAGAACAATTACGTAGTGAGTTTCAAGAAGTTCTAGATAACTATAATACTAAACATTTAAAATTAAACCCGAATGCAGACGTTGATTACGAGGCTTGGAACTCATTTGAAGATTTATATAGTCGTATTAAGTGCCAAATTACGAAAATATCCACATCGCCTTCCACTGTTACGTTAGAAAATAGATTTCCTACTAAATTAAAAACTTCACTTCCGCCAATTGAATTTATGTCATTTAACGGAGACATACGCCAGTGGTCCATGTTTTATCAACAATTTAAGACATTAATTCACGACAATTTACAATTAACTGATGCCGAACGTGTTTATTATTTGGTTAACAAATTGAGTGACAGGGCGTTATCAGTTTGTGCCGGGTTAGCCCCTACCGCAGAAAATTATTCCATTATTTGGAATGCGCTTATAAGAAGATATAATGACGAACGCACACTCGCATCTACGTATATTAACCAACTATTGAATTTAACACAGGTGAACGCAAACACAACAGGAGGTTATCATAAATTTATGGACAAATTTGATGCTTCAATTAATGCTCTAAAGCAATTAAAAATTAAGGACTTAGCTGATTTTTTGTTTTTAAATATTGTACTTAGAAAATTAGATCATGACACTGTTAAGTCATTTGAAATGTCTTGTCGCACAATTAGCATACCAAACTACGCCTCTTTAGTACAATTTTTATACGAACAGAATAGGGCTATATGCCATACATTTAATAATTCGCATACTTTATCTACATCCAATAATAATCGAAACAAATCACTTTCAAATAAATTTAGTAAAACATTTATTATTACAGATCCTTCGCATTCATGTATCTTTTGTAAATCAAATGATCATGAACACTTGTATGTTTGTCCACGTTTTTTAAAATTAAATACACAACAACGTTACGATATTATTAAACAAAACAATTGTTGTATTAACTGTTTAAGTAATAAACACTCGACTTCTTTTTGTAAATCGAAGCGTAAGTGTATATACTGCGCGCGGCGCCACCATTCTTTAATTCATTCTGACCCGAATCAGAATGGCTCTAAGACTGCTTTTCGTAGTAGCAATACGTTACACTCAGAGGTTGTGCAGACGCGTAACGCTAATGCATGCAGCGCGCATTCGATTAATTACCGCGCAGTTAACGATAAGGTAAATTCTTCTGTCGCTCACAATTCGAATACGGAGGAAAATGAAAAAACACTTACCTCTTCATGTAATATTTCTCGCGATTATAGTACTCTCCCACGCTATACCACTTTATTGGGGACTGCAAAAATAAAGTTCGTAGATAAATACGACAATGAACATTTTATTCGGTGTTTAGTTGACCCCAGATCCCAAAGCGACTATATTACGAAGGATTGTTGTAAACGCTTATTTCTTTCCGTTTCGAATAAAAATCGTTTTACCGAAGTACACGGGATCGGTGGTGTGTCCCAAAAGATTTTAGGAGTCACTTCACTGCAGTTCACGTCTCGTTTTAATGATAACAAATTTTATCATATTGAACCATTAGTTGTTCCGATCATCACGGGTCAGTTGCCAGATTCGATAGTAGATGTTTCAAAAATTCGCTATTTAGATAAAATACGCTTAGCAGATGATCAGTTTTATCAACCTGGGTCTATAGATATTTTATTAGGGGTTAATACCTACATAAAACTTTTGTCGCCTGAAAACTTAATTCATTCGCAATGGCCTAGTGCCATAGAAACATCACTCGGATATATTATTATGGGTGATGCTGAAGTCGCTATATCACATCATTCCCCGCGTTCATTTGTTTCCTGTTCTTACGATACAAATTTAAATCAAAATTGTCTTAATGATATAATGGAAAAATTTTGGAAAATTGAAGAACTTCCGCAAAAAATATATTTGAGCCGTGATGAGCAGGAATGTGAAGACATTTATACTTCTACTACTTACCGCCAAAACGACGGACGGTATGTAGTCGCCCTGCCATTTCAGAAAAGGCCCGACATATTGGGTGACTCTTTAATGAATGCAAAAAAACGCCTCTTACTTTTGGAAAAACGCTTTAACAAATATCCCGATCTTCGCGATCAATACAATGTTGTTATACGGGAATACATTAATAAGGGTATTTTATCCGCTGTTTCTGATAATGATTGTATACAGCCTTCTTTTTATTTGCCGCATTACCCTGTCGTTCGGAATGATAAAAGTACAACGAAGTTGCGCATCGTTTTAGACGCTAGTGCTAAGTCGGATAACGATATTTCTTTGAATGACATTTTGCACACCGGGAAAAATTTACAAACAGACATTTTTAATATTTTATTAAACGTTAGAGTTTATCGCATCGCTTTCTTTGCAGATGTTAGGCAAATGTACTTGTGTATCGAAGTCCAAAAATCCCATCGCGCCTTTCAACGCATTTTATATTGGTTTTCTATAGAAGAAACTATACGAACATATGAATTTAATCGCGTCACATTCGGATTACGCTCTTCCCCTTTCCTCGCACTTCGCACTTTACGCCAGTTAGCCGCTGACGAAAGGGAGTCATATCCCCTTGCTGCTTCTGTAGTGGAAAGGGATATTTATATGGATGACCTCGTTTCCTCCGCGCCTTGCGTCAACAACGCAGTCAACACCGCCACTCAACTTATCCAAATGTTTCGCCGAGGTGGATTCGATTTGGTTAAGTGGACAAGTAACTGCAAGGAGCTTTTACAACATATACCAGCATCACATCGTCAACAAGACTCGGTATCATTTGATGATAATGACATTTTAAAAATTTTAGGCCTTCGTTGGTATCCCGCTACCGCTATTACGTGGTATACCGCTTTTACGTGGTAGAGCCATGCTGCAGCTATATTAATTGTATAGTTGTAGCACGAATGGGTCGGCTCAACCGGGGAAGGACCACGCTCTCACAGAATACCAGCGTGAAATAGTAGCTTAATGTTGCTGTGTTTCGTAGGGTGAGTGTAGAGAACCGGAGACCCTTTTTACTGGAAAAGAGGCATTCCATCTTAGTCCTCAAGGCTGAGAACGCATCTTCATTTTGATTCGCAAACGAGGATAGATGTACATGTCTATGGGCCACAGCAACCACTTACCATCAGGTGGACTGTGTGCTCGCTTGTCACCATTTTTCTATAAAAAAAAAACGATAAGTTTTCCTTTCTTGTTTCGCCGCCACCGGTCACTTGTACCAAACGCGCTATCCTCTCCGCAACCGCTCGCTTGTACGATGTTTTAGGACTTGTCGGTCCAGTAATACTTTACGCCAAATTATTAATTAAAGCCTTGTGGGTTCTTAAACTTAACTGGGATGAGACTCCACCCACTAATATTGTCAATACATGGCAGCGATATATATCAGAGTTACCTTTAATCTCACATTTACAGATTCCACGTCATATCGGCGTAAATGAAAAATCCCATGTGTCGCTACTAGCCTTCGCCGACGCTAGTGAAAAAGCTTACGGGTGTGTCATCTATTCGCATGTTGTTAACGGAAATAATCCTCCAATTATAACGCTCCTATGTTCTAAATCTCGGGTGTCCCCATTAAAGGTTATAACTTTAGCCAAGCTTGAGTTGTGTGCCTTGGTTTTGCTCGCTAAGTTAGTACGATCCGTTGTTTACGTTTTAAGGATTTTAAAAAAATTACCGCGCATAAATAAAATTATAACAGCATCCGACATAGAGATTTCTGAAATCACAGTTATTAAAATTGTGCAAGGAATCGCTTTCGCCGAAGATATAAAAAATATTAAAAAACGACAACTATGTTCATCAACATTACGAAGGTTATCGCCATTTATCACGGACGATGTACTTCGAGTAGGTGGTCGGTTAGATTATTCGTCTTTATCGGATTCCCAAAAGCATCCAATATTGCTACCAAAAAAGGGGCATATTGTTGATCTTATAATTGATTATTATCACTATAAACATTTCCACGCTGGTCCTCAGTATTTACTTGCTGTATTACTGGAGAAATATTGGATATTATCAGCTCGCCGTGTAGTGAGATACCGCATTCATAGGTGTAACATTTGTTTTCGACATAAACCCAAACCTATTTACCCCATGATGTCTGCCTTGCCTGCTTGCCGCCTAGAGCAGTGTAATGCGTTTACACACACAGGTGTGGATTTTTCGGGCCCACTTTATATCACATTGACGCGTAAACGTGGTATACGAAGCCAGAAGGCTTATTTATGTTTATTTATATGCCTCGTTACTAAGGTAGTGCATTTACAATTAGCGTCTGATCTAAGTTCGGCGGGTTTTTTAGACGCTTTTAAGAGATTTATCTCTCGTAGAGGTCCGTGTCGATTTATATACAGCGATAACGGTACTAATTTTGTCGCCTCGCGTTCATATTTACATGAATTACATGGATTTTTAAAATCAGAAGAATATTATAAGGCATTCAGTCAGGTGCTCACTGATAATCGCATTGTTTGGAAACTCAACCCTCCAAGCGCTCCACATTTCGGGGGTTTGTGGGAGTCCAATAGTAAGGTTGTAAAAACCCATTTGTTTCGCGTAATAGGTAAGCAAATCCTCACGTATGAAGAAGTGCTTACTACTCTTTGTAAGTATTTATCTATATATATCTATATTTTTACACTTTACTTGCTAGTTGAGGATACCTCAAGGCCGGGGGGGTGTTCACGCCACTTTGCACTATCGCTTAACGCTTATAAGGGATTCGTTAATTATTATCCAATAAGATTACTGCAAAGCCCATTTCCGGTTTCCTATCTACTGCTTTATGCCCAGCATGTGCATTCGTGTGTTAACGGGCTCACACAAGTTGAGAAGACACGCAATCAACCGCACCGCTTATATCTCGCATCATCGCTCCCGCCCTTGTGTAATTTGGATATTGAATTATACAAGCATATAGTAAAATATATAGACATTTGCAATAACGCTATATTTCGTGATTATCTGTGAAATTGATAAGTGTGAAGACAGCCGGCAGCCATCGAGACACGAGGCAGATCAGCGGAAGTCCAGGTGGGTGCACATGCATTCCTTCACGTCCTTCCTATATCCCGAATTTAGGGGATTTGCAGTATCACGAATAAATTAAATTCCATCCACCGCTCGCACCGCGCTCATATACAGTCCACTATTCTATTTAAATTAATAGCCGCACCGCATAACATTATTTAATACATTTGAACCAGCAGTTTGGTGGTTGAAGGCCAAACGCCAAATCCACCAATAAGTAATAAGATTTTGTATTTTGTAAATAAAAATTTTAACAAAATTAGGTAATGTGTTTTATTGATGAGTCAGATTAGTGTAGATAGGAACAAAGGAGTATAATACAATAGCACCACGCTGAGGAAGAATAGATAATGACGGTATTCAATGAACAATAGATAAGTAGATAAGAACAATGGAGGAAAAAAGGAACAATGGAGCGCTAATGACGGTTGAGGCCTTCACCGGATATCAATTAGATAAGAGTTAATTGATTTAATTGATCTGCACATCTCCGGAACCGTGCATCCTATGCAAAAATGGACCTACTGAAGAGGAAAGGTGACCAAGGGAGTGCTGCTTTTTTATGACAATGCACCGGTTTACATGGCTCGGCTGCTGTACGAGACTGCGGGTTTGAGGAAATTAACCACCCACCATACAGCTCAGATTTAGCCCCTAGTGACTAATTTTTATTAACTTAAAAAAATACCTTCAGGCCAAGACGAAAAATATTTTCTCAAGGGAATAGAAAAGCTTTTTACACGAACAAGTATATGTATTGATGGCATGGGAGACTACATTGCAAAATAAAAAAAATATTTCACAATTTTATCTTTTTTCTAACGTACCCATACCGACAAAACATTGAATGCCCCTCATATAAGGGCTATATAAGGGCTCGGAGTTTTTTGCATGATAGAATCCATAGAAGTAGTTAGTTAGTACTAGTTCCGGCTCACTCCTCAGTCTTCGTCGGCTGACGGCGGGTCAACGGATCCTAAAAAAAGAAGGTTTTGGCATGCTCTGATCACGAATCTATGGTCCTCTTTTGCGTAGGATGCGCGGTCCTGAAGATGTGCAGATCAATTAACTAATATATAATTGATATCCGGTGGGCCCGCACCCTTATTAGCGTTCCATTGTTCAGCCTTTCCTCTTATTTATTGTTCCTTAAACACCGTCATTGCGCTCTTATCTATTACTCGTTACCCTGCTTAGTGCTATTGTATTATACTTCTTTGTTCGTAACTAACACGCCATTCTGAATCACCAATAAACACATTCCTCAATTTTGTTACAATTTCTATTTCCAAAATTTTATTGCTTATTATCTATAAAATAGGAGCGAAACATCTCATCCACTAAAGTATCGTTGTTGACACCACAAACTGAATTCCACTTCATTCTGAATCAACAATTCAACACTTGTGGTGAATATTGCTTAATATATTTCCTATATAAGTTTCAGGGATGTTCCATGCATAGTTTTACGAGCATATTCATAGGGAACAAACAGTACAACGTGTGTAATACTTTAGTGGATGAGATGTTTCGCTCCTATTTTATAGATAATAAGCAATAAAACTTTGAAAATAAAAATTGTAAAAAAATTAAGAAATGTGTTTTATTGTTGATCCACAATAGCGTGGTAGTTACGAACAAAGACGAATAATACAATATCACTGATTAGGCAGGGTGTACAACGAGTAATAGATAAGAGTGCAATGACGGTGTTCAAGGAATAATAGATAAGATAAAAGTTTGAACACAATGGAAACGCTAATAAGGGTGCAGGCCCACCGGACATCAATTAGCTATTAGTTAATGGATTTGCACATTTACGGAACCACGCATCCTACGCAAAAAGGACCGCAGATTCGTGATCAGAGCATGCCAAAACCTTTTCTTTTAGGATCCCTTGTCCCACCGTCCGTCGAGTGAGCCAGAACTGGTACAAACTAACTACTCATAAAAAACATTTCCCCAGTAGCTGATTTACATACATGTACATTCAACATTTATTCTTGGTTAAGGATCAAAAAACAGATGTGTTGTATTTTGGACCTCCGAACAAGACGTAATACATACATAACATAAACACTCACGCCTGTCACCCAGAGGGGTAGGCAGAGACTACAGACTTCCATTTAGCACGATCCTGACATACCTTTCTCGCCTCTTCCACATTCATATACCTACGCATACATGCTCGTCGGTTAAGGGTACTCTTAATTTGGCCCATTTTTAGTATATCGCCAATTTGGTCGACAAACTTCCGCCTAGGACGTCCCTTTCCGACTCTTCCATTCACTTCTGCAACATATATTTGCTTTGTCAGTCTTTCCGCATTCATTCTTTCTACATGACCAAACCACCGAAGCTTTCCTTTCTTAATCCTGGTCACCGCATCATCTTGCAAACCACACTCTTCTTTTATCACACAGTTTCTCACCCTGTCACTCAGATTCAGCCCTAACATACTCCTTAGCGACCGCATTTCTACCGCATTTATTCTACTCTCGTGCTTCTTCTGCCACACCCAACTTTCACTACCATACGTTAAAGTAGGGACTAATACAGCACTGTGAATTGCCATACGTGCCTTTTTTGACACATTCTGACTTTTCACAATAGAGTGTAGAGCCCCATTTACTTTATTTCCTGCATTCACTCGTCGTTCAATGTCCTTATCATATCTCGCATCCCTGCTGAATACACATCCCAAATATACGAACTCATCCACTTGCTCAATTAACTCTCCTTCTATTCTTATTTCACATACCGTTTTGCTTTCATCTCTTTCAAAAACCATCACTTTCGTCTTACTCGCGTTCACTTTCATTCCCCTTTCTTTTAATGACCTGTTCATTAATGTAACCATCATTTGCAACTCGGCCGCCGACGACGCAAGTATGACTTGATCATCGGCGTACAAAAGGCATTTGATGGTTAACTCACCCATTCTTACCCCGCATTCTTCAACTTTCAAATTTTCCAAACAGCTGTCCATAAATAGGTTGAACAGCCACGGGGAAGCTACACAGCCCTGTCTGACACCTTTATGGATGCTAAACCAGTCCGAGTAGACCCCGTTGATTCTAACACAAGCACTCGAGTCCCTATACAGAGACTTTAATGCCTGTATCAAACCAGCGCTCAACCTAAATGCGTTCAGCGTTTGCCATAACACATCCCTGTCCACTCTGTCATAAGCCTTTTCCAAGTCCATGAACGCACAAAAAACTCTTTGGTTTTTCGCCAAAAACTTCTCCGCGATCATGCGCATGGAAAAGACTTGATCTGTACACCCCATTCCCTTTCTAAATCCCGCTTGCACATCCCAAATTTTTTCATCAGTTTCTTTCATAACTCTTTCAATTAGTACCTTAGCATACAGTTTTCCCACAATGCTAAGAAGGCTGATACCACGGTAGTTTTTACAGTCCTGCTGTGACCCTTTTCCCTTATATATTGGGACTATCACGGCTTTGCACCAGTCTCCCGGTACCCGCTTTAGTTCCCAACATAAATTAAACAAGGTGTACAGCAGGCCTGCCACCACGTCCTCTCCAGCCCTTAGCATTTCGAGTGAAACTCTATCATATCCGGCTGCCTTACCTACTTTCATGCTTTTCATTGCTTTCATTATTTCATCCATACTTATCTCCTTATCCCTTTCATCTTCTTTCGGAATTTCTATTTCATTTAGTTCACACTTCTCCTCACTCATAAATTCGCTTTCAAAATATTCCTTCCATCTCTTTAGACTCAACACTTCATCATTCAGGATACAGCCATTCTCGTCTCGTATCGCATTCAATCTAGGCTGTTTTGAAAGTCCCCTGCTATTTCTTACGAGTTTCCAGAACATTTTAATATTTGCCTGGAAGTTATCCGATATTCTTCTATCATTCCTATCCGTTCTTTCTTGCTTTTTCCTTTCAACTAATTCTTTTACTCTCTTATTTAAACGTTTAAACTCTGCCTTTTTCCTTTCATTCTCATCATTCTTACCGCCAGAGTTACCAGCTTTGGTCGCTAGTAAATCTAGCCATGCTCTCTTCTTTGCTTCAACTTCCATACGTACCTCGTCATCCCACCATAACGTATTGTCTTTCCTTTCATTCATTCTCTTACTAACACCACATACTTCGGTAGCTGCATCCACTAAACCTTTCTTAACATTATGCCACACATTCTCCAAGTCTAACTCATTCACACACAACTCATCCAAATTACTTATATTTTCTCTCAGTCTGCATTTGTACTTGTCTTTCACATCTTCATCTTGTAACCTCTCAATTCTTATACGCTGTAACGCAGTGGTAGACACAGATGTCCTATGCCGCCAACGTCTGAATAAACCCCTAATTCGGCATAAGACCAGGTAGTGGTCGGTCCCTACGTTGGACCCCCGGTAAACCCTTCGTAATACGTAAAACGTAATACTTCGTTACCAGTAAAAACGGTCTCCAGTTCTTTTAGATGAATGAAATTAGATGGTAGCCATGAAACATATGTATGTTAATTATTGCAATCTTCTAGACTGGTAGCGAATGCCATAAGACATTAAATCCGATTTTTGTAACCCTTTGTTAAAGGTATTTGCAATAAAGGATATCGGCTTAAGCCGTATCACCACACTACTCGGCTTAACGCTAATCAGCTGTTGCGACAGCTGTTCACATTCGTTCGACAGTTGACTCATCGTTTATCATTCTACTTTTGTCCAGCGCCGTTCAGCAGTCTTCTGCGTTTGTCGGCTGCCGTCGGAGATGAAATCTTGCGAGCGTATCATTTCAACGCCGTTCGGCTACCATCGGAAACTTAAACACCTCGACGTGGGCGTTCGGCTACTTTCAGCGCCGTAAGGATGCGATTAGCTAATCGGCAAACCGGTCTTTTTGCCATCGAACGAAGTCGTGAGCCGTTGAGAATGGCACTAGCAACACTCGTATTTCGTCGACATAAAGGTTTTTCTGACCGGCTGATACCGCGTCGGTAAACGTGGGGACTCTCCCTTGTAATATATAATGTTAATCTTAAAATGATTAGTGTTGTGATATTTTTCTTAAAGTTTATGTTTACAGAGTTAAGTTGCAGTAAGCCTAATCCTATGTACATTGTATGTTGATATGAAGAAAAAAATAACCTGCTTATAATATCACTTGAGGGCGGAGGAAGAGCATTCAGCATGATAGCCCAAGCTAAGCTTCTCGGCTTCACCAGCTTTAACTGAATTGCGGCAGATTTTAAGTATTCCAAACTCCATGTTGAAAAATGCAAACTGAAAAAAAATCATAATATATTTTATAATGACACTGTTTGTTTGTAGTACATAACAAAAATAACGCATAATGGATATGTTTACCATGTCATGGTTCTAAAAGAATATCTACCACTGTACAACGTCACGTGGGTATTGTAAGAGGTGATATATGTAGGATTGACACCCGTATTATAATATAGAGTATAGTACTATATTTCAGTCAATTGTACCATACAAGGTGTAAGTGTAAACACCGTTGTCACTAAAACCATAGGTAGTTGGCTTTGATATAAAAATATTTATCCGAATTTAAAAAAACGCTATTTTCTTTCATAAAATTTAAAAAGTTTCTGTCCGACACCGTCCGTAAATTCATGGATACCCTACGCGCCCGAGTGACATAATCACTGTAAAGATCACCGCCCGCGCTAGCTACCTACAGAACATTCCAATAAAAACACAATAGGTACACATAACCTGTAATGTAACTTTTCCTTCATACTTTTATCCTGGCTTAGGACAGGCAACAATTGAGGAATTAAGGAAAAATTTAGATTTTACTAAAAAAAAAATGTTATTTTTCATTGAATTTACGTTCTATAAGTGAAACCAAACCACTGGTTTCAAGGATAACGCTGTTTACACGAACAACCTGTATATTATAGAAAAATAACATAGTACGAAAAATATTAAATTTTGCCCCTGATTCAACTGTCGCGATATTTTATATTAAGTATTTTTACAGAAACAATTTTTCCCATCATGAATCTAAAATTAAAAGAAGACAAAATAAGAGCATGTATAAATTTAGTTAAAAATTAATTGTTAATTTATTTTAATATACATCTAAATTGCTCAGACTCCTATAATTATTTTAAAGGGACGGTAATGTGGTTAGATCATTGATAGCCAAAGCATAGCCAAAGCATCAAGTAATAATGGAAAATTATATAAAGATTAACTTTTGGGAAAATACTATATTTATTCAAAAAAAAAAAAGGTGGCAATCCTAGATTATAGGGAATCTAACTAGGAGATGGGCAGCAATGTCTTCTTAAAACAACTAAAAAAATAAAACTGCAGTTGCTAAATTCCCTGTCGATCCTGGCAACTGTGGCAAACATCCTCCCTATGAGGCAATCTATGGGGGAGGTCTATGTACAGCAGACTTAATAAGCTGTAATGGTATGGTAACAGTTATTGAGTATTTCATTCACAGCCTGGACTCAGATATTGGCAGTCAGTCACATTTTTAGAAAGCATCTAAAGCTGTTGGTCCTAATTATAATAATATATTTATTCAGACTTTGTCCATATAGATATTAGTAGAACAATAATAATATTATATACTTAAAACTAGTCTTAGTATTTAACTTTTTTTAATATTTTTAACATATTAAACAATGTGCATACACTACAAATAATTTATTTATTTATTTTTATTTAATTTTAGATGTAGGCTGAACCAGCGCCATATAATGGCAGAATCCCACCTAACAGCAAGTGTATTAGTAGAGTTATGTAGTCAACTCAGTAATGAAGCAGACCCTTCACATATAATGGCATAAAAGCTATCCGCATGTGCCTCAGCGAACATGGCAGAGGCACTACAATACTATAGAGATTATGTGAGTGCGGTAATAGAGTGCACTTGTGTTTGTGTATTTTAATTCTGTGTGGATGGCTAGTATCCAATGTGTTTTTAGTTATAGCAATATGAATCAGTTCATCACTTGTACTTTAAATAACACAAATATTTGAATGTAATTTTTTGTATTTTTTCTAATAATCGGTCATGGGTTTCTTCATATATTGTATATTTTACAAGAGACAAAATTCATAAGGCATTTTGTGGGGGTGTGTTAAGAGGTTGCTACAGAAAATAACAAAAAGATCTTATGGCTTTTGCTGATTAAGTTGGCTGCTGGTGTCGTTCAGGAGAAAAATAAACTAAAAAAATTTGGTGATTGCATGTACATCCACGGGGAGGACGACATAGGCATCACTTCATATGTTCTAGTGCAACTGGGAATAAGCTCGGGATCATGTACTCAGCAGTGCAACACTTATGTTGCAAATATACACCTTACTATGAAAAGCGCAGTAAGTACCACCGTCCCCATATGCACATACTTATTTATCATAGATAAGACAGTACATAAGGTAAGTACCAATTTTTCATTTGTACAAGGGCGGTTTGAAAAGTTCTCGGCCCGACTAAGCAAAGAAAATAAAATAAAAAAAACGTTTTATTTTTCTACATATTCCCTTCCTATCTCAATACACTCATTCAATATTTGCTCCAGTAATTTTATGCCGCTTTTATAGACCTATTCCTATTTAAGTTCGGGAACAGGATAAAGTCAGACCATGCTATATCAGGTGAATATGGGGGTTGTTTTAATAATTCTAAATGGACTTCATGGAATAATACTAGTTTTTACGGAATTTATCGCGTATATTTAACTTTTTAAATACCCGACGTTTCGAACGCTTTACAGCACTCATGGTCACGGGCGGGACTGAGATGTTCAACGTCCATATGTCATAGTTAACCGCGGTTACCATAGATTAAAATTTAACTTTTGTTCCGATCTATGCAGTATGAACTTATGGTATCTTGAAGTCTTGCAGTTGTATGCTTGGGTTGGGATTTAATTTTATTTATTATAGGATCCCAAGCAGATGGTAGCACCCAGCCATCTTCTCTATTGAAATTAGGATGTTTTTTGATTTCAATAGCCTCGCAAATCATCCTTGGAAGGAATCGGTGTTCTTTAGCGAGGATCTGCGGTCTATCAAATCTGATGTAGTGACGGGGGCGATCCTGTACGTGTTCACAGACTGCAGACTTCCCGGAGCGTCGATTCTTCACATCAGCTATATGTTCTTTAACGCGGGTTTTTATTGATCTTTTAGTTTGTCCTATGTAGGAGAGACCACATTCACAATCAAGCTTGTACACTCCTGCATCTTGCAGAGGGACATTACACTTGACCGATGGTAAAAACTGACCAATCTTCTTCAGCGGCTTGAAGTATGTTTTGATGGAAGCGCGCTTCAAGATGTAGCCAATCTTGTCAGTGACTCCTCTGTGATAGATATATACGTAGACGACACTTTCACAATTCTACCTTTAGATAAAGTAACTGCATTTTTAGACCATCTTAACTCTATAAATTCTAAAATTCAGTTCACAATGGAGTTAGAGGCAAACAATTCCTTAGCTTTTCTAGATGTGTTAGTAATTCGGAATCCTGATAACACCTTGAGCCATACTGTGTATAGAAAAAAGACCCATACAGATAGATATTTAAACGGTGATTCTCACCACCATCATTCACAGCTAGCTACCGTGGGTAAATCTTTGTTTCAGAGAGCACGAGGGATCTGTGACAGTAAACACCTGGCTGCAGAGCTCCACCATGTCAAGCAAGTTTTGCATGACAACAAGCTTCGAGTCCCGCGCCTACGTCACAGTGAATGAGTGAAGCCGGCCACAGTCGAGCGTATACCTGCTGTATTGCCATATGTTAGAGGAGTCACTGACAAGATTGGCTACATCTTGAAGTGCGCTTCCATCAAAACATACTTCAAGCCGCTGAAGAAGATTGGTCAGTTTTTACCATCGGTCAAGTGTAATGTCCCTCTGCAAGATGCAGGAGTGTACAAGCTTGATTGTGAATGTGGTCTCTCCTACATAGGACAAACTAAAAGATCAATAAAAACCCGCATTAAAGAACGTATAGCTGATGTGAAGAATCGATGCTCCGGGAAGTCTGCAGTCTGTGAACACATACAGGATCGCCCCATTCACTACATCAGATTTGATAGACCGCAGATCCTCGCTAAAGAACACCGATTCCTTCCAAGGATGATTTGCGAGGCTATTGAAATCAAAAAACATCCTAATTTCAATAGAGAAGATGGCTGGGTGCTACCATCTGCTTGGGATCCTATAATAAATAAAATTAAATCCCAACCCAAGCATACAACTGCAAGACTTCAAGATACCATAAGTTCATACTGCATAGATCGGAACAAAAGTTAAATTTTAATCTATGGTAACCGTGGTTAACTATGACATATGGACGTTGAACATCTAGGTCCCGCCGGTGACCATGAGTGCAGTAAAGCGTTCGAAACGTCGGGTATTTAAAAAGTTAAATATACGGAATAAATTCCGTAAAACCTAGTATTATTTCAATGTGTAGTGTTCGCGTAATTATAAGGACTTCATGGAGCTTAGCCATTGCGACAACTGACTTGTGCACCAGTGCATTAATCTGATGAAAAAGGATTTTCTTTTGGCTAATCCCGACTGCTTTACACAAATTTTGTTGACTAATTTATCAACAGTTTAGCATAGTATGCGCCTGTTATAGTCTATCTTTTTGGGAAACTGCTCAAACTCAAACCTATCGTATATATTTTACATATATTATTTTTATTAATTAAAAATATCCATGTTTCAAGTATTATGGCAGCAGCGTGAGGGTGAGATAATTATGCTATGAAATAATTGTTATAGGCCTATGATTGAAGAGAATAAGGATTATGAAAATTTGACATGAACTGTACAAAAAATATTTAGGTAAATCTATAGACATCTGGTACTTACGCACGGGGTTGGGAGGGAGTGAGGTTAAGGGGTTGGGTACAGGAGAAGCCCCCTCTGTTCTTCCCCCCTTATGGAAATGTATAGTTTATGAGTAATTTTTTATAAAATCATAACCTCACTTTTTACACAGGAATAATGACCCAAAGTTACTTCTATAACAGCTTCAGCTGCGGGAGATGCAGCCCCTTTACCCTTGCATATCAAATTGCAGACACCCATGCTCACCTCTACAGCTTTGGCTTATTAATTGCCTACAATTTACTATGGTGGCTATTCTCCTTCCACGAAGATGGCTTTACAAAAACACTAGGGGTAGGGCAGACTACATGGAGTCCAGGTGTGCTGATTAGGTTTTAGAACAGATTCGATATATCTATATAGTCAGGTTGCCCTAAACTCTACTATGATAGCGGTAAATGAAAGAATGTAATGTGAATTGCTATAATTTTGTTTCTGAAAAATCTCTTGACTGCCCTCAACTGCGGCTTGAGTCCTGTCTTTAGCTACAAATGGATTGTAAGGGTTCGAGTGATAAACTTTTTATGGTTGTATCTGTGATAAGAAAGAATAAATTGACATTTCTGCATTTCGTTACATGCAATTTTTTGTGATATTTATTTTATCATGATTCAAGCTTAACCCTGACAAACCTAAATTGAAAACAAAGTAAAAAATCAAGTACTAAACGTCTACTTCACAATACTAGACCAAATTGACATATTTGGCTTTCATTACAAGTGATTTTTAGTGAAATTTATTATCGTAATTAATTCAAAAAAATATTTCTGACATCTAAAAACAGTGTAATAGAGTTCAAAAGTAAAGGTTCAATTTTAGCCCTAACAAGCCAACTAAAAACATTATTAAAATCAAATACCGAACGTCTATACCAACCCCATATGTATGCATATTATAGTTTATGTTCTCCAAAAGACTACTTATAAATATAATTTTTTTAATGAATTTAGAATTTTAAATATAGAAACATCATAAAAGAAATCAATCTTTAATAAAATGAGTTTCTATGGTTAGAAGAATATCTAATGTTTATACTAAGAGGGAGTAAAAGTCTAAAAAAGTTATGAACAAAGAAAAAGTCAATATTTATCATCTGATAACATTGTTACTCACGCGTAGTCCACGGCTTCTACGTGATTATTTCCTGACGTATTTGTTGTAAAATCTATATTGTTCTGCTCCTAAACATAATACGAAATTTAAAATTAACTGAAATTTAACTAATATTCTTAAAGAAATGAACCTTACTCCTTACCATATTACAATAAAAACATACAGTTTACTTTCCTACACATTAAATCAGATTATTATTTATGTCATTTAGCCTCTTTAGGAAAGCCAATAATATGTTTTGTATTAAATTTCATTGAAAAAAACATATATTTTCGTTTACAAAACCCGTTCATAAATAAATAGGAGAAAATCATAGATTACTACTATAAATTATTTAGGGCAAGAAAAATGAATATTGACATTTGACAACTGAACAACTGATAGTCATTGCAGGTACTTCATTTATTTGAGTATGGTATTAACAGGTACTTGATTTCATGTGATGTCTGTGATCTCAGTACTCGAGACTGTTGCTTGTGGGCTCGTGGAAATAGAAGTGAAGTGATTAAATATTTTTTGGTTGATTTAATATACATAATATAGCATTATTTGAGGTGCTAAAACACTCTACACACTGAGTTGATAGCACAGACGTTGTAGCAGCTTAATTTTATTATTTATATGAATATTAAATATAATTCTAATAACGGTTTAAAGCGTACGTTGGTACATAATTTGAAATTATAGTATAGCAAATTTATTATGAGTTTATTGAGACAAAAGATTTGACAGTTATTTTATTACTGTTGCTTTTATTAATGTAATATGTATTCAATGAGCCTTAAGCGCTATCTATGTATTGTATTTAAGAGAAGCTACAGTACTTTAAATTTTTAGTATGTCTGAAAAAAAAGGTGTATTTTAATAAGATATGGTTCTATCAGCTGTCCCCCAGATGGTTACAATATGATCATATGATCATATTATAAGGAGAGTATATTATCTGATTTAAAAAAAGTGGCATAACATACATAATTCATGTGGAAAGACAAGAGAGCGTTCTTGATACGATTTTATAGTGCCCTTTTAAAACTCTTCAAATAAAGAGAAGGTCAAGAAAAAAACTGGGTTAGTAAAAGATGTTTAAGTGACTAATAGTAATTTACTTCTAGAAACCTTTGTATCCTATTACGGTAAAATACTTTTGATATGTGATTTTATTATACTATGCTCACTGGTATATCCGGTATATTTTTACACGTTGAAAGGTAAGCATCATTTAATATTTACCATAAACATTTTTGTTTCACGAATAAGTTTGTGATTTTGTTGGATTTTATCAGAGAAAACAATATCGCATTTTTATCACACAGATTTTTATCACATGCAATTATTTTGCCAGTGGGGCGTATAAGCCGTCACAATTTGCCACTCTAATGTGATAATCTGAGGCATTTGAGGTATTTTTAGTTAGTCTGTGATCTTTGAGATTTTACTCTGTGGACCTATGGATCTCTCTCTCCTTGTCGTTAACGAACGCGCTCGCTTGCAGCGTTCTTGGGAAAATTGACTTCTTGTTTAGAAGAATTTCGTTTCGTCGTCGTATTTTGACATCTAATAATAAGCCATATGTGTTGTAGATACAATGTTTATGGTGGCCGTGTTGATAATGAAGTGTAATATATTAACCGTTAGTGAGTTTCCGACTGGAGCAACATCGCAAGCGCTTACCCCTCTGCGATGACCATTAGCTGCACCAAACATGATCGCCAATCTGCCGTTACTTTTAGCGAACGGCAATCCTAGGGCATTATCAACTATTTCAGCAGCCGAGCTCGAGAAATTCATAACGTTTATGGTGACTTGTTCCTGGGGCCACGACACTGCCAAAGACATCCGCCAGCCGCCTTGGTGGCCACAAGACGTAGAATTTTCGCATCCTTTTATGAAACCGTTGGTAGTGCCAGAGGATTGGGAAGCACGATTAAAGAATCTAGTGAAAAAATGTTACGATTATCACAAAAGCACTTTTTTACTAGTGTTCTCGGCACAGCTTGCACGGTACCCACAGAAGAGGCTAAGGTACGTCGACAATCGTGATCACACCACCTCCCTTTACTATAGGCCTAGTGGACGTCTACTTGCGACTTTTAGAAATGAAAACTTATACTATGATAGGAGAGAGTTAATTAAAAAAGAAGAACCACTGGTGAAGTCTGCTGATATATATCTGTGTGACAGTTGTGACAGCCATTTTGACAATTTAGACATATTAGAAGCCCATGAGAGGCTGTGCAACAATGACAGTGTGCCTTCTGGTACATGTAGTGGTGGTTTATCAGAATTTCTTTCAGCTTTAAAACTGAAACCTACACAGGAGAGCGGAGAGGGGGCTAATGTTAAAAATATTGATGAGGATACAAAACCAAAAAATACTAGAACAGCTGCCAATATTGATAGAGGTCCACCTTATCCTTTCTCTTCTTTGGCTTATATGAGGAATGCTAAAACACACATTCAGAGGGATAACACCTATGCAAGAGAAAGAATTGAGAGGTACTGTTGTACATCTACTCTTTTTAACAAAAATGTAGCTAGTAAAAGTAGAAATAATCAGTTTCCTATTAGATACAGGAGACCTATAGACTATTGGCACCGTACCCACACATTTCCTAACCAGAGAAATAAGGAAATACTTGATTTGAAAGGCCAACTTCTTTTGTTAAAGTGTAGGCCGATATCTGTAAATATTGAAAGGATGTCAGTGAAGAGTATTCAGGACTACATTGAGAAGCTAAAGAAAGAAGCAGAAAGTAAAATGCGTTGTATGGAAGAAAAGGACATAGTGTATGTTGATGGGTCGGACTTAGACTCACCAATGGATGTAGATATGAAAAGTTCTGACCCACTTAAGAGATTAGATAATGACTGTGAAGTGATTGACTTGTGTTCAGATGATGAGACTCCTAGTGGGAATGAGAATTGTGATCCCAGAGCTGGGATAACATGTGTGATGCGTGGTGGCGCTGTGTTACGGCGCACTGCTGCAACACCACATGCGCTGCCAGCAGAGCCCTGTGGTGCACGTCAGCGTCCTCTACCTACTCTACAGCATCTGCCCTCTGCTATCCTGCAACCACATCCTGTGATCCTTATTACACATACTCTGAACAATTTACAAACTATATCCATAGATTGAATTTATGTATTAATTTAACTATAGTAGGTATATTCTAATTATTATTTATTACAATCTTCTTGATTAAAAATCTTAATCTTAAATTTGTATGTTTTATTTCAGATGTTACAGTTTTGCTTTCAAAACTAAAAATTGAGATATGCTTATGGCATTATAGAGCTATTTCCTAAATTATTCTTGTGTGATATATATATATATATATATATATATATATATATATATATATATATATATATAACCAAGAACTGATTTAGTAAATGTATCATGTAACTATAACTATATAAACAGTTTTATTAATAAAATTAATGAAGTTTGTTAGCTTATGTGAGGCCAGCTCTTTGTGTATAAATTATAAATATTTACCTATTTTCTGTTATTCTCTAGCTTATATATACCTAATTACCAAACATAAGCATGATGTTAGTAATTGTTGCTCCTTAGGTTTTTTTAATTACTTTTAACATGTTGCAGTATTAAGTTTCCGAATTTGCGAATAAATAAACTGTTTATTTTTTTTCCTTTGTATAATTATTTTGCTATATATGTTAAATCTGTTACAGTATCACACGTTTAATATGTGATGATAGACTTACATATATACCTACTGTATAATATAGGATATTAGTTTATTTAAAATAAAATAAATCGAAACCTTTGTAATTTTTGGCGTTTTATTTGCATCCCAAAAACAGAAATATATAAAGATACAAGTGACAAGTAAGAGAAAGGAAAGGACTAAGATCGTAGGTTCGCCCTCGCCGTTCGTAAAGTGTATTAGGCGCGGCGCGGGAGCGAGAGTAAAACAAGATGGCGTCCGGATAGTCGTCCAAATTGGTGACTCAAGCTAAAGTAAAACGTAATGCAAAAACTTTTTTATTTGCGTTTATTTTTCAAACTGACAAGTGACCATTTCGTTATTTTTAAACATTGATATATTAAGTACTTCGTAAGAACATCATACTTCAATATAAGTAACATAGTAAATTATGTTATTGTGAGGAAAGTACATAATATGAAAGGTACAGGTTTTCTGATATCATTATTGGAATTTTCATGCTGTTATTGAATGCTTTAGTTTTAATCTAGTGGTTATTATAAACTCAGACATAATATGTTGTTATTTGATAGGTACATTACGTTATTTTATATGTAGGTACGTAACGACAAAGACTAAATTGGTAGGTATTTAAGGAAAATAACACGAAATGTGTTGAAATGTGCAGGTCTTTACTGCTGCTTATATTTTTCTGGTAATCAATTTTTATGCGATTTAAGCCTACAAATTCATACATAATAGTGACGATTTTTATGTATACAGGCTGACTCCAAATTCCAGGCAAGTCAGGGCTGATCCGATACTGACATAAGTAGGTAGTGTAAATTTATTTTGGAGTCAGTATGACGCCACAGCGCCAATGCTAACTCCAATATTCCTGCTTGGGTATTTTGAAGTCAGTCCACTCCGCCCACCACCCGCTATGGCGCGGTATTGACCTTGTCTACACAACCAAGTCAGTACTTGGTTTAGTAATCTGTGACTTGGTTAGTCGCCGGCGAAACGTTGTAGGGTGATAACAATTAGTCAATATTCTTCGTTATTAATTCTCACTTTCTCATTTAACCTTTGAAGCAATAAATACAATATATTTGGATAATTTAGCAATGAGTAGTTTGTTTTTATTGTTTATTGTAGAATATTGACCTCCTTGGTTTATTGAACAGAACAGTCAGTTTAAAAAAAATGTCATTGTAGGTAGTCAAGATAGCAAGATGTAATGTTGTTTTTAGGGTTCCGTAGTCAACTAGGAACCCTTATAGTTTCGCCATGTCTGTCTGTCCGTCTGTCCGTCCTCGCTTAATCTCTGTGACCGTTTGCACTAGAAAGCTGAAATTTGGTACCAATATGTGTATCAATCACGCTGACAAAGTGGTAAAATTAAAATTGGAAAAAAATGTTTTATTAGGGTAGCCCCCCTATATGTAAAGTGGGAAGTGATTTTTTTTTAATTTCAACCCTAACGTATGATATATTGTTCGAAAGGTATTTAAAAATGAATAGGGGTTTACTAAAATCATTTTTTGATAATGTCAATAATTTCGGAAATAATCGCTCCAAAAGCAAAAAACAATGTGTCCCCCCCCCCTCTAACTTTTGAACCATAAGTTTAGAAAATATGAAAAAAATCCGAAAAGTAGAACTTTATAAGGACTTTCTAGGAAAATCATTTTGAACTTGGATGGAAACAACAGTACCCACTACCGGGAGCAGTTACAGGAGCGCGGAGCGCTGTTGGAGCGCGAACATAATGGATACCCACCTTTAAACACATAAGTGGGATCACTTATTGTGACGGACGGGAAACTACGGAACCCTACTCTGAGCGTGGCCCGACACGCTCTTGGCCGGTTTTTTGTAATTTAAATGAAAATAAAAGAAGCAGTCTAAAAGTGAGTGTTTCGTCTCAAATTCTTGAAATATCATGTATATGACTCATGTAAAAAGATGTTACAACTGTGGCGAACTGGATCATCAATCGCCCACCTGTCGAAAGGGAATCAAATGCTTTAATGCAATGAATTTGGTCACAAATCAACTGAATGCACAAGCCAACCTCAGAAGACGCTGAAAATTAATAATAAAAGTGAAGAAGAGAAAGTACCCTACAAAAGAGTTAAGATTAGTGATGAAGAATTTGTTACCTTTATAGATACTGGAAGTGATATTAATACACTTCTTCTTCTAAGGTTAACCTCATCACAAAATCAGAATTCGAGAAGGTTAAAGAGGGAATTAATGATTATAAAACAGAATCAACGTGTATAGCAGGAATAGCCGAAAACAAATTCGTACTGAAAGAATGTTTACAGCCAATGTTCAAATTGATAATTACTACACAGATGTCAAAATAAGTGTGTGAAAGATAACGAGATACTTACCGGTAACTTTACTAATTGGAAATCCTACCCTTAAGGATTTCAAAGTTTGCTTCACTCCTGAAGGTGTCTTTATAGAAAAGATTATGCATCTAACACTTCTAATGGAGGAAAAGGACAATGAACAAGAAATGATATAGGATATTCTAAATACGTGGAAAAGATTCGTAAGATGTCTGAAGAGTACAAACCTAATGAAAAGAAGAAAGAATGTGACGTTGAATTGAAAATAATACTTACCGATGAAGATCCAGTTTATCAGAATCCCTGACGTTATTCACCCTTAGATATGAATGCAGTAAATACGCAAGTAAAATAATGGGTAGACAAAGGAATAATCAAACCTATCAAATCTAATTTCGCCTGTCCTGTAGCTCTGGCTGATAAAAAAGATCGTTCACGTAGAATGTGTATAGATTATCCACGATTAAATAAAAATGTAATCAAAGAAAGACTTCCCCTACCTATAATAGAAGACCAGATAGACAAGTTGAAGTAGGCCAAAATGTTCACGTCCCTTGATCTGAAGAATGGCTTTTTACACGTGAAAGTACACAAAGGTAGTCTAAAGTACACCTCATTCGTAACACCCCAAGGCCAGAACGAATTTCAAAGAATGCCTTATTGATCGTGTGCAGCGCCATCTGTGTTTCAAAGTGTGTGTTTTATTAACAATATCTTCAGTCATCTAATTACCGACGGGACACTTCTATTGCACCTTGATGATTTAATCATTGATTGTGCGACGGTGTACCGTAGTGAAAAATGTTTATTATTTTGTTGTGTTGTTTATATACCGCCAAAATGCGATGTTAAAGAATATATGTATTTTTTTAATCTTATAAAAATATTTTGGGTATGTAGCAGCATATTGTGGATTTCGTCAAGTAAATGAAGTGTTTAATGTAAACAATCGCATTCTAGATTTGGTATTAACAACCTTGCCGGTAAGTGACGCGGAAGTATCACTGTCTGGTGAGTCTTTAGTTAACATTGATGAGCAGCACCCACCTCTGACCGTAAAAACCACGGCAGCGGACGGGAAGAGGGGGCGAATCCCCCTTAGTATAACTGGCAATAATCTTAATAATAAATATAATAATTGAGAGCTCTAGTTGGAATTTTAGGAAATGTGACTTCTTCAAATTATATAAGTTATTATGTTCAATTGACTGGAGTTCGTTATATCTGTTAGACGATGCCAAATCCTCCTTGTATTATTTTTACGACATTGTAAATGAGATTAGTAAATGTGTGGTGTGGTGGGTCGGAAGAAAGAAGAAGATGAAGAATACTTACCCTGAGTGGTATGCGGCTGATTTAATATTAGATATAAGACTAAATGGAATTACCATAAATTATTTAAAATAACGAGATCTCGGGCGGATTAGGAATCACTCTCCGCTATCGTGCAGTGGTTAAAAATAAAATAAGATGGGCTTACGAGGCATATCAGTGTAGAGTACAAAATAATATAAATGAGGACCCAATATCTTTTTGGAATTTCGTTAAGAGTAAACAGTCAAAACTTAATAGAACTCACGGACTGTGCAGAGCATTTTGCTTCATTTTTTCATTCAGTATATAGTAAGGAGAGGCCCACGTTAGATCCGAGGGAAGCGGAGCACACAGCCGTGCAAGCGTTGAGCTACGCGACTAGTTCAACTGGCTTTCATACCGAGCGGATAAACGTGCGAGATGTTCAAGGCGCCCTCACACGTCTTAAACCCAAGAAGTCTGTGGGTCCAGATGGTATACCACCGTTCATTTGAAAAGACTGCCGTATGGTGTTTGAAATGCCTCTTACATATTTTTAACCTGTGACTAAAAGAAGGTTACTACCCGGACGAATGGAAAGTGTCCCGAATGATTCCTGTGTTGAAAGGAAGATCGGGTTTCAAGGTGGATGAATATATACCGATAGCCGTATTGTGTGCAATCGCTGAGGTATTTGAGTCGATTATTTATAAATATGTTTATAATCAAGTGAACTCGCAACTTACTGAAGCTCAGCATGGTTTTCGGGCAGGTTGAAGTACTGGGAGTAATTTATTGTCTTTTATAAATTATGTAGTGCCAGTAGTGGATGCTGGGAGCTAGGTGGACACCGCATATTTCGATTTTCGAAAAGCCTTCGATACCGTTGATAACGATATCTTGTTGGTAAAGCTTGCGGAGTTAGGTTTTACACGTAGCTTACTAGATTTCTTTGCGAATTATCTGAGTGGACGTCAACAATACGTAGATTTTGCAGGTTTTGAATCGCAGCCGTATTGTACTTATTCTGGAGTGAGTCAAGGGAGTAATGTTGGTTCTTTATTATTTATGTTAATGGTTAATGATCTTCCTACGGTCGTTGAAGAGGCGCAGTGTTTGCTATTTGCCGATGATCTTAAATTTTTTTTTGAAAGTAAACAGTACTTCTGACTGCCAAAGTCTGCAAAGGGACATTGACAGATTGGCACAGTGGGGAATGGAAAACAAATATAATTTCAATGTGAATAAGTGTTGTATCATGAGTTATGGTCGTGCAAAAGCCCCTCATAAGTATGCTTAAGAAATGAACGGCCTCGTAATCCCGCGCGTTACATATATTAGAGACATAGGCGTTGAGATGGTCCCGGATCTTAATTTTCGTAAGCACATTTTAAATATTTTTAAAAAAGCTTTTAGGAGTCTCGGCTTTATATTAAGGCAGTGCAGGGATTTTCAGAATTTATTACGTGGTAGAGCCATGCCGCAGCTATCTTGATTGTAAGTTTGTAGCACGAATGGGTCGGCTCGACCGGGGAAGGACCACGCTCTTACAGAAACCAGCGTCAAATAGCTGCTTATGCTTCTGTGTTTTATGGTGAGTGTAGAGAACCGGAGAGCCTTTTTACTGGAAAAGAAGCATCCATCTTAGTCTTCAAGGCTGACAACGCATCTGCATTTTGATTCGCAAACGAGGATAGATGTGGATGTCTATGGGCCACAGCAACCACTTTCCATCAGGTGGACTGTGTGCTCGCTTGTCACCCCTTTTCCTAAAAAAAAGAAATAATTATTTACTATTAGAATTTTATTTAATGCTCTCGTAAGAAGTCAACTTGAAAGTAACGCAAGTATTTGGAATCCACATGAAAGCAAGTGTAGTGTCACGGTCGAAAAAATTCGAAATAAATTCACACGATTTTTATACTTTACAGTACTGAATCAATCCTTGTTTTCCACTGATGTATCCGAGTCTGTTTGTACCGGGGATGGTTGGTTACATGTGAGGAGAGACATCACGCTTATTAAGTATGTGTATAAAGTATTACGTGGATGGATATGTCTGTTAAGATATCTTGATAAGAAAACAACATGCCTCAAGAATATGCAATATTACTTGAAAACTGCCTCACATCTGGCTATCTATGGTGGAAGGGGAGTTCTATAAGCAAGTAAATAGTGTGGGGATAGGCTCACCTGTGTCTCCCATAGTCGCCGACATATTCATGGAGGACTTTGAGGAGAAAGCCCTTCTTACTGCTCCTGTAAATCCAAGGTTCTACAAGCGGTACGTAGACGACACTTTCACAATTTTACCATCTGACAAAGTAACTGCATTTTTAGACCACCTTAACTCCATAAACTCTAAAATACCACTCACAATGGAGTTAGAGGCAAATAATTCTTTACCCTTCCTAAGATGTTTTAGTCATCCGAAATCCTGATAACACTATTGGTCACACTGGGTATAGAAAAAAGACCCATACCAACCGATATCTAAATGGTGAATCTCACCATCATCAGTTAGCTACCGTGGGTAAATCTTTGTTTCAGAGAGCACGAGGGATCTGTGACAGAAAACATCTGGCCGCCGAGGTTCAGCACGTCAAGCAAGTATTGGAAGACAACAAGCTTCGGGTCCCGCGCCTACGTCACAGTGAACGAGTGAAGCCGGCCACAGTCGAGCGCGCGCCTTCTGTACTACCGAATGTCAGAGAGAGAATCTATAAAACCCGCGTGAGGGACATATAGCTGACGTGAAGCACCGATGCTCCGGGTAGTATACAGTCTGCGAACATGTTCAACGTCGTCCCCACCATTACATTAGATTTGATAAACCACAAATCCTCGCAAAAGAAGGTAGGAATTGTTGTCCTACCAAGGATGATACGCGAGGCTATTGAAATTAAAAAATATCCAGATTTAAATAGAGAAGATGGATGGGTGCTGCCATCTGCTTGGGATCCTATAATTAACAAAATTAAACCCAAACCCAAGCATACCACTGTAAGACTTCATGATACTATAAGCTCGTTTTGCGTAAATCGGACTAAAAATTAATATCCGAAAACTGAAGGTAGCCGGACTAACTATGACATTGGGATGTCAAACATCTCAGTTCCCCTCGTGACCATGGGTGCTGTAAAGCAACCAAAAGGTCGGGATAATAAAAATAAGTTAAAGGTAGTAATTAAACGCGATAAAATCCGTAAATAATAGTTTTATACAATTTTTATTTCCGAAACTTTAATGGTTATTATCTATAAAATAGGAGCGAAACATCTCATCCACTAAAATATCGTTGTACAGTGTGTTCCCTGTAAATATGCCCGTGAATCTATGCATTGAACATCCCTGAAACTTTTATAGCAAATACATTAAGCAATATTTACCACAAACTGAAGTCCACTCAATCTGAATCCTATCAATATTCCAGTCACATCTTTTACAAATCCTTTTTAAAAACTCTAGATGATATCGTGCAGGAGATCGTCCATATGAATCAAAATATTGACCGATTCTATTCGTATCGATATATAAAGCTATCCAATGTGAGCCTGGGTTATCATCTGTATCCAGATTGCATATTATATACGTTGGTACGAGGGCAGTACTTAACATACATGGGCAGTCTATTAGCAGCATAAACATTATTTTCTAGACTGCGATGAATCTTTTTCAGATGTTGCTGTACATCTAGTGTATCCGTGATATTACTGATATTAGTTTTTTACATTACTAATTTATTAAATGGTAACATAGGAATGATCAATGATAGTGATTTGTAAATATTAAATCGCATTCTTTTGTGATGATTTGTAGGAGTCATCGCTGTAGCATAAGTAGGAGTAGATCGGTGTAGCACGAAAGAATGCGAGATAAGCTTGTTGACTTATAAATTTATTGTCAGTTTCACTGCGGAAATGCTTTAGATTAGATATAACTTACCTTACTGGTGCTATATAACACCGAGCAGCTGCAGTCATGGAGTTAGTGTGGTCGTTTGACCGCAGTGGATCTACCAATACTATTTTTGGAATACTTCAACGCATCAATGGTCATGGTCATCAAACTTACTTTTCTTTTTGTTGTTTTCTTACGCGCGCGCGCATGTGTGTGTGTGTGTGTGTGCGTGCGTGCGTGCGTGTGTGTGTGTGTGTGTGTGTGATTAAGTGTAAACAAATTTATATTAACATGATAACTGTGTTGTTGCACAAATCATTTAGCGTCGTTGAAAATGCCTATAAACAGTATTACTTCTCGTTTACTCTTCCCTCAAAAAGAGAGTGATGACATCGTCATTAATAATAACACATGCGATGGTGAAAAATGAAAATCGCAATCGATTGATAATTTTTTTGAAGCTGAATAAAAAGTGAGAAAGAGGTAGCTGTTATCATCAACCGTCGCATGAGCCGCTAGAGATGGTGTATCATGCATTTCTACTTATTCTGACGATGGAGACCAAGCGACAAATCTCATAAAAATTGAAATGTACGATATGAAGAAGCTATCTAAGATTCCAACTATTGATCATTGAAAACATGCTTCCACGAGGATTAAATATTATGTAAAGACTAATAAGGATAGCATTTACGACAACACTAACGCCCTTGTATACAATATTACAAAGAAAATAGCAGAAAGTGAAAAAGTTAAAAAATACTTTTTTAACAATCACAGTCATTAGTGAACGTCGCAACTCGAAAGAATGCGATAAGGAGGTTGACTCATAAAGTTACTATCAGTTTCACTACGGAAATGCTTTAAATTTGATATAATTTACTGGCGCTGTATAATAGCGAGCAGCTGCAGTCATGGAGTCAGTATATGGTCGTTTGACCGCAGTGGATTAAAAGGTTCGATAGATGTGACAGTTGGTATCGAAACAGACCAAGAAATACCAGATCAGACATCCGCTTATTGCTTGATTTTAAACGATTGTATATTCGAATACAAACCACTGAGTAACATCGTTAAGAAAATATCATGAATAGCAATATAACAATCGTAGATCATCAAGGATTCAAAAATAATTGCAAAAATGTTATAGTAAAAGATTTTGCTATAGAGTCACTCTAGAGTAGGCAAAATATTTCTAATTAAACCTCCTTACATATTTACTTCTATCTCTTAAAGAGAGTCAGAGCATTGTTGATTATAGAGAGTTTCACAGAATTATCAAGACATATTTGAAAAATAAAAATATTAAAAAAAGATGTGATAAAGTTAAATGGGTACGAGCTATTTGTGATGAAAATAATACTATCATAGATATTAGTTGCGTAGGATCTCTCAATTTAAATACTCTTTGTGAACTTAATTGTAAAGATACTTTATAACTGTTTTACTCATAATAAAATTTGTGCATTAAAATGTTTTATGTATTAAGAAATGGTGCTTTGAAAGCAAAAGAAAGACAAGAGCAGAAGGAAGAGATGTGTGGCATACGTGTACAGAACACGTCATAGAATAGCAAAACTACAACACTGATTGGAGAAAGAAGAAAAAGAGAAGTATATGCAGTACTCAAAAGCTGAATATCCATTCTTCAATTCAAAATCTAGCCGGTTGCTCAGTTTCGAAGGCTGGCCTCTCGTTATGCGACAAAAGCCTGAAGATCTTGCAGAACCGGTTTCTTTTATACTGGCCATGCAGACAGGACCAAGTGTTTCTATTGTGGTGGTGGTTTAAAAGATTGGGAAGATGATAATGATCCTTGGCAGCATGTTCAGTGCTTTAGTCAGTGTGCTTATGTAAAGTTTAAACTAAATAAGAATAATAAAGAAATAAATAAATAATTATTTCTTTATTATTCTTTTGTTTTATCGCATATAATTTGTTTTATTTAATTTTATAATGTTTCACATAGTTACAAACACACAAAATGCATTACGCATCACACATAAATCTAACACACACCACACATTATAACCCCACTACTATAGTCCACAGTAACATTTCTGTTTTATCTATTTCAATAATATTATCAGGCATAAAAGTAAAAACTATCAACACTTAGCGCAATTTATAATGACCCCAAGCTAATGTTTCAATATTATTATCTAAAATATGCCTCCTTGTGTCATTATATGATAAACCAATCTTATTTAAATTTTGTGTAAAAATTGTGTGCTTAATTTATTTAAATCTAAGCATGCTATAATATTGCACTTTTTTATTAAATAGAGCAGACTTATACATAACTTTTCATTGTCATCTTTTTAGTGATACATTTATTTACCCTTTTTGCCTTGGTTATAGTTTTATTCTCTAAGTTAAAAGCGTACATTTTAGATCGTAAAGCTACAAATTCTTACATGATTTTACTATTATTGTCATCGTTGAAAAAACCTAATTTTTTATTTAGTTTTGGATATTTAAAAACATTATTTGTATTATAATCTGAGGTATCTAAGTATGAGAAAAGTATATCAGTGTAAAAATCATCTGTAAACATTATAAAACTATCCGTATCTGTATACAATGATTTGATTTTACTAAACTTTTTAATAATATAGTTATAATGAAAATCATACATAATGTTACGAGCTTGAGGTTCGTGACAATAAAAATTGCCGATAAAATTACCTAAATTAACACTTTAATTTACTTTACACAAATTAAAGTTAAAACACTAATAATTAAACACACTAATTCACTTAATTCCGCTCCGAAGCTTCGCTTGTGTCGCTGAGTTCAACTCTGCCTCGATCGCATCTTGCGCCACCTATTTATTTAAATTAGCAAAATATCCGGAATGTTCAAGTAAACACGCGCAGGGTACCGAGAGTTCGAGTATAGATTTTCTAGAAACTTAGTTCTTCGGGTGGCGCTGTCGGTCGAAAGATTTGTGATGTCATAAACTGCAACGCTCCCCTCGCTCTCGTTCCTGACACTAGATGGCGCTAGTGTGTCGTCGACTGGAGCGCGTAACACTGCCCCCTCCTAAGACATGCTCGTCCCGAGCATTATCGGTCCCATAATAACGCGCCAAGCGATCCACATGGACGATCTTAGGAGTCCCTCTTGCGCCTTTCTGTATCCGGTAGGTCACATCGTTGATCCTGGTTACAATCCGGTACGGGCCGTCCCATGTAGCTTGAAGCTTAGGAGATTTCCCTTTGCTGCGGACTGGATTGTGCAACCACACTAATGAACCTTCGTTGAACCCTTTATTGTTCATTTTGCGGTCGTACCGGGTTTTCATTTTCTCAGACATTTGCTGGCCCGATTGTCTGACGTGCTCATAAATGTCATTCATTTTGTTCCGCAAGTCATTTGCATAATCGGTTATACTGCGTGGGGCATCAGGTGGTATCCCGGTGATCAGGTCCGCAGGCAGCCGTAATTCTCTTCCAAAGTTTGCGAAAGCTGGTGTCATTGCTGTACTTTCGTGAACAGAACTCCGATATGACAACAAAAACGGTTGTATGTGCTTGTCCCAATCTCGTTGCCGATTGTCTACAACTTTTGCTAGGTACCTCTCCAATGTCTGATTAAATCGTTCCACCATTCCATCAGATTGCGGGTGATAAGAAGTCGTTCTTGTTTTATGAGTACCCATAACTCGGCAAGTTTCTTACTCTCTTGCCTAGTACAATGTTTGCAATCCTCAGGACAAGGTCTTCTTGACAATGCATCTGCGTTGCCATGAGATTTCCCGCTGCGATGTTCGATCTCAAAGTCGTATTCCTGCAGTAGTTCAATCCACCTCGCAACTTGTCCTTCTGGGTTTTTAAACTGCAATAGCCATTTTAGTGCAGCATGGTCAGTTCGTAAGTGAAACTTTCGTCCCAGAAGATATTTGCTAAAATGCTGCAACGACTTTACCACAGCGAGCAATTCGCGTCTTGTGACACAATAGTTCCTTTCCGGTTTTGACAACGACTTGCTGAAGTACGCAATCACGACCTCTTGGTCACCATTCCGTTGAGACAGCACACCGCCAAGTCCTATATCACTTGCGTCTGTGTCAACTATAAATTCTTTGCTTGCATCAGGGTATCCCAAAATAGGTGTTTTGCACAGACGGTCCTTGAGCTCCTGGAATGCGATATTGCAACTTTCATCCCAGCAGAAATGTCGCTTCTCCTCGGTTAGCTTGTGCAGAGGTTTGGCTATATCTGCAAAGTTCTTCACGAATCGCCGGTAATAGGAGCACAAACCCAAAAATGCTCTAACTTGCGTCTTGTCTTTTGGAACCGGCCAATCCTTGACAGCGGCGATTTTCTCTGGATCTGTGCGGATACCTTCTTCCGATACTACAAACCCCAAAAAGTTAACTTGCCGTTGGAATAGTGAACATTTCTTCGGGCTCAACTTGAGGTTGGCACTCTGAATCTTCATAAGCACGCGTTCCAGGTTTTGAAGGTGTTCCTAAAACGTACGGCCCACGATGATGATGTCATCCAAGTAGACCAGACAGGCATCGCCAATTAGCCCGGTAAGTACAAGTTCCATCAGCCTTTCAAACGTTGCTGGAGCATTGCACAACCCAAACGGCATTACTTTGAATTGCCACAGACCCTTTCCCGTCGAGAACGCAGTTTTCTCCTTGTCCTTAGGGTCAATTTCAACTTGCCAGTAGCCACTTTTTAGATCCAGCGTGCTAAACCATTTTACTCCTGTAAGCATGTCCAGCGTGTCATCAATTCTTGGCAAGGGATAGCTGTCCTTCCTTGTAACGTCGTTCAGACGGCGGTAATCAACACAGAACCGCATGCTGCCATCCTTCTTTTTCACCAGCACCACTGGTGAACACCATGGACTAGAGGAAGGTTCGATAACACCATCCTTCACCATTCCTTCAATCATGGTTTCCACTTCCTTTTCACGTGCTACCGGCAATCTTCTTGGCCGCTGACGGATAGGCAATTCTTCTCCTGTGTTTATTTTGTGTTGAACTAAGCCAGTCTTTCCTATGTCAGCATCGTTTGATGAGAATACATCGGCGTACTTGAGTAACAACTTCTTCGCCTTGACCAATTCGTTCGGGGAGAGAACACTGCGACAGTCTTCCAAAAGTGTGGTCACTCTCGTTTCTGCATCCTTGCTGGGGGTCCCACTCGATATATATTGGCACCGACGTAACCAATCCACTTCCTCACAAGTACCGATTAGTGTGCCTTTTTCTATAATCTGGTCCCGGTCGCAAAGGTTCGGCACACGTACTCCTGAGATGTCAGTGGTCCTGACCAAGGTTCGAGCTACTTTCCATGGAAGGTCATTTTTTACCCTTTCCACAAGTACACAACGGTGGGCTTGCCCAGCGTTTCGAGGAAGACTAACCGGAACAATCGTTTCCGATCTCGGCGGAAGAACAATCTTCTTAATGCTGTACACGTTCCCTGGTAACGCAACTTCCATAAAAAGTTCCTCCTGCCCACATTTCAAAACACCTTGCTTAACGTCGATCTCACAACAATTATTCCTCATAAAGTCTAGGCCTAGGATGCAGTCGTCCATTATATCAGACCTGCATAAAGTAAATTCCGAATGTAAATCATGAAGTTCATCTGGAATTTCCAAATCAACTTTTGAAATAAAACCGAAGTCCGATGTCTCAAACACATTAAAATCTGTATTCGGATTTAGCCATTCAAATCCATCAGTAGAAAGATATTGAGACCATAGCCCAACCATATAAATTGTTGGCATCAAAATGTGTGATTTATGAATTTGGTTTCCCTACATCATAATCCCCCATGTATTTGTTACTAGCTCTAGCATAACGATTACTACATTGAGTACCTCCTGATAACTTATCTAATAAATGCAATTTCCTCATAATCTGTTAAAAGTTCTAATTCTATTTTTGTATATTTTAGCATTGTATCTCAACTTAAACCCGGGGCTGTGTAATAATGGACAGGGTCTAAACCATAAGTATTAAACATAGCTTCCTAAAGTTTTCAAATACGTCGGATATAAGTATCTATTTTTAAATACAAGTTTGAATAATCTAGCATATTACAACACCCAAAGTGTTCCCAAACATCGTCAGCATGATTGTAATCATCATTTGAACTATGGGAATCTGTGAGTGAGGTATAAAAACTTTTAGTTCAGGTGGCGACGTTAGGTTTAATATCACGGTACTATCATAATTAGTCATAAATACATATGGATAAACACCTTTCCGTTTTAAACGAATGAAATCTTCATCATTAGGCTAATTTCTACGTAATTCTTGAAATTAATCATTACCGAGATTTTTGGCTTCTTCTAATTTACATGATAAAAACTTAAATGAAGCAACGAATCTCAATATAACTTCAAGGTTATTCATCTTTAATTTTTTGGAAAAAGATATATATTTTTCTTTATTTTGAGGGATAACTTCAACTTCATTATCGCAAAAGTTTAATGCATGAACTTTATTGTTCATGCATTAAACTTTTGTGATAGCATGAGCATCATAGTGGCTAAGATTGTGTAAAAATATTGTTGTATGACGTGGTGTTCTGAACTTCGAGCTACATGACTCATTAGCAACACCTATAAAACTACCAGTATACCAATGAAAATCATTAAAAAGTTCTGTTCACAAATATGACAAATGGTTGCATTTGAAATTTGGTTTTTGTCTTCATTTATTAGCAGAACTGGATATTTTTGAAGTCTATTTATTTCTTTTAAATTGTTAGATAAACTTTTCATAAACACTTGTGCACAGTTGGGTCCGCAATATGTTACATATTTTGATAATTTATCATCATATGAACATTATATATAATAACGAAAACTATATCCTTCATGTTTCTGAATATTATGTGTGAAAGGTTTGGATGATTGTTAGAACATGATTATATTGGTTTTAAAAATGCTTCAAAATCAGCATATACTACAAATGGTATCTTTAACTTTTTTCATAACTATTAAATTAAATTTTATCATTTGAAATAGGTTGACCAAACCAATTCTTTTTTAAAGTTTCACTGTTTGGTAATTCTGTACAAATGTGGGCACAATCGTATATTGTTCATGGTTATTAAACCTTTCCTGAGATGGAAAATGAAGTAGACATGCTTCGCAAATGTACATGACGTTACCGTCTATTGAAATTTGTTTACTTTACTAACCGCGATAAATTTTTTATGTATAATAATAATGATTTTTCGTATACTTGGAAAATAATAATAAATTGATATGTCTATCTTTACGGCATTTTGTTAAAAATAATGAACCTACTAAAGAATTACATCGTTTTTCTTTATTATATTCCAACTCAAAAACATTAATACTAATATCATTTAATTTCTCTATTTTTGCTATGTCAGAAATCTTAACTGGAAAAGAAATACCATCAAATTTAAGTTTATTTGCATGTTTAGTGTACGATGATACCCGATCCGCGTTTTTGTTTACGGGATATAACGCTGAGAGTAAGGCCCATTTAAAACAAAAATAATCTTCGTTTTTTACATTTATATCAGCCTTTTTAGGGTTCCGTAGTCATCTAGGAACCCTTATAGTTTCGCCATGTCTGTCTGTCCGTCTGTCCGTCCTCGCTTATTCTCTGTGACCGTTAGCACTAGAAAGCTGAAATTTTGTACCAATATGTGTATCAATCACGCCGACAAAGTGGTAAAATAAAAATTGGAAAAAAATGTTTTATTAGGGATAATATATGTAAAGTGGGAAGTGATTTTTTTTTTAATTTCAACCCTAACGTGTGATATATTGTTGGAAAGGTATTTAAAAATGAATAGGGGTTTACTACAAAAATTTTTTGATAATGTCAATAATTTCGGAAATAATCGCTCCAAAAGTAGAAAATAATGCGTCCCCTCCTCTAACTTTTGAACCATAAGCTTAGAAAATATGAAAAAAATCTGAAAAGTAGAACTTTATAAGGACTTTCTAGGAAAATCATTTTGAACTTGGATGGAAACAATAGTTTTTGTACAAACTCATAAGTGGGAACACTTATTGTGACGGACGGGAAACTACGGAACCCTACACTGAGCGTGGCCTGACACGCTCTATAGATTTTATGTTTTTAGACTACATTTACTATCTTTTTCAAATGCACTAATTTTACTAGTAATAGAAAACCCAAAAATTGCTTTTAAATGAATCCAAGAGTGATAATGAATCATTATAATTTTTATATACAGAATGGGTCCCACATATATGCAATAAATGAAACCACAAGTAATACTAGTCCCTAGAAGTGTAGAAAAATTAAATATTAAATTAAAACCCGTAAAATAAAAAAGTGAAATTTTCAAACAAAATAAATATTAAAATAAATTCGGTAAAAGTGAACACTGTTTAGATAACGTACCTTGACCCCTTGGAAGAGTGACAACGTTGCACGCGGGTGGCACGCCGACAAAAGACACCGCTGTCGATATGTCGCAATACCAATAGTTTGCACTGCGTGGCAACGTCGCTTTTTAATGTTCAAGGATTCATTCAAGTTCATTGAATCATTGACTTAGTAACCCAATTCTATAGAGTGTTCAAATTTGCTTAAAATTAAAACTCTACTTTTTGACCTAATTACTGGACCGATTACGTTCATTTTTTGTATATCGTCAGCAAAGGCGATAACAAGTATATGGTTTCATTTATTGCATATATGTGGGACCTATTCTGTATATATTTTTTAAACTGAACAGTGCTATAAAATTTACTTTTAATCTATCGTTTTAAATTTTGCGTGAAAACGCTGCTGCCATGCTGTTCAACTCGTGAGGTCCTCGTCCTCGGTTTTGCCGCTTTTGCAAAGGAATAAGATATTTTTTACTGTTTAAGGGCGTATACTACATCGAATGGCTTAGCAAGATCCTTTATTATAAAATACTGCAGCATTATTTTTGAAATATATATATGGTAAAGTTGAGGATTAATATTAAGTACTACTCGTATGTTAGACGAAAACATGATTCCATAAAATTTTCTCGATAGAAAAAAAATCCAAAGTTACCTCCAAACCAAACTATAAACCGCTGGTATTCAAAAAATACTTAAAATTAGGACATGAAACTTTGAATACTAACTGAACTAACTATAAAGCAGGGCTTGTGTTATTTACTTTTTTATTTATCACTACTTTCACCGTAAAAAGAAATTACCTAAACTATCGTCATTTTAAAGTTTGTTCCCTGCCGCCCGAGACCGTCATTTTGTCATTCATTCTAGCTCCGGCTTTTAAACGGAAGGGCTGTGTCGCTTGTGCTCAGTACATACATATACATTACGCAACAGGACGACGTAAAATCACAGAATAAATAATAGGTAAAATTAAAATATTAAGGAGGCGTTTACAATATTGATAGGTATAGAATCGAACTTTGACACGTATCACACACACAAGTGTACGCACGGTTGCACTCACGGGAATCGTAGTCAAATGAAATTATTTTGATAATCTGAAAGATTGAATTTGTTTTTCATTTCTTATACCTCAGAAATATACTAAGATACGAAATACGAAGCCGTGTTAGCTCAGTGGTTAACGCTCGCTGTAAATATAATAGAACGCGAGTAACCCGGGTTCGATCTCCGCCGGCACCAATGAAATTGTTAATTGCAATTTTAAGTGCTGATTTACCACGAGCTCGGCGGTGAAGGAAAACATCGTGAGGAAACCTGCATGTCTAAGGAATATGAAAAAAAATATTTCGAAGACATGTGAAGTTCGTCAACACGCATTTGGGCAGCGCGGCGGACACTTCCTTGCCCTAAACCCTCTCAGAAATGAGGGGAGGCCTGAGCCCGGCAGTGGGACGTATATACAGATAGCGCGCGAGTTGAATGCCGTCGGGGCCTGAGGTGAAGAGCGGGAGCATCTCCCCCCGCCGTCCGTACGCCGCGTCTCGCGCGCCTGCAGTGTAGTGCTGTGCTGTGCTATCCTTGACAACTATCATACGCTTACTGTGTTATCATGTTAATATAAAGTTGCAAGTTTTTAATGATGTCTGATCCGTGTACGTCAACTTCTGTTACAAAAAAACGAGTTTTTATTCATCGCCAAGCACGGGAAATGGCGAAAAATGTTCTAGACATGTGTGTTAAAGAAAGGCAGAACGACAATTTAACATTCACATTAAATAATGCTTACGATCGCGCAAGCCGTTACACTGGACTTTCGAAGAGAACATTGTCTGCAATTCAATATGAAGCCAAAAAAGGGCCTCTTTGTTCGCCTTCTAAAAAGAAAAGACATTGTAACAAGGACAAATTTAAACGTCAATGATTTTGATCGAGATGCTTTATACACAGAATTATTGAATAATTTAATTTAACCAAAAAATTGTTCTGACCTGCATTAAACTCGTCGCAGCTATTAGAGAAAAAATCGTGTTTCCATGGGGAATGACGAGTTTAAGAAAACTGTTAAAAGACATGGCATATAGATGGCTTAAATGTCATAATAAACGTAGAATTTTGGTGGCGAGGCCAGCTGTGTCATATGCACGGTCAATTTATTTGCGGAAAATTCGTCAATATAGGCAAGAAGATCGAAATATTTTTTTCTCGATGAAACATGGGTAGACAACAACCTCACATTTAAAAAATGCTGGAGAAATGAAATGATCGACGCCGTGTATACGGATACAAGCTCCACGTACAGGCTCATTCTTGTCCACGCAGGATCGAGAGGAGGGTTTTTAAATGATGCAAAGTTACTTTTTAAGGCTGGTAATACGTCAGGTGATTATCGAGGACAGATGAACAGTGTTAATTTTGAGAAGTGGGCCACTGATATGTTAATCCCTAATCTACCACAAACCAGCGTTGTTGTGATGGACAACGCACCGTATCATAGTGTACAAGAAAATAAAGTCCCAACAAAGTCCAGCACCAAATCAGTAATGTTGGAATGGTTAACCAAGAACAATATCGAAGCTTCACTTACTATGAGAAAAGATCAGCTCTTTCACTTGGTTCAGTTACATAAACCTACGGAAAAATCTTTCAAAATCGATGAATTCATCAGAATTCATCAGGCCATATCGTAGTAAGACTACCACTGTACATGTGCGACCTCAACCCTATTGAGTTGGCTTGGGCAAAAGTAAAAAGAATTGTAAGGCATCACAATGTTACTTCTGATTTCTCCCTAAAAAGGTTAAAAGAAGTTACGGAGCTGGCTGTCTCTCAGGTCACAGAGGAAGATTGGCGTGGCTTCGACCATCACGTCATAATTTTAGAAGAAAATTATTGGCAAAGAGATGGATTAATGGAAGATACCATAGATCGATTCGTAATTGAGGTCAGCGATGGTGAGGATAGTGACACCGATTCAACCAAGTCTGCCATTTCAGAATCTGATGCTGCATAAATTATAATTTTTTTTATTGATTTTGATGTGTAAAATAATAAAAATGTGTGATAATTAATACCTTGTTTTTTCTAAACTTAAAACGTTAAACTTAAAACAATGTTGAAATTTATCGACATATTGTCATCATTAATTCTAATTAGGTCACAGCACTATCGCATTCCTGAGCTCTGCATTCAACTCGCGCGCTATCTGTAGGCTGTAACTTTAACTTTACTTTTACGAAATACGAATACCTGCTCCAGACTGGTAGTGAGATGTTAGCTGTGGACTTTTAACTGGTCTTATCAGTTATAATAATACCTTACCTACCTCCAGACTTGATGGAGTGACCTGAAGGTGTAATTCGGTGATTACAACTGGAACTCCTAGACTAGTAGAACTAGGTGTGCCGAGTTTGGGTTAGTTTTGTTAGTTACGATGAGACCTTACCACCGGACTTGATGGAGTGACCTGAAGGTGTAATTCGGTGATTACAACTGGAACTCCTAGACTAGTAGAACTAGGTGTGCCGAGTTTGGGTTCGATTTGTTAGTTATGATGAGACCTTACCGCCGGACTTGATGGAGTGACCTCAAGGTGTAATTCGGTGATTACAACTGAAACTCCTAGACTAGTAGAACTAGGTGTACCAAGTTTGGGTTCGTTTTGTTAGTTATGATGAGACTTTGTTGGTTTAGTAGTAAGCTTGAGTTTTATAGTTTTCGCCGTGTATGTATGTAATGTGAAAGTCGTTTACGTATGGAATTATGTTGGTAGTAGGTATATGCAAGTACCTACATATATATACCTATATAAGAAATTTTGCAAACCGATTCTAAGCCACTGCAAAAATTCTACTGCTACAAAAAACTAATCAAGCACGATTCACCATTGCACTAAATTTCTGTAGGCATTGGCTTGGTGAAGCGTTGCCAAGCGTCCGGATAAAGCCAGGCCACGGTTTTTGACTGCATGTCTGGCCAAATTAGACGGTGTCCGGCATGACCGGCTGTTGTCAGGCTTTTTATATTTGACCATTTTTTTACATTTTCATGTACTTAAATACATACTATTGCAATTATTGAAATTAATATCGTAATAAATATTGAATGTTTAATAATAAAGTACACTGATTCATTCAATTTTAATTTAAGATTTTATGGTAAATGACATAAGCATTGTTTTACTTACATATATTATCGTGTTATACGACTGAATAATTAAGGGTGGCCGGCGTTTTTATCAAAATGTCCGGCTTTTCGGTTTAAAGACCTGGCAACCCTAGCTTGGTAGTAAGTTTACGCTTCGCATTTTACAATCTTATAAACTTACAATATAGTTTTCACCTCGGTTTACATACTACTTTTTAGCTATAATATATATATATATATATATATATATATATATATATATATATATATATATATATATATGTATATATACAATAAATAAGGTAATTAACGCACTCCCTCAGACACCCCAATTAGTATATTATGTTATAATCATAATACATACACTGAATTTTGCTTAAACATTTTTATGCACTGATTATTTATCAAATTAGTTATACCAATTCCGGAAGAATGTTGTGGTCACAGTACAAATCCACGAACGCAAAGAATTTAACGTGCTTGAAATAAAGTTCATTTTTGTTTATTTTTATTGAATGACAGAATTAGTAATAATACAAATAAAACTGCACTCTTAAAAGTCTTATTGCCTTAAGTTACGGTTCATTTTAGTTTGTTTTAACTGTACAGATTTAGTGTGACTATAATTTACGTAGTTTTAATTATTTTTGGGATAAAAAATTACCTATATTAAAAAAGATAGGAATCGATGTGCGTTAATTATGTTACGTGTTGTGTATTTATATATATATATATATATATATATATATATATATATATATATATATATATATATATATATATATATATATATATATATATAAATCTTATAAACTTACAATATAGTTTTTTTAGTTACAAGAATATGCCGTTAGTATGTACAATGAAATTAAGTTTGCGACATATAATTTTATGTTTATATAATGACAAGTTAATATTAAATTATGACTGAAAACTTTATTACCTACTTAGTGCTCGTCCGATAAGTATTTTTTACTCTAACAAAATCGCTTTGGCCTCGTGTTCCCGCGTGACCTCGAGCTACGCATAGTGTGCGAACGAGTGGCACGGGAAAGTGGAGACGAAATTAGAATTTGAGCTAAGGTAGTATAGGCCTTTAACCTATAACGTAGTCAAGGGAACGGATTTGTGCCCGATATAAATACGTTAATGAGTTATCATCTAAATCATTGTTGTGTTGTGCCTGAATGTAAAATACGAGCATAAAAACGCCGGGAAGTTATGGATTCAAGTGCCAACTGATTTAAATAAAAGAAATACTTGGTTAAAACTGGCAAGAAGATACCCGAATATATTGTCTACAAAAATCAGACTATTCTTTTGTGAAGATCATTTTGATGTAAGTGTGACTTACTAACTATCGCTTAATACAATACAAAACATCATGATGTGACGGGTATCGCAAGTCAAATTTTGTAATACGAGGGTGGATTGAAAAGTACTCGGCCTAACCAAGAAAATAAACACATACTAAATCAGTAATATTTTTATTTTTTTACATAATCACCATCAAGTTCAATACACTTTTGCCACCTCCCCTTCCAAGCATTTAGACCGTTGAAAAAAAATGATTCTTCCTTAGAGTCAAAATATGCGTCTACAGCTGCTTTGACCTCGTCGTTTGTCGAAAATCTTGACCTCCCAAGTGCTTTTTTAGGTTAGGGAACAGAAAGAAGTCTGATGGTGCCAGATCAGGTGAATACGGCGGATGCGGTAACAGTTCAAAGCCACAGTTGTGAATTTCAGCCATTGACTGTACTGACGTGTGAACACGGGCGTTATCTTGATGAAACAGAACTTTTCTTCTGAGCATTCCTCGACGTTTTTCTTTTATTTCCTCTCGTAAACGACGTAGTAAGGTGCAGTAGTAATCAGAGTTTATAGTCTGACCCCTTTCAAGGTAATCAATCATAATCACACCTTTCGAGTCCCAGAATACTGAAGCCATCACCTTATTTGCCGACAAAATCGACTTAGCCTTTTTAGGGGGTGGTGAACCAGGTCTTCTCCACTGTTTTGATTGTTGTTTTGTTTCCGGTGTACAGTAATGAACCCATGTTTCGTCCATAGTAACAAAACGATTCAAAAAATTATCTGCATCGGCTTCAAATAACTCCAAAAAGTCGCGTGAAATAGTCAATCGCGTCCTTTTTTGTTCAACTGAAAGCAGTCGCGGAACCCACCTCGCAGACACCTTGTGAAAACCCAACTCGTTGACAATGATGTTTTGAGTTCGTTCATAAGAGATGCCTATAATCTCGGCTATCTCTCTAATTTTTAATCTGCGGTCTCCCATTATTAAATCAAGTACTTTTTTAATATTTTCGTCAGTAGTTGACATCGAAGGCCTTCCAGAGCGGGGTTCATCTTTCACACTCTCTCTACCACGCTTAAATTGTGCTATCCATTTTTTGATGGATGAATATGACAGAGCACAATCGCCTAATGTACTGACCATGTCATCATGGATGGCTTTTGATGATAGCCCCTTCTTATGGAGGTACTTAATGACGGCACGCTGCTCGATTTGCTCCATTCGCGGAAATTATGTCCGATTACTTTGTTAATAAATTTATTAAATCACAACTAATTGTCGCACACGTTTCGAACTTCACACAATGAACTAGTCTGAACTGAACTAAATAATGTGGGTAGATTTGATTTTTAGAATTGAATGGATCTGTGTTAGGCCGAGTACTTTTCAATCCACCTAGGTAAATTACGTTAACTTAGATATTTATAACTAATGATTGCTAATGATTGTAATTATAGATAAACTAAACTTAGATAGCTACTAAACTATGTTTTATCAAAATACACTCTGACCTGGTATTGTTTTTGTATAAACAAAAGTTGGTAATAGGTATTAACCTTGATGTTTTAACATTCCTCAACTCAGCAGAACGAAAAATGTGATATGTGAATTTTGCCACCATCAATTTATTTATCCTTGGTAGATTAGTACTTTCTGCTTTTACGAATTCGTCTTTAATGATGCCTATTCAATAAAATTCGGAATAAAAGTCAATAATCGTAGTGATAAATTGAAAAATTTCGAAATAACACAACACCTTAGCTAGTTCTCTATCAGTGACACAGAACACTTATACGTATACCCTTAGGCTGGATCAGTGACGTCACGACAATTCTAATATGGCGGACAGCGTTTAGCAGATTTGAGGCACTGACGAAAAAAAATCTTAAAATTGAAATATAAAATTAATAATGCGATTTTATAAACAGAAATAAATATTTCTCGTTTACTTTTTACAAAATCTATCATTACTTTTACTTCACATGATGTAAAATACCCTATTATATCTATTTAAAGATGAAAGAAAAATATTTAAGTCACATCCTTTCCTTCACATCCATCCTTTTTTAAATATTAGTAATTTTATGTTAATCACATTACTAATATTCCTTGTAACCATTCCTGGTAAGCTTAAAACGCTTGTGTTAGGAGTGGTTCACGACAGTATTCAAATGGCGGATAAATACCCAATTCGAACCCACGACCTTTTGAGTTAGCGATCCGCACCCTGCCATTAGGCTACTGTCGCTTCAAAAAATGTTTGAAAATCGAACGTATCATGAATATTTTTAGTTTGTTGAACAAAATCAGCATGCAATATGAAATTTACTTTAAAAATTATGTGTTAATGAATACGCTTCTGTTTTAAAATAAAAAGAGTTTATTCAAATGTTAATGTAAATAATAAATGATCATACATAAAATATAACCGGGGATAGGGTCTCATTTTAAGTATAAAAGCTTGTGTTAGGAGACTCCATTCTTCCATACCACTTACATTACTATCTGCATGATCTTTACATAATAATTAGCTATAAAAATTAAAATAAAAACTGTGTAAAAGGTGTATGAACGCGCGTTGGCGTAAGCGCGCGCGCGCCTGTTTGTATGTGTGTGTGTGAGTGAGTGGGTGAATGTGTGAATGAGTGATTGAGTGAGTGAGTGCATGAATGTATGTGTGTATGTGTGTGTATGTTACAAATAAATTACATTAATTTATTATTTCATATTGCTTAAAAGAGCCTCAGTATCATCATAGCTCTTATTAAGTAACCATTTGGTTAGAACTTTGCTAGATAGTTAAGGGGATGAATATTTATGCTTTTATTAATGGCGTTGTATAGAGTCGCTGTTTTACATATAGCCTCCTAGCTAAAATAGTTTTAACAGTGACAGCTGTAGTCCCTACGCTTTTTCTTCTTTTGGCTTCACTACAACGTTATGTAGTCTTAGAACTGAATATAAGATGTACAGTTTTCTAACAGTAAGTACATTACTTATGGCATAAAGATCTTCTGTTGGGAATCTTTTTGGTTTAAAATGCATAATTTTTAGTAAATTTCTCTGTGCCCTTTCAACTTCTAGAAATTTGGTTTTTGTAGCTCCACCCCATACAGGAATACACTATATTAAAATACATAATACATACATAAACACTCACGCCTGTCACCCAGAGGGGTAGGCAGAGACTACAGACTTCCATTTGGCACGATCCTGACACACCTCTCTCACCTCCTTCACATCCATACACCTCCGCATACATGCTCGTCGGTTAAGGGTACTCCTAATTTGGCCCGTTTTCAATAAATCGCCAATTTGGTCGATAAATTTTCGCCTAGGACGTCCCTTTCTGACTCTGCCATTCACTTCTGCAACGTAAATTTTCTTTGTCACTCTTTCCTCATTCATTCTTTCCACATGACCAAACCACCGAAGCATTCCTTTCTTAATCCTGGTCACAACATCATCTTGCAAACCACACTCTTCTCTTATTACACAATTTCTTACCCTGTCATTAAGATTCAGCCCTAACATACTCCTTAACGACCGCATTTCTACTGCGTTCATTCTACTCTCGTGCTTCTTCTTGCAACTTTCACTACCATACGTTAAAGTAGGGACCAACACAGCATTGTGAATTGACATACGTGCCTTTTTCGACACATTTTGACTCTTCATAATAGAGTGCAGGGCCCCATTTACTCTATTTCCCGCATTTGTCATTTATCATGAATAGACTTAGGAAACTGACATGGACAATTAAAACACTATATAGATATAGCTACTAAAAAGTTACTTTACGAAATATGCTTTGACTCAATCTATTTTAATATATCCACACCACTTTTCCCTGGATTTTAATATATATCTGTATAGTGTTTTAATTGTTCATGTCAGTTTCCTAAGTCTATTCATGATAAATTCAATATGTCTATGCCATGACAAATGTTGGTCAACTACGACTCCTAAATAATTGGTCTCAGAGACCTTACTAATTAATGAATAGCTGCAAATAGTACTTAAGGGATCATACCATGTGTGGAGTTTAATTTGGAAATTAATTTTAGGCTGAGTTCGAATATAATTTGTAAAACAAATATAATTAGTTTTTAGTAGTATAATTGGTTTAAGTATTTAAAGTAAGTATGTTAGTGTTAAGCGTCTTAGCGATCCTAGCAAGGCCTTCTTCAGCAGATCTACGTACAGAATCCCAAGAGTCACCAGTAAATATTTCTGCAGTATCATCTGCATGGGAGATTATGTTGCTCTCGTTAATGTCCATGTTGGTTAGATTATTTATGTAGTTTAAAAACAAAGTAAGACACTGCCCTGTGGACCGGAGAAGGACCACGCTTCACACAATAACAGCGTAAAATAGTAACTTAATGCTGCTGTGCTTCGTATGTTGAGTGTAGAGAACCGGAGACCCTTTTTACTTGAAACGAGGCATTCCATCTTAGTCCTCACGGGTGACAACGCATCTGCATTTTGATTAGTAATCGAGGATAGATGTAGATGTCTATGGACCACAGCAACCACTTACCATCAGGTGGACTGTGTGCTCCTTTGTCACCCAATCCTATAAAAGAAATTTGATTCATCACTTAAGTATTCACCTATCTTTACTTTCTGCTTGCGATCCTTGAGATAGTCTTTAAATAGATCTAAGGGAGTACCCTTTATACCTATATCCTCAAGCCTGTGTACAAGGATGGGAACAGAAACGGTATCGAATGTTTTCTTAAGATCTAAAAATACAGTTAAGCATTTCTTTCTATTGTCTACTTCATTTACAACAAAAGAAGTTAATTCCAAGACTACATCTTCTGTATGAAGTCCTTGTATGAAACCATATTGTGATTTAGATAAAATATTATATTTATTGAGATAATTTATTAACCTTACATTTATTAACTTGTCAAGAATTTTGGAGATGGCAGGTAAAATAGAAATGGGTCGATAGCTACCTACAATACGTTACGTTACGTGCGTCTCTGTCACCATCCTTGTACATGGCAGTTATAACTGCTTTCTTAAGGGCATCTGGAAAGATTCCTCTATTAAAGCACAAATTAGCCAAGTGGGAGATCACTGGGACAACTAACTCATGTGCCATCTTAAGGAATTCGCTCGATATGCTGTCCCATCTGGGAGCACTACTAGATTTGAGCTGCATTAATATACTGTATACTTCTTGAGAGTGAGTTTCTAATAATACATTATGATGTAGGTTGAGAAGTTGTACGTTTATCGATAATAGTGGACGCTTGCCAGCAAGTATTCGTCTTAATAGTATCAGTTAAGGTTTTGCCAACATTAGTAAAAAAAAATATTAATATAATTTTGAATTTAACAGCTTTAAATTTTGGATTTTATTACATTTACAATACGTTATCTTATTTATTGCGTTTCATATAGTTTTAGGGTTATTATTAGCCTTAGATACATAATTACTCACGATCATAACTACGTTCTAATTTTTTTAATCAAGGTATTGCAATAATTAATACGTTAATTGTAATATTTGATTATAAGCATCACATTTAAGCTCTTTTTTTGCATTTTATTTCTATTTATTATACATCTTAATAAACAAAGAGACATCCATGGTTTGATTATGCGTTGATCACACGAGATTAAAGTCATTTTAGTGTTATCTAGAAGGCATTTTCCTATTACTTACCTATTAGAAGTTCAGTTATAATGTTGGGGTATGATATGATAAGAGATCTAAAATATTATTATTTTTCAAATACGTTTGAGCATTTTCAAAATTTGTTAACATTTTGGTTTTAAAGCCTTTGCTCATGTCACTCACATTTGACAACTTTACCAAGAACACTTGGTGATCAGTAATTGCAGTATTTATTATAACAATCGATACAAATTTGAGTTTATTATCTATTTTTACATTAAAATGATGTAGACAAGCGTTAACCCTTGTAGGAGTCATGTGTCCCGGAAGTAACCCTCGCATAGCAAGCATATTTAAGTAACTAAGTCTATTTATATTTTATATTCAGAGGCTTATTCGTTGCATTTTGGTATTATATTTATATTAATATCACTTGTAATAATGATATTTCTAAAAGATTTGATGTCATCCAAACATTTATTTAAAGAAGTGGTAAAATTTTCCACGTTAGTAATTGAGGGTGAGCGATAAACTACAAGCACAACAATATTGTTTATTTTTATTTGTAGGCACGAAGCATTAGTTTGACTTCTTTGACACTAAATTTGCGAGAAGTTTTAACATAAACAAAACACCATCGCATTGGTTGAGGTAATTTGTTGTAGAAACATCTACATTCACTTACAACTACAACGTCAATGTTGTATTTTAGACAAGATAAATTTAGCAAAAAGTCATCAAAGTTACTATATATGCTCCTGATATTCTGTGAAATTATGGTGCGATCCAAATTATTTATATAAATGTGCTTAGAAAATTTCTCTAATTCTTAAGTTCGTGGAATTTCCAATCGGTCTATTTCCTTCATAATCCTTAGGGGACTATTTATTGTTATACGTGATGTTATTTAACATTCTTATAATGTATTGGTCATTTAATACATGTATGTATGTGTTTTTAGGGTTCCGTAGTCAACTAGGAACCCTTATAGTTTCGCCATGTCTGTCTGTCCGTCTGTCCGTCCTCGCTTAATCTCTGTGACCGTTTGCACTAGAAAGCTGAAATTTGTTACCAATATGTGTATCAATCACGCCAACAAAGTGGTAAAATAAAAATTCGAAAAAAATGTTTTATTAGAGTAGCGGTAGTAATTTCAACCCTAACGTGTGATATATTGTTGGAAAGGTATTTAAAAATGGATAGGGGTTTACTAAAATCATTTTTTGATAATGTCAATAATTTCAGAAATAATCGCTCCAAAAGTAAAAAACAATGTGTCCCCCCCTGTAACTTTTGAACCATAAGTTTAGAAAATATGAAAAAAATCTGAAGAGTAGAACTTTATAAGGACTTTCTAGGATAATTATTTTAAACTTGGATGGAAACAACAGTACCCACTACCGGGAGCAGTTGCAGGAGCGCGGAGCGCTGGTGGAGCGCGAACATAATGGATACCCATCTTTAAACTCATAAGTGGGAACACTTATTGTGACGGACGGGAAACTACGGAACCCTACACTGAGCGTGGCCCGACACGCTCTTGGCCGCTTTTATAATTATAATAGGAATGTGATATTTACCTAAAATGGCAAATTTATCGTTTTTATGGCATTTCTGTATAAAAAATAAATAATTTATAATAAAATATGTATGCATGTTTGTTGTAAGTTAAAGGGGATGTGTGTAGTTAGTTAGTTAGTAGTTATTTCAGGGTATATAATATGAATATTGAATGTATGTTAGCAGTTTTATGGTCTAAAACTATAGCAAAGTATGATTTAAGACCGATTTACACTTCGACATGTTGTACAGTAGCGAGTTAACTTGCGAATCTGATGAGTTAAGTTTGAACCTCGTTTGAACGGTAATAAGCGAGTTAAGTAGCAAGTTAACGATTAAGTTGAACGGGATAGCCGGCCGAGGTATTTTTTTTTGCGCCCGAAGCAAATATGGGCTACCCTCCGGAAAGCGGGGGAGGTTATGTGGTGACTTTTACCCACTAAACCCAACCTTTTAGGGACCGGCTTAACAATCTAACTAGAGATTTTAAGCCTTATCGAACGCGACCCTCCTTGGGTGAAAGGAGGACGCTAGCGACGAGTAGCCGCTGGGAAGAGTTGCTGCCTAGCTAAGGCAGCTTAAGAATGGGATGACTACTTATATTGAGTTTAAAAAGTGTTGGTGCTCGGTAAGCGCGAGCAGACGGTCTTGAGGGGACTGAGAAGCGCGCAGTTTGCATGCTAAAATTGCGAGCTCTCTTACGTCAATATTGCGGATAGCAGTGTATACTGTATCAACGTTATCGGCATAGGAGGGTTCCGCCTGAAGTCGGGGCCCTGGTGGGCGAGGATGAGGTGGCTTGTAGGGTCCCTGAGTGGGCTGATATAGGTCCTGAGGTAACTGAGAGTTGCCCTGAAGGGGCATTTTGGATGGGAGAGCCGGGAATGTACGGTCATTTACCGATGGCGGAGCTTTTTTGGCAGCTTTGTTGCCGAGATTAGGGCGAGGAGCGCGAGGGCAGCCTCTGAAGTTGGCCATATGGCCGGTCTGTCCGCACAGGACGCAAGCGGGTGGGTACTCCGTATCACGTGGCCGAGGACACTCTTTCGAGCTGTGTGGGTCTAGGCACTTAACGAACCTTGGAGGGGCTGAGCAGTTGGCCGCCGCATGCCCGTAGAGTTGGCAGCGGTGGCACTGCGCCGGAAAACCGCGCCTATAGGGGGCTTCGACTTTGACTCTCGACAGGCCGCACACAGTGTGTACCTGTCGGAATATGTCTTTCGCCTCCGGCACGTTGGACAAAATAAGGAGGGCAAGCGAGTACCTCTTGCCCCTGCTGCTGTGCATGGGCCGAGCTATTTTTCGGCGAGTTAAGTACGAAGTGCTGCCCTCCCACGCGTCTGCCGCCACCCACAACTAAACTCGCCGTTCGTGTAAACGAGCGAGTTTAGTTCAGTCCTTCAGTGCATAAGTTGACAAGACGGAACGTTTGCGCGTCAAAACGTACAATATAATTGTACATTTATAATTAAAGTCGCCGCAAAGTTTGTACGATACTGTTTATTGCATATTTATACATTTTATATTGAGTTTTAATAATAAAATGGACGGAAGATATCACGTATAAATTAGTACAGAAGTATTTAGAACACGAATGTTTATATAATAGTAGAAGTTCAAACTGTAAAATTAAACCTGCTCGAGATGCTGCACTCATGAAAATTCTTAAAAACTTCTTTAACAACAACCATTAATACTTCTCTGACTGGATCATTTAATTCTTGACGTAATCCTAGAACCATCTTAAACGAAAACCGGAAAATTCTGTAGTCTTGAAACGTCGTACTCCAACGAACTCTATGAACTAATGTCCTTAACTAAACTCGCCACGAAGACATTGTTTGAACGCTACTGCCCACTTAACCGTTTATTGTCAACTGCCTTGTAACTAAACTCGCTACTGTACTTGTCGAAGTGTAAATCGGTCTTTAAAGATGTACCACATAAATAGGTATACTTACATCTATGAGTCATATATCTTGCATCAAATTATTTATTTATTTATTTATGCTTTCATGCACAAAAAAGTACATATGGCGGACTTAATGCCGTAGGGCATTCTCTCCCAGTCAACCATTAGGCTAAACAGAGATAGACATTATGGAGGCGGTGCAGCAATAATCAAATAGAGAGGATAAAAGAAATAATAATATATATAATAAATAATACATACATATCATATAATATACACATAAATACATAAGTATATATCTATATATATACACAATAGGTTAGAACAAATATGAAATATATACGAAAAAGAGAGCTGAGTTAATTCAAACTTGCAACGATTTAATCATATACTTACGGACTTGATTTTCAAAGACGATTTTGTTGGAGATTTTTTAATGTCAAGAGGAATGTCGTTCCAGAGTCTGATGGCCATGAGGGCGAAAGAGTGAGATAAATAACCAGTACCGTGAAAAGGAGTAAGCAACTTAAGATTGGCCGAGGAACGGAGACAAAAATTACGAGAATCTCACAGGTATTGAAATTTAGATTTCAGATACTCGGGAGCACAATGATTGTTCAAAATTGAGAAAAGGGTGCAGAGTATTCTAACATATCTGCGCTGACGGATAGGCAGCCAGTTTAACTGTGTGCGAAAGGAAGATACGTGGTCGTATTTACGAAGACCATAAATGTATCTGATGCAGTTGTTAAGCAGACGATCCAATGTATTAAGAAGAAGTTGAGACAGGTCTGAGCAACACACATCGACATAATCAATAATCGGTACAAAAGTGATTGGACAAGTAAAATCTTGGTATTGGTGGGAAGAAAGTTTTTAAATCGATATAGAGATCGCAAAGTTCCAGTAGTTTTGCGACTCACCTCCTGTATAGGTTTGTTCCATGTTAAGCAACCATCGATGTACAGACCAAGGTTCTTTACGTTAGTAGAGAATGGTATGACATTATTATTAAACATAATTGATGGTAGGGTGGGAATATCCAGTTTAGATAATAATCTTGAGCTACCTAAGATTATCGTTTGGCATTTAGACGGGTTCACGTTTATGCCATACACAGTAGACCATTCTGAGATATATTTCAAATCATCATTTAATAATGAAATAGCACTTAGGATATTTGAAGGCTCCACTTGCGCATATAACTGCAGATCATCAGCATACAGATGGTAAGACTCAATTACGTACTTGAGAAACAAATTCTTGAGAACAAATTATGTACTTGAGATTCATTTCTAATAACAATGATTGGTGACTTATAAAATTAAAAAGCTGTGGGTAATGAAACCATTCAGAGTTGACTGACCTACAATTTTCCAGCATTAAGGTCGGCAAATGTCCGCTCCGCGAAAAAAAACTAGCCACCATTTTTTTTTTTGCCGACGTTGCGAGGTCTTTGTAGTTTTGTCGGTACCTGTCCTTCTGAGTAGACCCATACTGATGATTGCCTTTTATTCTCCAGATCGTGTTGATAGATCCATGTCTCGTCACCAGTAACGATTTCTGAAACACGCCTATATGCCCCGTTTTCAAAACGTAGACGCATTTCATGGTACCAATCCACACGAGTCTGTTTTCCGCTTTCGGAGAGCAAACGAGGGATCCATCGACAACAAAGCTTCCTCACTCCAAGATGTTGATGTAAGATGGTATAAATATTTTCGATGTCCGTATATGTGATTCGTGGGTCTTCATAGTCATAGTCATAGTCATAGTCATTTCCATAGAACAATATTACATTGTATTGGAAACTTAATTACACAAAATCAAAATATTACGTTTACATGCAATTGACTTAAATAAAACTAAAATCGAATAAAATTTAAATATCATTTGACAATCATTCTATATACTTATATACATTTAATACTTTTCATGTCATAATTAAATATTTTTCATGTCATAATAGATTAAAATATATTAGGTAAGCAGTACATAAACACAAAAAAAAATTAACATTCATTAAGTTTTTGTTTGTCATTTAGGTATTCGTCAACTGAGTAGTAGCTTTTCTTAATTAATAATGATTTGAGTTTATTTTCGAATTTTCGGTGGCAATAAATAACTTTAAATGAGATAGCTAAAGAATTAAATAGTGCAATGGCTTGATGCCTTGTGCTGTGGCGTACAATATTCAATGTTGGTGTAATTGAAGTTTTTAAATCTTTTCGACGTGTCATTTCTCTCTTTTTCCTTTCTTCGTTTGTTTCATATTTGTAAAAATTTTTTACTAGATATGTAAGTAAAACTAAGATATACAGAGAGGGAACCGTAAGTATGCCAAGTTTTCGAAAATGTTCTTTACACGACTCAATTTGTGGAATAGGTACGTAACATGGTGCGGATCGCTCTTTTTTGTAATACAAACGCTGTCTTAATATTATATTTATAACTGTTGCCCCAGAATTGTATGATGATTGACTTCTCGCACCAACATTTCAGTAGTCCATACATTTTCTGCCGTTACGCTGTTTGCGGGGCCCTGGTTCTTTGGCCGTCTTTAAGGTCGGTAAGGTCCTAAAAATTGTTGTGCGTGATGGAGCTGAATCCCCTAATGCTGATTGTAGCCGTTGTAAACTTAATTGTTCGGTTAAACCAAATTTAAATTCATAATAGATCATAGCGCGCAAATGTTAAAACGATGGATATCGTTTTATATGAAAAGCGCGGGAAGCGTTGCAGGAAAATTATTAGAACTTAATTTTTTTTAATATTGAGCAATTGGCTTATGGAATTCTATTTTTAAATAAATTTGCTTTTTAGAAACATATAACACGGGTGCGTTCCATTTTTAAATTTCTAGCATCTCAAAACTTTTTGAGTGACTTACGTAAATAACCAAGTAATAAAAAAAGATAATTGCGGTAATAGAAGTTAATCATAATTTTTTCGCGCGTATTTACACACTCGGTGTAGGGCTAATTTTCACGAACTTTCGTCATCCAACGCAGTACGTTAACACTGCAGCGCATCCTGTTTGTGTGTAGAACTGTAGACGCTCGAATGAACTAATAAGAAGTACTAAAGCACAACACAGAGCTACTCCTGACATCACGGGCGAGATGCACGCGCTGTCTGACGTTAACATCCAATTTTGACCTAACTTTACCTTAAAGTTAAAGGCATTTACGTACATAAATTTTCAGTACAAAGAAAGAGTTAGGCCTTACTGTGACGAGGAATAATTTGGAGTTCGTGTTTCTTGACTGACGCTGCCTGCTACAACACAGCGTTTTAGACAATCAGTTCCGTCCTTCGAGAACATTTGTCTAAAGTGTAGCTCATATCTCGATAACATTAGAAATTATATTTGTTTATATTGTCAGTAGTCCTGTAAGGAGAGCGGCACAGTAATTTTGAGATTATTTAACTAACGTGATTTGTCGTCTCTCATTATTGGCAATACCATCTAACATATTATTTTTAACTCTTAGGATACTTATGCATCTAATTTTGGATCTACTATTGAGATATTTGCTTGTGTGGTTGTGAACGTGAATCATGCATGAAAATCCAATTTTTAAGGATATTAACCAAAATGTCAAAAAAATATCGGGTTTATATAACCGGATATATTCGGCATGACCATAGAGAATATAACCACTAGAGAGCGTATAGGCAGATTTCTTCTAAACACACGACTCACTACTGCGGGCCGGGGGGCGAGGAAGAACGCGTGGCTGCGAATGGTCAAGTTGCGTTGTTATGGCTATCTTTAGGGTTGCTCTTCTTAATAAAGGAAAATATTCGTTATCGATAAAATGGATTTTATCATTATGAAAAATACTCAATTAAAATCATAGAAATAATATTTAATCAAAATCAATCAGTTACAACGAAAATATGTATTTATTTTATTATTATTGATTTTTGAAATGAATTAATTTGTTATATTTATTTCGAATTAAAGTTTAAGGGTCCTGATTGTTCTTTGTAAAAAAATATAAACAAGCGTCTACATATTTGTAAATTATGCATCTTGCTAATTCAATTAAATGATTTGTTGATTCTATTTCAAATTGATGAAAATGCATATACGGGAATCAATAATACCTAATCAGAGATTTTAAAACCGTTCTCATAAAATAATTAGTATTAAATTTTGGAGACAGCACTTTTGAACCACTCTCATTGATCGCCCTCTTGTTAAAAATTTTACAAAGACGACAAATATCTATTATTGTAGTAGATCCGTACAATAACTTGTCTTTAGTGTCCTTTTGCAATTGTAAGCCGTTCTGATTTGGTACACCAATCTAACTAATTTAACAATACAATACTCTTTCTTGTACACCAACAAAACATAAATATAACAAATAATGAACAAACAATGAGGGAAAAACAAAAGGCGTTTGCTGATGAGTTCATTAATGACCATGTTCTACAGGAGAGGTGAAAGAACCCCACCCTGCGGGCATCTTTTCATGATCCGAATTGTCTGAGATTCACCAGCAATCTTTATTGTTTGTGTACTGAGTACGTTTAGTCTTATTGCTACATAGCAATCTCTTCCAGACAACCCAAAAGAGGAAATTAATAAAAATAAAAATAAGATTAAGGGGTAGGGTGCACTAAATTAGACAAAAAAAAATACAACTTATATACTATAAAGTGACAACATACTTAAGGTATATTAGTGACCATAACTAAGAAGAGGAAGAGAGAGGAGTTAAAGAGACAAATAGTGTTCCTTAATTTGTTTCTTGAACACATTTAAAGATTGAGCACTTTTAATGAACTGGGGTAAGGAGTTCCAGAGTCTTACTCCTAGAACAGCAAAAGATTTATCATAAAATGTCGAGGAGTGTACAGTAATATATTAACAGTAATTTAACTAGGTAACTATAAACTTTAACTAGGAAAAAATACCGACAAACTGATAACCTCCTCTTTTTTCTGAAGACGGTTAAAAGTAGATAAGTATTTTTTCACAGTGAGTGAATTGAATAATCTTTTTATTAATTTTAATTTTATTATTTTCGATATCGACTTTCAGCTATTAAAGGTAACGGTAAATACTAATGTTTACGATAAACGTACAAAGGGAAAGAAAGAGATAGAAGCATTAGAATTGTCTAATAATAGAACGAGACTTTTCCAAAAGACATCAACGCGCGACTCAACCATGTCGTTATTTACCCGGCCACCGTTTTAGATAGACTCCTGCGGTGGCTCATAATCTGAATCAATCAACAATAATTTTCATATTTTAAAAAATATATAAGTAAACTTAGCAATGAAAAGTTACTCCATTCTTTTTCGAAATCTGTCCTGGAATGTTTCCCACACCACTTCACCGCGCATGAAGGCATTTTGATGCATTATAATTGCATAAAAGTTATAAAAATTTGCATTAATTTAGCGTACACACAGGTCTAACACTTGGACAATACTAAAATGGTTAATAGTACCATAGGCGATGCATAGGCGACAAAATACTAATAGTTTTCGAGCGTCGGGGCATTGTATGCGCAGTCAAGTGGTTATATAGTCTTTGGGCATGACGCATTCGTCAAAACCCGAGGTTACTGGCATGTCCGTACTAAAATTAAGTTATTGCTCAATTTTAATTATATGCGCCGATTGTACTAGCTTTTTAAGAGTTAATGATTTAAAGAGTCCAAAGTCTACAAGCGTGATGAGTAATAAAATGTTATCATAATTTATTTACAAACACTGTCAACAAGCGGAGAGTATAATGTATGTCCACTGTTACGTAGTGACATACTGTTCAGTAGTGATTTGCGCTGCATTCATTCGCAGGCAAGTAGTGACCACGAAAATGCTAGGTAAATGATGAAGCGCTACTTAACGTTTTATAAGGTTTTCAAAAAAAATATTTAGAAAAATTACCAAGTTTTGATTAAAAATATTTACTATGCCTTATAAGTACTAGAGAAATGATTATGATTTTTGTTTTAGAATAATCAAAGTCATTAGCGGCATTTTCGATTATTTCCCCATAAACATAGTAAAAGTAATATTTTCAGTCAAAATAATCAGTACGTTAAAACCGCATCTTTATATTTTAATACCCGTTTAAACAATCCAATAAAATTACTGATCAACATCAATTTTTGGTATTCCAAAATAATCGTTGTTTGCTGCTGTTTGTTCTAAAGTACCGTGAAATAATGAAAAGTAACGGACCAAAAATTAAACCTTGCGGCGGCGTGCTCATATATATACCGCTCGCTACTTTAAAATACTTGACTTGCGCCAAGATATTGCTTTCTGTTTTATGGACATACAAAGGGCGAATTTTTAATACAATATTTGTTATAGCCGAGAGCGCCATTAGTGCAATAGACCCTTACGGTTACTTACAACTTAATTTTAATTAAATAATTTACGTTGTAATATCCCTTGAAAAATAAATACAGTCATAATATGCCTAGATTTTTTTAGCTATTATAATCTTATTGTTGACGTTAAAAATAAACGTCCAATAGATAATTTGACATATCAATTATTGCTTTTGTTGCTAAAAATGTAAATAATATAACTTGTGTTATGGTTCCTATTGACGTAAAACTGCATCATGCATTTTTAGCTAAATATCCGGAAATTACGAAACTCTTCCCAGGTTGGTTCCTTATAGCCCTGCAATAGCTAAACAAGTGTTGAATCTGATGCTTGGCAAAGGTATAGTGCGTCCTTTATAGAGCTCTTAGTCATCTCCTCTGCATAGGCCGCCAAGAAGAACAACAAGTGGCATTCCTGTGGAGATTACAGGCTACCCAACGCACGCACCATATTAGATAAGTATCCGAACAAACACATCCACGAATTTTCTTATAACAATTTTGACGCACTATTAAAGGCGTACAAAAAATTATAGTCTTTGAGGATGACGTTCAGAAATCACCATGAGCTTTCGATTCCAGAACGCAGGTCAAACCTAGAGGTTTGTGGACGAAATGACCAAAGGGCAGGATTTCAGTTACTGCTACCTGGATGTCTTCTTAGCCTTTTCTAAAAGTGATACCGACCATGAAAAACACCTCAAAGTACTCTTTGAGAGGATGAAGTAGTGTGGTTTAATCGTAAACACCTCTAAGTGTGTATTTAGAGTGCCACAGGTACGATTTTTAGAATTGCACATTTCTGCTGCTACTAAGCTGTTACTGCTGTTATTTAGCAACTAGAGTCCAAAAGTGCAGGCTTTTAAAGAATTTCCGAATCCACAAACAGTTAATGCACTATTATTTTTATTTAACACAGATGAAATTTGGCATGCTTAACTTTTATAGTTGATTTATACCCAACGTAAATTTTGAGCAGTCCAAAGAAAGACTTAGTAATGCTACCTTATTAACACATCTCGACTACAAAGCCAAGCAAGCTCTGGTGATAGACGCATGCACCTTCACTTTTGGTACCGTGTTGCAGCAATACAAAACAATACCTGGCGGACATTAGCATTCTTTTCGCAGAAGCATAGCCAATCGCAGCAAAAGTATACGAAGGAATAAAATACTTTCCTTCGTAGTTTATACTGACAACAAGCTTTTGTGTTACGTATTCAATTCGAGGAAAAGTAACTGTACGCCGCGTCGGTGTAGGCATCTAGTTTTCATCCAGCAAATATCGTAATGACTATGTCGTTGCTGACACTCTGTCGCGCGTAAATTAAACACAAATTCCAGTGGATTTCAAAGAACTCGTTGCAGTATCAGTTTAATTATTCTGAGCTATCATAGCTTCTTAGCGACGAATCTTTACTTCGCATTATTATAGGTGCCAGATAGCAACATCGCACTATTTTAGGACTTAAGTCCAGGCTAGAACTTTTATTTCTAAATATTACAGATATTCCTTGGGGTAGGCCTATATTCAGAAGTGGACTTATAAAGGGCCGTAATGATGATGATAAACGGAAATTTTTTGACAGCGTTTACTGTTTGAGTAACCCTGATCCAAATGCTGCTAAACTAGCACAGCGATTCCTTTGTTTGAGCTGGTGTCTGAAAAGATTATCAAGTATGGTCTCGTACGTGCCTAGCCCGCCAGTTGTCAATGTAAAGTAGTACCGACTTTTCCGACTTTCGTCCTATCTCAATTCTCCCGTTTTTATCCAAACTCCTGGTGAAACTAGTTTTCTTTCAGTTAAATCTCTACCTAAATAGAAATTGTATCCTGGATCCTCTCCAATCTGGTGTCCGATCGGGTCATAGTACGACAACAGCGTTGGTTAAAGTTGACATTCGACGAGGTATGGATAACAAACAACTCACTGTGTTGCTATTGCTTGATTGAAGTCGACAACACTCAGTCAACTCTGTTAAATCTGCCTTCTGCTGTTGCCACCATCAACAATGACTTAGCGGCGATAAACCAGTGGAGTCAGCGTTATGGTCTAAAAATTAATCCGTTCAAGTCCCAGGCTATAGTTATTGGTGGTGGAGGGATGGTCTCCAGAGTTGACTGGAACAACCTACCCTCGGTGACATTAAATGACGTTGTCGTATCCTACAGTAAATCTGTAAAAAATCTGGGGATATATCTAGATTCTACCTTGTCGTGGTCGCAGCAGTTAAAACAAGTGAGTAAAAAGGTGTTTGCTACTATGGGTTTACTTCGTCGTTTACGTTCTTTTCTCCCCATTCCCACTAAGATTATGTTAGCACAATCCTTACTTCTCTCTATTCTCGATTATGCGGACGCAAGTTATCTCGATTTAACTGAAGACCAACTGAACAAACTTGAGCGAATTTAAAATATTGCAATTAGGTTCATATTTGGTTTGCGCAAATATGATCATGTATTTGAATATCGTTTACAGCTCAAGTGGTTACCCTTTTTTGTACTGTGTGTTGGTTGGTATCTCTTTTGTACTGTGTGTTGTTCAATCCTTTGACTCCAAGCTACTTGAAGGAAAACTTTAAGTTTCTTGGTCATGATCGACCTGATAGAGTTCTTCGGTCAGCCGGCGAACTAATTCTAGAACCATGTTCATTTCGAACAAATTTTATGAAATATTCTTTTACGAGCCAAGCCATAAGGTTATGAAATGAACTCCCACTCCAAATTCGACGTGCGCAAACTTTGGAAAGTTTCAAAAGTTACGTCAAGAACCATTACCTAACACTTTGTGGTTATTTATAACCAATTCTAGCAACAGATAGTTATTCTGTGTTTTTCTTTTCCTATTTGTTTTGTATTTATTTATTTATTATCTATGTATATATATATATATATATATATATATATATATATATATATATGTATGTGTATATATTTGTATATATATACTAACCTATTAATTAATATTATGTATGTTTATTTTATTATTATTTTTTATGTATTGTTGTGATATTTTAACAAAATATAGTTTAGTTTATTTAGATATTAGAATGTAAGTGTAACATAAAACGCACCATCTCCTACTGTTCTTAATTCCAGTTTCTCCTTAGCCCAAAGGTTGTCTGGAAGAGATCGCTCTTTAGCGATAAGACGGCCTTATTGTACATACGTATATATTAAGTTTTCTCTGTAATGTATTTATTCGTTGTATATGTGTGGTGTACAATAAAGTATATACTACTACTACTACTACTATTACTACTACCTTTAGGCGTATTCGCTTTACCTTGAACTAGGTTTGCCTACGGTGAGTAAAGAAACGGAGCCCTTTTTTATTGAAAACGAGTCATTCCATATTAGAGTCAGAAGTGACAAAAGCATTCTGCACCTTGATTCTTAGTCGAGGATAGATGTAGATGTATATAGGTCACAGCATTCACTTACTCTTACTGTTATTGTGCTCGTTTGTCACCCTTATTCTATATTACTTCTGAATTTCATACCTGCTACAACCTTATTGCAAAATTTTACCAATTTCGACTACATAGTATCGGAATTAACTACTACTCGGCTGGTGCCAGCTTATATGAAATGGATAAAATATCGCATTTATTAATATAAACACTACCTACTTCATATAATATCATCACGGCTTTAGAAACTCGTGGAGAAGATCATTTTAACCTATCGTTTGTAAAAATATATCTGTTAGACCAAGAAGATAAATTAGAGGTTGAAATAACAACATATCCCTAAATTTTACTAAATACATGTAACAATTATCCGATGATCAGAATACCCACAAAATTTGATATAAATATAAAGTTTAACTCTCGACCAAAGAAAATACACCAACCCAGTAATATGACGTATGAAATAAGTAAAATATATTTTGAGCATTGTAGATGAAGAAATCGCATTAAAAAGAATTGTTGTTTCTTTAATAATATGAAACAAAATGGAATTAATACGAATTATGCATCTACCGCAAATAGCATGGAATCCAACAACAATATTTTCGCTTTCGCTTTTATTCTTTCAAATTTTAAATTTGGTTAACTAAATGATACAACATCATTTGAGCAGCATTTGACAGTAGTTGAGAGAGAATTCTTTGATATTCACCTATGTTACATATTTTAATGTCAATTTTGGCGACTAGTAGTTTCCATTCGTGATGGTTTTTGGAACATTCCGCAAGCAAGAGTTTAATGTCTTTTATTTTCTTGCATGTTTCGCAAAATGGAGATTATTTCTTTTTTATTATGAAAGCAAACTTGTTACACGAAATGTGTCCGGAACGAAGTCATATTGCTAATAAAACAGATTTTCTATTCAATAGATATTGATTAAACCAAGGCACTTTCGGAGGCTGACTCTGTATGGTTTGTACCATATCCCGTTTTCTTGTGGCCTAATATTATTTCCAAAATGTGTAGCATTTCTCTTTATATTTAATAAATATTTCTGAATAATCTGGATATATATTACATTCTCTTCCTTGAGTGATTGTCAATTTCGCCAGCTTATTAGCCTCCTCAATGCCCTGTAAACCAATGTGTGACGGTATCCACTGCAATACTAACTCACGGTTTTTACATTGAAGTTTCAGTATTTCAGTTAATATCAAATAAGCTATCGATACACCTCAGAGCCAAGAGACGCATCGAGCAATATTCAAGAGCACTCTTATTATTATTCAAGAACACTCTTGCTATCAGTGAGAATAACTTTTTTGAAAATTTGTTGTACCAGGCCAAGAGCGTTAATTCCTAAACAAAAAGTCTGTCATTTTCAGGGGGCGCAAAAAACGCACTATTGTATACTTCACTACAAATACAATTGAATTGCGACACTATACACGCACACTATAGCATTTGTGTTCATTGCATTTACGCATACCATCAAATTGTACACGTGTCGATACACTGGTGCCGCTGTCTAGATGCGTAAGCAACGTAATAGTAATAATAATTTCTTTATTTGACACTTTTAATTTCATACAATATCATTGAGCTCTGACTCCCAAACTAGGATACCCTGTATTTCAGGAGCCGGTTCCTTCCCATTCAGTAACTCTATGTATCAGAAGTACATTAGAGAAATATTGATATATAATTAATACTCAGTTAACACTATATACATGCGCGCGTGTTAGCGTGCGTGCGTGCGTGCGTGCGTGAGTGCGTGCGTGCGTGCGTGTGTGTGTGTGTGTGTGTGTGTGTGTGTGTGTGTGTGTGTGTGTGTGTGTGTGTGTGTGTGAGAGAGAGAGAGAGTGCACGTGCGCGTGTGCGTGTGTGTGTGTGTGTGTGTGTGTGTGTATGTCCGCGCGGGTGCGCGTGCGATTACGCGTGCGCGTGCGCGTGTGCGTGTGAGTGTGCGTGTGCGTGTGCGTGTGCGTGTGCGTTTGCGTGTGCGTGTGCGTGTGTGTGCGCGCGTGTGTGTGTGTGTGTGTGTGTGTGTGTGTGTAAGTAGCGTGTTTGTTGCAGTGCACATATAGTTGTTTATATGGAGCTTCTAAATTTTCGCATTTCTCATAGTCACATTCTTTAAGCCAATTATAAAACATTCTTTTAAATGTATGATTAGAAACCATTTTCACACTGTTATATTTAGTATATTGAATAACTTGGGAGCTACGTTATTATTATTCCTTTTGCCAAATATAGATTTAACTTTGGGGATACTTTTACGTACAATTCTTATTGAATTTTGTATTTGCGGAACACTACATCTATGAAAGCGTCTAAGACATTGATATCCTATCCTATACTATTAAACGAGCAATTCTTGTATATATGTATATATATATATAATCGGGATCTCGGAAACGGCTCCAACGATTTTCATAAAATTTAGTGTCCAGGGAGTTTCGGGGATAATAAATCGATCTAGCTAAGATTTATTTTTAGAAAATGTCTTTTTGTCCGTGTTTTTAGGCAATTAAAAACTGCTACAATATAGTTAGAATAAGAAGGTAAATTTTGACAGTTTGGTAATGATTATAAATAGCTTATTGGTATAATGGGCGGTCACAAAATCGTAAAACCCCGGTTCGAGCCCAGACCGACCGACCGACTTTTTTATTTTTTTTTTCAAGTTTCTTTCTTTTTTGAGAAAATATATTTTTTTCGAGCCCTTTTTTTAGTATTTTTTAAAAACACGAAAATTTAAATAAAAATAATTGCACTCATGATTTTTTATTCAAATAACCAGTTCAGTTTTTTCTGTTATGTCGCTAAGATCAAAAAATATTATTTATAATTCATCAGTATGTAATTTTTGTATCTAAATATAATTTCCAAAACACACGAATTAAAAAAATCGAGCGAAAAATACCGAGCAAAGCTCGGTCAACCGGGTACTATAAATAATTTGCGAACACTTAGTACTTCAGTTAACTTATATACCATTTCTGTCGAATATCTATAATGAAGCGAAAGTATTACTTTTAGTACAGCCCTTTGAGCTCACCCTAATTCCATAAGATGTGTTTTAGCAGCGCATCCCCAAGAACATATGCAATAACTACCTATAAAATGATAAAGCTCTGGCACAACGCTTTGTACGTTTGTGGTAATAGATTTCTGTTTGCAACTGTTTTTAAATTCTGAAAGATATAGATAAACTTTCTGATTTTGTTAGAAATGGAAGAAATATGTGGAGGCCAATTAAGCTTATCATCAACAATTATACCAAGATATCGAATTGTGTCAGCTTTACTTAGAGTGGGACACTCACATGCTGAATGAGTGTTAAAGTTTCTATTACAAGGATGCGTGAGAATTATTAATTATAATATATTTTAAATTCGTGTCGTGGATTGCAAGCAGTTTTTGAAAAACATAGAAATTTTGTTTTAGTGATGTATAATGTAAGTAAGTTATCTTCCAGCCAACTAGTAACCTTACACAGTACTTCTTCAGTGGATTTTTAACAGCATCCCAACTTGGACCATGAAAGAGTAAGACTGTATCATCTGCAAAAGATGAAAAGGTCTGCGGCACGAATATTTAAGTGATACAAGTCGTTAATGTATGCCAAAAAGAGGGTTGGTCCTAGTGTACTGCCCTGCGGAATTCCATATGAGCAGATAGCAGTATCACTGAGGCAGTCACCAATACGTACTTTTTGGTTTCTGTTGGATAGATAATCTACAAACCAGTCCAACGCTATTCCTCGAATGCCAAAATTCTGAAGATGGGTTATAAGGACAGGAATAGATACTGTGTCAAATGCTTTTTTCAAATCTAGGAAAACTCCTAAACACTTTTTACCTTCATCTAAATATTGTGATATTTTAGTGGTCAAATTAAAAACAGCCTCTTCGGTTGAACGATTTGTTCTAAAGCTATATTTATTTTGAGCAAGAAATTTGTTGTTTTCTAGGTACTTTATTAGTCGTCTATTTACGAGCTTCTCTAGTATCTTAGAAAGTGATAATAATAGAGCTATAGGCCTATAATTTGATGGAGATGATTTGTCTCCTGCTTTATAAATTGGACAGATTATTGCTTGTTTAAATTGATCCGGAAAAACACCAGATAGAAAACTTAAGTTACATATATGGGCTATGTGAGGTGCTAACAAGGTGTCAATTTTTTCAAAAAAACCTACAGAAATATCATCCCATCCCGAAGCACAATTGCACTTAAAGCTACTAATTATGAGTCTAAATTCTTCCGGATCTGTTAAAAATAATGACATATATTGGGCTAGATCAATTTGAGTAGCTTCCCTGACAAGTTGAAGGTCGGTTTCGTTTAATTGTTTTAGGATAGTATTGGCCAAACGACTTCCAATTGATATAAAGAAATTATTGACTATGTTGAGAGATACTTCTGGTGCTTCAGCAATTTTACTTAATCCGGTGGATGTATTTCTAGGTGTATTTAAATAACAAGCGTCTTTTATTAATTTCCAAGTTTTTTTTGAGTTAAGTTTCGTTTTAATTGATAATACTGCCTCTTTAACGATTTGATAATGTTTGTACATATATTCCTATGTTTTTTATATACTTTTCTTACTTCATCATTTTTCGGTATTTTTTTAAGTCTTTTATGAAGCCTATCTCTCTTCCTAATAGATCTTATTACTCCTGGGGTAATCAATTTTTTTTTTTTTTTTATAGAATAGGCTGACAAACGAGCACACAGTCCACCTGATGGTAAGTGGTTGCTGCGGCCCATAGACATCTACATCTATCTTCCATTACAAATCAAAATGCAGATGCGTTGTCACCCGTGAGGACTGAGATGGAATGCCTCATTTCCAGTAAAAAGGGTCTCCGGTTCTCTACACTCACCATACGAAATACAGCAGCATTAAGCTACTATTTCACGCTGGTATTCTGTGAGAGCGTGGTCCTTCCCCGGTCGAGCCGACCCATTCGTGCTACAACTATACTACTAATATAACTGCAGCATGGCTCTACCACGTAAAAAATGGTTCATCAATGGTTTTAGTGTCTTGTTTCTTTTTGAAATATTGACAAATTTACTGTTATTATTAATAACTTTCCTTAGAGTTTTACTTAAAATATTTGTCGCTAAATTCACATTAAATTCATTATATAAATCTACCCAATTTAAATGCATTAAAACTTTGTTTAAATCCCATCTCAGGTTGATGCTAAATTACTGCAGGAAGATCTACTAAGATTGGAGGAATACTGTAATATTAATAAGCTTGAACTAAACCCATCAAAATGTACCCTCATTACATATTCACGCAAGCGAAACTAAATTTATTTCGGCTATCACCGCCGCTAGCGACAGCGGCTAGTCGACTCAGTGCTGGGTAATAAATGTAAAATTAAATTTCCTTATAGTTTGATGATAATGTCAGCTGAATTAATTGCTATAAACTTTGAGTATTAAACCAAAGGAGACGGCATCGCAAGGTTTAAAAGGTACGAGAGTCTGACTCATATCCGTTATATAACGTGTGTATAAAACTAGTTGCTTCACGTCGTGCACCACTACGAGTGCGCAAGTGATCGTGCCAGTCAATTGAGCTCCGTCAAAAATGCCGAATTGCAGTGCATTTTCATGCTGCGTAATAAATGTAAAATTGAATTTCCTTATAATTTGACGATACTATCGGTTGAATTAATTACTATAAACTTTGAGTATTAAACCAAAGGAGACGGTATCGAAAGGTATAAAAGGTACGAGAGTCTGACTCATATCCGTTATATAAAACTAGTTGCTTCGCGTCGTGCGCCACTACGAGTACGCAAGTAATCGTGCCAGTCAATTGAGCTCCGTCAAAAATGCCGAATTGCAGTGCATTTTCATCCAAAAAATAATCAAAACCGTCAAATCTACAAAAGGACAACATGACTTTTCGTCTGTGAATACTTTTAATATAATATTATCGTTAAAACTCGTATTTTCTGAATATTTTCGTAAGATACCAAGTATTGCCAGCATAGTTCATTAAGGGAAAAATAAGCGATTTTAAAATAAACGACTCAGCGGCACCTATACCACATTTATCTTTGGATCCATCACAAAAAATTATGTGCTATTAAATATTTAACAATTAATTCATTTATTACATTCGATTTTAAAGTATTTTTCTCCTGACATCTTTAAGCACCCTTGATACTATATGATTTTAACATTAGTACTTGATATCCAAGTATTAATGTTAAATATTAAAGAGAATAATATTAAAGAGAACTTATCTAGTGGATCTTAAGAATACACTATATTATTATTAACTTGTCTTTACGTAATAGCTAGAAGTGGTTTCTTTTTATTTTCCCTGTACCCGTCTTGACAGAATAAGCTGAGTTCTGTAAAGTAGTATTATAAGTTCTAGATTTACTTTTCAGACAATATTTATATGCTAAAAATATTGAGGCGTTATATTTAATTCAATTTCCATATCGTGTATTGGTGTACTTTTGATAAAACGCCCTGTAATACATAGTGCTTGATTTTGGATTTTATCTAATTCACAAATGTTTCTATTAGCACTCATATTATATAAAAATCAGCCGAAATCTATTCTGATTCTTAAAGTGATAAATATAACCTACGTAAAGGCTGCGGATACTCAACCATGCCCTGTTAATACTTTTAATAAATTTAAAAAAATTAATATCTTCTGGCTAATTTCATTAATGTGTTTAGAACATCTTAATGATCTGTCCAACCAATACCCAAATACTGTATGTTATCTGTCCCAACTATTCTCTTTGCATATAGTTCTAATTTAAAATTTGGCATTCTGGGTAGTCCAAAAAGTCCAAAGCCGGAGCAAAATTGCTACAAGATGCTACAAGATCTCTTTTATAAGAAGTCCAATCAGCTGATGAGAATTTTCTTTTTCAAACATAACGTAGGACTTCTTTAAATTTAATGTAACATTTAATAATAAAATGATCACTAATAAGATTTTCGTTAGTTATATTCCATTAAAAGTATATAGCAATATCTGAATACACGAATGTTATATCAGATGAAGATTTTTATAAACAACCATTTACAAGTTTAATTCCGGTAGCTTCTCCGTTATTTATTGATATGAAACCGAAATCCAAGGGACTGTCTAATAATTGTGCCCCCCTGGTGTCAATTTTATTAGACCAGTTGGTGTGATGTTCATTAAAATCTCCTTCAATGACACATTTGCGTGGGCAAAGGGAAAATATGTTATTCCAGTCAGTTAAAGAAGTTCTAACAGAAGGTGGGCGGTAAATAGCTAATACATTTTCAAGACACTTAGGTACAGTTGAATACTTTGACATAAACTACTTTTAAACCCGTAATACTTGTACTTTTTGAATATTGATGTGCTTTAATTGATTTATGTGCTATTATAGCCACACTGCGCATCTATCTTCTAAAAATGTTATATTTACTTATTCCTAGAGGCAAGCCCCCAGCCAACCATGTTTCATTCAGAATAGCTATATGAATTTTTTCTTGTACCAACAGGGTTCAAAATTAACTATCTTAGGCCTAATGCTTTGTGCATTCCACTGGAGTATAGTTAGCGTAAGAACCTTTGATGTACTATCCATTAACTGTATTCTGTTATATTTCTTCTTCCATTATAAGTGTTATAAAGATCGTTATCAACTCTTCAATTACTGACTTAGGCGGTCCCATAATGAATTGGCCTAACTATGAACCAATGAAGGAAATGAAACGAAACCAATTTTATTTTTCAATATAATCACCATGAATACTAACACACTTCTGACATCTGTGAATCAACATCTCTAAACCTTCATAAAAATAATCACATTTTTTATCCTCAAAATGACTGAAGACGGCCGCCTGCAACTCTTCATCGCTTGAAAATTTTCTTCCTCTTAAGTCCCGCTTTAAATTCGGAAATAAATAATAGTCGGACGGGGCCATGTCTGGACTGTAAGGTGGATGTTGAACTTCTGTGAACCCGCATTGACGAACTGCATCCTTCGAAACACCAGCGGTATGAACAGGGGCGTTGTCATGGAGCAACAGGACACCTTTAGACAGCTTGCCTCTTCGTTTTTCCTTTATCTTGTCTCGTAATTTATACATTAAAGAAGCATAATATTCGCCGTTTACGACTGTATTACGTTCTTTAAAATCCACCATCAAAATGCCTTGAAAATCCCAAAATATTGTGCACATCAGTTTTTTAGTCGATTGATGCACCTTTCTTTGCCTTTCTAGGGGGCTTTTCACCCTTATAACGCCATTCCATTGACTCGCGCTTGCTTTGTGGATCATAATACAAGATCATAGTTTCATCACCAGTCACTAGCCGCTCGATCACAGTCTTTGGATTTTCGCCACAAAGATCCAAAAACTCCGAAGCACAGTGCACTCTTTCCTGTCTCTGTACCGCAGAAAGAAGTTTCGGTACCCATCTTGCACTCACTTTTTTCATGTGAAGATGTTCATGGATCGCGCGATGAACGGTACTCTTAGAGAGCCCAAGCCTTGCTGCAATTTCTCTAATCTTCAAACGGCGGTCACTCAGAACCTCCTCTTCGATAAGAGCAATCGTTTCGGGAGTGAGCACTTCCACAGGTCGACCGTCGTGGCCAAAGTCTTCGACGGTTTCTCTCCCGAGGCGAAACTCTTTCACCCAATTTTTCACTGTGCTATAGGAGGGGGCATACTCCTTATACACGCTATCCAATCGTTCTTTTATTTGGGCAGGGGGGATAAACCTTCTTTAAACAGAAACTTTATGACACTTCGATACTCAGTTTTCGACATTTTGAAAAAATACGCGACTCTCGTTATTCAAATGCCTGTTAAACTAAGACTAAGCATTTCATGTCGATGCATGTTTCTTATATTAAGCGCACGATAAACGTACTATTTAATGCAACACAACATGTAGCGACATGTCGCGTTGAACTATATCAGGCCAGTTCATTATGGGACCGCCTGGTAAAAATGTTGAGAATCTTTGTTCTACTTTGCTTTCAGAGAACACAATTTCTTTTACCCTTTTAATAATTACCCATATTTTAGATATCTTTCGTGTCTCCTCTTGTTGTTCTGTACATGCGTCTGTTTCTATACTTGTTAGTTTTTCGTTATTTAATATAGTTAGCTCAGGTGCAACAATGGACTTCTGCTGCTTTGTATTTAACGTTGTAATTGGGTATTTTTTAATTTGTTTATTTTTAATGTTTTTGTAAGTTGCTTGTTCTTTACTGGTATTCTCTTCTCCACTTTCGGTATCTGATAAGTTTTGATTTATGTAGTTATTTGTTAGAAGTATATCTCTATACGACTTTGTGTAATCAGCACTTGGTACTATAGCAGCCTTTTGTACTTTGTTTTTTATTTTTATTTTTTATTTTTATTATTCACAAAATCCACAGCTTGTAACAATCTATTTACACATAAATCTTATAAAATAGGTCTTGAAGCCAATTACGGATTTACAATATACTTATGAAATGTTGTTAAATGTTCATAGATGTTAGGCTTTCCACAGTTTGTTTTGTCTTTTTTAAGTATATCTCCAGTGCTTTTCTGTAGCTAAAATTATCTTGATTCGTGATGTTACGAATAATCTTTTTCTTAATAAAAATTGGGCATGCTTTATCAAGTGCCGTATGTGGGCATTACAGTTTATACATTTGTATTCAATAGTTTCGCAATTTGTATGTCTGTCTCCACGCTTAGAACAAATATAAACCTTTGAAATAATACTAGTTTTAACGGAATTTATCGCGTATATTTAACTTTTTTACCCGACGTTTCGAGAGCTTTACAGCACCCATGGTCACGGGAAGGACTGAGATGTTCAACGTCCAGCTGTCATAGTTAACCGCGGTTACCATAGATTAAAATTTTAACTTTTGTTCCGATCTACACAGTATGAGCTTATGGTATCATGGAGTCTTGCAGTTGTATGCTTGGGTTGGGATTTAATTTTATTTATTATAGGATCCCAAGCAGATGGTAGCACCCAGCCATCTTCTCTATTGAAATTAGGATGTTTTTTGATTTCAATAGCCTCGCGAATCATCCTTGGAAGGAATCGGTGTTCTTTAGCGAGGATTTGTGGTCTATCAAATCTGATGTAGTGACGGGGGCGATCTTGTACATGTTCACAGACTGCAGACTTCCAACACGTGAACATGTACAAGATCGCCCCCGTCACTACATCAGATTTGATAGACCACAAATCCTCGCTAAAGAACACCGATTCCTTCCAAGGATGATTCGCGAGGCTATTGAAATCAAAAAACATCCTAATTTATCTATCATCCTAATCTATCGTCTATGGTAACCGCGGTTAACTACGACAGCTGGACGTTGAACATCTCAGTCCTTCCCGTGACCATGGGTGCTGTAAAGCTCTCGAAACGTCGGGTAAAAAAGTTAAATATACGCGATAAATTCCGTTAAAACTAGTATTATTTCAATGTGTAGTGTTCGCGTAAATATAAGAAATCATTAAATATAAACCTTTTTATTCGGGCAAAATTTTACGTAATGTCCAAAACCAGAACATTGCGTGACTGAGAATAATAATAATAATATTTTTTTTCTTTCCTCTCACAAATTTAGTAGTAAATATAAACATACAACTTAATATTAATGTTACAATTAATTTGTGAGAGACTGGTGTCCGTACTAGGATTCCCTGTATGACAGATCACCAGCCCCACTTTCAGACCTTATAATCTAGGTAATATTAGGTGTATGATAAACAAAAGAAGAAAAAAATATAAAAAATACGAAAAATGTTGTGTGTTTGTGTGTGTGTGTGTGTGTGTGTGTGTGTGTGTGTGTGTGTGTGTGTGTGTGTGTGTGTGTGTGTGTGTTGTGTGTATGTACATGTGTTTACAGCGTTAAGGTTTTATTTCATGATTTTATGTAGTTCCTCAGTCGTTTCATAATCTTGACTTAGTAATCATAGGGTTACCATCTTTTTGCATTTAAATTTGGGAAATTTGTATATAGATAGAATGGAATTAAATTTATTATACTATAGATGAGAACCCAAGAAGCAGAAGAAATTATGTGTAAAGCTTCTTTTGTATGGTAAAATGGGACAAATTTTTCTTGTATTTCTTTTATTTGTAAGAAGAGAAGGATTATAATATAACAGAGAATGTTGTTTTAAAATTGTGTGGAGAATAAATAATTGGCGGACTGTGAGAACTTTACAGCTTTGTTATAGGTCTTTAGTGGGATAGAGAAATGGAAAAAATGACTCACCTTAAGAAGTGCTCTTTGGGCACGTTCTAATTTAAGTAGATGTGATTTAGAGGTACCACCCCAAGCTGTTATGCAATAGGTAATTAATGATTGGCAAAGTGTTGACTGCGGGTGTCCAAGTACTGGACATTTTTTACCCGCTCTTTTAATGTCGAAATAAAGCATTACGCACTATGTCTAACTTATTCTACCATATGTCGATGTGTACAGGATAAAAAAGATTACCATAAAAACCCCACAGCTTATACACTTTAGTAGGATATATACCATCTTAATGCCGCATCTGGTCCGAACTACACTCTACATATGTGTAAGTTGATTGTTGGTTCTTGTAAGCTTACTATTAATGCGTTTTATGATAAAAATTGTATTGTAGCCTATGGTTTTGCGCATAAATTACTGTAAACAATAGATTAAAAATTAAATGAAAATAAAATCGAAGTATTAAAAAAACTTTGTTTCATCGAGAAATATGACAATTTTGTCTTTATTCAATATTTACTTACACTTATTACTTTGGGACTTTATTTAATTTATGTACTCGTTTATAGGAAATTTCATAGAGAATTCAGAAATGTATACATATTATAGTATTTGATATACCAAAATAATGAAATTTGCGTTTAAAAGGATTGCGCCCAATGCGCCGTCAATTTTATTAAACAGCTCCGCAGTCAACGGAGTATGATGGTTAGAGTCTCCGCAGCTGAAAGGTTATTATAATTATGACAGATATGTGCTTTTATATGGAAATTAAGTGAAATAGGTGTGTTAAGTTTTTTAAATGTGAATGACATATATTTAGTTTCAGAGACGTGATAGATTTTGACCTTGAAGCTACATCCACATCCATACACATATGAAGGTTGTTCACGTTTGAATTTTTAACAGAATGTTTCGCTGTTTGGTTTGGTCATGTAGAAAGAATGAATGCGGAAAGACTGACAAAGCAAATATATGTTGCAGAAGTGAATGGAAGAGTCGGAAAGGGACGTCCTAGGCGGAAGTTTGTCGACCAAATTGGCGATATACTAAAAATGGGCCAAATTAAGAGTACCCTTAACCGACGAGCATGTATGCGTAGGTATATGAATGTGGAAGAGGCGAGAAAGGTATGTCAGGATCGTGCTAAATGGAAGTCTGTAGTCTCTGCCTACCCCTCTGGGTGACAGGCGTGAGTGTTTATGTTATGTTATGTTTATGTTTCGCTGTCTGTCCACTTACCATTTATATCTAAGCGTTTGAGTCTTTTCACTGACGAAATTTCACATGATGAGGATAGACTTTCTAAAATTTCTTGATCTTCAATTCCTATATTAATTCCTTTCGCAACTCCAAAATATAAGTGTGTCTTATTTACAATACGGCAATGATAACCCAAATTGGACATCTTTTTACAGTTTATTAACTTATAAGCTTCTTCTAACTTCTAAAATTGAACTAAAAGCTTATACGGGATTTTATAGCGGATTTTCATAATATCAATAATACCTTCTGACTTAAATAGTTTGGCTATACCTATTTGTTTAGGAAGGTATTGCAAATATGTAATACAAACTTCATAATATTATTCTAAGCGCTTTATTTCTAACAGCATGCAACAAGTTGACTATAATTACCGCATTGGCACAGCATTGTGTCAATGCGGTAATTATTGTCAACATTAATTCTTGTTGAATCAATCCTTATACGATATTTTGGTTTTCTCCTCGTAATTGTAGTAAAACCTTCTTCACTGTTATCTTCTTCACTATTCTCAATTTTTTGCCGCTTACCTAAATTTGGGTTGGGTTTCCATTTTATTTTTCTCTAGAGATTTAGAATTTTCACACTCACGTTCACAATCGCTTACACCATTACAATCACTTTGGTCACTATTCTCAAAGTTACTATTCTCTTCCTCATTATCTTATTCCATGTCACAGAAACAATAATTAAAATAAGAAAACAAATAGCGATTCAAACGAATAAATATATATAATAAGATAAAAAAAAATGAAAAAAGTTATCAAACACATGTGACAGCTAATCACCATGACAACGGTATGCTTATCTTTATTTTTAGTGTATTTATTTATTTTATTTTGTTAAGATTTGGGTGTAACAGACCATACCGTAAATACACGGAATTATTTTAATTCATATGCAGAAATATCGACTCCCATAAAAATCAGTGAGTCTAAAAATAACACTAGTATTTTAGCGATTGGAAAAGGGCGCATCGATGCCTCGACGAAATTTGAAGTACATTACATTTATCGCCTGCAGCATACAGTACAGTTAAAATGTTTAAAAAAAGATAAATGATACACGATAAAAGCAAATATTAAAATTATAAATGGAAGTAAAAACAAATGTAAAGCAACAAACATGGTCAGTGATAGAAATTAAACAATAAATAAATATAAAAATAAATGACGACATTACTGAATTAAATTTAAAAAAATAAAACGGTAACAAAACCTGTCGATATATAGGTAATGCCTTTAACATTTACTACATTACCATGACTGACACTATTTCAATTAACACTGCAAAATTTAAGGTTATGGACACAACACAAATTAACTTAATAAACTAAACTTAATTACATCCTATGGCAGTGAAAGAACTAAAAAAGGAAATTATGAATCTAAATAACACTATAAATCGGAAGGATATGACAGTAGGTATATCCACTAATATATTAGAAACGTGCATCACCGAAATAGTCGATATCCTTACACATCTCATAAATTTGTCCTTTTCTGCAGGTATATTTCCAGATAAGTTAAAGCTATCTTTAGTCAAAGCACTGTACAAAAGGGGGAAAAAATCCAGCCAACAACATTAATAACGATTCTATCAAAGTTATTTGAAAAGTTTATCTTAAAAATGATTACTTATGAGTTTTTCTTTTTCTCTAAATATAATATTAAAAGAAAGAAATTTTTTTAGACATTAGCAATATTTCGCCTAATAGATAAAATATTGACCAACCTAAATTAAACTATCTAACTACTGTACTCTTTATTGACTTGATGAATGACATTCGATTTTGTTGCACACTAAACTCTTCTGAGCAAACTGGAATCTCTCGGAATCAGAAGACCCCCATTAACATGGACAACGTCTTATGTAAGGGGTGTCAACAAAAAGTTGTCATCAATAAAATAATTAATTGAGTTCTGTTTCGTCTGAATATAGAGAATGTAGTTTTGGCGTCCCACAAGGAAGTGGACTAGGTCTCATTCTAATTATATTTTACATTATTGACATAACAGGAATAACGAAACATTAATTTACTTTATATGCTGACGATATATCCATAATTCTTACATCTAATAGATCCAAAAACAATGACTGTTTTCAAACTTATGAACGTGACATTAATAATACTACTGATATAACAATCGAATGGCTTAAAGCAAATAATTTGAATATATTAATCTTAATAAATAATATAGGCAATAAGCAATTCAGTAAATCAAAACACAAACAATTAAATACAATTTTTGTCTAAATGTAACAATGCTAAATAAAGTATAACAATTCTTAGATATAACTATTGACGAGCGATTGGTAAATACATATAGACCATTAATTTTTGTAACAGATTAACCAGTTTGTACGTGTTAGGAAGGTAACCGATAAAAAGACCGCTATTATGTCCTATCGCGGTTATATAGAATCCATATTGCGCTACGGAATCCTACTATGAGGCAACAGTACGGAGAAAAATAGAACATTCATAGCCCAAGAAATGCTCTAGGGCCATATGTCGAGTTTTATATGACGTGTCCCGTAAACCACTGTATAAAAGTCTAGGATAATTGCCACTACCTTCTCTTTACATTTGCATGACGTTGTGGTTTTGTACACAAAAATACAGAATTATTTAATAAAGTAAATAATTTTAGATTGAGAGATCCGAGAGATTGAGAGAGAAGTATGCAATAATTGCGTCAGTATGTGTGTCAGAATATAAATATAACAAGATTATTAGAGTAGTAGATATATTAAAATGCTCAATATTAATATGTTAAAAAACAGGTTGAACAAATGGCTAAGTCAAAATAACTTTTCAGCATAGATTCATTTCTCTATACCAACAACTTAACATAAATTAGTAATGTTACAACGTTTAATTTTATAAAATTTTTACTCGTTGACATAATATTTGGTAATTATCATTATAACATTCTTGAAATCAATGTATTATTTGCATGCGCTCTGTCAAACTGGTACCTAGGTAAAGGTAGGTAGTAGGTAAGTAGGTAGGTAATATATTGTGCTTATATTATAAGAACATTATTTATGTGTTTCTAAGCAAAAAAGAAATTATTATTATTATTATATCATGTGTAAAATAGAATAATCTGTTTAAAATTAATTTTTTATTAATTCGTCTCAATATCAATTAAATATTTATAAAAAATCATCTTTTGATTTATGGCATATTAGTCATGTTAATAAACAATATAAATATAAAAAATATGATCGAAGATTATCACGTTTTATAGAATATTATTTCGGATGATGCTTTATGTGAAACTTGTAGCGGGTGGCCCATAAGTCCCTTGAAATGTAAAAAAATAATTAAAAAAAAACTAATGGCATTATGAAAAAGGTTTTTATTTTGTCATAATCCTTATAAAATGGGAATTATTTTTTGAAAATTACATCATCTAAATGTAATCCGTTACGATCGCGGCACTCCTGTAAGCGACGTTTAAAATTATCCATCACTGCGCGGCAAGTAAGCTCTGTAATGTTGCCATTTCTCTTCGGATATTTTCTTTCAGGACGTCAATTGTCCGCGGGTTGGTTTCGTACACTTTAGTCTTAAGATAACCCCATAAGAAAAAGTCCATTGGGGTCAGATCTGGACTACGTGGTGGCCAAGGAATATCTCCTCTTCGAGAGATCACTTTATTAGGGAAAAGTTGACGGACGACCGGCATAGCGACGTTAGAGGTATGGGCAGTTGCTCCATCTTGTTGAAACCAGGTCCGCGTATTGAAGCCTGGAAAATCCTGCAACTCTGGTGTAAAAAAGTCCTGGATCATAGCTACATACCGTTGTGAAGTAACAGTAAGCGCGCGGCCTCTGCCGTCCTCAAAAAAGTAAGGGCCTATAATGCCATGCGCTGACATAGCCGCCCAAACTGTCACTTTAGGGCTATGTAAGGGCTTTTGATGTTTGCGATTTGGATTTTCGCAACTCCAGTAGCGACAATTTTGCTTATTGACATGGCCGTTGATGTGAAAGTGAGCCTCATCAGAGAATAACACATTATTAAACGAAGTAAAGCGGTTCAACATTTCATTTGCGAAATTTAGTCTGTGGATAGTGTCAGTATCTTTTAATTCCTGTACTATCTGAATCTTGTACGGGTGAAGATGTAAATCTTTCTTTAAAATTCGCTGTAACGATGTTCTGGGTAAGTTTAATGCACTGGAACGCTTACGAGTAGACTGGGTAGGATTTTCACGAATTGAGTGTTTCACTACATCGATGTTTTCTTCCGTCCGTGATGTCCTTGGTCGACCTGACCGTTGTTTATCCAACGTCGAACCACTCTCTTCGAACTTAATAACCCAGTTCTTAATCGTTTGAACACTTGGAATGTCTTTAAAGTTGCGTAAATTCTGATATTCTCGAAATTTACGCCGCGCAATGGTGGCCGAATCATTGTTTCGATAAAACTCGCGCCCACAAAATGCACGGTCCGCACCGGTGAAACGCCCCATGGTAGGCTTGGGTAAAAAAAATCGATATATCAAAATATCGATATTTTTTCAGAAAATAATCGATATATATTGGCGATTTCTTTTTCTCCGATATATCGATTTTCGATATTTATTTTCGGATATCAAAAACGATATTATTTCGCCTCGAATTTTCGAGAAATATTTTTTTTTACCTCGAACACAAAAATAAATATTATCTATAGTCTATGACCCGTTTGTTTGTGGTCTGCGCAGTGGAGCCAACTATGGCAACAACAGGACACTGACTGACAGTCATCTGTCATCTAGTTGGTAGAGTGAGTAGGTACCTACTAGTAACTAGTTTGGTTAGTGTTACGTGCTATTGTTATGTTAGTTAGTATTTGTGGTGATTGATTTTTATTGTCATGTCTTCTGTTTGGAAATTCTTTACAAAAAAAGGAAACAACAAACCTGTTTCATGCAATTTGTGCGGAAAAATGTATAAAACGTGTGGAAACACGACAAATTTAGCTGCACACTTGAAAACCAAGCATCACTATGCATACTTGCAGTTGCGGTATCAGTGATGGTTAATTTAAACAATATAAATGTACGATTTATGAATAAACAAAATAACAAATATATCAGATATGTATTTTGATTTTTTTATTATCAAATTTTTGAGATTGCAAACTATATAGGTAACATTCTCTTGAGCAAAAAATATCGATATATCGGAATATCGATATTTTTAAAATATATGTATCGATACATTTGAAAAGTATCGATATGATATATATCGATATATTTTTTCCATTTGCCCATCCCTACTCCATGGCGACTGAATTCCCAGAAACCGTCGGTACTCCCCCCCGCACCGCGCGCGCCACTCATGCGCGCCTTTTGTATTTTATTCGAAATTTACATTTCTAACGACTTATGAGCCACCTTGTATATTAGACAAGCAATGATTATCTATCGCAAAAGAGTTCCAGTCTGATCGCGGTATGTGACAGTTATAGTAAATGTTATAGACCGCAACCAGACCGGAACTCCTTTTGGGTCGTGGATGCCGTGCGTGTTACACGATGTTACGTTCTCCCCCCGCTTTTCGCGATCGCGACAAACTAATAAGTGACAACAATGCAGCAAGTGCAATGACTATGGTGATCAATAAATTACTAGCTTTTGTTGCAAACAAGGTTGACACACACAGCCGAGCTGTGACTCATACAAATATGTCTGAGTGCCTACTCCTATGACGATATCGAAGTACGCAAGACAAACTGCATGTAATAAGTTACTTGCCTCGCAAAAAAGGATTACTAGGCGTGAGCATATTATACTGTAGCGTAAGGAAGGGAGTAAGAAGAATATTCTACAGGAAAGAATAAAGTTAATAAAATAGTTTGTGCCAGACTGCTTGCCCATTTTTGTAACAAAGGATTTAAATAAGTTATCTCCGGTGACTTTCGATAGTGTCGATGTGACAACGTTCCTTAAGGAAATGGCGTTGTTAAAACAAAGATATCGCAGCTTTACGCGCACACTCCGAGTTCTTCAGACCCTCTCCGGAATCTCTTAAAAAAAGATCTTACTGACATTAAACTTGCATTGAAGGAGCTGTAAGATAAAATAATTGTGGTTAACCCTGCAACCTGTGATACATGCTCGTCTCCTATATCGTATCTAGATAACGACAAGATTCCCGGAAGCGGCTAGCAAAGAATAAAAGTGCACATCAATCGCTGTTAGCGAAGATAGGCGCGCAATCGTCCCGCCCGGCCGCTCCCCTCCACCAGAGTACGTAAAGAGGTCAACGTGCCCACCGACGACGTTGCACGTTGCAGCGAACAATAAATCTAACCTATCGCTCAGCGGTATGGAGTCTAACCAATCCTCCAGCCAGCCGCGTTATGCTAAAGTGGCTGAAGGTTTTGACTCGGGTCATAAACATGATTGCGATTTATTTACAGTTTCTGTTCACGCTCATAATGTGACCAATACACACGTTCTGGTACCAAAATCGAAAAAAGGGGATAACTAGTCTACTGTGACGAGTAAACGTCAAGAGATTTGAGAATAGAAAAGAAAAAGCGGAACCAATAAGTGATTAATTTCGAAAGCGGTGGATAAAGCTTATTATTATTATTATTATTACAAGTACGGCGAATGACGTTGCTTGCTTTATTAAGTACAAGACTCAACTGCAAACGGAAGTCACTAAAATAAATACGATAAGAATAGTTTTAATGCTTTAAAGGTAGAAGTGTTGCCTTACAAGGTCTGTGATGAAGAGGATCAATTGTGGCCTGCGGAAATTATTTTTAGAAAGCTGAGGGAGCGCGGGTACCGCCCCGTAGAAAGAGCACCGAAGAATGAGAACACTACTTACTAATTAATAATACGCATAAATCAGATATATTATTTATTTCCTTCAAACCTAGTTATTCCCATACGATCTAGGTTTTCTTAACACTATAGGCCCCGAATTAAAAAGTTGCGGAGTATGGGCCTTTAACACGTCTCAAGGATTTATCCGCGGAAGACCCTACGGTGTTACTACCTACCTACCCACTTCTATATAAATATACAGATATAGAATAAGCAAATACTTCCGTGTGCGGAGTTCATAACTTGCTATAACGACGGGATGTGCCGTGAAGCTATGCCAAGGATATAGACACGTGTTCGTTCTGAGTGTGTATATTTGCCTACGAACAGTGAATACAACCTACGGGAGTTTACAACCTGTTTAGGAAATATTAGTGCAGTGATAGAAAGTGCGGAAGAATCAGTTTTGTTCTAGGAGACTTTAATGCACACCCAGATTCACTTTTCAGAAAGGAACTTTTAAGTTACTGTAATGAACAGTCGTTAAGTTGTGTTGGCATCAATCTTCTAGGTAAGGATTCCGAGACGCGCACATTTGTAAGCGATGCGCTCGGGAAATAACGATGGCTCAACCACTGCATCGTGACATGTGTGCATGACGGCCACTCGTCGTATTACGTTCCGTTAAATGTTCAGTGGACTATTAATACAATTATACATACAGAAGTGACATTATATTAGTAACAAATCAAATATAGTATGGGGCAATGGAGACTCGGTGGAAATTCGGAAAAACGGTAACTTATACGAGTTGAATTTAACTTCTTAAGACAAATTATTTTTTTAATAATAACATTATATGTAACTGCGATATAATTACTAAGAATAGTGACCATTATACTTCAATAAATTAATTTTGTATTAATTTTTCAAAGATATTGCACACCAGTGCAGATAATACTTATAGACACATAAGAAATAAAAAGCCATTAATTTGTGTTGGTTGGAATGGAATTATCACGTGAGGCATCTACGTGTTAAGGCTAGATTAAAGTTTAGTGTATGGATTGCTTATGGTAAACCATCTTCTGGTTATTATTATAATAAAATGTCTTCTGCTCGTAAGGAATTAAAATCCACAATTAAATTCACTGAAAACAATCAAGAAAAAATAAATATATTTGTCCAACATACTAAATGAAAGGAGGTAAAAATTTCATCGTCACAAGTATTCAGGGTGAGGTGAAATACACAAAAAGATTTTTTTTAAATAATATTAGTGTTGACGTGAACAATGAGCAAGATGTAGCTCAATTAAAACTACACACAATCATATCTTGGTGAATACAAAGACATCTTGTGCTCGGCTGGATTTCGAGAACTACCTAGAGACGGAGGAGGATGTAGTATCCGACTTACGTAACATGAAAAAAGGAAAGTATCGGAGACATTACTTGAACGTGGAACATCAATTGCATGCCGGTCAGTATATTTGTGTAGTTCTCTCCACATTATTTAACTTATGCATGCGCCACTCATAGCTGCCGAACAATCTATTACGTACCGTCGTGGTGTTAATTCTCAGGTGTAATACTGGATATTTCGCGAGCATGGCCAAGGTACTTGAACGTTTAATTCAAGCCAAAATTACATCTTACACGTCTATTGACGGAATCAAAGGCTTTTTCATAATCCACATACGCCAGACAAAGTGGCAGATTATACTCTTCGGCCTTCCGTAAAATCTGCCGCAAGGTATGTATGTGGTCTATGGTACAAAAGAATTCTCAAAAACCGGCTTGTTCGGGAGGCTGGAAGTGGTCGAGTCTGCGTGAGATACGATTCGTAATGACTCCCGAAACAGCATGTAAACCCGGTTTAGAAGGTAAATCGGTCTGTAGTTGCCTCTAACTCCATACTTACATACCAAATAATTCTTTATCTTTCCTAGATGTGTTAGTCATCCGAAATCCTAACAACACCATTGGTCACACTGTGTATAGAAAAAAGACCATACAAACCGATATTTAAACGGTGAATCTCACCACCGTCCTTCACTGTTAGCTACCGTGAACAAATCTTTGTTACAGAGAGCATGAGGGATCTGTGACAGCAAACATCTGGCCACCGAGCTTCAGCACGTCAAGCAAGTTCTGCACGACAACAAGCTTCGGGTCCCGCGCCTACGTCACAGTGACCGAGTGAAGCCGGCCACAGTCGAGCGTGTGCCTGCCGTACTACCATATGTCAGAGGTGTCACAGACAAGATTGGCTATATCTTGAAGCGAGCTTCTATTAGAACGTTCTACAAGTCGCCGAAGAGGATTAATCAGTTCCTACCATCCGTCAAGTGTCATATTCCTCTACAGGATGCAGGAGTGTACAAGCTTGATTGTGAATGTGGTCTCTCTTATATAGGAGAAACATAAAGATCAATTATAACCCGCGTAAAAGAGCACATAGCTGATGTGAAGCATCAACGTTCCAGGAAGTCTGCAGTTTGTGATCATATTCTAGACGGCCCCAACCATTACATCAGATTTGATAGACCACAAATCCTCGCGAAAGAACACCGATTCCTACTAAGTATGATACGTGAGGCTATTGAAATTAAAAAACATCCTAATTTCAATAGAGAAGGAGGCTGGGGACTACCACCTGCTTGGGACCCTATAATCAATAAAATTAAAACTAAACCCAAGCATACCAATGCAAGACCTCAGAACACAGTCAGTTCGTTTTGCATAGATCGGACCATAAACAATAATTAAAAAAGCTGAAGGTACTTCGGGTTTAACAATGACATCGGGACGTCAGTCACCTCAGTCCCCCGTGACCATGGGTGCTTTCCAGCACCCATGGTCGATTAAGTCCGTAAAAGTAGTTTTAATCAATGTGTAGTGTTCGCGTAAATATAAGAAATCATGATGATGATGATGTCAATTTTCGATGTTCAATTTGATTTTTGACCAGAACTATCTACCGATATGGCTATTTTTGCTTTTAAACAGGCATTAAATTACTATGCTGATCGCAATACTAGTGTATATGCTGGCTTACTTGTTTTAAGTCCCGCTTTAGATACGTTGAATCATGAACTACTATTGAAGAAGCTAAGATCTAATAACATTCCTGCTAGTATTGTTGACCTGCTCACATATTAGTATCTCTTTATTCTTATCTCACCCGACTTCTTTAACCACTTAGCTACCAAGCGGCTGAATTCGGTTGCGGCGATATCCCGTTAAATACCAAGCGACCTAATTCGGCCGCACCCACCCACAGCACTTTAACCCATAAATACTTATAGTTAGAGACAACTTTTCTATAAAGAAGTTTGGCATTATAGGCTCAATATTAAATTTTCTATCCTCCAGTGCAGTAGAAAGTCAGTTACACTGGATTGTAGAAGTAAGGAGTACCAACTCCCATAGTAGAACAGTTGAAAAAGTGACCATCTGTAAGCAGTAAATAACAGTTCAAAAACTATTAAAAACTCTCCACAACAGCGCTGGAGTAGCTACTAGGATGAAATGAACTTAGCAGCTGTCGACGGTTTAAGTGTGGTGCTGCTCAGTAGCTCTAAAATCTAAAATAATTTTATTCTATCTATCTCACTTAATATTTTTCGGTGCGTTCTTTAAAATTTACCCCGTAGTTATAGTGGCGCCACGCTTATTTAATGGTTTTTATAGACACTTTTTAATACACAATCTGTACTCCTTACTTCTACACTCCATACTACGTTCATTAAAAAACGTCGACACGAAAATGGAGTACCCATTTTCGTGTCAATGTTATTGTGTTTTGTTGTCTTGATTTTTGGATTTTTCTAGTGTTTTATTATAAAATTAGTATGAAAGTGTTTGTGTGAATATAATTTATATTTTTACGTAAATATTTCCGCCGTGTAGTGGCGGTTGGGAATATCCACTACCCCATATCATCCCGTGGGTGTCGTAATAGGCGACAGAGGGAGACGGGCAGGAGATGGGCAGCAGCATCTTCCTGATAACAGCAATTATATAATAAAAAACTGCGGTTGCCAACCCGCTCGCCAAGCGTGGCAACTATGGCAAATATCCCCCCATGAGTAACGACGCAAACAAACGGCCCCCAGTCCCCGGCGGCCCTGCTATTCCTGGCTACGGTGGCGACCACGGTAACGGCGGGGCAGTGGATGCTAAGAATCTCCGGTGGAGGTTCGGTTGCCACCTACGACGACTCGACCTGGCAACATATAACGCACGCACCCTGAGGACTGACGAGAAGATACTGGAGTTGGAAGAAGAGGTAGACAAGTTGCGCTGGCATATTATTGGGTTATCCGGGGTCCGAAGAGAGGGGGAGGACACGGTAATCCTCGAGTCCGGCAACTTGTTCTATCACCGGGAGGCTGGCGGGAGACCGGCTCTCCGATCACACTCTTAATCTCATGGCTGTTAAATTAAATTAAATTTAATACTGCTCGTATTAAAGAAGCGATTGAGCGGAACCAGGGCTCCAAAGTCTTTGCCAGAGATCTGTCTGCCAGTAAGAGCCAACTGTCAAAACTGAAGACTGAGTGTGGCAACATCGTTTCCGGGACACCTGAGATTCTGAGTGAAATTGAGAGGTTCTATGGGCAGCTGTACACATCATCGTCGGAGCCACACGCAAGTGTGAGTAACGATCCAAGAGCGAGTCTTATCCGACACTATTCCGATGATATTCCGGACGTCAGTGTGAGCGAGATTAGAATGGCTCTCCAGCACCTTAAAAACGGCAAGTCCCCGGGCGAGGATGGAATTACAGCGGAGCTTCTGAAAGCGGGTGGTTCTGAAAACGGTTAAAGCAACTAGCCACGCGCGACATTGAATCACTCCCCAGAGTACAAGTTAGGTGTAGTAGTAGAGGGGTTAAGTTTAAAAACAGAGTATTCATAGACAGAAATAAAGCTAGTTTTCATTTTACAAAACTTAGATATATTCGATTATCAGACAAATAAAAAAATTCTTTAATTCTGATTTTTTATTTATATTGTCACCTTTGAACAACCCTTACGCGTTCGCTCGATGACGCAGCTATAGAAATGTCGCGTGGTGGATAAAGCGCCCTCAACTCCCGGTACACGTGCAGAAGGTATATTTCTGCGTGCAATTTACATCTAGGATTATTTTTAAAATTTTATGGGCTGTTATAGCGTATGTATTATCGCTTTTCTATGGTATATGCTGTTGTATCTGTTACATAGTAACATTATTTATTCATAATATTTACATTATTTTATTAAAGTGGCATATTATAGGTTTGCTCGTTGTTTTTAACATGGTTGTCATCATATCTAGAAGATCGGACTTTTTAGGAACGTTGTGGTCAACGGCCATCAATCTGATAATTTTAGTACAATCTCAGGTGTAGCACAAGGATCACAACATGGCCCTATATTTTTTATCTTTTTTATTAACGACATCCCAGAGTATTTAACTAACTCTTATGTTTTTATGTATGCAGATGACCTGAAATTCTTAATACATATAAATTAAATAGAAGCTTCAATATTACTACAGAGGGATCTGATATATCTTATTGATTGGTGCAGAGATAACCGAATAATAGTCATTCCCAAAAATTTTTTTTGTACTCGTTATAAGTCAGTGCTTGACCACATTTCCACCTGGTGGTAAGTGGTGATGCAGTCTTAAATGGTAAATCTCACTCTCTTAGCGTAACAAATACCTATTCACTCTTGCCTTGAAGACGCCCAGATTGTATTCGGATGAAAAATAGACGCCGGTAAATTATTACACTCCTTTGCTGTACGCATTAAAAAAGTCAAAGTAAACCGTTTAGTTCTAATGCGTGAAATATTAACAACAAAGGGGTAAAGACTAGCCGACCGCCTGTATTCATAGCCTCTCTTTCGGAATGAATTTGATCCCGAATGGCCCGAGCACTTGGTTGCTATCTCTCTACAACTGTGCTATCTGCATACCATTAGATACCGGGCAGATAATTAATATGCAGGAGGAAGAGAGTTGCGAATAGAACGGACCCTTGAGGAACATCCATCCATCGAGCAGCCATCGACAATGACCCGGAGAGACCGTTCACATAGAAAGTCCTTTACCCATCCAATCAGACCAGGAGATAAGCCGTACGCGGGAAGCTTACCCAAAAGGCTAGCGTGCCAAACTCTGTCAAAGGCCTTCGAGACATCAAGGGAAACAGCAAGTGAGCAAGTTACCCTATAGTTTTACCGCGTATAGATCATATTTTGAATTTATTAGTTGATTATCACCATAAATTGAATTGCCACGCTGGCTCTGAATTGTTGATGTCTATTTTGCGTCCGAATTACTGGATTCTTTCTGCACGTAACTTAATTCGCAATCGGGTGCACAAATGTATAACTTGCCTTCGATTTCATCCTAGGCTGTCATTCCCGGAAATGGCGGAACTTAGTCTTGCCGTGTAACACAATCTGCAAAGCCTTTTATGCACACTGGATCAGACTTTGCTGTTCCGTTCAAGGTCACGTTTACTCGCGGGCGTGGTGTAAGATTTACGCAGGCATATGTTTTTATTTTCGTATGTTTGACTACTCGCACTGTACACATAGAACTTGCCGGTGATCTAAGCACAGCTAGCTTCATGGGTGCATTTAAAATGTTTCTTTCTCGCCGCGGCCCTATAAGTAAAATGTACTCGGATAATGGTACAAACTACGTAGGGGCGAAACGTATTTTGTCTGAGTTACACGAGTTTTTAACCTTTGAATATTATAATTTGAAGTTCGCTCACATCTTACCTGAGACCGTCTCCGCCACGAGTCATTTTGGGGGAATTGGGAGACTAATATAAAAATATAAAGAGTCATTTATATTGTGGAATTGGAGATCAAGTTTTACCTTTTGAAAAATTAAGCACTGTACTCGCACAAATCGAGTGCGTTATAAACAGCCGTTACCTTTGTCGTACGTTGTCGAGTGACCCCTCGGAGCCCCTGGCTCTAACTCCAGCACATTTTTTTAATCTAATGCCTTTGAAGTACTTACCCGCTATAGACATAGACGATGATAAGCTCCATGTTCTTTCACGTCATAACTTATTAGACCGGCTGTGCAGTCATTTTGGAAGCGATGGAAAATGGAATATCTGCATACGTTGCAATCTCGGCAGAAATGGAACACGACAACTAAACCATTAACGGTACGAACGGTAGTTGTTCCCACTAAGGAGAATACGCCGCCTCTTCATTGGCCATTTGACGATCAAAGAGATTTTTCCTGGATCCGACGGGTAACTAAGATAGCTCGAGTTAAGACCGCAACCGGGTCATATATGCGTCCTGTTATCCGTCTTTGTCCTTTGCCCAATCAATAGTTCGAATTATCTTTCTTGGCAAGGTTAGTAGCTTAAATTTGATCTTAGTAGTAGCTTTAGTTTGTTGAAGGGAAGTCTTCAAGCCGGAGGGAATGGTTGCGCGGAAAAACGAGTACCTTCGCGTTTTGTTTAGTTGTCTAGCAGCTAGCCGGTGCCTTTCTCCATTCTATCCACATTCCTTTCCATACGCACTGATAGGGGGGGGGGGGGGAGGGGACGAATCTAAATTTTGTGGCGTGTTATTGCCTTTATTGGCGACAAAAATGACGCCACAAAATTTAGATTCGTCCGAGTACATTTTACTTATAGGGCCGCGGCGAGAAAGAAACATTTTAAATGCACCCATGAAGCTAGCTGTGCTTAGATCACCGGCAAGTTCTATGTGTACAATGCGAGTAGTCAAACATACGAAAATAAAAACATATGCCTGCGTAAATCTTACACCACGCCCGCGAGTAAACGTGACCTTGAACGGAACAGCAAAGTCTGATCCAGTGTGCATAAAAGGCTTTGCAGATTGTGTTACACGGCAAGACTAAGTTCCGCCATTTCCGGGAATGACAGCCTAGGATGAAATCGAAGGCAAGTTATACATTTGTGCACCCGATTGCGAATTAAGTTACGTGCAGAAAGAATCCAGTAATTCGGACGCAAAATAGACATCAACAATTCAGAGCCAGCGTGGCAATTCAATTTATGGTGATAATCAACTAATAAATTCAAAATATGATCTATACGCGGTAAAACTATAGGGTAACTTGCTCACTTGCTGTTTCCCTTGATGTCTCGAAGGCCTTTGACAGAGTTTGGCACGCTAGCCTTTTGGGTAAGCTTCCCGCGTACGGCTTATCTCCTGGTCTGATTGGATGGGTAAAGGACTTTCTATGTGAACGGTCTCTCCGGGTCATTGTCGATGGCGCTCGATGGATGGATGTTCCTCAAGGGTCCGTTCTATTCGCAACTCTCTTCCTCCTGCATATTAATTATCTGCCCGGTATCTAATGGTATGCAGATAGCACAGTTGTAGAGAGATAGCAACCAAGTGCTCGGGCCATTCGGGATCAAATTCATTCCGAAAGAGAGGCTATGAATACAGGCGGTCGGCTGGTCTTTACCCATTTGTTGTTAATATTTCACGCATTAGAACTAAACGGTTTACTTTGACTTTTTTAATGCGTACAGCAAAGGAGTGTAATAATTTACCGGCGTCTATTTTTCCATCCGAATACAATCTGGGCGTCTTCAAGGCAAGAGCGAATAGGTATTTGTTACGCTAAGAGAGTGAGATTTACCATTTAAGACTGCATCACCACTTACCACCAGGTGGAAATGTGGTCAAGCACTGACTTATAACGAGTACAAAAAAAATTTTTGGGAATGACTATTATTCGGTTATCTCTGCACCAATCAATAAGATATATCAGATCCCTCTGTAGTAATATTGAAGCTTCTATTTAATTTATATGTATTAAGAATTTCAGGTCATCTGCATACATAAAAACATAAGAGTTAGTTAAATACTCTGGGATGTCGTTAATAAAAAAGATAAAAAATATAGGGCCATGTTGTGATCCTTGTGCTACACCTGAGATTGTACTAAAATTATCAGATTGATGGCCGTTGACCACAACGTTCCTAAAAAGTCCGATCTTCTAGATATGATGACAACCATGTTAAAAACAACGAGCAAACCTATAATATGCCACTTTAATAAAATAATGTAAATATTATGAATAAATAATGTTACTATGTAACAGATACAACAGCATATACCATAGAAAAGCGATAATACATACGCTATAACAGCCCATAAAATTTTAAAAATAATCCTAGATGTAAATTGCACGCAGAAATATACCTTCTGCACGTGTACCGGGAGTTGAGGGCGCTTTATCCACCACGCGACATTTCTATAGCTGCGTCATCGAGCGAACGCGTAAGGGTTGTTCAAAGGTGACAATATAAATAAAAAATCAGAATTAAAGAATTTTTTTATTTGTCTGATAATCGAATATATCTAAGTTTTGTAAAATGAAAACTAGCTTTATTTCTGTCTATGAATACTCTGTTTTTAAACTTAACCCCTCTACTACTACACCTAACTTGTACTCTGGGGAGTGATTCAATGTCGCGCGTGGCTAGTTGCTTTAACCATTGAACCATTTTTTCACGAAGTCAAATTAAAAAAGATTAAAATAAGTTTGCGGTTGTTTCTACTCGGCTAATTTATTTGACGATGAAACGTGAAGGATCAAAATGGACGTGCAAGAAATCACTGCTGCAATAGTTTTATGTTTTGCTCATCATAATTATGTACATATCCACTGTATAAAAAAAGATAAGAATCTTAGAAGAAAAGGAAAATTAATAGACTATGCAACTGGAACAAATATTCGAATCGGATTTCACAAAATTTTTAAATGAATTTACGGCTTATATTAAACATACGTGCCGCTTTTTTGATTTTAAAACATTTAATAAAATCATGTTATTTCATTGACTTAAATATTACCGGCGTAAGTAGTAATATATAATGTCAATGTGTCATTTCTGCTATCATTTACATTTGCAGATAGCGATTTTATTTTAAGCTAAGTAACAGAATTAAAAAATAGTGTTCTTTAACGTAATTTAATATGAGTTGTTTGCTACCTGTATTTAGATCGGATGTACAGAGTAAAATTTTTTATTAAATGTTTTTAAAAACAATTAAAAACTATAATTAATTTTTTACTTTGGAATAGTAAAAATATTTATTGGCAACAAAAAAGTGGCAACCCTAACTCTATCATAATATTATACGCGAGCGTTATCCGCTAGCTTTGATCTTTGCACAAAATGCCAACACCGAGCTGCGGGGAGCGGACGCAAGGTGAACAAGGTAATAATCACGTCATGCGAAGGGGTTGGGATCTAGTCATATCTTACCAAGCAAGAAAACACATAAATTCTGCAAATCTTACTGCGATAAACATTGGTAATTGAAAATCAAGGTTTGATTTTCATGCAAATAATAATTGTTTTTTTTTTAATATTACTAGTAATACCACAGATTAACTAATAAGTAATACCGAGAGGTTATACGTGGTCACTAAACTTAATCGTGAACAACAGTAAATTTTTCCGCTATTGAGCGTACCTAAGTATGTATTTTTTCATGTCATAATTTATTAAAAGTAGTACAGATACTTTTCATATCAATTTCATCAGTTTTTTTTAGTTAGAGTACGACAGAAAGTCTGAATTTTTATGGTAACGAACTTTCAAAAAGGGACTTATAAAAGTATCATAATATAAGATAGCAATTAGCCAAACGTATTAAAATAAATATATAGTTAATTTGTAAAGATTTCAGTTCAGTAACTTTTTAAAAATAAACCGATCTGAAGCTTGTTTATTGTAAAAGATATTCCTACTATCTAGACTTGTAGAAGGCAGTTCTAAGAAAGGATATAGGCAGGAACGTTGCAGTCTTAAACCGGTTAAATCGTAGTGAGGCAACATAGTCCAGCAACTGTTCTCATTTATTTATTTATTTACAACCAACTTATATCTAACATTACAGGATTCTCCCCAAAGCGATAGATAAAGCACTATTTACAATCCTATATTACCTATATTACTATATTAACTTATAGATAATTATCCATTAGTTTTGTGAACTCGTTCAGAGTACAAAAGAATAAATCTCATCATCATCATCAGAATAAATCAGTCAATCAGGTTTAATGTTCGAAACGCTCGCGTCAGGGCTGCCTCTCGCATTAAGTTAGTGCGACATCTAGGGACGGCCAGTAGGTCTGGCTGACGGTGCCGCCATGTATACCTAGTCGGAACACAAATATTAATCTTCTTCAACATATTTTCGTTAATAATCCTACCCCTAAGAAAGAAAAATATATGAAACTAGTCTAAGTTCTCTCCTTACCCTGAGCTGATTGTATCCCACCATACACAGAACAAATAATGTGTGATATTGCAGTGGGTAAAATGGGTACAACCCATATAACATAAGATACAAATACCTTACAAATTTGTTTTGTACTTTCTCCAGCATTAGATCGTACTTCTTCTCATGAGAAGCCCAAATTATTGAATTACACTCCAAATGACTCCGAACTAGTGTGTTGTACAAAGCTATAATAGCTTGCACGTTTGTGAAAGCGTTAACTGTAGGTAACGTAAAACCTAGAGTTCTAAAAGCATTTTTACATGTTTCAACAATATGATCCTTAAACGTTAAATCAGCAGAAAATTTTACTCCTAAATCCCTGACTTGCATTACCCTAGACATTGTCCTGTCAATGTAATATGTATACTCTATGTCTATGGGCTTATGTTTGCGCGTGAAAAATATTGTTGAGCATTTATCGGTATAAAATTGTAATTTGTTATCTTTGCTTAACAACTCTATTTATATCGTCTTGGAGACTGTCACAGTCCTCCAAACTACCTATATCCATCGATAACTTAAGGTCGTCTGCAAATAACAAACATCTTGATTTCTTCACAACATTGGGTGAGTCATTTATCATGATAAAAAGCTTCAAAGGTCCTAGATTCAACCGCAGACTCACACCAGACCATGTAAAATATGGTTTTGTCTTATGACCCTCATATTCAACATACTGTTACCTATCTGTCATGTAGCTAGCGAAAAAACTCAATAAGTGTGGGGTGAAACCAAATTTTGCCATTTTTTTAGTAATATGTCATTATTAACCAAATCAAATGGTTTTTTGAAATCAAAATAAGCAGTATAAGCTTGTTCCCCACTATCTACTACTGGTATTATATCGGTCACAAGCGCTAGAAGGTTACTTGCAGAGCTCCGAGCAGGTCTAAACCCTTGTTGCGCTTCCGACAGCTGTGGGTTTATCTGTTGATATAAGTTTTTGTATATAGCCGACTCAAATACCTTGGCTGAAGTAGATAGGACTGCTACCGGTCTAAAGTCCTCTACATTTACTTAGTAAAGATACCATATTTATATTTCAAATCAAATTAATTTCAATTGTAATTGGATTCTTAAAAATAATCACCTTCAATCTGCAATGGATCTAGTTGGAATTTATGTACATAAAGCTACTGAGAAAGTATCATAAATATATAATACTAGAAGTGCCCCGCCGTTTCACCTATGATTACCACGCATCTGAGCCGCGCGACATGATACCTCGCATATGGAGAAGTCATTCACTGTTAGCTTCTCGGTTCTCATCAGGCGGCTAGGGTTTATGTGTCGTCATGTGTTAAATTATTTTAATTTTTCATTATCTCTTAAACTATGCGTTCAAATAACATGCTATAAAGCGAAAAGTTTATCATCATAAAATTGTCTTGATGAAGTAACGTTCCTTAGTAAGGCTTAGTGTGTCATGCCTAATAATAACTTTCGTAAATCACTTTTTAATTTTCAATATTTTCTGTCACAAAAGCCTTATGTGTAAGAAATAGGCATAATATTATAGTATCGCGGACTTTTTTTAGATGGAGTTTATATAGATGGAAAGATCTTTATTTTTGTAAAGTATGTGCCAAATCGATTGAGAAAAACGGACAATGACCTCAGATATGAGGCGAGTGTCAAAAGGTGTAACATACAAAATCTCAATTTAGATGTGATAACAACATTTAAATATTGATATTATTCACACTTCTAGGTCAGCACATATGTATTGTTTTTTGTTTCTTAAGTAATGTTGTCTGTGGTTCCTATAAACATCGTAAAATCGGTACTGTACATCGCGAAAAATGTGTTATATTCTATATTTCAATTTATGGTAAGTAACGCAGCAATTCATATAATAACAGTTTCATATTAAAAAAAAAACATTTGAAGCAATATAATCACCATATTGAGCTTTTGCAAATTCACCCCTTTAAAATAAACAAAACGCGCCTTACGTCAGTTCGTTCTAAAAGAAACGTGACAATGGCAGCCAGAGATGCGTCACATTTTTTGGGCCGGTCCGCCATTTTACCGAATAAAAATAAAGTTCTTATATAATATTGAAAATAAAGTTTTACCTTTTGAAAAAGTTGTAACCCCTGGTTAAACGACCGAAAGGCCATTGTCCGTTTTTCTCAATCGATTTGACACATCCTATAGAACATTGTGTTTACGTATGTGAGCCATCAGCCAGTCTACGCGGCTAAAGAAGTTCGGGAGCGCTTTTTTTCTGACTTGCTTAACAAAAATCATTATTTAAGACTAGCCGAGAAGTGTAGCCTAATGATAGATAGCTTTTACTATTCTTCATGAATCTGGCAATAATACACAACTTTTAAATTTTTCAAATCGAACTGGTAACTAGTTCTAGAGATTAGCGTGTTTAAACAAAATAAATACTCTTCTTTTTATATTATTATACAAGTATAGATTATATTTCCGTAAAAAGTATACTTTATCGTTGAACAAAGAGTAAGCTAAATCAATTAATGATCTTATAGATATTGAATCGACTCCCTCTCCTCTCCTCCCCCATTTTTTGAAACGGGTAATAATTGAAACAATAATAAGTAACTTTTTCTAATTTTATAACAAGAAAAAATACATTTTACAGAAAATAACAAAATTTTCTATGGGATCATATGTCCTCGGTAGCTACTCTGTGGTGTGAGTTGAGCGGCCTTCGGCTCTCTTCGTCCGAACCATAGATTACTTCTTCGTCTGAATCATTGATCATGGAAAACGCGGGATTGTCTTTCGTTATGGCCGTTTCTGGAAAATATAGATTGGTTATGTAAATATCATCAGTCATAAAAATTAAATCAAATATTATTAAAAATCACAAAAAACAAGCACACAGTCCGCCTGCTGGTGAGTGGACCATCAGGTGGACTGTATGCTCGTTTGTCACCTTTACTTATTTAAAAAAAATCATGTAAACTGTTTTCATTTGCTTATTATCATCGATTTAGATGCGCTAGAGTTGTGTATACCAGGAACTTGTATCTAGTGCACGAGCATTAAGAAACAAGGCCCACACGTGCTTAGGATCTAATTCTGCTATTGGATATATATATATATATATATATATATATATATATATATATATATATATATATATACCTTTCATATGTACCTAATTCTTAATGACATTAATACTATTTCTTTCTTTTTAGTCTTACAATAATAACGTATAACAATCCATAGCTTTCATAGTAACGGTCGTTTTGTTTCGGATTTTTTTACGAACACACGCCGCTCGCCCTACTACAATATGCACTGACCTCAATATATGGACTGGCTATACACCGTGAAATAATGAGGCGATTTCATTTTCGCCATTTTGCCGCTGACAGCAGAATAGATCGTCCACGGAACTAATAATAGAGATAAGAGAGTGTGACAAAGTATATCGATAAAAATTCTATACCCAGGCCTACCCGTCAGTCCATTCCATTTATGCGTCATATTAATATAACGCCATACAATAAATAAATGTATCAATTAATACCTAGACCTTAGACGCAAGCTTTATACCTCATATACAACCAAGATTGATGCTGCGTTGGTCAATCTACGTTTTTATCTATCCGCGGGCCCACCAGCGCCGGCCACCCAAAGGCAGCCCCGTCTTAGTTGCGGATTTTTCCTCTCCCTATTCATTCTCAGAAAATAGTCGAGTGACGCATCGCCAACGCCATACCAACACTCCTCTTCCCTTGCAACTTCACCTCGGCTGCAGCGGTATATGGAGAGCACTCTCCTATAGCCGCAGCCCTCTAACACACATTCAAGGGCTCGACAAGCCCACTCAGAGTGACCACCACGGACCATCAGTGTGAAGCAACTACGTTTAGCATGGGTTACCGAGCATCACATGTGTTACCAAGGGTTACCAAGGTCACCAGTTGTGCAGTCCCAATATAAATTTATTCCCTTAACACAATGAATTAGTATTTAACATATTCATGTCATGTAAACACAAATACATTATAAGGCGACTTTTATACACTTGGCTATGGCCCTTGAGTTTGGGAGAAAATGAGAAGAGAAGAAAAAACATTCGAAATAATAATGTAATACTTTTATACTTATTGGTACTAATACTACCAGGAAATATTGTCGGTATATGCACTTTTTCAAAGTGGTGCGTTTGTCATGTCTAATAAAACAGTCATCTGTGAAATGTTTAGTAAAAAGATAATAATTTTGTTTCACATGCGAATTCAAAATTTTTATGCTTTTAAGCCATAATTTTAGTCTAGATTCAGTCAGAAACCTGTTAATTAATAAACATTTCATAATTATCTGTTGTCGGCAACTTTGGTTTTTAACAGACATGGGTAGAAAGAACATCGATAATTATTATAGACAAGGAACTCAACAGCCCTATTCAATTTTATTGTTTATCAAAACTTAGTAATATAAATTCAAACATGTTGGTAATTAGGATATTAAGATTAGTAATAAATTTTTAAGTACCTATAATATCAAATAGTTTTAATTTGTTTAATACCATTTTCCTTTTGGTAACGAGGTTTACATATTACGCACACTCTCATTATTACTAATATTGAATAATTGTTATTATGTAACTAAAATCAAAAACTTTCAAATAATAGTAAAAAACTTTCCATTGTAAACTGCCAGCTTATGAGGTACCTTGAGGATCACCAGCTGATTAGTGACCGCCAATACGGTTTTCGCCGTGGTCGGTCAGCTGGTGATCTTCTGGTCTACCTCACTCACAGATGGGCGGAGGCAGTAGAGTTCAAGGGGGAGGCATTGGCCGTTAGTTTGGACATTGCGAAGGCCTTCGATCGGGTTTGGCACAAAGCGCTTCTTTCGAAGCTCCCTTCCTATGGGCTTCCCGAGAAATTGTGCAATTGGATCACCAGCTTTCTTGCAGATCGGAGCATCAAGGTCGTTGTAGACGGTGCAAGCTCCGATTGCAAGCCTATTAATGCTGGTGTTCCACAGGGCTGCGTGCTATCGCCAACGCTGTTTCTTCTGCATATCAATGATATGTTGCATACCCGTAACATTCATTGCTATGCAGATGACAGCACTGGTGATGCTCTTTACACCGGCCGAGCCAATATTTCTCGGGAAAACGTCTCCGAGTGCCGGGACAAACTTGTGTCTGAAGTCGAGTCTTTGCTGAACAGAGTCTCGGATTGGGGACGACTAAATCTAGTCCAGTTTAACCCCCAGAAGACACAAGTTTGCGCGTTAACCGCTAAAAAGAACCCCTTTGTCGTATCCCCTCAGTTTCAAGGCACTCCCCTTGTTGCCTCAGCCAGTATCGGAATCCTCGGCGTCGACATTTCGAGTGACGTGCAGTTTCGTGGTCACTTGGAAGGGAAGGCCAAATTGGCCTCTAAAAAGCTTGGCGTGCTCAGCAGAGCGGGACAGTATTTCATGCCGGCACACCGCCAGCAACTTTACAAGGCGCAGGTTCGGCCGCACATGGAATACTGTTCCCATCTCTGGGCTGGGGCTCCCCAGTACCAGCTCCTTCCACTTGACCGCATCCAGCGCAGAGCGGCTCGAATCGTCGACGACCGAGTGCTTTCCGATCGGCTCGATTCACTGGCGTTGCGAAGAGATGTTGCATCTCTTTGCGTATTTTATCGCATCTATCACGGGGAGTGCTCTGAGGAATTGTTCGGATTAATCCCAGCCGCCAAATTTCGTGAACGCACGACACGGCAAACGTCCCAATACCATCCACACCATCTGGATGCTTGGCGGTCCACCACTGTACGTTTCACAAGGAGTTTTCTTCCACGTACAACCTCTCTGTGGAATAGTTTATCATCGGCGATTTTTCCGGACCGATACGACCTGGGGACCTTCAAGAAAAGAGCTTACTCCTTTCTAAAGGGCCGGCAACGCACCCGCAATTCTCCTGGTGTTGCGGTTGATCATGGGCGGCGGTAGTCACTTAACAGCAGGTGAGCCGCATGCTCGTTTGCCCCCTCTTCTATAAAAAAAAAAAAAAAAAAAAAACAAAATATTTTAATTTTTTAGTTTAAAGTTCAAAATTTAGAGATACAATCTAAATAAGACTGGCATATTATGTCACTTTTAGTTCCCGGTACGAAAAATGGTGGCACTTCAAATCGGCACCGACATTTTGGTATGGTATAGCCAGTCCAGCGAACTTGTATACATAGAAGAGCTCAGTGACTAGCTAGTTGGTGCCGAGTGATAAATTGGTTTGCAAATAGTTATCGATAAAATGGCAAAGGCTTATTATGGTCTATACAGTGGTCTATACGTGTCTCTCGTCCATCAATCATTACAGTTATTAAAACAATGCGAACCTAACGAATGCGAAGAAAACTACTGACAAACAAATAATGATATCTAGTATGAAATCTATCAAATTGATGGTAAAATAAAATACTAATTAAAAACATTACAATTTACAACGCATTTGTATGCTGCAATTAGGAATTTCGTCTCACTAAATGCAAATATGTCAATCAATATCCTGTTGAGATGATGTTAACATAGTGTATAGCACGTGACAATGGTGCATTCTGAAGCAATTTCGTCCTAGCAGCGAGCACGAGGAGTAATGGGGGACGACGACGAGTACACACGTAATTATTAGGCACCCGCAGCTTTAACGCAGCGAGCACATCTGGGTGTTATATCCATCCACGTAATACTTTCCACACATATTTAATAAGCGTGATGTCTCTTCTCACACTCAGGCGGCTGTAACCAACCATCCCCAGTACAAGACAGTACAGACAACAATATATATATATATATATATATATATATATATATATATATATATATATATATATATATATATATATATAGTGTAATTTAATATTAAACGCAATAAATTAATACAATACTTAAGAGTATTAATACATTATATTAAAATTACTGTCTTAGAACTTCAACCACCAATATTTTTTATTTATTTATTGCAGGTTGCCTTAAGATCAGAGTTTAAGAGATGTATGAAAGTACTTTTGCAGGCTTTTACAGGCTTATCTATCTTTGGTCACAAGAAAGAGCGTCATTTGCTCATGTTTTAAAGTGTTGGTGAACAATAGGAGGAGATGGTATGGATGAATGGTCGAGGGCACCAAGCTAACTCTAATATCACACTGTATTTGTTCCGTAAGCTTTTTTATATCACGGAGAAGGCAAACTTACTTACAGTCGACCTGATGGTAAGTAAAGTGAAGTCCATGGATATCTACGATCTCAAGGTCAACAAACTGCTACAGATTGTAAATGCATTGCCAATCCTGAGGACTAAGATGTGATGTCCGTGTATGCCTAGTGTGTGATTAGTCATAGTCGTGAAATGAAACTCGGTTCTCGACTTCAAAAAACTACAAGGTTTTAAATCTAATTTTTCTGGAGTCATCAATTATCATTTAGTCTACCAGATAACAGACTATCATCTCACGAAGCCATTATTGTCACTCACACTATTTCTGATACGTTGACAGTTTCCTTTTAATAGTTTACTGAAGATATGTAAAATGTAATGTATGTTCGTGCATTAAATTACACTATATATATATATATATATATATATATATATATATATATATATATATATATATATATATATATATATATATATATCATCATTCTCTAAACCATTTCCCATTATCTGGGGTCGGCGCAGTAAACCTTCTTGTTCCATTCCTCTCTATCAGCCGTCATTTCCATACTTACTCCTTTCATTCTCATATCACTCTTCACACAATCGATCCATCTTTTATTCGGCCTTCCTCTGCCCGTGTGTCCGCCCGTGTGTGTGTATATATATATATATATATATATATATATATATATATATATATATATATATAATTACATTATACATATTTATTAAGGAAACACCTGAAGATTGTAATTCGATTTTCACTATTGCACTTATGTACACCAAGAAATAAGAAATAAATTAAAAATGCAGCAATTTGTAATATATTTACGTGGTAGAGCCCACGTTGTAGCACGAATGGGTCGGCTCGACCGGGGCAGGACCACGCTCTCACAGATTACCAGCGTGAAATAGTAGTTTAATGCTGCTGTGTTTCGTATGCTGAGTGTAGAGAACCGGAGACCCTTTTTACTGGAAACGAGGTATTCCATCTTAGTCCTCACGGGTGACAACGTATCTGCATTTTGATTCACAGTCGAGGATAGATTTAGATGTCTATGGGCCACTGCAACTACTTGCCATCAGGTGGACTGTGTGCTCGTTTGTCACCCTTTCCTATGAAAAAATATTATAAGAAAAAAATTAAAGGCTCCAAGCTAACATCTTTTTTGAAGGAAAAAGTTACTAGGTTGTAAAAAACTTTTTCAGAATATGCATGAAAATTCTTTGATAGAGAAGAACGGATGGTTCTTGAAAAAATTGGCGTTGAAAAAACAAAACTTATTAAGCGTCAATTTAAAAAAAATATGCGAATTTGGGAAGCTCTCACAAGCTATTTATTCACTACAACTGCGGTGTTTTGCTTTAACTTTCTATACTGATACAAAAATTTCTTTCTTAGTGAAAAAGTGAACCCACAAAAATGTATTCGTTATTTATACAAAATCAATCCATTTTAAAAACCAGTGATAGATAGAACTATTGGTAACACAGAGTTTTAAAAATTATATACACATTAAGTTTATTTGTTAATTGATAGGTAATTATAGTAGTAATAAATGAAGTCCTATCATTATTATAATAACCACCTTTTCATCGATAATGCGTATCGATAGTTGTCATAGCCAAGCCTGTTTGCAATTTGTGTAAAACTGTATGTAGTTGCGTCACTTCATTACACTGCTATGACACAGAATGTATCCATGGGTGTGTGAAATTGTCAATGTATTATTTTAATTGTTATGTGTGAGTTTCGTAGTAACATACGATTATTTTTGTGTGGAAGTATGTTAAAGTATGCGTGGCGCAGATTTCCTCCTGCAAATAATGTCAGAGTATGACAGAGTCAGACAGTTTGGTATCGGAAAATAACTCTATGGCTTCTCCTCTCGTGTGTTGCCCTATGAATATTAGCGATTATATCAGAATATACAATAACATTTACAACAAATGAAATGATACAACATAAGAATATAGGAAAGTAAGGTGGGTTGGTATTGCTATCATGAGAGATAAATGAGAATATGACATTTAGAAAGGAATATCAGTCATGGAGTGGGCAGGAAAAAAATAGGTGATCAAGTCTACTAATTTAATAAAAATAACATATTAGTTCTAACCGGTCATTAAATAAGATAATATTTAAAAACACACCGGTTCCCAGGTTCCCAGCTTTATTAATTTTATTGTATGCTAAGACCTGAAGAATTAGTTCAATAAATTTATTTTTTTATGATGGGCAAAAGTCATGGCCAACAGTGCCTTCATCGAGGAGAAAATAAAAGTGCAGTACAGCTTATATACTCTTCGTAATGAGATTATTTTTGGTGCAGGACAGGACTTCATAAATCCTCGAAATATTTTATTCTTTACGATACTTTGCTACACCGCAGAGCCCGCACATGGTGAAGATTAAGCGGTCTTGTTCCGAAAATTACAGTACCCATCATTAGTCCCTAAAAATTCAAATATCTCTGGTACATTATATCTTACCATGAATGGATCCACCACCAGGCGAAAATAAATAAGCTAGCAGGTACATCTTGAAGTTAAATAAGCCATAAAGGGCCATAAAAGGGGCGGACGTATCGTATATGACATTCGGCTGCGACGCCCAGTGGTCTTGTAGCGCCGCAGGTCCCCACGACTGCAGGGCCAGTAATGTCGTGATAAACGTAACTGTTCCCACCACGATGGACAAACAGCGTAGCCTTATGTCTGAAAAAAATTGCACTGTGATTAAAAAAAAAAATTGTAAAAGTTGTTTTGAACGGGGGTAGAAAATAAAACGAATAGAGACTAGAACTCGAAATGCCCACTCATTTTTGTATAATTTTTTTTGGTGTCATATTCTATTTAATTCTTTTTGCTAACTGTGCTCTATGAATGCTTAATAACATGAAGTGATTACTGGAATATATTCCCTTTTTAATAGTTTTGAGATTAATAAGGTACAATGCGGTACAAACTGAAAAATGAGTATGACAAATTGTAAAAATTGTCAAATCAAATCGATTTATTTACTACATCCTAATCATCATTCCCGTCCTTCACAAGTCCACTGCTGAACATAGGTCTCCCCCAAGGAATGACACAAAGCACGGTCCTGAGCCACCTGCATCCATCGACTTCCTGCATGTCTTACCAGGTCGTCACTCCATCTAGTGGGGGGTCGCCCTACACTTCGCCTACCGGTACGAGGCTGCCACTCGAGAACCTTTTTCCCCCATCGGTTGTTGGTTCTTCGAGCTATATGACCGGCCCATTGCCACTTCAGCTTACTAATCCGTTGGGCTATGTCAGTCACTCTGGTTCTACTGCGGATATCCTCATTTCTAAGTTGAGGTATACCTGACGAGAAGATGTGTTACAATCTCTCGAACGCTGCCCAGCCGAGTTGAATCCGTCGATTAACTTTTCAGTCGAAGTAGGACTTATCTAGTCAGACTATTTGTCCCGGTGGTCACAAATAATCCCAGACTATTTGTGACGTTAGACATGATCTTTGTTTTGTCCACGTTCATCTTAAGACCTGTCTGTTGGGAGGCAATATTGAGGTTATTCAGCATAGCGCTTAGGTCGGCAAATCTAAGGTGAGTGATGTACTCGCCATTAATGTTAATATATACTAATAATGCTAATATTTTCTAATCCAGTAGCTTGAAAATGTCTTTCAATGCTGGGTGAAGAATTTCGGGTATATAACCTCACCTTATCTTACACCTCTCTGCAGTTGGATAAGTTTTGTACTCTAGTTCTGTACTCGGATAGCCACCGTAGCCTATGAACAAGCACTTCGATATACCGATAGTCAACTTTTCACAACTGTAGGAAATGCTACACCACCCAAATTTCGACTGAACCAAAGGTTTTTCTTCTAATCCACATACGCAAAACATAGTGGCAGATTGTACTCCCTGGTCCTGTGTACAATTTACCAAATGGTATGTATCTGGTCTATAGTACTAAAGCCTTTTCGGAAACTGGCTTGTTCGGGAGGCAGAAAGTCGTCGAATCTGCGTGCGTGACGATTGCAATGACTAGAAAACAGCACGTAGACGCGGCTAAGAAGGAAAATCAGTCTATAGTTATTCAATATAGCGCTGTCACTTTTCTTGAAGAACAAGACCACTGCACTTCTGCTCCACTCCTCCGGAGTAGTGTCACCATGGAAGATGCATTTAAAGAGCTTCTGAAGGACTTCAAATACTGGTTACAGCGATTCTGTCATAGGGACTATATCGTCAAAGGTAAGTGATGAAATCGCCATTGATGTTAATACCGCATCCTTTCCGGTCCAGTAGCTTGAAAACTTCTTCCAATGCAGCATTCATAAAGGTTTTCGTGGATATAATTTCACCCTGTCATATACCTCTCTGCAGTTCCATAGGGTTCGTGCTCTTGTTCTGTACATACCATCGTAAACCCACTGTACAAACACTTCAGCATTTCGATATACTGACAGTCAACTTGGCACCACTGCTGGGACTGTAGCACTGCACAAATTTTGACGGAATGAAAGGCTTTCTCATAATCCACATACGGAAAGCAAAGTGGCAGATTGCACTCTTACGTCTTTTTTATAATTTGCCGAACGGTATGTGGTATGTGGTTTATAGCACTGAAGCCTTTTTGTAGCCTGAAGCCTTTGCGGCAGTTCCGCTGCATGCATTTGGAGATCAGTCTGTTCAGTTGCCTATATGCTGTCAAATCTACTGAAGACTGCAGCTTTATTTTCTGTCCAACAGTCATGAGATTAAGAGTGTGATCGGATAGTTTTTATGTTCTTCTGTGACGGGTATTACAGAACTTAGCTTCGACCGCATGGACAGTCTCCACGAGCTTGTCATGCATATCTTCCACCGCATTGCAGTCTTCTAGGCACTGAAAACAGTTTTGTAACTCGAGCTGAAAGTTTTTGGGACTTTGTATTAGAGGATCTCGTGTCGTCCCCTTATCGTTGGACCTCAGAGAATCCTATAATATTCCAGCGCAACTTGTCTACCTCGTCCTCCAGCCTCAGGATCTTTTCGCCAGTCCTCAGGGTTCGTGTGTTGAATGTTGTCAGATCGAGTCATCTTAGGTGGCAGCCAAACCTCTACAGGAGATTCTTAGCAACCCCTGCCCCGCCTTTACCACGGTCGCCACCGAACCCAGGAATAGTAGAGCCGCCAGGGGATGTGCCGTTGCTTATGAGGGATGTATGCCATAGTTGCCACGCTTGGCGAGCGGGTTGGCAAACGCAGTTTTTGTTGTACTATTGCAGTTATCAGGAAGATGCTGCTGTCCATTACATGTCTGTTGCCCTCTATCACTTCTTACGACACCCACGGGATATGGAGTAATGGATATTCTTAACCGCTACACGGCCAATTCTTTATTGCATTCATGAGTAACTGAAGATAACACTATGTAATTCAACGATCGAGCATAAAACCCTTTTATAAAACATTGCAAATGAAATTACAATCATGACCACATAAATAACGTAAAAGTAAAGTTTAAATTAAAAAAAAGTCCCGCAAAATAGTTGTAATCCGCCGTTGTAATCAGGTATTAAATAATAAAAAAACTATCATCAATAAATAATATACGCAAAGAAGTGCATAATGTTAACATGGCACCGAACGCAAGGTAGCAAAGAGAAATTGTTGATAATAAAAAATAATATTGCCACAGTCATCAAGAATAATGAACAAGAACAACATTTTATACATTTTACTTTACTTGATCAGAGAGTGCCTCTGAAAAGATCATGTAATCTTAGAGATAAAAAAATATTCCAATAAATTCACTTTGACGCCCACTGCAACGAGTAAAGGCAAAAGTGCGTGCACAGACTATTATGATGTTTACGCATAGGGCACCAATAAATAGTGCACAGAGTATACTTCTAAAATAGTGTTCGGTGAGCACGACGCTACGGTATGCGGCGTGCGTAATCCCCGCTACTTCGCCTCCGCGCCTACCCCTTTACCGCTGACATGGCTGACGCAAGCCCTGAATGAACAATACACATGTTTCTATAAAGCGCCCTCCACATTCACGCCGTGAACACCCGTGAAAGGCGTGAACCGCGAATGTGGATGGCTTTCGCGCCCGTTCACGGGCTTCGCGCCTTTTCACGCCATGTTCCCCGTTCAGTGTCGGTATTTTGTGACCGCTTCAAAGGGTTTACGACGCGTGAACCTCCCGTGAACGCAAGCGCATCCACACTCGCGCGTGAAAACAGTAACGCGCGAGACTCGTTGCTGTGAGGTTGTGCTTATTTGTATTTTTTTACGGAGGACCTGGCGTCAAAATGAGCGTCAGTTGGACGAACGAGCAGGAACTCTTGTTGATCGAGTATTATCATGCCGAATCCATTTTATGGGATGCTAAACATAAAGATCATAAAAATAAAATGAAAGTACATGACGCTTGGATACGAATAAAGGAAATAATGAATATTATTTTATTTTATAGGCTAGGGTTACAAACGAGCACAAAGTCCACCTGATGGTAGGTATGTGGATGCTGTATTCTATAGACATCTACATCTATCCTCGATTACGAATCAAAATGCAGATGCGTTGTCACACGTGAGGACTAGAATGGAATGCCTCCTTTCTAGTAAAAAGGGTCTCCGGTTCTCTACACTCACCATACGAAACACAGCAGCATTAATCTACTATTTTACGTGTGGTATTCTGTGAGAGCGTGGTCCTTCCTCGGTCGAGCCGACCCATTCGTGCTACAACTATACTACTAATATAACTGCAGCATGGCTCTGCCACAAAAAGCGTTGAAGTGACTGACTGAAAAAAAAAGAAAGTCTAATGTCCAGTTATAGAAATTATAAGAAAAAGGTGAAGGATTCTGAAAGGAAGTCCATAGCAAGCAGCGACAAAATTTACAAGCCCATTTGAATTGCCTTTGACGTGATCGATGCTTTTCTAGAAGAAAGCGACAATTGTAAAAAAAAACTACAAATACGGTTTTTTTATCATATACTACACGTAACTGTCGTGAGCCAAAGCGTATAGCGTCACGGCGATAGCGTGCATATTTCAGCGTCCATTCTCGACGAGCGCGCGAACTAAACTGTGAACGATAGCGAATGTGGAGGGATGTGTTTTTCGCGACGACTTCGCGGCAAAATTACGGCGTGAATTCACGCCGTGAATCACACAGGAGTCTGGAGCCCGTATAACAAATAGCCAATACGATAACGTGAGGCGACGCTTTTTGCGGTGTTATGTGTTTCGATTTCAATCAACAGACAAAAAGTTTACCAGATCGTTAGACCTGGTTTATGTAAAAACCGTTACATTTCTGATGTGATTGTGCTGTATAAAATTTAATAAAGGTAGCTTACTTAAAAAAATTATAACATATTGTACTTAAACGCAAAATTAATAAAATGTGCCTTTAAATGAGTGCCATAGTAAGTGAACCATGCAAGGAAGGTTTAAAAACCTTCTTATTCTTTAAAGGCGTTTTTAATCCACTACTGCACATGGGTCTTTCCAGAATGCGCCAACCGTCAACTGGTGTGGTGTGGTTTGCATAACTTAAAGGACTTGAATGAACAGGCATAGTGTCGCCAAGTCTAGCTTAGTCCAAGTCGCCAAAAATTTGGCGCTAAGCAGCCAAAGTTTTATTTACTTAGCCAAAATTTTATTTAAAAAAGTACTATCATTTTGTGTCAAGAAGCTTTGAGGCTTATTTTTTCCAACGGGAGTTTAATGTTTTGTAAGCATAGAAAAAAGTCCTCTATAATGGCGCTACTCTGGGTATGTGGGGCAGAAATGCGGTGGGTTTTCTGCAAGAAAGGCAATATTGGAGTCGAAGTAAAAAAAAAAAACAATATGTTTGTTTAATGCTGTTATAAATGTCAGAATTTATACCGGTTCGCTAAAATATGACCCTCACAGAGAAGAACTGGCAAAAAAATTATGGCTCTTTAAAGGCATGTTACAATTTAATTTATAATTTCGAAATATAATAAAATAATATATATTGAACTTTATTTAGTCTTCTTGATTTAGTCTTTTTATTTACATTTTGTTGTTTCTTTTCAATGCGTTTTTCAAGTTGTTTCTTATGACTTTAAACAATAATGACCTATTAACAACAAAAATAATCTATAATCTTAGTATTTTTTGTACCTTTTTAGGAGGAACATTTATGTAGACCTAGAACAAAAAAGCACCAAGTATTGAACACTAAGGGACACCTAGTTTTATCTCACGTTTAGATGACATTGCGATTTTTTTTTAAATTTAGTTAATTGCAACCTCTTGTCTTGCTCTTGGTTTGGGAGTTATGATGTTAATAGATTAAGTGCGACATCACGAAAGTCGTAGTATTTAAGTGTATTAATCAAAATTTTATGATCCTTATAATCAAATGCCTTCGGAAGTTTACAGGAAACTTCAAAAGTATCATGGTGTTCTTCACAGGCCTGTAAAATATGTGACACTAGTTTTATTTCACGCATTCACCTTGGATTTCCTTTTGTAAAGGCAAATTGCTCGTCATTTAAAATGTTATTTTTGTGTAAACATCTGCCTTATAATTACTTTTCAAATATTTTACTTAATGCTGAGAAGCTGAGGTTTTTTTTGATTGATTTATATACAGGTGCGACCTTACGGTGTATCATTTGATTAAAAAAACAGGAGTTAATAGAGAGATCGAGGATAGATGTAGATGCTTATGGACCTTAGCATCCATTTACCATCTGGTGGATTTAATGTTCGTTTGTAACCCCTACTCAATAAAAAGCTTAAAATCAAACGAAGTAGGAAGGACGAAGAACCAAGTAACGACCTATTTCCCTTCTGAGCCACGTCTACTTATTGTTTTTTTGATAGTCATTACGAAATTTCTCGCACGTAGACTTAGCGTCTTCCAGCATCCCGAACAAACCGTTCACCAAAAAGACTTTCGTTTAGTATCAAAGACGTCACATCCATCGTTTTCTTTTCTCAAATTGTACAGAATATCAAAGAGTAACCTGTTACTATGTCTTGCGTATGTGGAATATGAGAACGCCTTTAATTCGGTCAAAATTTGGGTTAGTTTACTGCTGGTATATCAAAGTCCTGATGTGGTGTTTTTACAGTAACGCTTCGATGGATAACCGAGAACAGAATCAGTGGACGAATCCAAATGAAGAAAGATATAAGTTATGGTGAATTCATCATCGCTGCATTGAAAAACGTTTTTAAGCCACTTGACTGGCAAGGATAGGGTAACCGCATTAATGGAGAGTTCATCATTCAACATCGATTTGCCGACGTAGGAAAAATCGCTGGAGAATCTTAGCACTATACTCAATGAATGCAATAGCTTCTCCCAATGGATAGGTCTTACGATGAACGTGGACAAGACAAAGACCATGTGTTATGTTTAATCACACCTATGCGGGTAGCGTTTGGAAGATTATCTCCTCGTCACGTTTTACTGAAAACCAGGAAACACAAGTGGTAAAATTAAAAACTTTGTACAACCGACTTCAATATAAATAAAATTAGAACATCATCAATATATTCTAAATCAATTAAATACGCATTATTAAGGATAATTCGAAAACTACGGGTCAGATCTTGATCAAATTTATATGGGGTCCCACACGAGAAAAAAAAGAATAGAAAAAGTTTTGAGGCGAAACCAGTGCGTGTTTCCAGAGATGAAATTACACATGGGACTTGATAGCTTGCCGTATGAATAAGCTTAAAGGTCGCTCAGTGAGCTATAGAGAAGGTTACGCTCTGAATAATTCTGCGTGATAGATTTTGTGATGAGGATATTCGCAGTAAAACCGACATAGCCCGACCGCTTAGTAAGCTGAAGTGGCAATGGCAGCCCTCTATCACTCTTGCTACCTGCGTGAAATAATTACCTACCATCGCGAGGCACCCAGGGTAACATACGCAGTCGGGGCTAGCGGATTGTAGGCGATTGAATGTTAAAGTTTTAAACGCTGTTTACGTAAATAGTTTTTTGTAAATACTTGTTGGAATGGCTTTTGTTTAGTGTTTGGTATATTTAATTGTAGGATAAAATAGTTGAAAAAGATTTAATGTAATTTAAAAATTATATATATATATATATATATATATATATATATATATATATATATATATATATATATATATATATATATATATATATATATATATATATATATATATTATGTATATTACTTATTTGACCAATTTTAATTGCAAAAAGTCGTTCCTACTATGACTGTCGCGTGGATAGATGCATACATATGCATACAACAAAGGGTTTCAGATATATCATTCTTTAAGTTACCGAAGGATTATATAGCTTATTCTTTAAAAAAAAAAGGAATTTATGAAGGTGGAATTTATTTCATCCTTAGGTATTTATAGCAAAAAATAATTAAGTTAGTAATTTATCTACAGAAGTAATACCTACGTACTTTATTACAAAACTTAGTTGAAATTTACTTCACTATCCAAGTATCTGCTTACATACCTCTATTTGTCTTTAGTAATTAAAACATTTAAGTTATAATACTTAACACAAAATACTGAAATTAAAACTTTGTTTATTAACAAGATTTTTAACTAAGTAGAATACGATCACATTTCTGTTAGGAATCGTATTTGAAGTTTATTTGTTGTTTCTTCCGAGCCAAGCATCGCGATTCCCGACGAATGGCCTTGCAAGTTGCATACGTTGGGCATCGCAAAACTCACATAGGTACGAAAATATGGTCAGTCGATCATAGACAGAATAGGTAGGTACTTCACCTAAGGAACTTAAGTAACATTTCGCAATGTATTTTTTTACTCTTTATTGACATCCCTTAGTAACCACGGAAAGTCCGCCGTGACTTAAGGCGGTACCCTGACCAAAACCTGGCAAAAGTGCGTTTTTCAGAGACTATTATCTCATTAGTTATGAGAAATAAGCTACATATAAAAGCACATTATTAATGTTCGATATCCTATCATCACATTCCACGTTCTAATTTGTTTTTATGTGTTACGAATACATTTAAAATCTACTTTTAAAAAATGACTAAAATTATTGATTACATGCATCTGTTGCTAAAGGAAATGCTCTAATCATTTGAGAATTACACTAATGGATAGATAATTTAAAAATCTATATTCTACACGTTTTATTTAATTTCTTAAGTTCGCTTATCTCTTTTAATTGAAATAATTCCAAATATTCGGGCGTATTTTTCCGTGATATACGTAGGCGGTCCCATAATGAATTGGCCTAACTATGAACCAATGAAGGAAATGAAACGAAACTAATTTTATTTTTTAATATAATCACCATGAATACTAACACACTTCTGACATCTGTGAATCAACATCTCTAAACCTTTATAAAAATAATCCCATTTTTTATCCTCAAAATGACTGAAGACGGCCGCCTGCAACTCTTCATCGCTTGAAAATTTTCTTCCTCTTAAGTCCCGCTTTAAAATTGGAAATAAATAAGTAAGGTGGATGTTGAACTTCTGTGAACCCGCATTGACGAACTGCATCCTTCGAAACACCAGCGATATGAACAGGGGCGTTGTCATGGAGCAACAGGACACCTTTAGACAGCTTGTGGTAACGCCAGTTAACAATCTACTTTATCAACATTACATTACATATCGCATTGAGTTCGTCCTAAGTTATATCTACTTTATCAACATGACTAGTGCATATTTTTTGTTTCCTTCCTTCCTTCCCTTTCCTACCGCACGCGCTGCCGCCGAGGTGAAAAAGAGGATCTCGGCGCGCGTCAATATACTAAGTGATATTACGCCATCCGCAACGCACGGCCACCCGTCGCGTCTTATATACATTAACTGCAAACCGCGCAGGATGAACATTGAGTTCTCCTGTTTATGTTTAATATTCACCGCATCAGACATTGTGTCTTTGTAACTCATAAAAGTGTGAGACGCCCCCGTAAGGGCAAAGGTGGAGAGTGTGGGACTTCACGAGACTGTTCCGAGAGTGCGTGTGCGCCGAACCACGTGGCGAGCTAGCTGTATAGCAGACACTCCAGGAGGAAGGCGCGGCAGCCCTCATCAGGTCAGTGCGTGCTATCCCGCCTATTTATTTTCCCCTTTGCCGTATGCACCAAAATTACAGTCCACTAAATCATTATCGAAGATACCTTAAGTTGCTGGCGTCTCCATTTTTAATGGTCACTTCTCGCTGGATTGACCTTGACTTTCCGCCCTTATTAGATCGTTATCGTAATAAGCGTTTATATAATTAATTATTTATATTTTAATCCGACTTCGGATTAACCCCGCCCTTATTAGAACACTAGAATAGGTCCTAATAGGTGACATTCATAGTAATTTTAAAACTATATTCATAGAATGAATAAGCATATAATTATCTATATAAATTATTTGTTGTATGTTCACATCACGTCATCAACTTTTAACTACATCTATAGATTATACTGTTAAATTACATTTATTATTTGCACATATATTTAAGCATTATATTCGTTATAAATAACTTCATAATTATTATAAAAGTTAACAATTAAAGTTCATCGTTAACAAAACTAATATTTAATAATTCAACCGCGTAGCGAGGTCGCTTACAGACTACCCGCTTATAATTATATTATTTTTGCCGCATAACTTAAGTTGTAATGCCGCCTAAAAAACAAATAGCATCGAATAATAGCGATTCCTCGGATAATGAGGGCACACCTGATGCTGAGTTGGTTTTATTGTTAGCTAAACTAGATGCTTTATTTGAAATAGTGCAAAAAATATATGATATGTCCTCGGACATCCTCACAAACACTTCCACGATGGAGCGTTTTCTTGATGGAAGTTCTAATATTAATGCTTTACGTATTGAGTTTAAACAGGTCTTAGATAATTATAATTCACATTTATTAAAAATAAACCCTATTGCTAAACCTGATTATAACAGCCTCATTGCGTTTGAGTCTCTTTGCGGTAGAATAAATAGGCTTTATTTACAATATTCGCAATCTAATTCACAAAGTACTAGTACACCATCTAAAGCCAGATTCTCACTTCCGCCTATCGAACTTATGCCATTTTCGGGTGACATTCGCTCATGGCCTTTATTTTATGCTAGCTTTAAATCAACCGTCCATGACAACACATCGCTTACCGACGCTGAAAAGTTATACTATTTGCTAGGTAAACTAACGGGCAAAGCCCTATCTGTATGCTCAGGTATAACTCCTTGCGCTGAAAATTATAAAATTTTATTGCAAGCACTCGTTGACAAATATGAAGACCGGCGTATGCTAGCATCTACATATATTAATCAGATGTTCGAATTTAAGCCATTGCAATCGGCCACCGCAAATAATTTTGATTTATTTACTGATAACTTTATAAGTGCAGTGCGCGCTTTACAAAACTTAAAGTTAGATAATCTCGCGGACTTAATTGTTCTTCATATCGCGCTTAAGAAGCTGGACCCGGATACCATTCGCTCTTTCGAATATAGTCATAACTCGATGGTACCTACCTTTGATGATTTAGTAAATTTTATTAAGACCCGCTCCAAAGTTTTGCAACGCACCGATTCTAGTACAAATTCTAATAGCGCACCAAACAATCGACGAGGTAACGGTAATAATCGTCGCTGTAATAATACTTCGTCGCCGAAGTATCAGGCGTTCGTAAGCACGACGACTAGTTGCTCAAAGTGTCTGTGCGATAATATTGTGCATCAACACCTATTTAAGTGTGCAGACTTTAATAAAATGACGCCGCAGGAACGATTTAAATGCGTAAAGAGTAACAATGCATGTGTGAATTGTCTCAGTTTAAGTCATCGAGTGTCTAGTTGCTCTTCAAATTATAGTTGTCGAGTTTGTAAATTTAAACATCACACATTGTTGCACTTCCACCTCAGAAGCGATAATGCTTCCCCTGCGCTGGCGCGTTCTCCACCGCTTCAGCCAGTTACACTGAAGTCTACAACCCCCGCGCCCGCACACTCGCCACCCCTCACCGCAGGTGCGCGTTCAGACGTCGCGCTGTGTACTTCGTTCAAGAATGTTTCTCAACGTTCACCGCCTCCCGCGCGCGCAAGTCGTTCGCAGAGAACTGTTTTATTATCAACCGCTCAAGTATTTGCTTACGATGCTAAGGGAGAGAAACAAATTATTCGTATATTATTAGACTCCGCGGCTCAAAGCCATTTTATGACTAAAGAGTGCTGTCATCGTTTAGGCGTTCAACAACACGATACCGAATGTACTGTAGTAAAGGGATTCGGTGGAGTTGAAAAAATTGTAAAATCGAAATCGATTGATATTAAAATTTTCTCACGATTCGACTCGAATATTAACTTCAATATTTCAACGCTAGTTGTTGATCAAATCACCGACCTTTTGCCCACCGCTGTGGTGGACACATCTGTCTTATCACACTTCCATGGCATAAGACTCGCTGATGAATGTTATAGCATGCCTAATAAAATTGATGTTTTGATAGGCGCATCCCTTTTCCCGCACTTACTGTGTCCAGACGTAATTTATTCGTCTAACGACTTGTCCGGGCCCTCAGCTTTGAGTACGGTATTTGGTTACGTTATTATGGGCTCAGTGCCGACACTTCAGGTAAATCATTCTTTAACGTACTGCTCAGTTCTAGAGTCTCCTATCGTTGACAAATTAGTGCAACGATTTTGGGAGCTTGAACAGCCACCCTCCGCACCGCCCATTCAGTGTCCTTCAGACATTGAATGTGAAGAGTTTTATAAATCTACGACATCCCGCGATCCTTTTACTGGTAGATATATTGTTGGCCTGCCATTTAAAGATGACGTTTACTCTCTCGGAGATTCTTATGAAACCTCTCGACGACGATTCATGTGCTTGGAGAGGAAACTTCAAGCCTCGCCTACATTAAGGTTAGCATATGATGACGTCATAAAGGAATACTTAGCTAAAAATTATATATCCCCCGCACCGCCGTATGACTCTCATGAACCCGCTCCAATATATGTCATACCGCATCATGGAGTCTTACGCGAAGATAAGAAGTCAACGCGTCTGCGCATCGTCCTGGATGCTAGCAGTAAGACTAGCACTGGGCGATCATTAAATGATATTCTGCATTCAGGACCAAATTTGCAAGGCGACTTGTTTAATATAATTTTAACTTTCCGCTTACATCCAATCGCTATGACAGCCGACTGTCGCCAACAATTTATGCAAATAGTTGTTCGCGATTCTGATCGTCGTTACCAATGCTTCCTATACCGCTTCCGTCCACAAGACCCACTTGTGTTATACCACTTCAATCGCGTGTGCTTCGGTTTAACTTCGAGTCCATACCATGCATTGCGCACGGTAAGACAGCTCATTGATGACGACGGCGCAAAGTATCCGCTTGCGAGTCGTATCGCATTTACTTCGCTATATATGAACGACATCGCGTTCTCTATGCCCAGTGAATCCGAGGCCAGTGAGACCTCTCGGCAGCTGATAGACTTATTCAAGGGTGCCCAATGGGACCTGATAAAATGGCATAGCAACCGTCGATCTGTTTTAGATGACCTCCCTACTTCCCATAAAATTACAGGAGAAGTAGAGTTCGATAAATCAATGCCACATAAAATACTAGGCTTGCATTGATCTACCGATAGTGACGCCTTTTATTTTAAGATATCTGTTCCCGCTGATGTGACGTGCACTAAGCGCGCCATCTTATCTACTGTCGCTCGCCTGTGGGACATAATGGGTTTCGTTGCTCCCACAGTCGCGTACGCCAAATTGTTAATAAAGCAGCTTTGGCAACTTAATTTAGATTGGGACGACATACCACCACCGCCAATTATTAAGATGTGGAGGCAATTCTGTGCTGAATTACCAGCTCTTAATGATTTACGTATCCCGCGACATGTTGGTGTATCCAAAAACTGTACTGCGTCACTCCTGGGGTTTTCCGACGCCAGCGAGCACGCATACGGTGCCGTAGTCTACATACATGTAAAGAGCGTCAATGGTAACACCGTCCAGTTGATTTGTGCAAAGACTAAAGTCGCACCGACGAAACCACTATCTATTGCACGCCTTGAGCTTTGTGGAGCGGTTTTACTCTCAAAATTGCTTCGCAGAGTACTCGACAATTATTCTCTTGACCTTGCAATATCAGTCTATGCCTTTGTAGATTCAAAAGTAGCTCTGTACTGGATAAAGAGTTCGCCACACAAGTGGCAGACCTTTGTTGCAAACCGCGTTGTTCAGATTACCGACAATATTCGCGCTGATAACTTTTATCATGTCGCAGGTACTGAGAATCCCGCTGACATACTTTCACGTGGCGTTACGCCAAATAAATTAGTTTCAAACCCCCTGTGGCTCCATGGGCCTCAGTGGACTTCGTTAGATCCATCTCAATGGCCTCTTCGTACTTTAGACAATGAGGTTATTGCAAATATGCCTGAGAAGAAGATTTTGTCGCACACTGTGTGCACATCCGTCTGTAATTCTGCGATTTATGAGCTCGCACTCCGCATCTCTTCTTGGAGTAAACTTCTACGTATAATTGCGTACGTGTGTAAGTTTGCTAAATTATTGCCCCGCCGCAGCACTACTGTAGTGACTGCTGATGATCTCAGTTTCTCTGAGGTTATAATCCTCCGCGCCCCGCAAAAACAGCATTTTGCAGTGGAATATTTAAATATTGAAGGTAACAAACCTTGCTCGCCCGCTTTCAATCGTTTAAGGCCTTTTATTGAGAATGGTTTAATCCGCATTGGTGGTCGTCTTTCGAACTCCGCATTAGATTACACACAAAAACATCCAATTATACTCCCGCGCAGTGATCATGTAGTGAACATGATCATTGACTATTATCATATTAAAAATTTACACGCTGGGCCTGAATTGTTATTGTCATTGCTCCGTCAAAAATTTTGGATACTTTCCGCACGCCGCACTGTGAGAAGCAGAGTCTACAAGTGTAATATATGTTTCCGGCTTAGACCCCGTCCAACTTACCCTTTGATGGCTGATCTCCCCCATAGTCGTGTAAGACAAGCTATTAAGGCATTTACACACACGGGCTGCGATTATGCCGGTCCTATCGCATACACTCCTGTACGTCGTCGTGGTGTACGCAGCGAGAAGGCGTACTTATGTGTTTTCACATGCCTCACGACTTGAGCTGTACATATAGAAATCGCTACAGATCTTAGTAGTTCTAGTTTCCTCGCTGCGCTTAAACGTTTCCTCTCTAGACGAGGGCCGATTCAGTTTTTATATTCGGATAATGGAACGAATTTTAAAGGTGCCGCTTCGTATCTTCGCGATCTCTATAAATTTCTAAACGTTGAATACCGCCCAAAGCTTGAGCAAGAGTGTGCTGAGAATCGTATAACATGGAAGTTCATCTGTCCCAACTCTCCTCATTTTGGAGGCGCCTGGGAGAGTATGATCAAAGTCGTAAAAACGCATCTGTTCCGAGTTATCGGACATCAGTTACTTTCATACGAAGAGCTTAATACTGTTCTTGCGCAAATTGAGTGCTTGCTAAACTCGCGGCCCTTGACAGTATTGAGTTCTGATCCTGCAGAGCCTTCAGCTCTTACTCCGAGTAATTTTTTGAATACCGCACCTTTATTGTCATTACCCGCACCCAAAGTCAAATCTGACTCTACCAGTCTGTTACACAGGCATTCTTTACTGGATAAATTAGTTCAGTCGTTTTGGGACCGGTGGAGGACGGAATACCTTCACGGATTACAAGTTCGTCAGAAGTGGAACACCCCGTCTACGGCTATCGTACCAGGCATGGTTGTAATTGTGATAAATGATAATGAACCGCCCCTTGCTTGGCCATTAGCGATTGTCGAGTCTGTTCATCCTTCGAAGGATGGCGTAGTTCGAGTAGTGACCGTGAGAACTACTAAGGGAACATATCTCCGTCCTGTTGCTCGTATTTGCCCTCTCCCAAGACAATAAATCACGATTATTTTGATTATAATTATTTATCTAAATTAGGAATTAAGTTTATATTTATATATATTAAAAAAGTATTTAACCGCAATATTATATTTATGTATACATTTTCTCGCTTACCAAGTAAGGTTAGTAGATGAGACATGCGCATTGAGCGCATCCTCTCACTTTATATACCGCTTATTTATTTGTTTTCCTTTTACTTTTATATTACGGTTGTCTTTTAAAGGTGACCCTTTAAGGGCGGGAGGAAATGGTAACGCCAGTTAACAATCTACTTTATCAACATTACATTACATATCGCATTGAGTTCGTCCTAAGTTATATCTACTTTATCAACATGACTAGTGCATATTTTTTGTTTCCTTCCTTCCTTCCCTTTCCTACCGCACGCGCTGCCGCCGAGGTGAAAAAGAGGATCTCGGCGCGCGTCATTATACTAAGTGATATTACGCCATCCGCAACGCACGGCCACCCGTCGCGTCTTATGTACATTAACTGCAAACCGCGCAGGATGAACATTGAGTTCTCCTGTTTATGTTTAATATTCACCGCATCAGACATTGTGTCTTTGTAACTCATAAAAGTGTGAGACGCCCCCGTAAGGGCAAAGGTGGAGAGTGTGGGACTTCACGAGACTGTTCCGAGAGTGCGTGTGCGCCGAACCACGTGGCGAGCTAGCTGTATAGCAGACACTCCAGGAGGAAGGCGCGTCAGCCCTCATCAGGTCAGTGCGTGCTATCCCACCTATTTATTTTCCCCTTTGCCGTATGCACCAAAATTACAGTCCACTAAATCATTAATACCTTAGATACTATACCTTAAGTTGCTGGCGTCTCCAGCTTGCCTCTTCGTTTTTCCTTTATCTTGTCTCGTAACTTATATATTAAAGAAGCATAATATTCGCCGTTCACGACTGTATTACGTTCTTTAAAATCCACCATCAAAATGCCTTGAAAATCCCAAAATATTGTGCACATCAGTTTTTTAGTCGATTGTTGCACCTTTGCCTTTCTAGGGGGCTTTTCACCCTTATAACGCCATTCCATTGACTCGCGCTTGCTTTGTGGATCATAATACAAGATCATAGTTTCATCACCAGTCACTAGCCGCTCGATCACAGTCTTTGGATTTTCGCCACAAAGATCCAAAAACTCCGAAGCGCAGCGCACTCTTTCCTGTCTCTGTACCACTGAAAGAAGTTTCGGTACCCATCTTGCACTCACTTTTTTCATGTGAAGATGTTCATGGATCGCGCGATGAACGGTACTCTTAGAGAGCCCAAGCCTTGCTGCAATTTCTCTAATCTTCAAACGGCGGTCACTCAGAACCTCCTCTTCGATAAGAGCAATCGTTTCGGGAGTGAGCACTTCCACAGGTCGACCGTCGTGGCCAACTTTCTCGACGGTTTCTCACCCGAGGCGAAACTCTTTCACCCAATTTTTCACTGTGCTATAGGAGGGGGCAGACTCCTTATAAACGCCATCCAATCGTTCTTTTATTGGGCAGGGAATAAACCTTCTTTAAACAGAAACTTTATGACACTTCGATACTCAGTTTTCGACATTTTGAAAAAATACGCGACTCTCGTTATTCAAATGCCTGTTAAACTAAGACTAAGCATTTCATGTCGATGCATGTTTCTTATATTAAGTGCACGATAAACGTACTATTTAATGCAACACAACATGTAGCGACATGTCGCGTTGAACTATATCAGGCCAGTTCATTATGATACCGCCTGGTATTGTAGCGAGAGCGCGTGGATTGTATGGGACCGAACGCTCAAGGTCTCTCGCTAGGGGAAACGTCTTAAGAAGGGGAACAGATGCAAAGTGATATGGACACTCGCGCGCAGCGATAAATTTTTATTTAGCTTGCGAGGGCGATTTATTTAATTAATAGTAATTATTTAGACCATTAAACGTCGACAAGCAGTCAAACATCAAAGGAGTGTAACTTCTGTTCGTAGTACTATTATTTATTCTGTGGCAATGGCTCGGCCGTATAGCTCGAAGAACCGATAGACGATGAAGAAGGATATTTCTGGAGCGGCAGCATCATAACCGGTAAGCGAAGTGGCTACCCTATCCTCCATTAGATAGAGTGATAAAATTGGTAAGACATGTAGGAAGTCGATGGATGCAGGTGGCTCAGGACCGTGCTTTGCGGCATTCCTTGGGGGAGGCCTATGTTCAGCAGCAGTGGTAGGTCGTAACTCCATCTAGTGTGGGGTCGCCTTACGCTACGCCTACCGGTACGAGGCTGCCACTCGAGAACCTTTTTTCCCCATCGGTTATGGGTATTCGTATCAGTATTCAGTATTCGTATTCGTATCAGTATTCGTTACCGGTATTCAGTAAGCTGAATTGGCAATGGGCCGGTCATTGACCGGCCCATTGCCACTAAACCATTGAGCTATGTCGGTTACTCTGAATCTACTACGAATATTCGCATTTCTAAGTTGTGATGTTACGAGATTTGAAAAATTTGCTGGATTTTAAACAAATTTTACAAAAAAACATGCAGCTTAATGACATAAATTGGTCTTTTGGCAATATCGGTACCTATGTCCCCTTCCGGATCGGACAGGGAGTTTTTACATATTTTAGATTATATTATGATGCCATCATAAACTAAATATCATTATCATCATCGTCATTATCATTATTTAAGCACATCACAAGTCCACTGCCATAAATCTGAAAATTGGGGCTTAAAAATAATTTGTTCATGTACTTATCATAAATGGCAATGATGTGTATAGTATCTCTGAAAATAATGTTTGAGACATATCACGATGCGAGGTGATGCCGTATTTAGGCAGGGAACACTAATGATGTTGGTAAAGCGGAGTCTACGCGACCGTGTTAAAAAGCTGGTATGAAATATAATTTAAATAATAATAAAGACTGGCTAGAAAAGAAACTGTGCTATTGTAAAATTATGAAAGAAAACATTTCATAGATTAAAAAATTAGAAAAACTAAAAAAATAACATGCCAAAATTTGGTACTGTTACGTGAATGTGATTTACATAAATGGCACTTAAACATTCAAACCCGGTAAAATGTTTGGAAGTCATACAAACAAACCAGTTTACTTTCCTACTTTCGAAGAAAAATATTTCTAAACGTTACTCATAAATTTTGCTTATCCCTACAAATGTCGTGGGCCTAATGTTGTGTGTGGGTAGGCGCCATATTGACGAGACTCATAAGTACTTTCATTGAAATTTGAGTCAGCATTGTGGTGTGATTCATTTGCAACATGATAAGCAACACCTACGGGTAAAATGTTTCTGTTGCCTCATTATTTAACGGAAATTTAAACAGCTACTTATCTCTAAAAAGCAGCGAATATTTAGGTAATAAAGGTGAAAATAAATAGGTACAAGTTTTCTGAAATTAATTAATATGACAAAAACGCAATTACTTAGTATGTATTTCACTAGAAGAAATAGCCTAGCCCTACTATAGTTACGCCACTGGTTCCAAAGTGAGATAAGTCGCCGCAAGTGATCTTGAGTAGTGGCAAAGCACGCTAAACGAACCGTAGACAGACACGTTGGCGCTCGCCTGTACTCGGCTAGCTAGGCGAGTGACGACGAGCAATGGCGAGGCTAGACAAATTATGTTCTGTCCATATGTTGATACTCGTCTTCGCTCGGTGAGCTATGGCCAACATGTATAGCCACCTTTACAGCCGAGAATCGGAAATCAATTAATAAGGTAAGTAAGGGTAATATGGTCACATATAAAACCAAAACCAAGAGAAGGACGGAGACAAAAAATGTAAAGCCATATACCATAACTAATATATTAAGAAAACAATAGCAAATAAGCTTTGGAATTAGGGAAAAAATGGAAATTTCAACTTAAAAATAAAATCACTACACTACACAATTCTAAAATCGATTAAAATACTATAGTTAAAACTGTCAAAATGACGTCGATAAAGCAGTGCCCTTTTGACCCTTTATTATTTGATTGACTGATAAAGAGCTATCGTATCACATAACCATTTATGCAAACAAGGCTATATAGGTTTTGAGTTATAAGTGTCACCATATTAACCGGATGACCATATTACCTTCACGTACTATACCAGTCTTAAATCTCATGGCTTAGGCTTTTTCATGATTTTCAAACGTTTCATCTTCAATTACAATTTGTTTTATCACAGAAATCTTAATAATTAAGGAAAACTTTTTATCTACCAAAAATTGAAATAAAAACGATACGTCTATTGTGATCTATGATCAATATCTTGACACGCACTTTCACACATCTTTCTTCTTTCTTTCTTTATCAGCCTGCAAAATTTCATATATTTATCTAAAACTATGTTGTCCAGATATGAATTTAGACGCATATGCGTACACAGTTTCTGCATATTCTTAGAATACATTGAACAAGGTTTAGGCTTAGTTTTGGTATCACTTGAAACAAAAACGTGAAAAAAATAAACCTAGCGCTCTATTTTTTTCCACGTTTTTATTAACTCGTTTTCGTCTATATACGTCTGTTCGGGTTGAATTTAGTAATTTGTTTTTAAATTAATCCTGATGAGCTATATACATACTTATAATTTTGAAGATAGCTCAGATTCAGATGTCAACGTAAGAATACAAAAAACATGGTATATTAATTTTTGTATACAAGCAACTTTTTTTCTTGGTCTTAGTTGATATAATATAGCATTTGATATGTAGGAAGTTATTTAATGGGAATACTTACTCCAGTTTATTTCATTGGAGCTAATTTTTCGATCATTAGATAATAGTTATTTATAGGTTAAAATACAACATAAACAAATTAAAAATACAGTTGTACCTATCCAATTGTTATCTATTATAATAATCAATCTGATTATTGTTTCGTCGATGGATAACTGTTATCTCATGATTTAAAAATCGACCCGTAGCTTAGATAGTATTGTTTTGTAAATCGTATTATTGTTCGACATTATTTAAAATACCATTTAAAATTCATTAGCATAAGAACGCGGTGAATAGCTAATGGAAAATTTTCCATCCGTAATTTTATCAACGACGTGTTTAAGAAAAATTCCTTGTTTCTTTGCCTTACGAGTGAATAATACAATACACATGTTAATATTATTATTTTACATAGGTTTTTTAAACTGTTATAAGCCAGTGTACTCTCCCAGTCCATGGTAAGTGACGATGCAGTCTAAAGCTGAACGCACATTTGTAAGCACTGCACGCGCCGCATTTTAGAATTCGTTGTCTGAAATCATATAAAATGTCACACAATACAGCCGCATCGTACGCGCCGCATTTTATAAAATTTGGTAGGTATCCGAATTCCGAATATTGAAGGACGCAGAATGATGAATGCTAATGACATCATGTAGTTCGGCGTATGCTGATACTCAGTATTGTCTAATGTTGCCAACTTAGTGGATTTTCCACTAAAACTGGTGGTTTCGACTTCCGTTTCGAAATATATTTTTACTTAATTTTAGGAGTATTTACTTTTATTATGTATGCAACAATGAGTCATCAGATAAGACTTGCGTTAGACGATCCATCCCGATGGAATCCAAATTTGAAGAATTAGTGACTTTTGTGATTAATGTCTTAATACTGACCTTATAATTACCTATGCCCATCGTGAGAGACTATTTAGCAGTATAAATGTAATAAAAGGCAAGCATTAAATGAAGTAAAATCCTTTAACTGTCATATTAAGAGTACGCTGCGGTTGAACATTGGTAGAAACATGCTGCAACGAAATTGAAATTCCGATAAACGTTGTGAAACAAATTGGTACAAATAAATTACATCGTAATTTATTGGACGATTTCATTTAAAATATGAGTTTGTTTAATAATATATTCTTGATGTTGAATTGTTTATTTACGAATTGTATTTTATCTTTCATTATAAAATATGTAATAATAAATGGAACCAATTATTACGAAAACGATTAAGAAAACAATATGTATATTAACTATTGTTTTTTTAACAGTTTTCGTAATAATTGGTATATTAGCTATTGTGTTCTTTCGTAATAAAAAATGTTACTGTACCGTTTTACACCAGTGGTTGGGAAAAACTGCTAAAGCTGTTGGCAATAAAAGCCCTGGATAACCATATATATAGTTAGAATGCTGCGAAAAAGAGATGTATACTACAAATAAAGTAAATTAGCATCCGCAGATGAGCAACTTAAGAACAGGTTTTTTTCCTATAGAAACTGGTGCAACAAGATATTTAGATCACTTAAAACTGAATACTACCAAAAACGTTTGGAAAAATGCTCTGAAAATGCCAAGGAAACCGGGATGATTATTAAAGACGTATGTAGTATGAGACATAAAAACTCCCCATCTACAGATTAGCTCCATATCGAAATGAACGTTAACGTTATGCACGTTAATGAATTTTTTTAATGTTGGGCGTAATTTTGCACGTGAGTTATTATATCACTTAGGCAAAAGTGAATCAGATCTTGCTTTAAGTTCTAAACCAGTTGATAAACCACTGAGTTCATTCTTAATATATCCAATCGAAGAGTATGAAATCATAAATACTATCTTAAGGCTAAAAACAGACACAGATTCGACGGGATAACAGATAATTAAAAAGAAAGATATTAAAAAACTTCTGCGGCTACCTAACAAAACTTTTACATGTAATCTGAGTTTTAATACTGGACATTTCCCTAATCTGTTAAAGAAAGCAGTAGTAGGTCCGATACACAAAGTCGGTAATAAACGATCACTGTACAAGCCTATTTCACTCCTGACAATATTATCGAAAATAATGGAGAAGCTTATGAAAAAAGATTGTTAATTACTTGGAAAATAAATAAATACCTAGAAGACAATCAATATGGATTTCGATCCAATAGATCAACAGAAGATGCGGTATTAAAATTAACATGGGTAATTACAGAATACTTAGATAAAGACCAGAAAAGCATTGCAATTTTACTCGACCGACAAAAAGCCTTTGATACAGTCTCCCATCCAATCCTATTACAGAGACTAGAAAATGTTTGTATTAAAGGAACTACGTTTTTTTTTTTTTTTTAATCTTTATTTTCAAAAAAGGGGTTTTGTCACACAGTGACCATGTCACCCCCGTGATATACACACAAAAATAATAACAGAGAATAAAGTAATGAACACATAATAACATGGAAAGAAACAGAGCTACATAAAATAAAAATAAATTTAGCAACAAAAATAGGTATTATGCAAAATCCTGTGGTTATGTTTAAACTTATATAAGAAAATATTACACCTCGCTAAACTCACATTACATGTAAATAAAGTTTGATTAGCATTTTGGCCTCATGACAAAGTGGAGATGATAGGATAGTATTACATATGCCTACATTGTGATTGTTCAAAAACGTCATATCTTGCCTTTGAACCTCGTTCCGAGCACACTCCATCAAAACATGGTGCACATCTTCTACAGTATTACACTCCGAGCAATTAGGGGAGTCTGAAATTCCTATCAGAAATCGGAACTTATTTGACGGGATGTGCCCAGAGCGGAGTCTTAAGAGCGCAACAATATTTTTCCTGTTAATTTCATTTTTTTCAAACCATGGATAACGAGAAGGTTGACCCTGAATGGTTCTGTACCATATTCCCTTACTAAGTGAGCGTTCATCAAAATACTCTTGCCATAATTGTCTACAATTTACTTTAACCTCACGTAACAGTTCGGTGTGTACAGGTAAAGTACTATATGTAATACCGTCACTAATAGCGCGGCTTGCAGCTCGATCAGCCTCCTCGTTACCCATGATGCCCGTATGAGAAGGTATCCATTGGAAGATTACCACCTTATTTAATGCACTAAGCTTACATATAGAATCTAGGATACTATAGGCTATCGGAAGTCCTCGAATATTCGAGGGCAGCCGAGCCAAATGTAACAGGGCGCTCTTAGAATCGGATAATATGACAAATTGATTGTAATTCAAGGTTGTAACGTACGATAAAGCCTCGGATATCGCGATCAGTTCACAGTGCATTATAGAAACGTCAGCTTTTATTTTAAACCGTACACAGATGTCCATCTGCTGGTCAACAAAGGCCGCACCGCATCCAGTTTTGTCCTTTGATCCGTCTGTGTAAATCTTATAGTGTGAGTTGTAATTGTTATTTAGGAAGTTGCAACATATATTACGTGAATTATCTATACCGACATGCCTCTTAGGGCGTTCCATTCCGTCTACTATAGTCTTAATATTATGAGATATTTCATATCTACTAATCCAATCGCTGAGAGAGTAAATCAATAGTTTGGAGTCAGAATGCATAGAAAGATTACAATATTTGTTATAAGTTTAAACCAGTAACGGAACTTTCTTTCTCCTCCAGTATAAGCCCTGACACTGACTGTTTAGTTCTTCTAGAACGCGTGTTGTTATATTATTTTTGATTGACCTAGACTTAAACCAAAATTTTGCCGCAAGATATCTTCTACGGATGAACAGTGGCTGTAAGCACAGTTCACTTTCCATGACATGGATAGGGGTGCTTCTTATGAATCCGCCTATCACCCGCATCGCTTGATTTTGTACTTTATCTAGTTTGTATAAATATGTATTTACACTACTATCATATAAGAAACAACTGTAGTCTAGTCTGCTTCTAATTAATGACATATAAAGACGCCTTAAATGCATTGGGTGAACGCCCCATTTGGAACCTGCTAACACTTTAAAGATGTTTAGAAACTTAAGTAGCTTTTCCCTCATTTCATTTATGTGTCTACGCCATTTTAAATTTCTGTCCAGCCACACGCCTAAATATTTAACACTATCGACTCTTTCAATACGTTCGTTGTTGATGTTTAAAGTAATATTACTACTGTTTGAGTTTCTCAAGTGTCCTCTTGTAAATACGCAAACTTTGGTTTTTCTGTGAGAAATGTTTAAACCGATGTCTGTTATCATAGAGTTTAAAGCAACTAGCGCATCTTGAGTAACAGAAACTGCATCCGTTATATTTTTACGGCTAGTATAAAGTACAAAATCATCAGCGTATTGAGATATACATACTTGATTCAGATTTTTGCAGATATTGATAGTTGCTGCGTTAAATAATAATGGCGATAAGGGGTCACCTTGTGCTATGCCGGTTCCTGTATATCTGCTTACACACTCTTCATTGCTTAGTTCGATAAATAACCTTCGTGAGTGCAAATATTGGTAGAGGTAATTACATATTACGGTGCCTACTCCTAAATTATCTAGCGCACCTAAAAGACTTATAATATTGACATTGTTGTATGCGCCGTCGATATCAACAAAACACCCTACAGTAGCATCTCCGTTACCAAAGCCACTCTGTATTCGTGACACTAACCTAGTCAAATTGTCCAGGCAAGATCGCGATCTTCTAAAGCCTACTGTTTCATCTGGTAAACAATTATTTTTTTCTAGGTACCATTCCAATCTGCGCGTAATAATTGTGTGAAAAATCTTGCATGGACAAGACAGAAGGGCTATAGGCCTAATATCTGAATTTGAGTTATTGCTAATTTTCGGTTTCGGTATAGGCATTATTTTTACATATCTCCATTGTCTTGGTACAAAGCTTGAAAGCAAAAATCTGTTGTATAAAGATACGAGCACAATTTTAGCAGCGTTCGGAAGGTTCTTGATCATAGAGTATGAAATGTCGTCTGCGCCAGGTGCAGTATCAGACTGTTTAGTTGTGTTTGCGAGTTCATGAATCGAAACAGGTAAGGATAGATGTACGTTCTCGCTATTAAACACAGGAGCCGGTGGATCTGCATAATCAGGTGCTAAGCTACACAGTAAGGAATTAGCTGACTCACGGGTAATAGTACTTCTCGCTGTCCTGCACCCCTTCAGCCACTTCATTTTAGACCACATTTCACTTGAAGTTGACACACTGCCAATGCTGTCACAGAAACCTTGCCATGACCTATTTTTGCTACTACGAATAATTTTTTGTGTCAACCTGACCTTGTTTTGTAATGCTTCTAAATTTACTGGTGTAGGGTTTCTCCTAAAAACAGCAAGTGCCCGACGTCGTTCCGCTACAGCTTTTGAAATATCCGGATTCCAATATGGTCTAGGAGTGAACCTTTGTTGTTGAAGAGGATTTTCACATATTTTTATAAACGGGATACACTTATCAGCTGCCTCGTTAATAATATCGATGAAAGCGTCGTACGCAGACTGGTGATCATCTGGTAATATAAAGCCTTCAAGCTTTCTCTCTATGTGTGTCTTATACTGCAACCAGTCAGCCTTTTTAAAATTGCGTTTTCTTTTATACATATTGGATGTGCCAATATTAGTTTTCATCTTAATCATTAAATGGTCACTTCCCAAATTTTCATTTAGTACTATCCAGTCGAACTTCAAAGCTATATCCAGAGAAGCTAGAGATAGGTCAGGGGCAGATTTTTGTACTATGCTGTTAACCAGTTTAATTCTAGTATGTGAGCCGTCATTCAGTGAAACAAAATTGTTGTCTAAAATGGAATCCAAAATTTGATCACCTCGTGAGTCCGTTCTAGTTGACCAGTTGGTGTGGTGGCCATTAAGATCTCCCGCAATTATTGTCTTTCGTCTGGCAAGATTGAAGATTTGGTCCCAGTCTCTCAAGGTGGTACGAGCGGATGGTGGGCAGTATAAGGAGTATACATTTTCTATATGTTTACAATTTAAAATTCTAATATGGAGGATCTCAATTTGTGAATTTAGCAGTTCAACATTATGTTTTTGTGCCTTAATTGACCTGTGAGTCAATATAGCTACGCCTCCAAATCCGTCAGCACGATCCGTTCTAAAGACGTTATAGTGGCTAATGTGAAAGTGACTACCCGGGTCTAACCAAGTTTCGCTTATAATAGCAATGTGTATTTTTTCTTGAGTTAATAGAACTTCTAACTCTGTACATTTAGGTTGAATGCTTTGCGCGTTCCATTGTAGCACATTTACGTAGGTTTGTGAGTTGTTGTTATCCATAATTGTTTTACGAAATTACAACAAGGCTGATCAGCAATAAACTGCAACACTAATGATATTAACGCCTCCAATATTATGTTTCCACAGCCTTTTATCTTGTCTTCCCACGAGCTACTTTCCTCTTCCAATATCTTCTCTTTTAATTTTTTAAAAAATAATTTCCAAGACAATTGTTCTTTATTTTTCGATCGATTCTCATCACTTAGCTTGTCGTCCATTCTGCTTTCTTCTTCACTAACTTCGGTAAGAAATTCAGGCATATTTTGTACCTGTTCTTTGAGGGCCCTTCTTCTATTCCGTCGTTTCTCTGACTTAGAGCTTTTTCTCGTTTCTTCCGGGGGTGTTTTCGTAACACTAGCGTAGGTATACACATCACTAGGCCCGGGAATCTGCTTATCTTGTTGTGATGATTCATTTTCAGATGTAGGTTGTGTAAGTAGAGGTGGGTCATTTTTCGTCATCGGTGGTCGAGGTGACGGCGGGACATACAGCATAAGGGCTTTTTTGTAGGAACAGTTAAATTCCGCCATGAGTTCTCTAATTCGTTTCTCTTTCAAGAAAACAGGGCAAATTTTAGCCATTGCCATGTGTTTTCCCATACAGTTATTACATTTGAAAGTTGTCGTTTCACAGTTAGGATGACTTTTTGTACATTTAGGACAAATTACTTTAAGAGAAGGGCACATTCTAATCGAGTGACCAAATCGCCAGCAACGGGAGCATTGCGTCACTGGATATGTGTAAGGACTCACTTTTACCCTAGTGTCATAGATGTAAACATACGACGGTAATGACGATCCCTTAAAACATATTCTTACAGACTCGCTATGTTCCCAATGACCGTCATAAGTGTTCTTTCGCTTTAGTCTTTTTACTGCTAAAATTAAAGTTTCACTTTTAAGTCCCAGTAATATCTCTTCTTCGCTCAACTCTAGATCAATATCTTTTATGACCCCATATGATTGACTAATTTCTAAAGTTTTTTGGCATTTAAAACCATTCTCGTTAAATCTCTTGCACTGTACAATAGATTCAGCGCTTTCTTCGCTATTAAAATGAATCAATACCTTAAATGCATTTATGTACTTAATTTTCGTGACGTTTTTAATACTTTCTGCTTTTAACATTTTTGCCAATCCAAATTGTTTCGGAAGTTTATCTGTGCATGTCAAACATACTTCAATTTTATCCTCCGTAATTCTCGTAAGTACATTATCCTCTGTACATTCATTATATCTATTTGCCTTTCGCTTTTTTGAGGGTCTCCCTAAGAACATGTCATTCATATCTTCCGTACTACCCATCTGTGAAGTATCCTCCATGATCACTGTAATCTCTCTTTCATTGCTTTCATTAAATACACTACTTTCCACATCAATCTCACTTTGCACATAATTCAACATAGTATTACTACTCATAATTAAATGACCTTACTGTTAACATGGTCTACAAAAGCGCACTGACGTGCGGAGCGCGTTGCTAGAACTAGGGACAGTACGTAATCGAACGGTAGATCGTCGCGTCAAGCTACAGCGAGCGCCCACGCGCAACTGTGAAGGAACTACGTTGGTTTTAGACTATCTAAATCAAAGGTCACAACAGACTAAAATAGAAAATTATATAAGCACCGAAGCTATCTGTAGGTACTTACGGAGTTCCACAAGGCAATACACTCGGTCCTGCTCTCTTTAATATTTATTTAACTGAACTGTGCAAAATAAAACTTCGTAAAGGGGAGCTCATAATGTTTGCAGACGACACGGTTCTACTTCTTCAGGATTCTTAATGGAAGCAAGTGTTTGATATATCAGAAGCCGGACTAAGTAAGGTCACCACCATATGGCTTGATAATAGTTTACCATCGCTAAATACTGCTAAAACAAAATATATATGTTTTTCTAAATCTGCCGTAATAAGCCCGAACATCGGCTTCAAACTAAAATTTCTTACATTTCCATGCAATAGACAGGGCTATCATTATTGTTCTTGTGATCATTCAACTCGTGAAATGGGAACGAAATACCTAGGCGTTTTCATTGACCAAAGGCTAAATTGGAAAGAACATATAAGTGTACTGGCGAAGAGAGTAAGAAAGTTAACTTATATATTTAAGAACTTACGAAGAGTTGCAATATTTAAATTAATTGTACAGACCTACAAAGTTTTATGTGAGAGTATAATTACCTATTGCATATGTTCCTGGGGAGGAGCAGCTAAAACGTTTCTCTTGGACTTAGAACGTGCAAAAAGAGCGGTTTTAAAGGTTGCATTGTATTATACCTTTTAGATACCCGACTATATCGATTTAGGAGGAAACCACAAAGTCCTGTTAGTTCGAAAGCTATTTATTTATAAATGTCTTAAAAGATATCATCGATTAGATATTCCAAATTAACCAATAAATAGGAAATATCGTATCAATAATATATCGTAGCAATTACAAGTGTTTTTGCATAAAAAGAAGTAGTCTTATCACCATATTTATATAACAAATTTAATAGCGCCTATAAAGCAAAAAACGATAACAAATGTGATATAAAAAAATTGTGGCTTAACACTTTTGGTTACCATGTAACAGAATCAGTTTTGCACTAGAATTAACTTACAGAACGTACATGTTTACACACACATACACGCGCACGCACGTGCACGCACCCACATTTCTATACATTAATATTTTAATTTTAGTTTTATTAACAGATTTTTATTTTTGTCAACATATAAGAAATCGGTACATTGATTTTGTGAGAAGACGCTGGCTCCTGAGATTCAGGTTCACCTACATAAGGAGTCAGGAACTTTTAATTTATTTGTTAAAATGTATTAGTGAAATAAAACATTATTATAAATACAAAATGTTGTGCGTACGGCGCGTAAGGTGTGGACAAATGTGCGTTCAGCTTGAGATGGTAAAAATAACTGGTTTATTATCATGATTCACTTCTGTCTCGAAGAAACCCACGTTGTAATCGTATGTAAAGACAGATGCTGATTATTGCAAATTATTCCACTTTGCCGTACGCATTACAAAGTATGAAGCAAATAGTTTGATTCAAATGCGTAGTATGCCAACAACAAAGACAATGGGACTAGGCTTGCCAACCGGCTCGCGCGAACCGGAATGTCCCGTTTCTATAGCCTTAGCAGATGCGTTCTGCGAAAATGTGTGCGGAGAGCAAATTGTTCTGTTTTTCAACCGACAAAAAAACGGAGGAGGTTCTCAAGTCGACGCGTTTAATTTTTTTATGTATGTCCACGCGTAACTTTTTACAGATTAGTCCGATTTTGACAATTCTTTTTTTAATTGACAGGATACCTCAGGATAGGTCCCATATAAATTTGGTAAAAAAAACTATTACCCTAAGGGTGGGAAAATAGGGATGATTTATTACAGAATAGTCCGATTTGGATAATTATTTTTTTATTCGTTAAGGTATACCTTGAAATTGGTCCCATATAAATTTGAAAAAAAATTATCCTAAGGGTGGGTAAAAAAAGGGGTGATATAAAGTTCACTCACAGATTTTAATGCTGAGTTGAGTATTTCAACATTACATAATAATTACATTACATTACGAAAAAAACCTCAAGATAAATGAGCTTTAGATCTGACAGTCTCTTGTGTGTAGACTTTTCAGTATCTGCATTTCTACTAAAGCTCGTTCATCGAGAGGTTTGTGTAATATCTTATTTGACTCTCGATCAGACAAAGCAATACCCTCAACTGTTTTTACTCTACTCAGAGCCACATATGCCCGCCCTTTGACAAACACTTTCTTTTCGAGATCGATTACAGCTTTAAACAAATAATACTTACTTAAAGTAGGATTATATAACAGTTAATAGCTAAAGTATTCTTAACCGCCACTACACGGCATGCTGTCCTAACCGGTATTCTCAAGAATCGTAAATGATAGTGGAGAAGCTGTCATTTAAATAAAGCAGATTGAAGTGGTTACTGGGTCACATACACCCCAGCAGACGTTAGCAAAATTAGCAGAGGTAAAGCTAGAGACCCTCCCTCATAACCTTCAGATCTTACCTAGACAGACTTCTAATTGTTTTGAAGTAAAGGTAAGGTTTTGACAGGTTTAAGTTTTAATACCGAAGAAGCAGTAAAAATGCCTTTAACAACTTCATCGTTTCTCGTGCAGCAAACTTCTATAGCAAAATTACCAAACAACTGTCCATAAAAATGGTAACAATGGGGTTAATAGATTAAGCACGTATAGAGATAATTTGGAATGTATTATGCAGAACGGTTTCAACCAACAAAAACAACGTTTATCAGATTTGATAAATATATGCACCTTTTTTGTGGCAGAAGTCCTATAATATCATAGTATGTATACAATTTCAACGAAAATTGAATACAGATACTGAGATTAATTGTTATTTTTAAGAAGTTTTTCATACTATGAAATAAACTGAAAAAGAGAGCCTCTGGATCATTTCAGCTAGTTTGTGCTTTGGATCATTTGTGCACAACACGATCTATTTAAAGAGGTGGAGGGGTTTTTTTGGTAAAAACATTTACATACAAAGCTGCAATTGAAGGTGAAGACATATAAATGCTTAATGAATATTATGAAACTTACCAAAAAAAGGCATGTGGCGTAAATCACTATACGCTTTGATTATAAGAACAAGTAAGTATAGGAAATACAACGTGATCGCACCGAAGAACGTGATCTTGACAATCTGAAAATTACGAAGGAAAACTATTTTCTCACTAGATAGATGTTTATATATAAACAAGAAACTACATTAATAATATATTTCATAAATAAGGAGGAAATTTTGAGATATTTCCGTATGCTTCTTTTTTATAGGATAGGGTGACAAACGAGCACGCAGTCTACCTGATGGTAAGTGGTTGCTGTGGCCCATAGATATCTACATCTATCCTCGATTATAAATCAAAATGCGGATGCGTTGTCACCCGTGAGGACTAAGATGGAATGCCTCGTTTCGAGTAAAAGGGTCTCCGGTTCTCTACACTCACCATACGAAACACAGCAGCATTAAGCTACTATTTTACGCTGGTATTCTGTGAGAGCGTACGTCTTCCCCAATCGAGCTAACCCGTTCTTGCTACAACTATACTACTAATATAACTGCAGCATGACTACCACGTATAGAAATTTGTATTGCTGCTTGCTTCTGTATGTTACAGTAGTAGTCAACGATATGAAAAGCGGCCGTTGTCACCTTTGATAGGTGATCAAATCAGTTTATTTTGTGAACATAGGTTAATTTACAGATCTCAATATATACATAGTAAAATACACGGTAAGTTCCTTATGTCCCGCCAGTAGGCATACAAAATATAAAATGATGCAAACGTGCACATGACCTCGACATCTTCGACTATGTTGTGATTATCGCCATGTCATTAACATTGAATTCCCATGTACCTCTGTTCTTATAGGTTATGTATTATTGGGGTCTGCACAAGTGTGTTTAATATATAAGTGGCTGTCTATAATAGCACGGACACTTGTAGCATCATGATATCACCAGCCCGCTTGGTAGACTCTGACTGCATTCAGAAGTTGTCATCCAAATCGGCTTGGAAGACACCATTGGTTAATTGGGAGGCCTTTTAGATCTTATAAAAGTTAGTTAAAGTTATAGTCTATATACGTCCGACAGCTGGGCACAGAGTTCTAGGGCAAGGAAGTGTCTGCCGCGCTGCCCTAATTGCCCCAATGGTGAACTTCACAGATTTTCGAAATAATCTTTTTCTTATTTCTCAGACATGCAGGTTTCCTCACGATGTCTTCCTTCACCGCTAAGCACTTAAATTGCTATTACCTATTTCAATGGTGCCGTCGGGGATCGAACCCGGTTTACTCACGTACTGTCAATTTTACAGCGAGCGCTAACCATCTGAGCTACCACGACTCTTCTGAGCAACTACGGCTCTTTTTAGATTTACTATCAAATTGTTACAAACTCAACTTTATTTCAACAACAAGATTTTAGAGAGGTTTGTAACAAGCAATAGATTATTGCAGGCTGATGGAGAAAAATAAGTATGCAAAAGTAACACATCCAGACCGGAAAACAATTTTTAATTTCCCCTCAATATACTTCTCTTGATTTCTGAGACATGATTTAGTTCGAATAGGTGGAATTTCAATGTTATTGAAGTAAATACCTATATACCTACCTACTAAGCATAATATCAGTTATAATAACAAATCCATTGTTTTCCGCACCGGCACCGGTCGACTAGATGTCCGCATTATACAGAATTAAGGCTGTGTTCTTGGTTACTTATGTGTATATGGTTGTTATAATAAAATATTAGACTTACTGGATAGCTGGGTTCCATCATGTAGTTGAAAGTAGGATCGTAGTAAGCGTAATACTTTTGCCATATGGTGATAATCATTGCCGGCGTCCATATGAGCCCAACTACTACAGTTTTGAATGTGTAAAAAGGTAAGAAACTTCTTTCATTCTGGAAATAAAAATAATTTTTATAAAACCCCTTAATCAAACGAGCACATAGTCCACTTGAGTATATCGATGCTGTGACTCATAGACATCTTCATCTATCCTCTATTAAGTATCAGACGGATGACAGAAAGTGGATTCGTTGCCATTCCTGAGGATTAAATTAGAATGCCTTGTTATCAGTAAAGAGTGTCTTTGGTTATATACACTTGCCATACGAAACACACCACTTTTAAGCTGCTATTTTACGCTGGTATTCTGTAAACCATGGTCCTGTTTCGATCGAGTAGACCCAATCGTGCTACAATCATAATATACACATCTACAATACTATCATAATACGTAGTTCTACCTGATTAAAATATTTTTACTCACTGTATCTTACCACGCGTTACTGTTGATCCAAAAGTATAGAAAAACATCCGCGTATTCGAAATAAACGTTCTGTCAATATGACATAGTACAAATTTTGGTGAAGAACTTTCAGAGATTAAAGATATGTAACAATAAATAAATGCAGACTCGACGACTTCTAGCCTCCCGAACAAGCCGATTTCCTAAAAGGCTTTAGCACCATAGACCACATACATACCCTTCGGCAAATTGTACAGAAGTCCGAAAAGTACAATCTGCTATGAGAAATTATGACTATGAGAAAGCCTTTGATTTCGTCGAAATTTGGGCGGTGCTACAGTCTCTTCAGCGATGCCAAGTTGACTGTCAGTATATCGAAGTGCTGAAGTGTTTGTACAGTAGGGCTACGATGGCTATTCGAGTACAGAACCAAAGCACGAAACCTATCCAACTGCAGAGAGGTGTAAGACAGGGTGACGTTATAGCACCGAAACTCTTCACCGCTGCACTGGAAGACGATTTCAAGCTACTGGACTGGAAAGGATGGAAGAGTACATCACTCACCTTTGATTTACCGACGATATAGTCCTTATAGCAGAATCGCTGGAGGAGCTAAGAACTATGCCAATGACCTGAATAGTGCCTCCCAACGGATAGTTCTTAAGATGAACATGGACAAAACAAAGATCATGTTTAATGTCCATGTCACACCTATACCGGTAGTTGTTGGGAGCACTAAGCTCGAAGTTGTTGACGAGTACGTTTACCTGGGAAAAATAGTCCGACTAGGTAAGTCCAACTTCGACCGAGAGGTTAATCGACGGATTTAACTCGGCTAGGCAGCGTTCAGGAAATTACGTTACATCTTCTCGTCAGGTATATCTCAAACCTGATAACAAAATTGATGACCTACGGAACTGAGACGTGATCCTTCACTGCTGACCGTATGAAGACGCTCAAGATTACTCAGCAAGCTATGGAGAGAGCTATGCTCGGGGTTTCTCTGCGTGATAAACTTAGAAATGAGGATATCCGCAGTAGAACCAGAGTGACCGACATAGCCCAACAGATTAATAAGCATTAGTAAGTGGCAATGGGCCGGCCATATAGCTCGAAGAACCGACAACCGTGGGGGAAAAAAGGTTCTCGAGTGGCAGCCTCGTACTGGTAGGCGAAGTGTAGGGCAAAACCCCACTAGATGGAGTGACGACTTGGTAAGACATGCAGGAAGTCGATGGATGCAGGTGGCTCAGGCCCGTGCTTTGTGGCATACCTTGGGGGAGGCCTATGTTCAGCAGTGGACTCGTGAAGGGCTGTAATGATGATGATGATGGTAAAGTAATAAATCTTACTATACTGTTCCTAATTCTGTAGACGGAAAATCCACCGAAAATATACTGAATCTAAATCCCACAGACTGGCGATAGTAACGCAGCATTACTAAAGCGAGGATCTCGACTGTAAGTTTCCCCTTTTAACTCCTTTAAGAATAATAAGAAATGCACTGTCACACAATACGTATAGCAGTACTAAAATTCAATATGATTCTATAAGCTAATTGGTCCTTCGAGTCGGATATTAATATATTTATTTTGGTCATAGTTTAACATTTGCAGTAAATTGCCACTCACTTGTCTCAATCCATGATACAGCACAAGCCATGACAACATGACGAAGGCCAAAAACGTCGTTTGGAACACGGTGTCGATGAAAGGAGCGAAGCAACCACCAGACATCAATCTCAACGGGAATATTGGATCTGTATTAAAAGTTGCGAATATAAATGATTTTTAATTCATATCTGTTATTCTTCGTTAGCAACTAAACTTCGAGCATCCTCTAAAGATTTGCGGGAGAGATGTCCAGCAAAAGGTACGCTGTGCATCCCTCATTTAAATTTCTCTCAATAGATTAAATCTAAGATTAGAAATAACTCAATAGTACCCTGTTAAAGTGTTAAAATATGCCATAGCTGCGACGCTTGGCATTTATTTAGAAAACATTTATTTAGCTATTTAGAATACACTGCACTCATCTCCTGGTTTCTTAAACTATGTCACCTCTGAAGACATCCAAGGGCCGATATGGGGGAGCGGATATTCTTACACCGCCACTACACTGTTAATATGCTTCGGAAAATCTACGAAAATATATCATCCCGTTAGTCTCATATAAGGAATGTGTACATAAGAGTTTGAGTTTCAAATTGGCAGCATCGTTCCTTTTTTATAATTTTGTTGTGATAAATATATTGTATATATTGTATATACCGTAAGGTCCGTCTAGTGGTATATATAGAAGTATTTGCGGTATACATACTTAATAATAATAATGTCCTCCAGACCGAATTTCGGTCACGGCGGCCTGCCTCAACGGAGGCTAGCCATCGGCACAGGACAGGATTATAGTGCCCAAGTGTATGCGCAAGCACAGGTGCACTCTCTATTCCCTCGCTCTCATAATCCGATGGGACGGTAAACCGACACGACCGGAGAGAGATCAGGCGCAGGACCAACGGCTTTACGTGCTTTTCGAGGCACGGGGGCGAGACACCACCAACTTCCTGACTCCGGGCAGCTACTGAGAATTTCTTGACGGAAAAACTTAATAATTGATTTTTTGGTACTACCCGGGATTCGAACCCAGGACCTTATGATCAACAATCGCACTACTACAACTTTTAACTCTCTGTTAATTCAGCTTTACGACGTTCATGCTCCTGTTCGTCCAGTGCGTGTAAAGCATCCTCCCTCTCCTTGGCTGACCGATGATATAAAAAAAATCATCCATATTAAAAATTGTGCCAAAGCTAAATACAAGTCACTTCCTACCGATTTGAATAGAGAGAAGTATAGATTAGTACGGAATCGTTGCAATAATCTGTGTAGAAAAGCACAACGACGCCATATCCATGAATCAGTACAAGATCCTGACCCTGCTAGGGTCTGGAAATTTCTTAAGTCCTTAGGAGTTGGGAAATTACGACAAAATCTCACACACCATAACTTTGATCTCAATCAACTTAATTTGCATTTCTCATCTTCGTCTTGCGTTAACGATAAAGCAAAACATAATACTTGGGACTCTCTTTCAAAAGCTCCCACTCCGGACACCTCTGCTTTTAATTTTAGCCAATTTAACAGTTGTAATGTTAAGAGAGCCATAATGTCCATCCATTCAAATTCGATTGGTAGTGACTGCATTAGTCGGAAAAAGGTCATCCCTCTCATTGATCTCCTTTTACCTATAATCACGTCTATCCTCAATAATTCACTGAATTCTGCTTTTTTCCCTTCAGCTTGGAAAGACGCATTTGTAGTTCCACTTCCGAAAAAGTCAAATCCCTCTAGTTTTTCTGATTATAGACCTATCTCTATTTTGCCTTTCTTTTCCAAAGTTCTAGAACGTCTTGTGCACAATCAATTAAGCACCTATCTTTTAAAACACAATCTTTTAAATCCCTTGCAATCCGGTTTCCGTCCTGGCCATAGTACGACTACTGCACCAAATCACTGATGATATTCGGTATGGTATGGAGAAACAAAAGCTTACCATTCTCACGTTGCTTGATTTTAGTAACGCATTTATATTTATTATATACTGTAGATTTTGGTATCTTGTTAAGCATCCTACGCTCTCTCAACATATCTCCAACTGTAGTTGACTGGTTTCGAAGTTACTTGTTTGGTCGCCGACAGCGAATACAGGTCCAAGAGGTTTTTTCCACCTGGACTACTACAGCTGCTGGTGTACCACAAGGTGGCGTGTTGTCTCCTCTGCTTTTTGCAATTTTCATTAACTCTATAAGTCATAATTTGTCCTCTTCCTGCCACTTGTATGCTGATGATCTCCAAATCTATACTCAGTCCTCTCTTGAAGATCTATCTAAAGCAGTTGACACTATTAACGCTGATCTGAATTGTATTTCGAGTTGGAGTAAATGTTATAGTTTAACGATTAATCCTAAGAAAACTCAGGCCATTGTCATCGGTAGTTCTAGATTAATTGGTAAAATTGAATGGTCTTCCCTACCCCCTATTATAATTGACTGCACTCTAATCCCTTACAGTAACAAGGTTAAAACCTGGGGTTGTATCTTGACTCCTGTATATCTTGGACCTCACAGGTTAATGAGGTCAGTAGAAAAATGTTTGCTGCGTTAAGCTCGTTACGTAGATTACGTAATTTTCTTCCTACAGCAACCAAAGTTACGCTCGCCCAGTCTCTACTTCTGCCTATCCTTGACTATGCTGATATTTGTATCTTGACATTGCCGAGGAGCAGCTTAATAAGCTTGAGCGCATTCAAAATTTATGCATTAGATTTATATTTGGGCTTCGCAAATATGATCATATCTCCGAATTTTGCAAACAGCTCAAATGGCTCCCGATCCGCCTTCGCAGGAATACTTACATTCTCTCCGCGGTGTATAGTGTGCTGTTTAATTCTTCTACTCCTCTTTATTTAAAAAACCGTTTCCAGTATCTTTCTCTTACCCATAATCGGTTTCTTCGATCCTCCGTCAATCTTTCTCTCTCTATACCTTTGCACTCTTCTTCCTTTTTCAAGAAATCCTTTACCGTAACCACTGTGTGATTGTGGAACTTCTTACCTCTCCATATTCGACGTGCTAAATCTCTTCACTCTTTCCAAATTCTTGTTAAATCGTATTATTTAGAACGCTATTAGATAAATTGCTTTACCTTTCTCGTACTCTTTTCATTTAATCTATTATATGATATTTTATATATAACTTCCCCTAATTTTAATTGTATGTATTATTGTATTATTTTATTATTATTATTATTTTGTATGCCCCCCTCTATTTGTAACTTTTGTTTGCAACATTCCTCTACGCAAAGGTTGTCTGGAAGAAATCACTTTCAGCGATAAGACCGCCTATTGTACATACTTTAATTAGTTTTAACTATATTGATGTTTCTGTATTGCGGTGTACAAAAAAGAATAAATAAATAAATAAATACAACCACTAGACCAACGAGGCAGTTGTATACTTATTAGGCGTTATAAACACATCAATAGAATCTAGGGATATTTTATATTTCATTAAGTATCTAAAAATCTATGAAGAATTTTCTGGATATAGTAAATGGAAGAATGATAGGTTAATAAGAAATAAAAAAACATTTCATAATATTTTTGTTTTAAATATACCTGAATGTTCATTTTTTTAATCGCCGTAGAAAATTAGTATGATAAAAAAACTTCAATTCTTCTTATAAAACTTATAAATGTTGCCATCTCTTATATTAATTACACATCGACATCGATAGTTCATACTTAAAATGAAATTGTCAATGTCTTGCTGTGGAATGAGGTCCTATGTTCTTTGCAAGTGTTCGTAAAGTTGTAGTTCAGTCGTCAAATTTGACGCGAAATCTCTCAAAGCTTTTCGTTGTAACGATAGGATTTAAGTCGGGCGACTATGCAGGCCAATCTGAAACTTGAATATCGTGGTCTCGGAGAGCAGCCGACATGATGTATGAGTAGAAATTTCTGGCTCATTTGAACTCTATGTGGGACAATAATAAACTCTACTGCCTCTTCGTGGTATTTTTGTGCAGTGCCTTGGATTCAAATTTGGAGTGCCTTAGATCCAAACGAGCTGGGTTCGTCCGCCAAGTAGAATTCCTGCCCACACCATGATTGTCCCGCCTTAGCATGAGTGGACCTCCTGAGGGTGCCAAAACGGCTAACTCTTCCTGGAGTTCTCCAAACGCGTGTTTTTCGTGAATCCTGATGAAACCCAAACTCGGTCTCATCGGTGAACAGCACCAAAGACCATTGATCGTCACTCCATGACAAATGCTCCCGAGCTCACGAAAGCCGCCTACAGCGAATGCTACGTCGCAACACACCTCCTTCGCACTGTTTGGTCGCTTACCAGCAGCTGGTGGTCCTACTGGAGCATTTATAGTAGTTGCATAACTCTGATATTGGGTTGTCATCTGACGATCATTTGGAGTAATCGATCCTGTCTGCATTTTAACACGATATCTACGCGTGTGCCGTTCAGCCACATCCCCAGTACTGCGATAACGTGAGCACAATCTTCATATTACGTTTGGGCCTCAGCAACGACACGTTGAATAGCACCATTTTATAACACGCCCACGGCTTGTAACATTTCATCTCGACTCAAATGATGACATGACATGACTCTTAAAACTTACACGGCACATTGAATTAAAAAAAAACCGGCCAAGAGCGTGTCGGGCCACGCTCAGTGTAGGGTTCCGTAGTTTCCCGTCCGTCACAGTAAGTGTTCCCATTTATGAGTTTGTACAAAAACTGTTATTTCCATCCAAGTTCAAAATAATTTTCCTAGAAAGTCCTTATAAAGTTCTACTTTCCAGATTTTTTTCATATTTTCTAAATTTATGGTTCAAAAGTTAGAGGGGGGGGGGGGGACACATTGTTTTTTATTTTTGGAGCGATTATTTCCGAAATTATTGACATTATCAAAAAATGATTTTAGTAAACCCCTATTCATTTTTAAATACCTTTCCAACAATATATCACACGTTAGGGTTGAAATTAAAAAAAAAATCACTTCCCACTTTACATATAGGGGGGCTACTCTAATAAAACATTTTTTTCCAATTTTTATTTTACCACTTTATCGGCGTGATTGATACACATATTGGTACCAAATTTCAGCTTTCTAGTGCTAACGGTCACAGAGATTAAGCGAGGACGGACAGACAGACATGGCGAAACTATAAGGGTTCCTAGTTGACTACGGAACCCTAAAAAGAAAAAACAATCTAATACCTTTTCATTAATAAATATCAGTCGAACAATTTTAATTTTCCTTGACGTATGAATTACTTACAATTTTGCCGTCGTATTTTGTTTTATCTTTTGAGTTTTTTTTTTAATTTCAAAAATAGAATAAAAGAGGTTTCCATTTGTAAGTATAGTACGTGAGGGTAATATTTAGCCTTGTTTGGGTAGATGGCTCTGTGATACGATAGCTCTTCATCAGTCAATCAAATAATAAAGGGTCAAAATGGCGCTGCTTTATCGACGCCATTTTGACACTTGTAATTATAGTAAATATTTTAGTAAATTTTAGTATTGTATAGTGTAGTTGGTTTTTTTAAGTTGACTTTTCGAAGTGTTCATAATTATTGCCAAAGATTGTTTGCTATTGTTTTCTTCATATTTTAGTTATATTAAACGACTTTGTGTTTTTGTCGATGTCCTGCTCCAAGTTTAGGTTTTATAGAGCGGCCAAGCTTAATTTGACCATATTACCCTTACTTACTTTCTATAATTTTTTTTTACGGAAACTAAAAATATTTTAAACTATAAACTCGTAAAAAATTTAGGATTAAGGTATCCCTAGATTCTGTTGATGTGTTTATATTTAGATATTTAATGTAGTTTTCGATGTAACTTAAAGTAATTTGTAAAAAAATATTATTACGTAGTAAATAGTATTAAGTAATTAGTCCAAATTCTTATTAAAATAAATATCTTTTCATAATAAATGCGGTAATGTTACTTCTAAATATGTTTATTAAGAAATTGAAGTAATTGTACAATATACTTTAAGGTATTAAAATAAAAAGATCAGTCTTAACATACTATAGAATAAAAAATATTTAGATATAATAATAACAATTTATATATAAACTTAAATAACAGTTCTGTCAAAACCATATTACTTAAAAAATTTGAATACTGGCTAGATAAACTTCACCAATTTTAAAGAAATAAGGTTTGCGCTTCCCGAAAATAAAGAAGACATTATTTTTAACATCGAAAAAAGTTATAATAAACAAAATAATAAGGTGTATGCTCACAGCAGTGAAGAAGCCAGCATGCGTATTTTGAGGGTTTAACGAGCACATTATCCTTCGTCACTCATGGTTTGGCTTGGAGTCTCATATTCAGGGTTAACTAAGGTGTTTTTCTGTGAAAAAGGTGTAAAAACCAGTGCCAAGGTGTACCAGAATACCGCCCTAACAAACATAGTGGAACCTTTTTGTCAAAAAACGTTTAAAAACAGACATTGGATATTCCAACAGGATTCTGCACCAGCTCATAGGACACGAAGCATGCAAAACTGGTTGACCGCCCATGGATTGACTTTATCGGACATGAAGACTGGCCCTCTTCTAGTCCAGATTTAAGCCCACTGAATTATAAGATATGTCAACATTTGGAGGAGAAAGTCTGTGCCAAACCTCATCAGAATTCCTCCTTTGGAATCTCTCCGAGCATCTTTGGCTAAAGCAGCCGCAGAAATAGATATGAGTGTGGTGCGTGCTGTGATCGATGATTGGCCGCGTCGATTAAGGGCATGTATTCAAAATGGGGGATTTTGAATAATGTAAATAAAATTGTATTCTAAGTTAAATTACCTTTCATTTGATATATAATTTCTATATAATTATCAAAAAGTATATCATTAATTTTTTAAAAAGTTTTTGACAGAATTTATGACCTGACTAAGTATACTAAGTGCTTTCAGCCGGGATGGAAGATGTGATTTAGATGTGGATAGGCGTGTCGCTGCCGGAAACAAAGTCAATGGTGCCCTGAATGCATTAATAAAAAGGCAAGGCGTGGTGAAGAGTGCACGCCTTGCAATACATAACGCAGTGTTGGTACCGACTTTGTTATATGGCAGCGAAACCTGGGTATGCCAGAAGAAGCATAAAAGCAAGTTGAATGCAGTGGAGATGCGATCTCTTCGTAAAATGTGTGGCGTTACCATAGCCGACCGAAAGCGAAACGAAGAGATTCGCAATATGGCAGGATTGAAAGATGACCTTATCACAAAAATTGATAGGGGCGTACTCCAATGGTTTGGACACGTTGAACGAATGAGTGAAGACCGAATGGTGAAGAAAATATATAGAGCGAAAGTAAATATTAAAAGGTGTCGAGGTAGACCGAGACTAACTTTCGAAGACCATGTGAGCAAATTGCTCGAAGAGGGGAGGGTCAAGAGTACTCGGATACCTAGACGTGCATGTATGAAGAAGTTAATGAACCTGAAAGAAGCGAAAGAGGTATGTAAGGATCGTGACACTTGGCGATCTGTTCTCTCTGGCTACCCCGTTAGGGATTGTGCGTGACGATAAGTAAGTAAGTAAGTAAGTAAGACTAAGTATACGTAAATAAAACAGGTTTAGAATAATGACGGGCAAATTGTTTGTGAAAATTCGTTTCGCTTTTTAGAGTATAGTGCTAAGAATAACGTTTAAAACTCCGTAGTATATCTATAAAAACGTGTCTTATATATTTTATATTTTTAAAATTCCTCGATAAGGTGTTTAAAGTGATTGTTTAAATTATGATGTGATTAAAGTGTTTCTTACCATTGTAGAGTAATAGCAGCGGAAGTAAAATCGACACCCATCTCTGTTCTATCGCCCAATCATGGGCGGAATACTTCCTTAGTGTATGCGCAAACCAGCACTAAAAAAAATTAAATAGAATTATATTTATCACGTGGTGTACGAAGTTACTCTTATTCTATAAAAAAAATTGGTTGACCCTGCAGATCATCCCTGGAACTTCCCGCTAATTTCAAAAACAAAGCGCTCCAAATTTCACCAAACTATGACGTTGAATATGAAATATCGGAGTAATTTAAAAAAAAAAACAAATTTTTCAAAATTTTTCGTTAATGATATCTCACGAACGAATTAACTGATTTTGACCGGACCGGCAGCGATCGACGAGATTTTTCAAGGTTAAAGGGTGATTAGTTTTTAGAATCGATCGGTCAAGCCATTTATAAGTTATTCCAAAAAAAAAAACAGTTTCAAAATTTTTATTTTTTAGATTTCTCAAAATCTACCGGTCCGAATTAGTTATAATTATATTAGTTAAAATTCATAGATAATCTAAGTTTTATGAAACACTGGAAATCCGCTTAGTTCATTTCAATCGGTCAAACCGTTCAAAAGTTATAAGAGGCTTACATACATCCACACACACATACATACAGACATACAGACATCATCGAAAAATGGTGTGGGTGGCTTCCTGTGTCCTCAAAACGTCAAGATTTGATGAAAACTCAATTTTCGAAAAATGGGGTAAAAACAATAACTTCCCGATATGTGATTTTTTTAAAAAATGCGCGTAATTGTGACACTGTTGCTTTGTGGTCAGCCTGAGTATTTTTCGTCTAGTGTAAACGAAATGGATATACCGCTATCTATCGAAAGCTGTAACATTTTTCTGATATTGCCCATATCCGCCTCTTAATAACACTCGCGTAAAATAAAATGGGTTAATTCACATGGTGCCACGAATGCTGAACCCAGATTCAACAGATTGGCGATGAAAAACAGCGATACTAGCTGGTTTTGTGGCTGGTTTTACTGGTCCGTCTGCCTAGCTTGGTGAAAGGCCTATGTCCATCAGTGGACTTAAACAGGTTGTTAATTAATCTTTAAAAATAGAAACATGCAGAAAATATAACGTTAGTTTTAACGGTTTTTATATTTTCAAACGAAGAAAACAAACATCGTCGAATAACATTTTTTTCATATCTTTGTTCCAAAAAGCGTCAAAACGTCATTAAAATCTTTAGAGCTAAAAAATAAATACAGCACGTTAATATATCCGTATATATCTGTGGATTCTGGTATTAATATTATACGAAGTCAATATGGTAAAAACCTAAAATAAAAATGTGAATAGTCTCCGTAAATCCTTTTTAGTACGTCAGGGGCAGACCCCTATCCAAGAATGTACTGTATATGGGCTGATGGAAATGTATTTACCTTCAAGAAGCTTTACATCCTTTAATGGAGAGCTTATAACTAATAACATCAATACCGACTTCCTGCTTACGGATATTTAAGAAAAGAGCCTAGGTACTGTTTTTTAAAAGACCGGTAACGCACCTGCAGTTTCCCTGGTTCAAGTTGTTCATAGGCGGCGCGGCGGTAATCAGTTACGGGCATACGATTTTAAATACCATTTTGCATACGACTTTATGCGAAAAATAGAGACTCATAAAAAGAAATTGTGAGGGCTATAATCAAGTAAATAATATTATTAGAAATATATAATAAAAATAATATGGTAACTTACGGCTACAGCGAATGTTGTCAGTAAAAAAATAAATCTGAACCACGTCTCCATTTGTGTGAAGCCGGGGTTGTACGTTTTAAACTGAAAGGAAAAAGTGTTATTTCTTAATCAGTAAGCTATAGATATAGACAATAATAATTATTAGTTCGTTTTCAGGAGTCAGCTTTTCGATATCCGTTAGAAATGGTACAAATTATCCGTTACAAATGTTGAATAACGATTCGTTAGTAATATTGCAAGATTAAGGAAGTTCGATAAAAGGTGATAAATTGGACGATTAATCTCTCTCTACTCTAGTTTGATTATTATTAGAAGATTTACTATAAACCTTATATACTCGTACCGAATTTATCGAGTTTGTTAAAAATTGCCGATGTTTATAGTCCGAGGGGAGCTACAAAGCTGCACAAGATTAGGGGATCATGGGAGGATATAATTAACACATTTGCGCCGTTGGTCAACGTCTCTTATTACACAAAAAGATGCTTACACAAATTTTAAAATTAATGAAAAATAGTAGTATGTGATACTTACGTAGAATATAATGTCTCTTATAAAATAACGTTTATGAAATTCCTTTAATCCGTAGAATCTGATATTAAGTACATAATGCGTGAACTCCAGTGATCCTAAATGTAGAACCATGACTTCTTCGCATATTTGTTCCTCACATTTTAGGTGTTGTGTTCTGGAAAAAAATAATTTATCCCACGTTTATTGTTTTATCTCGATTGGTAGCGCTCTCATCTCATCTCATCTCTATCGATTTTTGCTACTAAACTGTAGTAGAAGTGTAGAACACTCCACTGCTATGCGCCGGTTTGAAGGGTCTTGTCTTGTTTGGACATTGTGCTTTGTATTAGCTATATTAAAGAGACATAAGGTGGCAACACTTTTGTTACCTACATTGTCATTGGTCTCAAAAATTATTATTTAAACTCATCTGTCATTGGTTTAAAAAATCTTAATATATATAAATTACGTGTCACGTTGTTTGTCCGCAATGGACTCCTAAACTACTTAACCGATTTTAATGAAATTTGCACACCATGTGCAGTTTGGTCCAACTTGAGAGATAGTTTTTTTTTTGCCCATGAGTGACCCACAATTTTTTTTGCGAATTTAGGGATTTTTAATAGAACACGACAAAAGGTCGTCGAAAAGGGCAGAACCACGTCTGCCTGGCAAGCTAGTTATAGTATATATAAATTATAATATCGCCTGATGAGCTAATTTAATTAAAGACTGTAAGGTATTTTACCATAGTCCTCAGGAGTGACAACACGTTTATGGTCGCCTTTGTCTGAAATCGGAAGGAAGTCATGGCCTTCCGTAGCCATTTACCATCAGGTGGGCTGTTAGACTTTATTCACTTCGATATTATAAAAATAATTATGGTGATATAACATATCATCCCATTTTTTTATAAAATAGGCTCAGCCCATAGTCTCCTGCAAACAAAATCGAACCAAGTGGGCTAAATATGTCACGTCACTCTTGAAGATAAATATAGAATGTATTAAGTCAGTAGTTTTTTTATAGAATAGGGTGACAAACGAGCACACTGTGCACCTGATAGTAATGTTGTGGCCAATAGAGATCTACATTTAACATCAATTAAGAATCAAAATGCAGATACGTTGGCAACCCTTAGAACTAACTAACTTAGTATTTTTTTTATTTCTTTTTAAAAACGTTACCCCTACACTAGGATTTTCTCCTGTATCGCGGAGGCAGTTTACAAACATACATTGCACAAGGACAAACATCCAGACCCGGAACAATTATTTGTATACTTGTTCCGTGCGGGATTCGAACCCGCAACTCCCAGCGCAGCCACTCATTGCTAAGCCACTACGCCACGGAGTCGTCGATGTTGCCTCGTTTCCAGTAAAAAGGATATCCAATTCTCTACGCTCACCATATGAAACACAGCAGCATTAAACCGTTATTTAACGCTGGAGAGAGCGTGGTCCTACCCCAGTAGAGCTGTTCCATTCGTGCTACAAAGCCACAACGTGGCTCTACCACGTACAAGGGTACGGTTGCATTTTAAACATTAAAGTGAACAAGAAGACATCTCAGCGCCTGAATTAAGCAGACGGAATTCTAGAATCCTAAATTATGACTCATAAATGTTGTAACCACCAGTGGGTATTAAATTTACTTGCATTGCAGATAGCGAAGTGACATCCAATTTTCATTATTTACGGGCTAAATTTGTCCCACTTGCTGATCCCCGCGACTTCGCCCGCGTGGAATTTACTACGATTGGATTTCATGTGTTTTAATTTTTTTGCGCGGAACCCTAATTCATTTTCTAAAATAAAAGTAGCCTAAGTTACTTCTTATAACTTCAGCTATCTGTTAGTGAAGTTCTGTCAAAATCGGATCAGCTATTTTGACGATTAGCCAGAAGAATAGCTGTTACTTTGAAATTATACACAGTTATTTCAATTTTATTAATTTGTATAGATGGTTATTGAACAGTAAGTGCTCCGCGTTTTCACAGTACGACAGCGGACTGTAGCGGACCTCAAAATATTGCGTTACTTAAAATATTATGCGATAACTGTTATGATAGAAGTTAAATGATGAGTAAAGAATGTTGGTGGAAATGAGAAGGATTTGGCGTACTTCAAATGATTGTCCTCGAATATTTTTATTGCTTAAACATGCAGATGCACCATATTAAATTCTCTGTGTGAGTACGAGGAAAATCAGCACTTGAAAATGCAATTACCAATTACATTGGTGCCGGCGAGGATCGAATACGGGATTCTCTCGTACTGTGAAATTTACAGAATTCAAAACCATGAGTTACCACGGCCGTAAAAAATTATAAAACATAATTAATTCTTACCTATTTGTAGCTTCAGATTCAGGTATTAAGTTAGTAGTAGAGTGATCTCTTAGCACGCCGTCTATTGATATACTAATTTGAAAACTTTTGTCAAATATTTCCTCTGCAAATTTTAAAGAATTTTCTGTTATTTACAATTTAATTCATTCAAATAAATTATCACTATTCAGTCGTCATCGTCATTGTTATTATTCGCTCGTTGAGCCCGTAGCCGAACATAGGATTTTTCGCAGCCGGGAAAGTTTGGCGTAATCACCACGCTTAGTGAGCGGGCAGACAACCGGTGACCGCAGAACCTTAATTCTTAAACCCTGTTCCCGTTTAGGATCTTTTATTTCAGTGTGGCAAATATGGGATGGTTAACTTAAAACCTTTCCTAACGTGACTAGCAATTAATTAAAAGGAGTAATCTTTGGTTTTCCCACGGCGCTACTAGATGATTTAATGTTAGCATGGATCATTTCTGCTAGATTCGACATTGAAATAATACTAGTTTTATTACTAGTACTAGTATTATTTCAATGTGTAGTGTTCGCGTAAATATAAGAAATCATTAGATTCGACATTATAATGCTGTGCTCGCTTTGGCCAAATATGAAAATATTAATTTATTTTTCGCTTCCCATTTTAGCCTTAATGGATGCCATACACGATCCAGTCATGTATGCAGCGCGTTTGAAGCGGCGTCAAGTTTGCAGTACATCTATACACCAGACCAGACCACTCACAACAGTCAAGTTTGCATGATGCCCCACAAGTTGAAACCATGTCGTCTCCCGCAAACTGCTCCGACTAACGTCATGCATACTTGACCGCTCATACACTTGTACAAGTTTAAATGACGCTGAAAGCTTGATTAGTCGGCAGAAGCGAAATTCAATTTTTGCTTCAACTAAACTTGTCATGCACACTGATAGCCATTCAAGGTCAAGTTTACCGGACGCCGTTTCAAGCGCGCTGCAAACTTGACGGTAAACCGGATCGTGTAAGGCATCCATAACCGCGAACAATGCGACTTCATCTCCATGATTATATCTTTCGCCATTATGTTATATTTATAAAAAGTATAGTAACAACCCATATACATTATACATCTGAACATAAGTATACACGTACACTTTATTTTCCTTTGACACGTGTTAAATAAATACTTAAATCACAATGAACTATTTTTTGGTAGGTACTTGGCGAGAGTTGCTGACTTAAAGTCTAATCTAATACACAACACGATTTGGTTCTTCGCACCTATGATTGCCTTAAATCAAGACAGTGTTCCAAAACAAATGAATTTGCTTTGAGTTTTACTAAAAATATAACATTCTAACCATCTTTTCTTATTTTAATAAATTAAATTTCCATTATGATTAAATTATATCAATGTCATCTCACCATCATCATTATTAGTCAATATTTCAGCTAGGAGCCACAGCTGCTGCACCGTGGTGCCCAAGGTTGGACTGCGCAATTGAAATGGCCCCCGGTACATTTCACTTGTATTGGATAAAAAACTAGAGGCGGCAATAGAATCCGTGGATGTTGGGGAAGGCCCTAAAAAAAATGCGTAGCTCATTATTGTACTTATATTTTTTTAAGAATGAATGACAAAAGAGTGACAAAGAAAATTTATGTACAGAAGTGAACGGCAGAGTCGAAAAGGGACGTCCTAGGCGAAAGTTCATCGACCAAATTGGCGATATATTCAAAACGGGCCAAATTAGAAGTACCCTTAACCGACGAGCATGTATGCGTAGGTAGGATATGGATGTGGAGGAGGCGAGAGAGGTGTGTCAGGATCGTGCCAAATGGAAGTCTGTAGTCTCTGCATACACCTCTGGGTGACAGGCGTGAGTTTTTATGTTGTGTATATTTTTTAACTTATCAAGTTAGTATAGAATTTATTTCAACGTTAAAAAGCGGATTCTGTCTTAAAAAATTAGTTGTAAATTTCTTTTTATTCATGGTTATTTATTTTCAGTGTGAAATTGTAACTTGCATAGAGGACACATAAACATATAAGAATATAAACTTCTTGAAAGTGTTCATTGCTTATCGAAAATTTGCTTATGTTAAGTTGAATAAAATCTCGTCAATTGAGCGGTTGGTTTTGAAAACCATTCTACGGTTAGCAAAGTTGTTGACGTTAATGATTTCACTTAAAAAGTTAGGTATCTACTTTTTAATCTTGCATCAAATATGGATTCATTTATATTTAACTATGTTACGACTTACGACTCAAATCCTTATGACGTAATTTATTCATTGCAACAGACAATACTTTCAGAGAAAAAATTTAAAACCTTAAATGGAATAGGATATATATAGAAAAAAGAATCGTTATAATTAAGAAATAAATATAAAGACGGGAGAGGAAGGCTAATTGATAAGAAGCTAAGTGATAAGGAAATTAAAAAAGCAACGAGTTAGCTAGGTACTTAACATTCTGATTTCACAATCAAATACACGCGACAAACATAGCTACTACTTTTAATTTTAGGTGTATCACCATTTTTACTATGAAGGTAGGGTAAATTTTTTACCTGCAAGTCCTATGAAGACGCCTAAACCGAAACAAGCAAAAAAGGCTATAAAAACCATCACAAATTCCCCTTTGTGCATTGAATAAATCCTCATTTGAACAGACCTGCAATTAAGTGTTAACGGTATAAATATAGGTACTGCATTAGATTTCAAGGACAGACCCGATAATTTATACCTACTTAGGTATATACAAATAACTAAAAACAAAAAAAAAAACAATTGAAAACTTATTTTACAGTACTTATATTGTTAATTCAAGATTTAAAATATAAGCAATATTGAACATATATGTCACACTTTTTTATATTCACAAAATACATTTCGAATATCCTGCACGATACTTCTTTAATAATGTAGGTACATGGTGGATTTCCTAACTTTGTTTATCACTAAAAAAATACAGTACCTCTCACAACGGTCGTGGTGATATGCAGGGGCGATGTATTTGTTAAATTCACTAAACAAATCGCTAAACTGCGACAGTGTGTTACGAATTTTGTAATTCCATCCACCTGATGGCAGATTATACGAATATCCCACATTGGCAGTATCCATAATTACTTTAGCTATACTAAACCAGAAAAATATAACAGATATAGTACACTAGCGCAAAATAAAAACAAATCACATGAATTATTTTGTATAAAACGTTATAAAACAGCTAATTTTGTTTCCCCCACATGTACTGCTTGTTTACAAGCAAATTATTGATTTTAGCACAACTTGCCAGTCTACGAATTATGGGGTCGAAATGACGTGGCACGGTTTGAGTAATTTTTTCATAATTCATACTATTAAATACACAGGAGTTATTGCGTTTTAATTTTTCATCGCATGTTATTTGTACTAATTGCAATTGTAAATTTAATTTTCTTCTATTTCGTAGCGTCATAGACAAATAAGCATGAATAATTTGTATGAAGCTTTGCCGTTTGAGTATTGATTTTTTTACGCCGCGTACTTTGAAATGCGAACTTTATTATGGTTGAGAAACAATATTTACATTGTTTTCTATGTCAAATATCATTAATGGTAGGTACCATAGCGGTTAGCGATAACTCTTATATCATCACGTTAGATTCGAGGAGATGATGATGGCAATGTTATACAGTCAGAAGTTTGTAAATCATTTATACATGAAATTTCTACAGCGCGGGACGTAACTAGGATAAAGTATATCCCACCAAAAACATTCTGTAAAAAACTAGCCAAGTCTCGATGGAGCTGCTTGTTTATCTCTAAAAAGTAATGAAATCTAGACAAAGTCGTGCCAAGTCTAAGGTTCCTTTCTGCGATTTCTTTATTATTATAGTTAATGTTGTGTGACTTGGCCGTTGAAGGGTACACAAGGGTACAAAACCAGGTGCTACATGACACCCTTGCACCAATCTGTCGCCAGAACTGCTATCCATTGACGATGGAAAATTACCACTTGGAGAACGTTGATTGAATAACCAGTCAATTGTAGGCGTCAAATCGACCACCGATCTAACATAAAATAGACGTACAGACGGACTTCTATCAATGATTCGAAGTCCGCCTGTACTGGAAATAATTTTTTATACTGTTTGTTTCAGGCTCGCCTATACAAAAGTATTATTGAAATACGCAGCTTTATCAAGCCTACAATTGACTGGTTATTCATTCAACGTTTTCCAAGTGGCAATTTTCCATCGTCAATGGGTAGCGGTTCTGGCGACAGATTGGTGCAAGGGTGTCATGTAGCACCTGGTTTTGTACCCTTGTGTACCCTTCAACGGCCAAGTCCCACAACATTAACTATAATAATAAAAAAATCGCAGTAAGGAACCTTAGACTTGGCACGACTTTGTCTAGATTTCATTACTTTTTAGAGATAAACAAGCAGCTCCATCGAGACTTGGCTAGTTTTTTACAGAATGTTTTTGGTGGGATTTCACTTCTTTTTGTAGAAACGTGGGCACATTGATTTATTTTATTAGATTTTCTTATTCGACGCATTTTTTTTCTTTTTAGGAGTAGTTTTTTTATTATTACAAATCTTTCTTTTCTTTTTTTCCGGTTCTGATTCTTGTACAGTTTTTCGTATTGCCCCTTCGCGTTCATTATTTATTCTTTTAGACGGTTTAGACGGTTTAAAATCTGAAAGATCGGCGCGGTATTTACGCCTAAGCCGGTTGTATACGGTGATCGCTGAAGCTTGAGCTTTTATACTCTTGAAGTCAACATTTATGAGGTGCATCCCATGTAGATTGGTTACTCGTGAAAGCGCCACGTAGGCTTGGCCACAAGTGAATATGGAGGTGCCAATATCCATGAGGGCATTTTTTAAACTTAGACCTTGGCTCCTGTGAATTGTTAGGGCATACGCCACACAGATTGGGAATTGTTCCCTGTACACGTATGCCCGGGGTATGATCTCAAATTTTGACTTAATAGGCAATAATTCGTGAATCAAATTATTAGTGAATTTTACTACCAATTGTTTAGGCTTTGTTTGGTCTTCTGGGTTCCACCTCACTTTTTGTACAACGCCTAATGACCCATTCACTAAACCTAAACTAACATCAATATTTCTCCTAAGCATTACTTTAGCTCCCTCTTTAATGATTATAGTTTCTTCCAGCAGTCATCGACGCATCATGTTCATATTTTTGTAAACACGCCCGGGCTTTCGTTATCATACATTTTGAACAATCCAAGGAATCTTTAGCAACTAACTTTATCTCGGGGTGCGGAATCGCTTTTAACATAGCATTATTTAACTGCATACACATATTTCTAGTCGGTAGCAAACAAACAATATCTTCTGGTAAGTCTAGTGTAATTTGTTTATTTAGCTTTTCTCTTACTGCACCCGCCGTAACAAAAAACAGCTTTGTCACCTCAGCTGGCTGCACTTGTTATAAACATTTATGTTTCTCACTTATGTTTAAAGAGGTTTTTGTTACAGTTATTTAAAGCCGATAAGATTTTCGATAAGTAGAAACAATAACCATAACATTTAAATGTTTATTTTATTTTGTACAGCTCTTTGTTTCTAACGGATCTTGATAAAGTGTGCTTACTGACAACAAATTTTATTTTATGAATGAAATATCATAAGTTTTTATTTTATTTTTATGTCCTTACAATCAATACAACATATTCTTCCGAAATTATGCATGTAATAATTATAATAATTCTACTTTTTCACTTCCAAACATTTGCTAAAAATTCGACAATAGACAGTTTGCGCGCGCTTTGTAACCTCATTTTCAAAACCTTTTTGTGTATATATTATAGCGTCTTCCTTTATTTTTCTTATACAATCATATAGATATAACATTTAGCAATTCCTAGTAAAAGTATTTACTATGGTATTCGAATAAGAAATATACTATTACTATCTTATTAGAAATCTTGACCGTTATGAATTGTTCGCGTAGAGGTTTTTTGATTCTACTTTTTTATCAATTGAAACATAAAAAGTTACTGTTGTTGTAACTTAGATCATTCAAAAACATTACGTAGTAAAGATAAATAACATTACTTACAGTTTTTTGAAAGAAAATCCAACTAAAAGCACAATCACAAAACTTCAACGATTACGCCACTAACAGCACCAACAGCACAAAAGCGAATGGCTGTTATATTTGATTTTGTCTATGTAACCAAGTGAATATAATTCTTCAGAATACTCTTTAGTTCGTTCAGAATCGAATGAAATAGTGTTCAATTGAAAATATACTGTATTTTTATATCAATTAATAAAGAAAATAGCAGCACGTCATGCGGACATGAATTCACTGTCGCGGTACTCAACGGTCTCGTTGAGATGAATTCATGTCCACGGTACCTTAAAGGAATTTGAGTAATGTTCGAGTAGAATAAAGTTAATCGTTCGACTATTTTTTCTTGTAAACTTGTAAGTATAAATATAAAAGCCAATCTAGTGTTATCCAGAGTTTTCCTTTAATTTTATTTATATGCGTATTAAAAGCAGAAGGGGAGGCATTCGCCCAGCAGTGGGACGCTATACGCTAGATTAAATTAGATGTGTCCCACTACGCTGGATTTTTGCAATGACAGTAGATTTTTATGTACCAATGGTAGAAGGGGGCATTACCATATCTCTAATACAGCTGAGACCAGCTGAGGGTTCTTCATCAGATACTTTAGACCTTCGATTTTTGACATCAAATGAAGCGGCCCACCAAGTTGAATATTTTTTTGTAATGGCGGTATGTCGATCTCTTCTAATAGTTTGGTTGGGCTCTTGTGTTTTCTAATCAGGGTCACCAGGTACTCCAGATGTTCGATTATCCTAGTTTTTATAGTTTTCCCTTTATGTGGCCATTAAACCCTAACTCTGTACCAAATTTCAGCTCTCTGAGTTTATGGGAAGTACTAGTTCTATTTTGATGATCATGAGTGAGTGAGTGAGTGTCTAAAATGCGAAACATTGCTTTCGCTTAACTTCGGAATTAAATGACCTACAGACTTGAAATTTTGGATTTTAAGTATGTGATTATAGTTTACTGGATGACGAAAATTTCTGCGTTCTGGTATTATCCAGAGGTTCCCAAATAGGGGCCTGAAAATGCGGCGAAATGGTTCCAGTAAAGGATGGTACGGCAGTGTTTGCTTCGCGCTCGGCTTGGCGGGGGCACTGCCGTGCCCCCAGATTATGTTCAAAACGTAAGTAAGAATAACTAATGGTGATATTAGACGGTTCATTCTCAATGAAGAATTTTTAGTTAATATTTATTCGTCTTATTCGATGAAGGGTTGATTTTTACGTGGTAGAAATTTTTTTTATAGCTTTTTATTGTAGCAAGAACGATCCGGGAAGGACACGTACTCACAGAATATCAGCGTCAGAACCAGCTCTTCGTATGGTGAGTGTGGAAAATCGGATACCCGGATTTTTATTGAAAACGAGGCATTCCGTCTTAGTTCTCAAGAGTGATAATGCTTCCGCATTTTGATTCTTAATCGAGGATAGATGTAGATGTCTATAGGCCACATAATCCACTTACCATCAGGTGGACTGTGTGTTCATTTGTTACCCTAATTATATTCAAATTAGCTCAAATTTAAAACGCTACTTTTTAACACAATTACTGGACCGATTTCGTTTTTTATATCGTAATTTTTTCTATATCGTCAGCAGAGACGATAAAAAGTATGTGGTTTTATTTATTGCTTATATGTGGTACCCATTCTGTATACAAAAAAGTATATAAGTAATGAATCGTGTGTATGGGAGAATATAAAAAAGTTCTTGAACAGAAAAGTCATTTTTCACTGTCTAATTTTCGTTCAAAATTGCACGATGCCGATGTAAGTCATTGAAGCTGGAAACTAGAATGTTTCAATCGAGAAAGCGCAGACGATAAACGGTTAACGAAAATTTAGCCAGTTAATTCTTTATATTTGCAAAGATATATTGAGAATTGGTGAAATGGCAATGGGCCGGCCATATAGCTCGACGCTAGAAAACTAAAAATGAATTAGTATGACACTCCACGTTAGGTCACATGATTGTAACTACGTGGGTTAGTTAATTTCATTATTACAAAGATACTAACTAAGTATACAATCAAATGGGCCACTCCAACAGATAAGTAAGAACAAGTGACAGTCTTGTTAAGGTGGCACACGATTCGTTTACAATCATCATCATCATCATTGCAGTCCTTCACAAGTCGACTGCTGAACATAGGCCTCCTCCAAGAAATGCAACAAAGCACGGCCTTAAGCCACCTGCTTCCATCGACTTCCTGTACGTCTTACCAGGTCGTCACTCCATCTAGTGGGCGGTCGCCCTACACTTGGCCTTCCCGTCGATTGTCGGTCCTTGGAGCTATATGGCCAGTCTATTGCCACTTTAGCTTACTCATGTATTGGACTATGTCGGTTATGCCAGTATTCTACTACATTTCAATAAAAATGTCGCACTTTAATCTATTTCACAATATTTTTTGGTTGATTGAAGCATGGAAGAACATTTAGTGCATTCAAGTGTCCCTTTTTGGTGATATCCAAGACATTAAAGAGATCACTTTACCTACGTGAGGATGTGATGAAGTACTACAAGTGAACCAGATATCAACTTAAATTGCAACTGGAAACTGTGAAATTTTTACAAATGGCACATTGTGGCACCTAGAGTTGAAAATATCTGGCAAACTGTGTCTATTTCGACCGTAACTAGAACACGAGTTATACAAATGTTAAAAGCCTACCACTTAAAATGTAAAATTTTACTCAAGTCTATTAAGAAGCTCTCTTCAGAAAAATTGGATTTTAGAGAAAAGGTAATAAATATTACAGAACAGTGACTGTTAAAGAGCATATTTCCCTAATTCAGGAGCCAGGTTCTGTCTACATGGGTTATGTAGTACCCAGCACTGTTTCGGCGAAAGCAGTAGAATCAGCAATCACAGGGTTCTTAGCAAAGGAAAGTATTTCCCTAGAACATCTTGTTGCAATAGGTTGTGATGGAACTAAAGCAAAATCTGAAAAGTACGGTGGTATTATACGACTACTTGAAAAAGGTTATAAAGGCTATATCCAACGGATTATTTGTTCACTGCATATGAACGAGCTGCCATTAAGGCATTTGTTTTTACATATTAACGGAGGCACTTCGGGACCCAAATCTTACACTGATCAGTTGGAAAAGATACTGTAAACTTGTGAACAAATGCCGACTAAAAATTCTAACCCATCGATGCAGAATTACTCCCAAAAATGCCCCTAGATTTTAGCACAGATCAATAGTACTCGCACGAGACCGTCTACGCGGTACAGTTAAGTTCTTTTCCAGAAGATCTAGCAAACGGGTCTCCATGTGTGTATTTCATCATCACATTCTTTTTTACACAATCTCATGCTGAATTAAACTCTACATGTGTATGTAGCAACAGAGAATTTGATTGCTCTGGCTACATTTGTCGTAAAAGTTTACGCCCCAGCTTGGTTCTCGATTAAGATTAAACCATCATGTAATGATGGAGCTCGACATCTATTTAAAATTATAATAGCCTCCAGGTATCCGCCAGAATCCTTAAAAAAGTGATCGACTCCGTCATTAAACGCAATAGCTACTTCGCACATCCTGAGAATTTTGCTATTTGCAATGATTACAGATGATAAAAAGCACATTCGTGAATTGCCAGCCCAGCGTATATTAAAAGCACAGAGTATATATAGCAATCCTACCTCCTCCCTAACATTCCCCTAACCCTCCCTATCCTCCAACATTGATATGATAAATTGGCAACTCACCATTACTGAATCGCCGATCTTGAAATTAAAATACTTAAGTGACCAAGAAATTCATAAAATAGTCCAATCTGGTGGTGAGGGTGAACTTTTTTTTACTTCTCCCATGTCATACCCGGGCTGTTGAGCGAGATTCAAGATTAAGGGCCATAAAAGCCAAATTGGAATGCCGTAAGAAAATGCCAAAATTCAAGATGAATACAGGTTTTAAGGCAAATTGACGATTTGATTTTTAAAACATATGATTGAATTTTGTTTCACTTTTTTATTAAATTACATTGTAAGTATTCTAATTATATTATTGAGTTTCATTTGTAATCTCTAGTTAACTCTTATTTCTTGTTAATATAGCCCAATCATACTAAAATTTTCGATAAAACATTAAACTATAAGGCCCCTGCGGAGGCAGATGTGATTCAGTTGAGCTAAAAAAGGGTAAGTTGACTCTAATCATAATCAACTAATCCCGCGCTATTACGAATTAAAAATAAGAAAAAAAAACTTTTTTCATACCACGGCAATCCACCCTAATGTCTAACCTGAAAATTCTTTGAACACGTTGACGTATACCGGAATTGAAGTTAATGTGCTAAAATGCCTTGTTTCTTGGAAAAAGGGTCTCCGTTTCTCTACACTCACCATACAAAACACGCCGGCATACGAGTATAGTTGCTATTTACGTTGAAGTGAAGTTTAGTTTTAGTAGACTGTCTATAGCATTGGACAAACCTCAGTCGTTGGTAGATTCATTTTTTTTAAAACGTAACCCCCCACACTAGGGTTTTCTCCTGTATCGTGGAGGCAGTTTACAAACGAAAATTTCACGAGGACAAACATTTAGACCCGGAGCAATTATTTGTAGACCATTCAAATACTTGTTCTGTGCGGAATACGAACCCACGGCCCCCAGCGCAGCCACTCATTGCTAAGTCACTGCGCCACGGAGCCTGTCGATTCTACATAATATGTTTTATTTATGTAATGTGTTTTAGTTTTTTTTAAATTAGGTGAAAACTTAAGTTTCAAAAATAAAAAAAAAACTTTATTATTTTTCTCATAGACCATTTTATTTAAACGTAATTGCACTAAAGAAACATAATATGTAACATTAAAATTCTTATAATCATCATCAATTCTTCATGAATTCGAAATATTTCAAAATAGAAATAACAAAATAACTTTGACTGAAAATAACTGCAGTTTTATTTAAGAACATATTTACGTTGTACTAATCGTTCAATAATGTGTAATGAATAACATAAAACATTTAAAGCCTACAAGAATATTAAAAAACAAAACTGGATTTTTAAACACTGAAAATATAATCAACGAATCATTTTAAACGTGTCGTTACTAACATAATATTAAAACAAATTATAGATAGACAGCTGGCATTTTGCGATATCCATGTATACAATTTCATAGAGTAATTGATATTTGTCTTAGAAGCTATTATTTTGATAACGTGGTGATCAATAAGTTAATGTAGTTTCTGTACTCGCTATTATGTTATTGTTACAATTCGCCAAAAAGGCAGACGAAGGTCTTAGATCATACAACCTAGTCTGACGTGTACTTTATTTATAAAACCCTTTAAACAATATTGACACATCATAATGCAAAGTTTTTGGAGGAGTTTAATGGCAAAGTACCCAGCGGACTGTTAATAATGATAGTAGATAGGCATTCAATACACTCACAATACTTATTACACTAAAAAAATTTTTTTTACAGTATAAGCTGGCGTAGACCAAAAATGAATTTATATAATTAAATTATATCACATAGCACCCATATATCAATCGCCGTTTTGTTATTTACAAATACACTTTTATACCATTTTTTAAATAAAAAATACATTAAAAATTACTCTTAATTATATTATTTTCTTAATTACTGTCACACTTAGTAAGTACACTAGGAGAAAAGTAAAACTTCTAATTAGTAACGCTGTAAAAGTAATTTTAAATATCTGTTTTCGTAATTATATTTTAAAAGTGTTACCATTCCCATGGTATAAAGTGGCGAAAGATGACTCATAGATTTAAGACTTTTTAATTGCTTTGAAATTTTATATATCAGATATCAATCACACTGTCTCGCTTACTATAACAAAGCAATAAACAAACAGTATGTGAACCTGAGATAAAGTTTACTATAAAAAATAAATAATAAACAAAAATATTTTATAAGGTAAGCGAATAAAAACAAAAATATCTTTATAAGGTAGAAAAATGTAGCTAATAACTGGAAAAAATTAAAAAAACAGAGTTCAGCTGGCAGGTGCATTTAATTTTCTTCTAGTACCAGTTCTGTATATCTTTTAGCATTCTTTGACAGCTTATATTCATTTATATGTTGCCATAATGAAAACGGATTGCATTCATAAAACAAAAATATATATACTAAAATAAACACTTATGCTTGTCATTCAGAGGGTTAGCAAATACAAATATATAATACTATAATTTAAAAAGGAACTTAAATGTTGCATCACTTAAAACCTATTAACGATTAGGGTTACTGGTAACATTTTCGGTTGTCTTAACTGTTGTCACTAGAGTGTCATTAGCCCCATTAGCTTTGGTCGAAATGTTGAAGGTAATGTTTTGTGTGAGCAACGGCTCTGATCCTTTTTTTAGTACTTCTGTGTGTGAGGTAGAATTACCTGAAAAAAGAATTTAAATAACTTTACTACTTGTTATCTATTAAGCCCTAATATATATATATATATATATATATATATATATATATATATATATATATATATATATATATATATATATATATATATATATATATATATATATATATATATATAGTATATAAATGTAGCCAAATAAATGAATAAAAGCCTTTTATTCATTTAATTATAACATGGTTACCTTATTTCTAGTAGATATGTTATTTAGTTAGTTAACTTAGATCTATTGTTTGTTTTATTAGGTATTTTCAACCAATTTCAAAAATTTTCAACAAAGGTTACCAGCGTCAAATAGTAGCTTAATGCTGCTGTGTTTCGTATGGTGAATGTAGAGAACAGGAGACCCTTTTTACTGGAAACGAGGCATTCCATATTAGTCCTCACGGGTGACAACGCATGTGCATTTTGATTCGTAATCGAGGATACATGTAGATGTCTATGGGCCACAGCAACTACCTACCATCAGGTGGACTGTGTGTTCGTTTGTCCGAACCGATTTTGATGATTCTTTGAAAGCTGGTGCGTCTCGTGTGGTCCTATATAAATTTGATCAAGATCTGACCAGTAGTTTTTGGGTTATCGTTAATAATGCTTATTTCATTGGTTTCGGTTACATTGATGATGTTCTCATTCTATTTATATTAATCGGTTGTATAATTTTTTTATTGCACCAATTGTTTTATGCAAGTACTCCATACCGGGTAAAGGGCTCCTCCAAAGAAGCCCATTTGTTTCTATATTGTGCTATTTCGCCCTAGCTTGGGCCGGCTATTCTGTTGATCTTGCTCTGTCTTATCTTTATATACTGGATGACTTTTTTTACCATCTGGAAAAAAATAGGGTGTAACATGTGAACGGAGTAGAAGCCTATGGCACTGATATTTTACAAAAAATAAAAACAAACATTTTGGTTTAAATAAAATCATGTCTACCCTAGCCTGTGACCCTGCGAAGTGACAAGGTCGTAGATGCCTACTAAATTTATTGTTTTATTGCCGTTCGTAAAGTAGGGTGGATATGATTTGAATTTCGATAGATTTTAATTGATTAATTTATTTAACTCAAAATTTTTGTTTTTATTTTTTGTAAAATATCAGTGCCATAGGCTTCTACTCCGTTCACATGTTACATCCTAACATTTTTCCAGACGGTAAAAGATGTCATTCAGTATATAATACTCCTGAACGTGTGTATGATACTGAACCCTACAAAGCAATAGCTTAATATCTAAAGCCAGAGAGATAAATAAATAGAACTGTCAAAAGGCATTTTCAATAGACGCCTTTAAAACATCTACCGTCGACGGCGATGAATTTATATAAGCGACTAGTGAAAAGGCATTTAGTTGCGTTTGAACTTCCATTCTTCTCCCTATCCGAAGTACTCTATAGATGTTATATTTGTCAGACTTTAGCCTACTACTATTCTTCAAAATTCTCCTTCCGAAAAAAATCTAGATAATTATTGTAAAATTTTTGCGTCTCAACAAATCCACAGAACTCTTGTTTATAACTAACTTTTACCCACGAATTCATCCGCGTAGAACACTTACCATTACCACCTCCACTATAGTCTCATACGGGGATTATTTAACATAATTTCAACGTTTGGCAATCGTTCAGATTCTTTTCAGATTCAGATTCCCTCTATCGCCTTTCACGACACCCAAGGGATGATATGAGGTAGAGGATATTCCTATAATACCACTAAATGGTAAATCACTTGCAGATATATAATAGTGGTCTTTGGGCACGTAGTTCATATATCGAATAACCATTGTAAACTCAGTTTTTTTTCGCTATTATCAAAACAAAAATTGAAGAGCTGTTAATTTCTACGGAAGTATTTATAACCATATTCTTCAAGACTCGTCCAAGTTTTGTTGTCAAATGTTGTTGAAGTCAAAACAAGTGGTTGAGTTAAAAAACTTTGTAGAACCGACTTCAAGATAAATAAAATGAGAACATCATCAATGTAGTCAAGTCAAATAAATACGCATTATTAAGGATAACTAAAAAACTACTGGTCCGATCTTGATCAAATTTATAAGGGACCACAAGAGAAGTACCAGCTTTCAAAAAAAAAAAAAAAAAAACAAGAATCAACAAAATCCGTTCAACTAGAAAGAAGTTCTGAGATAACACACATAAAAATAAATAAAGTTGGGCTGACACCCCTTCTCCTTTTTTTGAAGTCGGTTGAAAAATGTTAAGAATCGATTTTGCTCTAAAACTTAGAAGAGAAAGTGTTTCGACCTTTTTGGTGTAAAAATGCAAATCAAAACAATTTTGTTAGAAACTTTTGTTCTCTTTAATGTTGTGCAATATCACCAAAGAAATTAAAAAAGAAAAAAAAAAAAAAGTTTTCAGCCATTTCAGAGATTCCAGGACATACAAAAATACAAAATTTTTAAAATTGGTTATTGATGTCTTCATAGTAAACACAAAATAACCAATTGAGCTTGATAGAATCCAGTTATTCCGCTAATACAGACAGCTATACAATTTTATATATATACACATAAATAACTTACCCGTAACATAGTTCTTGAACCATAGATTGATTTCTTCTGCGTGTTTCTTTACCCAGTTTATCCTCAGTGTAGCGGTATCAATCAGTTTCTGCAGCGTCTGCGACATTGGTATCAGTTCTTCTTTGTGTTGCTTCGCGAAGCTTTTCAACTGGAACAAAATTAAGGTAATTTAATGCAACTTGTTACGGAGACTCAATACGAGATTACTTCAGATTTTGGTTTTATAAAAAATAAATTAAATAATATGTGCCATAATTTGTAATTGTTAGTTTTTTTTATAGAATAAGGGAGCATACAAATGAGCTACCTCTCTGATTGTTAATTAATATTGGGACTCATAGACATCTATAAATATCTTCAATAAGAAATCAAAATGCAGATGTGTTGTCATTGAGGACTAAGATGGAATGCCTCGTTTCCAATGAAAAGGTTCTATGGTTCCATACACTCATTATACGAAACACATCAGCGATAAGCTGGTATTCTGTGAGAGCTTATTTCTCCGGTCAAGCTGACCCATTCGTGCTTTCGTGATTCGAACTTTGTTCTACTAGTAAATAAGTAAGAATATCCACTAGCCCATATTGTTCCTTGGGGGTCATAAGAGGCGACAGAGGGAAACTGACAAGAGATGGGTAGCAGAACTTCCTCATAACAATCGACATTATAAAAAAATATCTGGGTATCATTAACAGCGCCACCTACCGGGCCCAATTGTGAATGCAAACCATCCAGGGACCCACTCAAACAAACATAGAAAAAGAAATCAAGAACATCGATCCAGGCGTTTAGTTATATTGCCCGAAACCCTAATTCATTTTCTAAAATAAAAGTAGCGTAAGTTACTCCTTATAACATCAGCTATCTTCTAGTGAAAGTCCCGTCAAAATCGGTCCAGCCGTTTCGGAGATTAGCCGGAACACAGACAGACAGACTGACAAAAATTTAAAACGTTGTTTTTTTGTTATAAGTACCGTATATCTGTCATATGCATTTATTATTTTGACATTATGAACAGAAACTTCAATTTTATTTATTTGTATAGATAAGATATAAAAATAAATGTTAGTTTGTTCGTATTTTATGCGCTGCTACACCGCTCGTCAGATTGCGGTAAAACTTTGTCAATTTATTGCGTGCACTTGCGGGAAGGTTATAGATAATAGTACAATTTATTTACAGTAGGTGGCGCGTGTCGTACGGACATATTTTTTTTGAAGTTATATATACCCTTCAACTTCGGTCAATGTATTATCATTTCTAATTAAACAATACAGGATGTTAATGTAAACACCGTTATCCTTGAAACCAGTGGTTTGGTAACGTAAATTCAATGAAATAAAAAAAAGAAACGCTATTTTCTTTCATAAAATTTAAAAAGTTTTTGTCCGACACCGCCCGTAAATTCATGGATACCCTATGCGCCCGAGTGACATAATCACTGTAGAGATCACCGCCCGCGCTAGCTACCTACAGAACATTCTGATAAAAACACAATAGGTACACATAACCTGTAATGTAACTCATCCTTCATACTTTCATTCTGGCTTACTAGGCTGCACTAAAAGTATCGGGAATGAAATATTTCCACTGTTCCTGTCATATTAAAATCTTTTTAATTGAAAACTCCTTGGTTTTAAAAATCGAATACCATTTATTTATTTAAAAAAAAGATTCTCGGTCTTGTCACAAGGTTTTGTCAAACTTGTTTAGTCGTTGAGAAAATGGAATTTACTCGAGAAAATTCAAGAGCGATGATTTATTATGACTTTCGAAGTGGTTTAACACAAAAACAGTGTGTTGACCGGATGATTTCTGCATTTGGTGATGAAGCCCCATCCAAAACCACAATTTATCGCTGGTTTGCCGAATTTCAACGTGGACGTGTCAAGCTCACTGATGATCTCCGTTAAGGTCGTCCAAAAACTGCAGTCACCCAAGAAAACGTTGATGCTGTGCGTAAGCTGATTGAGGAAGATCGACATGTGGCATACCACGAAATTCAGGCAACTTTAGACATTGGCATGAGTCAAATACAAATAATCTTGCATGAAGAATTAGGTGTAAAAAAAGTTGTTTTCCCGATGGATACCGCATTCGCTCTGTGAAGAGCAAAAAGCGGCTCGCGTTATTTGGTGCGTCAGAACTCTCGAAAGATTCCACGCAGGATCCTCAAATGCTGTATACAACATCGTATCAGGTGACGAATCCTGGATATAAGCGTACGAACCCGAAACAAAAAACCAGTCACGAGTTTGGTTGTTCGAAAATGAGTTAAAGCCAACAAAAATTGTTCGTTCACGGAGTGTTGCAAAAAAAAAATGGTGGCCACGTTTGTCTCCAAAACCGGCCATGTTACGACTATTCCTCTTGAGGGACAAAGAACCGTTAATGCAGAATGGTATGCTAGCATTTGTTTGCCACAGGTCGTTTCTGAACTCCGTAAAGAGAACTGCAACCGCCGCATCATCCTCCATCACGACAATGCGAGTTCTCACACCGCGCACAGAACAAAAGAGTTTTAAGAGCAAGAAAACATAGAATTATTAGACCATCCGCCGTACAGCCGCAACCTGAGCCCTAATGATTTCTATGCTTTCCCTAAAATAAAGAATAGTCTAATATCTAAATAATCGTGGACAGAGACAGAGACGCCTACAAAACGGCCATAATTGGAGACCCCAACTTCCGAATGGAATTGTTGCTTCAATGATTGGTTCCATCGTACGGAAAAATGTGTCAAATTTCGCGGAGAATACTTCGAAAAGCATTGCCCTTACATTTTTAAATAGTAATGTTGTGTCACTTCCTTGATTCCCGAAATTTTCTGTGCCGCCCTCGTAGGACAGGCAAAAATTGAAGAATTAAGGAAAAATTGAGATATTACTAAAAAAACTGTTATTTTTCATAGAATTTACGTTCTATAAGTGAAACCAAACCACTGGTTTCAAGGATAACGGTGTTTACACTAACATCCTGTATAACTTTTCAAAATTTTAAACGATATTTCCACAATTTTTTTTCTGCGGCTGCGACGCGCCGAGTACAGGCTAATAATAATAAGTAGATGCAAGGGGTAACCGTCTCCCCGTCGGAGTTCCCGCCTTGTTATTGAGAAGGGGGCTAGGGGGCTTTGTAATCGTTGTTTGGCCACCAATGGTAAACTAAAAGGAACTCATAGGATTGGCCCCACCCAGATTAATGTAAAACCTTACATACGGCTTAGTTTTTTGTCAGTTTAAGTGTACGCAGCGCTCCGAATTTGTTACTTAGTTAGTGTACGTTCTCAAGGGGCTATCTTCTCGTGGAGGAGGTCCGTGAATGGGTCTGTTCCTCTTCACTCACGGTGAACTAAACTAGGAGTAATCCACATGGCTGCCCCCACATAGACGGACTTCGAGACAGGAAAGGAGTCCCGTCACCAAGTATTGCATAATTGCTTCTTTGGCTTGGTTCTTTCTGTATTTCAAATGTACGCAGCGTTCAGACTTTCTTATCTATTTTGGTACACTTTAATTTACTTATACTTTGTTGTAAACCTTAATCAAAAGGATTACAAAGGGCGCTTGTAATGCCTTTTGGCATTGTTACCCAGTCAACTCGGAACGTGTGGAAATAATATTAGGTGCTAAAAATAAAAACAACACAATAGTGAATCAGAAAAACGTTCTCAAGAGGTAATATTCTCGCGGCGAAATTTGGAAATGGGTGTGTTCCTCACCGCGTTGAGTTCGTCTTGCGTGGTGATGAAGCCGAAGGCGCCGGACAGCACGGCGGGGAACATGAAGGGGTCGAGGCGCGCGAACGTGCCGTACACGCGCGAGAATTGCTCGCGCAGAAACCGCTGCGCCAGCCTCGTCCCCAGCGGTGGGCTCACACTCCACACAGCCACCGCATACTGCTTCGAGATCTCAGTCAGGCTTTTCTCCAGCAAGCTGTGAGAAACAGTACTAGTACAATTATACGTGGTACAGCCACGCTGCAGCTATATTATGGTCATAGCACGAATAGGTCGGCACGACTGGAGGAGTATCACGCTCTAACAGAATACCAGCGTAAAATAGTAGCTTAATGCTGCTGTGTTTCGTATAGTTAGTGTAATGGAGAACCAGAGATCATTTTTACAGGAAACGATTCATTCCATCTCAGTCTTTAGGGGCGACGGCGTATTTCAATAGGATAAGGTGACAAACAAGCACACAGACCACCTCATAGTAAGTGGTTGCTGGGGCCATAAACATCTACATCTATCTTCGACTACGAATCAAATCAAGATGTAGATGCACTGTCACCCTTGATAACTAAGATGAAATGCCTCGATTCCAGTAAACAGGGGTCTCCGGTTCTCTATGTTCACTATACGAAACACAGTAGCGTGGCTGTGAGAACGTAGTCTTTCCCCGGTCGAGCCGAACCATTCATGCTAAAACTGCATTTTAATTATTAATTGAGGATAAATGCGAATGTTTAAGTGCTACAGCATCCACTTAGAATAAGATGGTTGTGTGCTCGTTTGTCAATCTTGTTCTATAAAAAAAAAATAAGCCTAAGGATGTATATTAAAAAGAAACGTTAAATTTCATTAGTACCATGACTAGGCACAAGCCTGCTTTCACTACTGAGAGAGATATAGAACGATTTGGTCGCTGTATTGCTCCAGTGCCTACTGTCGAAATTCAGACGTCAAGATAAAGTTTCAAGCAAGTAAGAGGCAAGCATGCGTTTAATTGACACTTAAATCATAATCATAATCTTAAACAATCACGCCTGTCACCCACAGGGGTTGGCACAGACTACCGACTTCCATTTACATCTATATACCTACGCATACATACCCGTCGGTCCAGGGTACTCTTCATCTAGCCCATCTTCAATATATCGCCAAATTTATTGATAAACTTTCAGCTAGGGCGTCCCTCTCGACACTTAAAATTGATATTAATTATTTCTTTGGTACTAGAGGGGATCGCACTTTCTGAGAGTGCTATCGCAATTTTAAAAATTGGTTGAGAACTAACTGGTGGTAACTCCGACCGACACATTACTTGCTGAATTCTGAATATATTTTCACGGTAGCAAGCAGCGCGCACAACGTAGCGGTGTTCTTATATTTTACTTACCCTATATCTTCCCGCAGGTGTCGTAAGACAAAGGGAAACAAATCAAGAGATAGGCAGCAGAGTTTTTCTAATAAGGACAAAAATGAAGTAAAAACTTACTAACCCACTAGCTATGTGTGACAACTCTGTCAAATATCCTCCCTATGAGGCAAACTACGGGGGAGGCCTGTGTTCAGCATTGAACTATAAAACCAGGTGTGATCCCGCTTAACGCAAACACTTCTATGTATATTCTGCGCACAACGTTACGGTAGTCCTCTGTCACTCTTACTACCTGCGTAAAATACAGTGTGTCCGGTCACGGACCAGCGATATTCTAGGTACTTATTTACACATATTTACAGCTATTTTAATACAAAAATACACTACACACTGAGGTCTAATCCCCTCCCTCTTTATGTGGCGGCCATTTTGTATTTTTCTAGAGATATTCTCCACGTGTTTACAAAAAAATTCGTATCTCTCAAAGTTTTCGTCTTACTGAGATACAATTGGCTCTTTCGGAGGGCAACAATATTGTCTATCGTTTACGTTACCAGAAAAATTGTTCACATACTCGTATCACTAAGAAAAGAAAAATAACTTCAAATAAATATCAAAAAATTATGCTAATCGGCTAATTATTGTAAATTACTGCAAAAAAACCCCGTTTACCCTGTTATTTTTTACTAGATCGACAGATTTTGAGTTAAGCTACAACACAACATAAAGTTTACAGCTGTATGTTTATTATTTTAAAAATTATTCTTGTTTGAACATAGCGAACGCGCAAACACAAAAGGCCTTTGTTTAGTGACAACTAAAACAGAAACAGAAACTTTTTTAATCAATGTAGATTATAACGATACTTATTGAAAGTCACTTTTTTCATTTACCACTGGTTCGCAAAAAAACCCTCTGTCCTGGGAAGAACCAGTAAGTAACCCAGCGGGACAATTTTTTTTCCAATAATAGCTTACAATCGTGTTTACAATTAATAACACAAGACAAATTAGAAATAGCTTGGTAGCGATCACCCTTCCCAGGGGTTATTATCATCCATACATTCCTTAATATTATAATAACCCTGTATATAAGGGGTTAACTTAGTTTATTACCATTTTTGAACTTTGTGAATGACAAATTTTGTATATTTTCTGGGATTTTGTTGTAAAAGCGTATACATCGCCCCAAGAATGAATTACTGACTCGGTGGTGTGGAGTAACTGGTACTACTAGCTTGTGTCTGGTTCCTAGTATTTACAGAATGAATATCACTTATTTTTGCAAAACTACTTTTATTTTTGTGTACGTACATTACATTTTCATAAATGTATTGAGAGGCCAGAGTTAATATATTAATTTCCTTTAATTTGTGACTCTTTTGGTTTTAAATTATATATTGCTCTAATGGCCCTCTTCTGTAAAATAAATATAATTTCAGTGTCAGTCGCGTGTCCCCTTAGCAAAATACCATAGGACATAATGCTATGGAAATAACTAAAGTAAACTATTCCAGCTGTTTCAACACTGTTAAGAGTTCCAATCTTTTTTACAGCACATGCTGCATAACTAAGTCTGCTAGCTAGTTTTGATATATGGGGGAGTCATTGAAGATTTACGTCTAGTGTGATTCCAAGAAAAATGGTGGTATCAACAAGACTCAGTTGCACCCCATTTAAAATTACATAAGTATTAACATGTTTAACATTAGGAGTTACGAATTTCATACATTTAGTTTTAGTTCCATTTAAATGCAAATTATTAACATTAAACCAATTGACTAACTTAGCTATAGCATTACTTACTTCGTCGTAATTTAATAACTGTCGTTTTAATTTGAAAATTAATGAAGTATCATTAGCAAATAATACTATATCATGGTTATCCCCTACTATGTAAGGTAAGTCATTAATATATACAAGAAACAGAAAGGGGCCGAGAATTGAGCCCTGAGGCACGCCCATTTGTACAATCGACCCGGAAGAACTCATACAATAGTATGAGTTCTTCCGGGTCGATTGATGACAACTTTTTGCGTTCTGTCACTTAAATAAAAAATAATTAATTTAAGAGCACCACTTTTTACACCGTAGTGTTGAAGTTTCCTGATTAATGTTTCGTGGTGAACGCAATCGAAGGTTTTGGATGTATCACAGAATACACCCAAGGCATCCTCTGAATTCTTCCATGCATTAAATATATATTTAATCAGCTCAACACCAGCATCAGTTGTCGAGCGACCCCTTGTGAAACCGAATTGATTTTTATGAAGTAAATTACTTACATTAAAAAAATTTTTACATTTGATCAAGAATAATTTTTTCAAAAATTTTACTAAGTGTTGGCAGTACACAAATAGGTCTAAAATTAGCGGCGTCCAATGTACTTCCAGATTTAAATAAAGGTATTACTTACTATGCTTCATTAAATCAGGAAACACACTACTCGATACTAGTATTAAAAATAATAGATAGTTGAGGTGCGATTGTATCTATTATTGACGCAATAACTTTAACAGAAATACCCCACAGATTGGCGGTTCTCTTAATATCAATAGTCTTAAAATATTTTACAATATCTTTTGATGACACTTTATGAAATGTAAAATTCTTTGTACACACATTTCCATTTTGTTTAAGTAATGATTCGGCGACGGCAGGAGAAAAATTCAGTGACTTAGTGGTTAAGATCGGAATATCAGTAAAATATTTCTCAAAAACCATTGCAACGTCCAAAAGCCAAACGGCCAAAAGCTTCGTAATAAACATTTCGCAATTGTTTGTTTTGTAAACTGCGAACATTGTTTTCGACAGTAAAATTCTGATTTTGTTTAATGTGAATAAGAAAAAGTGATTTGAAGTTTCAGATATTTCAGATATGTCTGCAAATTTATTTCGTATTTGCTTAATACAGTAACTGTCGTAAATGCACATAGAACGTCGAAGCATATTTACCGTACCGGACACCCGACCAGCTGGTTCCTGCGTGATCCACAAGTGTGACACAGTTTTGTAATGAATTGCCGGTCTAGTAGAACGCAGTGGACGCCATAATCCTCCCTACCACTTTTTCATTTTTATTTATTTATTACGATGTACACATGCAATGGATATATATACATACATCAAGAACACTTTCCACACTTATGAAATGCAATGAAACTACCTAATAAAATTTCCTTTTATGGAATATATTACAATTATTAAATTTATTGATCCGTATATTTATAAATATTAAAATATATTAATAAATATTAAATAAAATACAAAAAACCGACTTCATGGGGACTAAACATATGGAGGTAAACATTAGTGAACGTTAACTTGGTTGACATTTTTTTCTAGTTATTTAGATTTAAAAACAAAACTACTGAAGCTTTGATGAAATTTATGTAATACCAATGAGAGTTTTCAAATAAAAAGAATTTTAAAATCAGTTGATAAATGACGTAGTTCTGAGGTAACAAACATAAAAAATACAACCGAATTGAAAACTAAAAAAAAAACTTGGATATTTATTATTTGACACGTCAATTGAATCACGCTTTATGACGTCATAGTTTCTATAGTCAATCATTTTTAGCCATTTTATTAATGATATCATCATTGAATGTGGTTAAATTTTATATACATCATACATTAAAAAAATTAAAAAATTAACCAAATTAATAAACTCTTCCTTTTTGAAATCGATTAGGAATCGTTGACTGGTTGAAAATGTCATTTAAGTCCGTTTTTTGTAGCTTTTGTACAATAAAGTGTATAAATGAATAAAATAAAAAAAAACTTACAAAGAAATTAAGGACTCCTCCCTGGTACTGGGCAGGTTAGTGATGATCATGGTCTTGATGTTGGGATCGGTGGAGTTTTGGAACAAGTTCCATAAAAATTCGAACTCCCGTCGACCGCCATGCTTGATTGCCATGTTGTACACTAAAGAACGGAGGTAGCTCGGGATCCTAGAACAAAATAGAAAACGGTTTACAAATACATTGGATACAACTAAATTTACACAATCTGATATTTTAAACCCCGATGTAAACAAAGGGGTCTTGTAAGTTTAACGTGTCTGTCTGAGGCATTGTAGCGCTCGAACGCATGGACCATATTTTGATATAGTTTTTTTTTTGGTTGAAAGGTTACTCTATATAGAGATTGTTCTTAGTTATGATGCAAGAAAATCTGTTCTGATATATAAGGCTGTAACTTTAATATTAAATTTATTTATTTGTTTGTATCGTCATATTTCGTATTTGCATGTAAACTGTACTACAATTGGTAGACCCAAATGGTGTTACCAAAGAAACTTAATCATATGCCATAAAAACATGAAAATATATAACCATATGTATTAAATATATAATAAACTAGCTTGCCAGGCAGACGTTCTGCCCTTTTAGACGACCCTTTGTCATTTCCTATAAAAATCCTTAAATTCGCAAAAAAAAATTGTGGGTCTCATGGGCTAAAAAATTATCCTATCTCTCAAGTTGGACCAAATTGAACACTGTGCGCAAAATTTCAATGAAATCAGTTCAGTAGTTTAGGAGTCCATCGCAGACAACGTGACACGTAATTTATATATATATATATATATATATATATATATATATATATATATATATATATATATATATATATATATATATATATATATATATATATATATATATATATATTATGGTTTAAGACATTTATTTTCTCAAAAGATTTACAAATCACAGAGAAAATACTTATTATAAAGAAAAAAAAAACATTAAGCCGATTGGCGTAGTGAGCTAGTATTATAATAGGTCGCTAAAACTTATTTTCTAATCGAGTTTTTAAAAATTTATTTAGTAATAATTACACATAAATAGGGTAGTTCATCGTCACTTCGGTCAAAATTGAATAAATGTGGCGAGTTATTTGTTAAGGCCTGACACATTAACTATTTTATTGTGTTCAAACTTAATTTATAGTGTTAGCTGTTATTGTTTGTGTTCATCTTTTAAAACCATTACTATATGTAATACGATACTATAATTAGGTAGTTTTTATTTATTTAGTATAATAAATATTTAGGTATTAATTTGTTTGTAATAAGTAGTGTTGCACATACGCATAATACAACGTATATATACATACATACACACATACATACATACTCATATATACACACATATACATATATACACAAATATATGTATATACATAAGTTATCTTGTCTCATATCTATAATCATACTGTGTATAGGTAATTATATTGTATTATCTCTATACAATTATTTTATTGTAGATATTATTAAGGTTGCATGTGTACTTCATATATGTAGATTAGATGTTTGTGATTATTAAGTTATTATGAAAAATCCTTTAAAATGTGGCTTTTTAGTAATTTCTTAAAAGTGGACAGGGATTTTGTTTCTTTAATGTTTTTAAGTAATTTCTTGTAGTGTTGAGTTCCCTCATAAAGAGCACTCCTTTTTCCATAGTTTGTTCAATATAATCTCAAACATAGGTTATTAGCCTGCCTTGTCATACGTTTTGGTAATCTATCTTTTTTGTAAATTTTATTAGAGAGTGAGTATCATTAGTAAGTATTTTTCTAATAAAAATGCATATTTTATATTTGTACGTTTGGGCTAGATTAAGTAACTTGGTTTCTTTATATATTTGAATGGTAGGTGTTAAGTATTTATATTGAAATAATATTTTTATGATTTTATTTTGTGTAACTTGTAGTTTTTGCAACGTTGATTTAGTAGCTAAGCCCCATACCTCAATCAAATAATCTAAATAAGGCTTAACTAAAGAGTTATATATGGTATATTTGACATGTCTCGGGAGACATCGAACTATAGTTTTTAAAGCTCCTGTTAATGAGTAGATTTTACTATGGATCTTCTCAATATGTTGTTTCCAGGTAAGTCGACCGTCAAGAACAAGGCCTAAATATTTCTCGTTGTTAACTTTGGTTAATAATTTACCATCAATAGTAAGAGGATAGTGACTTTAATTTTTTTTTATTTTTTGCAGTGAAGATTACGTATTTTGTTTTTGTGGCGTTTGTGATACCTATGTCTTTTAGTTTTAATAATAGGATCCCATGGATGACTGTGTCAAAAGCCTTTTTTAGGTCACTAAAAATACCTAATGTAATTTTTTTCTGATCAATATCAAGTCTTATGTTAAATCAACAGTTGCAGATACAGTGTTAGACTATGGGCGGAAGCCATATTGCTTTTCATAGAGGTAATCAATAGAATTCAGGTAGTCACATAGTTGTTTATGTAGTATTTTTTCAAATAATTTTGACATTTCTGGAAGTACCGATATTGGTCGGTAATTGTTTGGGTCTTGTTTGCTTCCGGCTTTAAAAATAGGACTAACTTTTGCAGTTTTTAGGCTATTTGGAAAATAGCCATCACTTACACATTTATTAATACAAATAGCTAGGTTTTCTACTGTATTGTCATTAATACACTTTAAGGATTTTGTTTTCATGCCATCTAAACCGGAACTAGCGTTAGAATCTAAGTCTTTTATTATTTTCAGTACCTCGTCTGCGGTCGTTGGGTTTAATTTTGATAATTCAGTGTTGTTGTTTTTAGGTTTGTTGTATGACAGTGTTTGTATAAAGTTTTTATGATACGTTTTGCGGTATTTTATTTGCAAGATCAGGACCTATAGTGACGAAAAATCTGTTAAAATACCCACAAATTTCTTTAATATTTGAGATTTGACCATTGGGGTATTGATTTTTAAATACCTTAGGTCTGCCATATCTGATTTATTATTTGACAGTCTATTAATTAGTTGCCACATTTTTAAAGGACATTTCTTACAATCTGTGAAAGCCTTGTGATAAAATTGTTTTTTAGCTGTTTGAATATTTGCAAACGTGAGGTTTCTTTGTCTTATAAATTCTGTTCTCAAATTTTCATCTTCAGGTGTTTGTTTTAAGCTGTACCATAGTTGATTCCTTTTATTTATTACAGCAATTAGGCCCCTGTTTATCCACTCTTTGCAAGGCGGATTGACCACTTTTGTTTTTCTTATTCTATTTTTTTTGCAATAGTTTATAGTAGTTGCCATTCTAGCTACTCATATACTTGAAATGACTTATTTTGAGAAATTTCTTCAATATCGTTCTGCAGGTTGTTATAGTTAATTGCTTCATATTGAACTTTTTTTATGCGTTCGGTTTTCGGTCTGTTTAACTCAAGATATATTAGTTTGTGATCAGCTATGGAGGATTGAATAATAGACATTTGGAAAGTATTATTTTGTAAGTTGGTAGATACATGATCTGTAATAATTTTTGATGTTGTGGTTTCACGAGTGCAATATTCGGTGTTAATTTTATTCAATACTCTCATGTTATTCTCCCGCAGCAGTTCTTTATATTCTTCTACGTGTTTGTCGTTAGTAAGTAGGTTTAGATTAAAGTCGCCGAAGACAATAACACGCTTTCTTCTTGCAAGGTGTTGGTTATAGTTTTCAAGAAACTTGTCAGTACTTGCTGCTGGCTGTTTGTATATGGCACCTATGTCCAGGGAAAAAGTGTCAAGATGTACTCATAAAAAGTGGTTTCCGTCTTCACATTGATCCTCCAATAATTCGTGTTTCAAATCCTTATGAATGAACAAAGAGACTCCTCTAGAATATTTTCTGTAGTTATAGTAGTAAACATAGTTTGGGAGTTTTAATCTCTGTGCTTCGTCTTCGTTTTTTATCCAAGTTTCCGTAATAATTAAAACATGAATCTTTGTTTCGAGTGATTCTATAACACAACGTATTTCATCTAATTTGCCTGGCTTAATTAAACTGCGAATATTGGCGTATAAAAATTTTAGTGCTTTGTTTGTAATAGATAAATCTGCATAATAATAATGATATTTATGTGTTATAAATTTATTCTTATTTTTAGTTATTGTATTTTCTCTGGTGTCCCGTTTTTTGTTTCCTGTTTTATTATTTTGGGTTTTCCTTTTATATACTTTATAATTAAGTCGTTTTCCCCTTTTTCTTTGCGCTGACGTAACTCTTCTCGAAGGTTTGCCATTTCTTGTTTTTGGTTAGGTGTTTGGTCGGAAAAGATTTTTATATTGGTCACTTTGCAGTTAAATTTATTTTTAATAAGGTTTTTGCTATATCTGGAGTTAAAAAGCAAACTTTTAGTGGGCGCGTTTTCTTCCCATCATACTTGCCTAGCCTCATTATTCTTTCTGGTTGGGGAGTAAGTGGATAGATGCCTGATAGTACTTTCATCACTTCACATCTATCGTTTTCCCTCTTTTCTACCATATTTTCTGAATGTGGTTCGAAAATGCCAGCGATTATTATATTCTTGGCGCGCTCTAAACGCTCCTGAACTTCGGTCATTATATCTGCATAACTATTCGCTGTCGGTGTAGGACGTCCTGATGGTAATGGGGGCATGTACAGTGCTCTGAAGAGCCTGTACATCAATTCAATACATTTTATTTTTTCTTCGTTATAAGTGACAGTATTTGTTAATTTTTGTATTTCAGACTTGAAGGTATTACGTTCTATGAGCAGCAAGTCCGTTTTAGTTTTCATATCAATGTTGTTCATTGATAGATTTTATATCTGTTTTTATAGAATTGATGTTTTCTGTCTGGGATTTACCAAACTCCTTTAAAACTCCTATAATTTTCTTTTAAAATTCATTGAATTGGACCGAGAAATCATCCTCAGGTACTTTTCTTTTACTTTGTAATATATTTTTATATTCATGCTCAGTTGCTGCAATGATTGATAGGTCAGGCTGGGAACTACTATTCCCACTAATAATATTGATTTTGTCACTAGATTTGGTTGTAGGTGAACGTTGGACACTCATATTATTGTATGTGTAAATAAACGCTCCGCTTATCGCTCCGCTCGGTTAGTATGTGCGTGACCCTCACTATGGAATAGTATTTTCCGAAACCAGTAGTAAATTAAAGACAAATTAAACATAAGAATGACTTTCAATTAATGTTATTTATATTGAATAATAAACTTTCTATTTTTTATTTCTATTATTTGCGTAAATATAATAAATCACAGCCTTTATTTGTCTTTGGACATGAGATAGTTTACGATTTTTTGTTCTTACCATGGGCACACTTTATTTGGAACAGCACTACACTTTGGCACAATTAAGTTTAGAATTATGTAGCGCTACCATTTTGATTTTTGACCAATTTTATTTGTCGAAGTAAAGAGTAAACACGTCCGCTCACTACGCGAGTCAACACTCTCTAACTATCCTATTAAGATATATTAAATTAGTTATTTGTTTATTTATTAGCGTTATATTTTCTTACATTTGAATCTTTTTCGTCGTCATTGATACGTTAAAAATTCGAGTATTTATGGAATATGAGTACCGTCGTGGCAGCACCGCGGCACAAGCGGCTCTCAACATCAACGACGTCTACGGAGCGAATACTACAAACGAACGCACCACCACCTGTTGTGCGTTTGCCCGCTTCCGTTCTGGAATTTCGACCTGAAAAATGAAAACTGTGGACGTCCGAAAACTTTGATCGACTATCACGGATTAAAGGCGATTGTTGACGCAAAATTAAGATCTATGTATTGGCTGGTTGGCCAAAAAGTCTCAGCTAACAAACGAAAGCAAAATAGCAGTTTACAAAACTATTTTGAAGCCAGTATGGACATACGGAATAGAACTTTGGGGAACAGCGAGTAATAGCAACATAGAAATCCTGGAAAGAATTCAGGCTAAAGCTATTAGATCTATGTTCAACATTTCAAAATGCATCCACAGTAAATATATTCTGCACGACTTGAGGCTCAACACTGTGAAACAAGAAATCGCTGCTCGAAGCTTAAAATACCAACAAAAATTAACTTCACATGTTAACGCTCTGGCTGTTAAATTAATGGGTTCTGGTAGTACCGTGTACACAAGACTGAGAAGGAATAGCGTTCCAAATCTCATGAAACGATTCACCAAAGAATAGTGAGAGTGGTCAATGGACAACTTCCGCTGCTTAAAGAAAGAAATAATCAGACATAGCTCAGACAAAGAAACAGCTAAATGTCCACGACAGATTGCTGTGTTAGCGAAATAGAAAAGAAAAAAAAGGCGATTGTGGAAGCTTTTACTCAGTCTACGGCTGAATTAGCAGCACCTTTCGACGTTATCATCAATATAATATTGGTGACCTACGAACTCAACGATCGCCAGTGCGAAGTACGCGTCGAGACATGTCTTGCACTGCTAAACAGTCATATAAACGGACGAACTTTGAATCGCATCTTTACTTGCGACGAAAAGTGGACTCTGTTTGACAATCGTAAGCGTTCAGCAAGTTGTTTGGATCCTAGTTTAGCACCTAAAAATGCCCTAAGCGAAAATTTTCCCCTGAAGTGATGGTCACTGATTGGTGGTTTAGCGCCGTTGTGATTCCTCACAGCTTCTTACCAACGGGACGAGCGTTACTGCAGATGTGTACTGTGAAGAACGGAACACAATGATGGAAAAGCTCGGACGTCCCCAACCAGCTTTGGTCAGTCGCTCGTCCCCACTGCTCCTGCTTGATAACGCACGACCTCATACTGCACAACAGACGGTCTCCAAGTTACCAGAGCTGGCGTTGGAAGTTCTTCATCATCCTTCTACTTTTTCCTGAACTTGGATAACTTTTTGGAGGGAAAATAACATATTTCTTATATAATGATTTCTTATATTTACGCGAACACTACACATTGATTTAAACTACTTTTACGTATTTTATCGCGTAATATTTCTTATAGATATTGATCAAATTTGTAAAACTAAGAGACTCACGGGTTGTTGGAATAGTCATCCTGCTTCATCCACTTGTGGAATAGATCTGCGGCCCAGTCTAGACAGCGCGGCGACTCCACAAGACATTCCCACATCACCAAGTTCTCAATGAGGAACGCTTCGTTGTCATCCTTTGGCTTGTCCATCCCATAGTTCAGCCGCTCCAGCTGCTTATTCAGGATTATTTTCATGTAATCCTATAGACAAGTTAATTTAATTACCGTTACAGCCTATTAAAATCTACTGCTAAACACAATTTTAATATAGTACGTAAGCATATTATGGTCATATAGTTAATATGGTTACTTTCTTATAACTCAAAAATTACAGCCTTGTTTGCGTAGATGGCTTGGTGATACGATAGCTCTCATCGGTCAATCATATAATAAAGGGCCAAAAGGGCGCTGCTTTATCGACGCCATTTTGCCAGTTGACATAATAGTAAATATTTTGGTCGATTTTAGTATGATGTAGTTAGTTTTTTTTTTAATAGATTTTTCGAAGTGTTCCTAATCATTGCCAAAGCTTGTTTGTTTTTTTCTTTTTATATTACTGAAAGTATATGACTTCGTGTTTTTGTCTTTGTCCTGTTCCTAGTTTTGGTTTTATAGGGCGGCAAGGCTTAAAGTGACCATATTACCCTCACATACCTTATTGTTTATTTTACGAGGGGCACACTGAATTGATCGGTCATAGAATATTTCGGATTGCGTTAAAATAAAACCTTTTTTAGAATTTGAATACTAGCCTCTAGAATCTTAATGACATTCAAACAATTAAAAAAATGTTTAAAAACAAAAACTATGTTAGTTTAAAGTTGACATGTCGTTAACAGAAATGGAGCTCACACGTGAACATTTCCGTGTCATAATTTATCACAAATTTCGTCGTGGCTTATCTCAAGATAAATGTCTCAGCGAACTTGTTTCGATTTATGATGTTGAAGCACCGAGTCAAACGACAATATACCGCTGGTATGCCGAGTTCCGCCGCTGCCGCTCAGCACTGTTTCTTCTGCAGGTCGACCAAGAATAGCGGTGACGCCTGAAAACATCGCAGCTGTGCGAACTATTATATTAGATGACCGTCATGTGACATACGAGCAGATTGAGGCTGTTATCAGTATCGGAATGACTGCAACACAGTCGATATTACATAATGAGCTGTGTGTAAGAAAGCTAGTTTCTCTCTGGGTTCCCCACAATTTGTCCGCAGAGCAAAAGGCGTCTCGTGTAGATTGGTGCCGGAATACTCTGCAACGCTTCAACGGAGGGAAGTCAAATGCCGTTAGTAATATCGTCTCAGGTGACGAATCATGGATTTATTCATACGAACCTGAAAGAAAACATCAGTCAGCAGTTTGGGTCTTCGAAGACGAGGTCAAACAACGAAAGTGGTTCGCTCCTGCAGCGTGGCAAAGAAAATTGTCACTATGTTAGTCTCGAAAAAGGGGCATGTTGCTACAATTCCTTTCCTTTCCTTCACGGTTTGTTTGCCAAAATAACCCGTTTGAAAAAATAACCCGAAACGTTGCTTCATCTTACATTACGATAATGCGAGCTCCCATACGGCTCGGAAGACAAATGATTTTTTGAAGCAGGAAAACATTGAGCCTCCATCCTTCATATAGTCCTGACTTGAGCCCAAACGACTTCTTTACATTCCCTAGAATAAAAGATTTATAACGCGGTCAACGGTTTGAAGACCCGAAGCAGCTGTGGAAGCGTACAAATCAGCCATTTTGTCAACATCAACTTCAGACTGGAATTACTGTTTTAATGATTGGTTTGCACGAATGGAAAAGTGCATTAAGTTGAACGAAGAATACTTTGAAAAACAATAAAATACAATTTAGCTATACAGTTACATCACGTTTTTCTTATTCCCGATCATTTCATTGTGCCTCTCGTACTACGGGTATTTTAACAATATATAAACATAATGATTTCTTATATTTACGCGAACACTACACATTGAAATAATACTAGTTTTTACGGAATTTTTTAAAAAGTTAAATATACGCGATAAATTCCTATAATAAATAAAATTAAATCCCAACCCAAGCATACAACTGCAAGACTTCAAGATACCATAAGTTCATACTGCATAGATCGGAACAAAAGTTAAATTTTAATCTATGATAACCGCGGTTAACTATGACATATGGACGTTGAACATCTCAGTCCCGCCCGTGACCATGAGTGCTGTAAAGCGTTCGAAACGTCGGGTATTTAAAAAGTTAAATATGCGCGATAAATTCCGTAAAAACTAGTATTATTTCAAAATATATAAACATCATGTTACCTGGAAATAAATATAGCCCGACGTAGCTTTAAGGTTGTGTTTCAAAAATGCCATGTTGTTTAGTAGCAGGTCCCACACGACCTTAGAGTCCTCGCCATTTATCACGCAAGTGGTTAGTCCTAACGCGTAACTGTAGTCCAGCTGTCCGGACTTGGCTAAGTTGAATGCGTCGTCGATGAGTTGGGCTTTCGTGATAGGTGTCCTGAAGGCCCCCATTTTCAACGCCTGATTCAGGAGCTCCCAGTTTCTCTTGTCGTAGTTCACGCGGTAGTAGCCTGGAATGTATTATTTCGTAACGGTTTACTCGATTGAAGAATAACAGGAATTTTACTGTGTTAGGGTTACCCCCATCCTTTTTGAATAGGTATTGAATATATATATATATATATATATATATATATATATATATATATATATATATATATATAGTCACATAATTTAATAAAAAATATAGAGAAATAAAATAATTCGTTAAATCTCACTCCTGGTCATCAATTTCAGTGGTATATATATATATATATATATATATATATATATATATATATATATATATATATATATATATATATATATATCATCATTCTCTAAACCATTTCCCATTATCTGGGGTCGGCGCAGTAAATCTTCTTGTTCCATTCCTCTCTATCAGCCGTCCTTTCCATACTTACTCCTTTCATTCTCATATCACTCTTCACACAATCGATCCATCTTTTATTCGGCCTTCCTCTGCCCGTGTGTCCCTCCACATTCATATTCAACACTCGTTTTGTGACATGACTTCCATCCCTCCGCATCACATGCCCAAACCATGCCAATCTGCTTCCTCTCACCTTTTCTACCACTGGCGCTACTTTCAGGCTTCCTCTTATATACTCATTCCTTATCTTATCCATCCTTGTCACACCACACATCCATCGTAACATTCTCATTTCATTCGCATGCAGTCTATTTTCATCCTTCTTCTTGACGGCCCAGCATTCACTTCCATACATGACATATATATATATATATATATATATATATATATATATATATATATATATATATATATATATATATATATATATATAATTCAAATAGCATAGGACATATTTAACATTGTTTAAAAAATATTTGCATGCTACGTAAAATAACCAAAACATGAGCGCTCGTTTTTACATGGTAACAACATTTAGGCACCTTAAGCACTAGCGGTTGGCCGCATAGGCGGTTCGTTTTAGCGGGCAGCAACCTGACGCGGTTGGAATAGCGGCTGACCGCTATGGCGGCCAACCGCGATGAAACCGCGACGAAATCGCGATAAGTGGTTATATCGCTCAATAGCCCAACAAGGCCGTAAACGAAATGGACGCCGTCGATGTAGCTTGTTATTTATTTTTACTCCCGAAAACAACAAAAGAAAAAAAGCAAAGACACTGGATTCACCCTTTACGTTGTTTCCGTTTTAAATCTCTATCTATATTTATCTCTCTATCATCTTATATGATACTACTTCAAAATTTCAAATAGCTTCTCGTTGTTGAATTTCAACAATGAAATTCTCTGTGTGCAAATTCTAGGCTCAAACTCGAAACGCGTACAAACACATCGGCGTCTCGACGCAAGCTAAACCTCCAGTGCGTATAAACACAATAGCGACCAGCCGCGAAGCGGGCCGCAGCTCATCTTTCAATGTCGCGGTAAAAATTTTGTGGTGGTTAATTTTTTTTTTTTTTTTATAGAATAGGGTGACAAACGAGCACACAGCCCACCTGATGGTAAGTGGTTGCTGCGGCCCATAGACATCCACATCATCTTCCATTACAAATCAAAATGCAGATGCGTTATCACCCGTGAGGACTGAGATGGAATGCCTCATTTCCAGTAAAAAGGGTCTCCGGTTCTCTACACTCACCATACGAAATACAGCAGCATTAAGCTACTATTTCACGCTGGTATTCTGTGAGAGCGTGGTCCTTCCCCGGTCGAGCCGACCCATTCGTGCTACAACTATACTACTAATATAATTGCAGCATGGCTCTACCACGTATAAATAATATAATATAAATAATATAATAATTGCGTACAAGCGGTTGCATATTTAACTGGAAAACTAACCACTCGGTTAGCTGCCCCGCGGTTAACCGCTAGTGGGTAAGAGCGCTAAGTACCATGTTTTAAGCAAAGATTATTTATTAGTTTTATGACATTTATTTATCATTATTATTATGATAACGCTTAGTTAGGCATGCTAGGCTAAGTAAAGTATCACATACGTTTCTGTAGCCAAGGTACAATTCTTCAAATGCTGTGTCCGGCTTTGGAGGATAAAAGAGCCATTATAATTATTTTAGTTTTCAGAGGTGACAACACATCTGTACAAAGGCTATAGAAGACCATGGAAGAACCACACTCTTACAGAATACCAAAGTGAAATAGCAGTTCAAAAAAGCTGATCTCTTACAGAATACCACAGTGAAATAGCAGTTCAAAAAAGCTGATGTGTTTCGTATGTTTAGTGTAGAGAACCGGCGACACATTCTACTGGAAACGAATAATACCATCTTAGTTGTGCGAGGTGACAACGCATCTATATTTTCATTTTTAATCAATGATAGATGTAGATGTCTACGGGCTTATAGTATTTACTTACGATCAGGTGGACAGTGTGATGGTTTATCACCCTCATTCAATAACAATATTTCATTGCATAAAACGTGGTATATAAAAGATAGTACCCGGTTGACCGAGCTTTGCTCGGTATTTTTCGCTCGGTTTTTTTTAATTCGTGTGTTTTGGAAATTATATTTAGATACAAATTACATACTGATGAAATACAAATAATATTTTTTGATCTTAGCGACATAATAGAAAAAACTGAACTGGTTATTTGAATAAAAAATCATGAGTGCAATTAGTTTAATTTAAATTTTCGTGTTTTTAAAAAATACTATAAAAAGGGCTTGAAAAAATAGATTTTCTCAAAAAAGAAAGGAACTTGAAAAAAAAATTAAAAAAAGTCGGTTGGTCGGTCTGGGCTCGAACCATGGTATTACGATTTTGTGACCGCCCAATATACCAATTAAGCTATTTGTAATCATTAACAAACTGTCAAAATTTACGTTCTTATTCTAACGATATTGTAGCAGTTTTTCATTGCCTAAAACACGGACAAAAAGACATTTTCTAAAAATAAACCCTAGCTAGATCGATTTATTGCCCCCGAAACTCCCTGCACACAAAATTTTATGAAAATCGTTGGAGCCGTTTCCGAGATTCCGATTATATATATACAAGAATTGCTCGTTTAAAAGTATAGGATTACATAAGCACGCATAATTGTTTATACATTAATATTTATGGCTACAAAAATCCCTAATACATTAGAAATTACATCTTTTTTTGGTAGGATAAGGGTGACAAACGAGCACACAGTCCACCTGATGGTAAGTGGATACTGTGGCCCATAGACATCCAAATGTATCCTCGATTAAGTATCAAAACGCAGATGTGTTGTCACCTCTGAGGACTAAGATGAAATGCTTCGTTTCCAGTAAAAAAGGGTCTCCATATTTCAACACTTACCATACGAAAAACAGCAGTATTACGCTGCTATTTTACGTTGATTTTCTGTGAGAGCGTGGTCTTTCCCCAGTCGAGCCGACCCATTCGTGCTACAACCATAGTATAGCTGCAGCGTGGCTCTACCACTTATAACTAGCCATATTTAAATAATCTGGTATTTAATATTTTACGTTATTAGGTATTTTATTTTATAAGCGTACACAGGTACATACATAAATAAACTACCTTTATTATATTTTCTTTAGGGCCTATACTACCTCAGTTCAAATTCTACTTTCGCCTCCGCTTCCCCGCATATGCTATCTAGCGACATGTTTTTAATCACTAATACTGTAAGTAGATAGGTCGTTAGATACTTATTTCATTAGGTTTATCATATTTATGCCTGTTTCATTACGCCAACCCAGTCACTTCTTATTTTTATTACGGTTAAGTGAATTCTGATCGAAAGCAGCATTTCCGTTCGAACGCCGAAGCGAGAATGAGCGGGAGTATCGGGGGCAGGTAACAAGCTTCAGGACGACGATAGTTTAGGTATTTTCTTTTTACAGTGAAAATAATGGTAATTTAAAAAACATAAGCTCTGCTTTATAGCCTGCTTTATATTTAGTTCAGTTAGTATGCAGTTCATGATCTAATTTAAAGTATTTTCTGAATAACAGCGGTTTATTGTTCAGTTTGGAAGTAACTTTAGTTTTTTTTTCTATCGAAAATTTTTTACGGAATCGTGTTTTCGTCTAACATAGTAACATTAATCCATAACTTTATCATATATTTATTTCAAAATGAATGCTGCAATATTTTCGGCATAACGGAGGATCTTGCTGAGCCATTTGAGGTAGTATAGGCCCTTAATCTAGGATAATCATTTAGTACAAGCCTATACGGATCTACGTGCCGTGTAGTGGCGGTTAAGAATATCCACTACCCCATATCTTCCCGTGGGTGTCGTAAAAGGCGACAGAGAGAAACAGGCAGGAGATGGGCAGCAGCATCTTCCTGATAACAACAACTGTACGACAAAAAAAAAACTGCGGTTGCCAACCCGCTCGCCAAGCGTGGCAACTATGGCAATATACCCCCCAATGAATAAATACACAAACGGACGGCCCCCAGTCCCCGGCGGCCCCGCTATTCCTGGCTACGGTGGCGACCATGGTAACGGCGGGGCAGGGGGTGCTAATAATCTCCGGTGCAGGTTCGGTTGCCACCTACGACGACTCGACCTGGCAACATATAACGCACGCACACTGAGGACTGACGAGAAGATCCTGGAGCTGGAAGAAGAGATAGACAAGTTGCGCTGGAGTATTATAGGATTATCAGAGGTCCGAAGAGAGGGGGAGGACACGGTGATTCTCGAATCCGGCAACTTGTTCTATCACCGGGAGGGCGACCATCTGTCCCAAGGAGGTGTCGGATTTATCGTTCACAAGTCTCTCGTCAACAACGTTGTAAAGATTGGGAGTGTGTCGACGAGGGTCGCGTACCTGATACTCAGAATAACCAAACGGTATTCGCTGAAGGTCATACAGGTTTACGCACCAACCTCGGCACATCCCGATGAGGAGGTGGAGGAAATGTAGGAGGATATTTCCAAAGCCATGCATTCCTCCAAAACCCACTACACGGTGTTGATGGGAGATTTCAACGCAAAACTAGGCACAAGAGAAAGCGGTGAGCTGAAGTTAGGGAAATTTGGAGTAGGGCACCGGAACCGAAGGAGCCAGCAGCTGGCCGACTTTATGGAGAAAGAGGGACTCTTTATGGTGAACTCTTTCTTTCAGAAGCGGCCCCACAGGAAGTGGACCTGGTCGAGCCCCGACGGCTCGACAAAAAATGAGATTGACTTCATTATGACGACCAGACGCCAACTGTTCAGTGATGTCTCAGTGATCGCAAGGGTGAAAACTGGCGGCGATACCGAATGGTTAGAGGCACACTGAACCTAAACGTTAAGTTGGAGAGGTCTCGTCTAATGAAGTCAACGCTCCGTCCCCCTCGTGCTCTAATCCAGAATCCCGAAAACTTTCAGCTCGAGTTACACAACCGCTTTCAGTGCCTACAAGATTGCAATGCAGTGGACGATATGAATGACAAGCTCGTGGAAACTGTCCATGCGGTCGGAGCTAAGTTCTGCAAGACCCGCCGCAGAAGAACACAAAAACTCTCCGATCACACTCTTAATCTCAAGGCTGTTAGACGGGAGATGAGGCTGCAATCGTCAACAGATTTGACAGCATACAGGCAACTGAACAGACAGATCTCCAAATGCATGCGGCGAGACTTACGCAACTTTAATACTGCTCGTATTAAAGAAGCGATCGAGCGGAACCAGGGCTCCAAAGTCTTTGCCAGAGATCTGTCTGCCCGTAAGAGCCAACTGTCAAAGCTGAAGACTGAGTGTGGCAGCATCGTTTCCGATGTGGGGTACACATCATCGTTGGAGCCACACGCAAGTGTGAGTAACGATCCAAGAGCAAGTCTTATCCGACACTATTCCGATGATATCCCGGACGTCAGTCTAAGCGAGATTAGAATGTGGCTCTCCAGCACCTTAAAAACGGCAGGGCCCCAGGCGAGGATGGAATTACAGCGGAGCTTCTGAAAGCGGGTGGAACACCGGTACTTGAAGTCCTTCAGAAGCTCTTTAATTCCGTCCTCCATGGTGGCACTACTCCAGAGAATCGCTGGAGGACTTAAGCACTATGCTCAATGACCTGAATAGTGCCTCCCAACGGATAGGTCTTAAGATGAACATGGACAAAACAAAGATCATGTTTAATGTCCATGTCACACCTATGCCGGTAGTTGTTGGGAGCACTATGCTCGAAGTTGTTGACGAGTACGTTTACCTGGGACAAATAATCCGACTAGGTAAGTCCAACTTCGACCGAGAGGTCAATCGACGGATTCAACTCGGCTGGGCAGCGTTCGGGAAATTACGACATATCGTCTCGTCAGGTATACCTCAATCTCTAAAAACTAGATTGTACAACCAGTGCGTGTTGCCAGTGATGACTCACGGATCTGAGACGTGGTCCTTCACTGCTGGCCGTACGAGGACGCTCAAGGTCGCTCAGCGAGCTATGGAGAGGGCTATGCTCGGAGTTTCTCTGCGTGATAGACTCAGAAATGAGGATATCGGCAGTAAAACCAGAGTGACCGACATAGCCCAACGGATTAGTAAGCTGAAGTGGCAATTGGCCGGCCATATAGTTCGAAGAACCGATAACCGATGGGGAAGAAAGGTTCTCGACTGGCAGCCTCGTACCGGTAGGCGTAGTGTAGGGCGACCCCCCACTAGATGGAGTGACGACCTGGTAAGATATGCAGGAAGTCGATGGATGCAGGTGGCTCAGGACCATGCTTTGTGGCATTACTTGGGGGAGGCCTATGTTCAGCAGTGGACTTGTGAAGGACTGTAATGATGATGATGATGATATACGGATCTCGGCTACTACGGAGATTTACATCATCTACCGTTGTAAACAACTTTTTTTTTTTAAATACAAGTTGACACGATTTGGTTTTAGCCTTTTATCGCTCTAATGCATTTTTATATATAGAAGTTAAGTCACTTTTTGTGCCTTGTTGTGCAGGCACTGCAGTTCGCAGCTTGCAGGTACCAACCCAGATGGATTTCTAGTAGGGTTGCCACACGTACTATAACATATAATATCGTACTATATATCAGTTTTAATTGTACTATATATTATAGAAAAATAAGATACGAAAAATACTATATTTTTACCCCTAATTCACTTGTCGCACTTTTTTTATTAACCGTGATTAGAAGTCTGAAACAAGTAAGTTTTATGACAATGATTTTTTCCGTCATAAATGTAATATGTAATTTAACACAAATAAATATGTAAAATTACACAATTATGTAATTTAATTAAAAATCCAATTTATTTCAATATGAATCTAAACGGCTCAGAGTCATATACTTGTTTTAAAGATATTAGATCGTTGAAGGCAAAAGAAAAGAGCAATAAAATATATATATATATATATATATATATATATATGTATAATGCGTAATAAATAAATATAAAATAATGTAAGTTCTCAGAAATAAAGCATTTACTTTGCACATATTAAAGTGGAAGGACTCTTATCTTCACGCACAATCCCTAACGGGGTAGCCAGAGAGAACAGATCGCCAAGTGTCGCGATCTATATATATGGAACAATACATAAAGATTAAAAATAAATGTTTCTTTTCTCCTGAATTTCTCAAAAGTACTATATTTTTTGGTCTTTTTTGGGATAAATAGTATTGTTACGAGCTTGAGGTTCGTGACAATCAAAATTGCCGATAGAATTACCTAAATTAACACTTTAATTCACTTTACACTAATTAAACTTAAAACACTAATAATCTAATCACACTGATTCACTTTATTCCGCTCCGAAGCTTCGCTTGTCTCGCCAAATTCAATACTTCCCCGATCGCGTATTGCAGCGCCTTTATATAGGGCTCTTCCACGAAAACATCCAGAATATTCCAGAATATTTAAGTAAATACGCGCGCCAACCGACCAAGCGCAGAAAATTCGAGTGCGCGGCTTCCAGAAAGCTTAGTTCTTCGTTTCGACAACAGATGGCGCTGACGGTTGAAAGATTAGTGATGTCATTTTCTGGAAAGCTCTCTCCTCGCTCTGTTACCCGACACTAGATGGCGCTAGTGACAGATGTCAACTTAGCCGCGCAACACTGCCCCCACCTAAGACATGCTCGTCCCGAGTATTATCGGCCCCATAATAGCGCGCCAGGCGATCCACATGAACGGTCTTAGGAGTCCCTAAGATCGTTCATGACGTCATCGTAAGGAGGTGGAACAAATTTCTTGCGCCTTTCTGTAACGGAGCCGTTACAGAAAGGGGCAAGAAATTTGTTTCAAAAAAAAAGGTGGCAACCCTAATTTCTAGACAGAAAAGGAGCCCCACCATTGGAAACTGCTATATAGTCTGATGTCATACCGATAGCATCCACATTAACATATAGAGCTTGCGTATCGTCGATTTCTACGCTAGCAGTGGCAGCTCTGTTGCTCAACCACAGCTGCGGCTTCGTGGTCCAGTTTCCATGTGGAACGTCCATAGAGGTGTAGCTGATGGGGATGTGCCAAAGTTGGTCCGCCATGCTTTTGTATGGATCGCCACTGCTCGTGAACAGCTTCTGTGAATTAAATGTGCAGTGTAGTGAAGGTGTAGGAACATTCAATACACCATAAATAAATAGATGAGATAGCGACGGACTGTTTTTTTTTATAGAATAAGGGTGACAAACTTCACACAGTCCACCTGATGGTAAGTAGATGCTGTGGCCCATATACATCTACATTTATCCTCGATTAGGAATCAAAACGCAGATGCGTTGTCAGACTTGAGAACTACAATGGAATGCCTCGTTTCCAGTAAAAAGGGTCTCCGGATCTCTACACTCACCATACGAAACACAGCAGTATTAAGCTGCTATTTTACGCCGGTATTCTGTGAGAGCGTCGTCCTTCCCCAATCGAGCCGACCCATTCGTGCTACAACCATAATATAGATGCAGCGGGGCTCTACCACGTATAAACGTAATTCTGCGTGCTCTGCAACTCCACGTCTAAGCGTGTATATTGCGTGTAAGCAGGAATATTATGGTTACTCGAGCCAAGAAATCTTCCAAACGTGGGCCGCTGTTTCCTCCTCCCTTATTCATGCCCTGCACAGGGCTATCTGTAACACCTATAGTAAATAAATGTTTGTTTAAGAAGCCATGTCCTGTATTAGCACATGCTGCTATCCAGATCTGTGGCTTGTTAAATCTCATTAAATCCGTGGTTAAATAACTGTTTATTTCAGGCAGGGCCTCCCTAGCTTGTCAGTCTACTAGATTTTTCCAAATTCACTACACCATATCGTTCCGTGTGTATCATAAGAGGCGATAGAGAAAAACAAACCAGGAGATCAGTCTTTCTAAAAACAAATAAAAAAATATGGTTGCCAAATCGCTTGCCAAGCGTGGCAAATTCCTCAATATACGATAGGCAGATATGACGCAATATTTGAGGTAGCCTATGTTCAGGAGTGGACTTTGATAGGTTGTAAAGATAACGGTCAAAATTGTCATTAATGTGCCATGTCACACATCCCGTGGGTGTCGTAGAAGGCAAAAGATGGAAGACTCAGGAAATGAGCAGCAGCATCTTCAACGAAAAATAATTAAAACTGCGGTTGCGGTGCGGTTTAGTATCCTGGGTTTTATCACCACTTACAACAGAGCGGATTGTAGTCAAGCGTGGCTGATCCCAAACTTTGACAGTTCATTTTTTTTGTTAATTTTAAAGAGAATTAATTGAAAATTAATCGCAATTTTGGGGGCGTGGCTTAGCTCTTCATCGGTGAAGCTCACGGACGTCTGAGGGAGTGTCAAAATGACACTGATGCAATGTACTTCATGTACGCAAATTATGACATAGCTATACCGAGCACGCGCTCGGAAATAAACTAAGTAAACGCAACACAACATTTTTACTTTTTTAAGAAAACTTTCTTATGGATTAAAAAAATGTTTATAAGAACTTAGACATAATTATTTACTTTGCTTTAAAATATTTCCATAGATTTATTCATAAAAACATTGTGTTGGCATGGAGTAATGTAACTAATTAGAGTCTACTTTATAGATTTTTTTCTATCGAGAAAATTACATGATATCGTGTTTTCATTTTATGCACTCCAAGGTCATATAGTTAAAAAATAATATATCAAAAATTTGGTTCGTATTCTGTAAAACGTATAGTAATATGTAAAATAGAAAAACCACAACATTTTCGAGGTATATCACCTTAAACACCCTATGAACAAAATGGGACTATAGATTCTCTAACCCAGAATCGCCACTAAGTTAACTAACCTGACTAAAATGAACTTTTGCGCTCCCATATTCCCTTTCAACCTTCACGACTGGATAACCTGCTTGTCTCGTCCAAGTGTTCATAAACTTCACTACGGACAAATGTTGCAGAGTGGGGTCTCGCTTTGTCGCCTTAGACATGGCTTCCCAGAGATCATTCTCTACAGCATTTGAGTATTTCCTGAAATAGATAAGGCATTATTTTGACTGTATTTCAGTAAATCTGTTGGGTGTAACGCAAAATTGATATTACAACTATTATTCAGATCTTTATAGGTGCTTTTTTTTTTATAGCTACACAACTATAGCATGTATGGTTCGGGTCTACCGGGGAAGGACTACGCTCTCATTGGTGAGTATATGGTGAGTGAACCAGAGAACTTTTTTAACGGAAACTAGGTATTCCATTTTAGTCCTCAGGGGTGATAACCTATCTGCATTTTGATTCTTAATGGAGGATATATTATGTTGATATTTATGGGCCACAAATATTAGCAGAAATGTTTTGCATCGAGGTTTGATAAGAATAGTAACTCAATTTTATAACATATTAAATGTGGCTGGCCCGGCAGACGTTATTCCGCCCTTTCTGGTTGGTTACGAGATGAGTTTCATCCTCACACAGACACTTTTCTATAGAGTTATTTAACAACATAATATGTATAGCTAATTTCTCTTTATGACTAATAGAACTATCACAGCCATTATGATAATAAACTTAAAAAAAATCAGTTCACCCTGCAGGCCATCCTTGGAAATTCTCGCTAGTTTCAAATGCAAAGTGCTCCAAATTTCACCAAATTATGTAGCAAAATCTCGAAGTTATGTCAAAAAACGTTTCTCTCAAATTATTTCTCCTTCGATATCTCACGAACGAATGAACCGATTTTTATTTTCATGTCATTTTTTGAGTTTAAGAGCTGATTAGTTTTTGAAATCGATCGGTAAAGCGGTTTAAAAATATTCCAAAAAAATAGTTTTTCAAAAATTTTATTTTTAATATTTCTCAAAATCTACTCGTCCGAATCAGTTCATATTATCACTAAATTTATTCCACATTGAGATCTTTAGAACGCCGCAAACCGCATCTGAATCGATCAAGACTTTCAAAAGTTATGAAACGTTTACATACTTACACACATACATACGTACATCTGTACGGACGTCCACGCGAAATTAGTCAGAATAGCTTCCTGGGATCTCAAACCGTAGAAATCTGATGAAAACTCGATTTTCGAAAATCGGGGTGAAATCAATAACTTCCCTATTTTTGTGAATTTTTAATTTTCTTAGCGGGAAGTTAAAAATTGCCTATATGTTATACGCCATCATTTACTGCCTACACACCAAATTTCATGGAAATCCGGATAGTTTTTGCGTGAATCGTAAACAAATAATTTTTCTACAGATTTGTTATATTAAATGCATAGATAATTATAGAAATATCATGGTCTTGCTTATCTCGTGGTGACACAGTCACTCTGACTTATAGTGATACTGCATCTCTCTGCGTATTCTACCACGGGGAGTACTCAGAGGAATTGTTCGGACTAATTCCAGCCGCTCAATTTTACCATCGCACGTCGCGACAAAACTCGCGATACCATCCATATTATCTGGATGACCGGCGGTCCACCACTGCGCGATTTACAAAAAGTTTTCTTCCTCGCACAACTTCCTTGTGGAATCGACTACCACCAGCGATTCTTCCAGACCGATACGACTTTGGGACCTTCAAGAAAAGAGCTCTTTTTAAAAGGCCGGCAACGCATCTGCAATTCCCCTGGTGTTGTAGTTGTTCATGGGCGGCGGTAGTCACTTACCATCAGGTGAGCCGCATGCTCGTTTCCTCCCTCTCCTATAAAAGACAGCACGATATTTAAGAGCATCTTAAAATTAAGCAGCGTTTGAGTATTTAGGCATTAGTCTTATTGTCCGTGAAGGTGATTATATTAAAAAAAAAATATTTACCAGCTATTCAAATAAATGGCCAGTCCTTTATGAAACAGCTCCTCGGAAATCGTGTGGTTTAGCATTCTTATCAAATTGGCGCCCTTCATGTAGGATATTTCGTCGAACTTCTGCGATATTTCCGACGCGTCGATCACTTTGCGCGACACTGGCGATGTGTTCTTGAGCGCATCCGACCTCAGGAGGTCCATTTTGTCTCTTGTGAACGATTCAAACATATCCCATTGTGGTTCGATCTGGTAAGGGAAATTGTTAGTGTAATTAATTTCATGACTAGTGACTGCGAGTCTTTTTAAATATAAGAAATGATTAATGTGCAACAAAAATGGGCGCAAAGTAATTTAAAAAAGAAGATTGCCAGTCTTGCATGCGTGCATGCGGCTCACTTGAGGGTGAGAGATTACAGTGCCCATAAACATTTACAATTCGACCCCCTATTGAGAGACCCATTCTGATCTGCTCAGGATTGTTTGAACCAAAAAGTAATATACTAATAGCCTGCTTCAATATGGTTTAGGGATTTAATAACATTGAAGTTCTAATATTCTGAATTACGAGGCCTTTTTTATTCATTTATGTACACACAACAAGATACAGAAACTGTCTTATAGTAAGTTCGTATAAAGGTTCTGCCTTTTCCATAATTTTCTGAAATATCTTCTAGTAGAACCCATAAAGGAAAATATATTAAAATGCCAACTAAACTACATACATTACTACTACCAACAAATAAATAATATACAAAATGTTACGCGAATTATATTAAATAATACTATAAATAAAAATAACATAATACAATACATTAGAATAATATGTATTAATTAACGGTATGCAAAGAATTTATCTCTAACGTTTCTTAAATGCCAATAAAGTTTCGGAATTTCTTATATTAGGTGGTAGTGAGTTCCATAACCTGCATGAATAGAAAAGGAGTAGGACCTTGTTAAAAGCTACAATATTACCCTTTAAAATATATATACATAAGTAAAAAAATTTAAAAAAAAATTAAAAATTAAATACATTATGTATTATCCTTTCTTTTGCTTTGACTTTATAATTTTTTTAATTCTTTTTTAATTTAGAGACTTTATAAATTTATATGAATACTAGCGACTCAACCCGGCATCGCTTGAATAAAAGTTACAGCCTAAATACGTCCCACAGCTGGGCACAGGCCTCCTCTCATTTCTGAGGGGGTTTTAGGGCAAGGAAGTATCCGCCGCGTTGCTCCAATGCGTGTTGGTGAACTTCACATGTCTTCGAAATATTTTCTTTTCTTTCCTCACGATGTTTTTCTTTACCGCAGAGCACGTGGTAAATCAGCACCTAAAATTGCAATTAACTATTTCATTGGTGCCGGCGGGGATCGAACCCGGGTTACTCGCGTTCTGTTTTATGTACAGCGAGCCCATCTGAGCTACCACGGCTTTTTTTTTTGGTTTTATCGCTTGAATAGGATTAATTAATACGGCGTTATTTAGATTTAAGATTATCATCAAAGACAATTTATTTTATTAAATGTTTGATTATTCAAAAAATCTTTTTATCAAAAGATTTTTGAGAGATTCCAGATCACTCTTGGCATTTCTCTTATCAGTTCGTTAAGTTTAATTACAATAAATTCAATTATTCCAAAGGCCTGGACAGACAGACATAGACATGCAGACAAAAATTTTAAAAATTGTTATTCATGTCTTAATGACATGCAAATAACCCACTCCAGCTCAATAATAATAATAATTTAATTTATTTCAGACCCACATATAGTCCATAATTATGTTAGTAAATTAGCTTAACCTATGTTAGTCTTAAATTATTACACGCACAATTTTCATAACAATATTTTTTCTTTATTTTCGGTACCCCATGACATCAGGCAAATGCAAGTCTATATGCATCCAGTGCCCTATACGAATGGGACAATCAAATCTTTCAGTTATTGCCCTCAGAATGCTATTGGAGCTCCCACGAATCCGCATGACGGATGCTATTCTCTTTCGAATTGTGACATGAAAACCATCCGTACAGTACGCTGTAAACATCCCTGAAGCGCTACAATAACGTGGAAATCCCATAAGCATCGTGAAGGCATTATTATATTGTACCCGAAATAAAATAAAAATAAAAATAATAAATAAAAGGTAATTATTACCATATCACAGACAGATACATCAATTTTATTTATATAGATAAAAGTGATGATAATTTTCTAAAGCTTTAACACCCATTACAATAACTTCACAACTCACGTGATCCACACCGACGTACTCTATATAAGTAGCGAATCCTTCATTGAGCCATAAGTCGGTCCACCATTTCATCGTCACCAAGTTGCCGAACCACTGATGGGCCAGTTCGTGTGCTATGTCGATCGCAATGTTTTGTTTGTCCCTAGGTACACCCTCGGCGTCGTCGAATAAAAGGGTTGTTTCCCTGAAATAAATAGGGTTAGCGGTTACACATGTGATTTTTTTAAAGAATGAGCGTGACAAACAAGCATGCAATTCATCCGGTGATAAGTGAATTCTGTGGCCCATATATAATATTATATATATATTGAATTATATAATATAATACATATACTATGTTAGTTAATTTTCATACATTTTCTGTCGATCTTTAATTCTTTCTTTTATAAATCCTACCGCAGCTCCAGTATTCTCTGCTTAGTTACAGGTTGACTGAAAAAGAATGCCTTAAGGCGTTAATTCCATCTTTGTAATTTTTTTTGCAACAAAGTATAAATAAATAAATGAAAGAAATTAATAAGTGGTAGTGTCCTTTGCTAATAACTACAACATATGATTTGAATTTGCTACTTTTGGCAATGTCTTAAAATAAGAACACATAAAATAAAATAAAAATATGTTAATACACTTTATTCTCATACAATTGCTTTAGGAATTTCTGTTTATAACAAGTTTTTTGGGTTTTTGGCCTGTATGGCCAAAAACTCAAAAGCTACTGAATTTAAGATGTCGTTAAGTCTTGTATTCAATCGACTCACAGTCACTTTGACTTAGTGATAGAGATAACATGAAACTCAATTTCATCTTAAAATTGAGCAGCATTTGAGTATTTAAGCATTAGAAAGTATTTCAATTGACTGGAGCGTTGATAACCAATTTTTTTAAAGATAGTTTCATTCTTAAGTGTACCTGAATTAAAAAGCTTTACCTGAATGTTATTAAGCCCCAATTTTCCATGGCACCACTTGAAAAGTCCGGAATTGCAATTAAGTCAAGCTTGTCCAATGCATAAGGCAGTCCAAACACATCTTCATAATATTCCAGTAGTTTCGGTGTTATGTTCAATGCATATTTAGCTTTATGTATGAGCTCAGGTCTGGTCCAAACACGGATTGTCTTTGTTATATTGTCCTTACTAGTGTAGCTGGTCTCTAGATTCTGGAAGTCCGATATTGCATAGGCGACAAGGTATGTGGACATATTAACTGATCTATCAAAGTGTGTCCACTGCCATCCAGGCTCTTCTTTTCTGTAAAATGTTTAAGTTATAAATATTCAACCGGACATTTAGGGTGAAAAGCCTTCCTTCTCTAAATATCAACCTCTGCTGATGGACAAGGATTTGCTTTTTTTATAGAATAAGGGTGACCAATGATAAACAAGCTCACAGTCTACCTGATAGTAAGTGGATATGGTGGCCTATACATATCTACATCTATTGTCGATTAAGAATCAAAATGCAGGTGTGTTGTCATGGAATGCCTCGTGCATACGACAAAGACAATGCAGAACAAGGAGTTTCACATAGTTATAAATTTGTATAGTTTTATAAAGTTTTATTCACTAAATTCACATTGCGGCATTATAATGAATGGGAGTGTGCAGAGGAATTTAATATTTAATATTTATTGAATCCAAACACACTTTACATAAAAACAAAAAGTTATAAAATTACATTGATAAGACATAAATGCATAACCTAATTCCTTCTTCTCTTGTACAATATCAGATAAGAAGGCGCTTGGACAGTCCGTACATATTTGTTTTTTTTTTAAAAGGGCTTTGTCGCTGAAGCGATTATGACGCCCTGGTACAACAAAATTCTTAAATAGGATACATACTAACAACTAAACTTATTAATTACTTAATCAAGTCTTTTCCATGCGCATGATCGCAGAGAAGTTTCTGGCCAAAAACCAAAAGGTTTTTTGTGCGTTCATGGGCTTGGAAAAGGCCTATGACAGAGTGGATAGGAATTTGCTATGGCAAACACTGAACTCATTTGGGTTGAGCGCTGGCTTGATACAGGCATTGGAGTCTCTTAATAGGGACTCTAGTGCTTGTGTTAGGATCAACGGGGTCTACTCGGACTGGTTTGACATCCATAAAGGTGTCAGACAAGACTGTGTGGCTTCCCCGTGGCTGTTCAACCTATTTATGGGCAGTTCTTTGCAAAATTTGAAAGTTGAAGAATGCGGATTAAGAATGGGTGAGTTAACCGTCAAATGCATTTTGTACGCCGATGATCAAGTTATTCTTGCGTCGTCGGCGGCCGAGTTGCAAATGATGGTTACATTAATGAACGGATCATTAAAAGAAAGGGGTATGAAAGTGAACGCAAGTAAGACGAAGGTTATGTTTTTTGAAAGAGAAGAAAGTAAAACACTTTGTGAAATAAGAATAGAAGGGGAGTTGATCGAGCAAGTAGATGAGTTTGTATATTTGGGCTGCTTATTTAGCAGGGATAGAAGATATGATAAGGATATACAACGACGAGTGAATGCGGGAAATAGAGTAAATGGGGCCCTGCACTCTATTGTGAAGAGTCAGAATGTGTCGAAAAAGGCACATATGGCAATTCACAATGCTGTGTTGGTCCCTACTTTAACGTATGGTAGTGAAAGTTGGGTGTGGCAGAAGAAGCACGAGAGTAGAATAAACGCAGTAGAAATGCGGTCGTTAAGGAGTATGTTAGGGCTGAATCTGAATGACAGGGTAATAAATTGTGTAACAAGAGAAGAGTGTGGTTTGCAAGATGATGTTGTGACCAGGATTAAGAAAGGAATGCTTCGGTGGTTTGGTCATGTGGAAAGAATGAATGAGGAAAGAGTGACAAAGAAAATTTATGGTGCAGAAGTGAATGGCAGAGTCGGAAAGGGACGTCCTAGGCGAAAATTTATCTACCAAATTGGCGATTTATTGAAAACGGGCCAAATTAGGAGTACCCTTAACCGACGAGCATGTATGCGTAGGTGTATGGATGTGAAGGAGGCAAGAGAGGTGTGTCAGGATCGTGCCAAATGGAAGTCTGTAGTCTCTGCCTACCCCTCTGGGTGACAGGCGTGAGTGTTTATGTATGTATGTACGAGGTGTGTTCAAAAAGTAAGGTGACTTTATATTTTTATGAAAAACTATTTATTTATTCATCAATATTTATGTCGTCCCCTTCAAAGTAATCCCCCTCAGATATAATACACTTGTGCCAACGCTTTTTCCAATCGTCAAAGCATTTCTGATAATCACTTTCTGGTATAGCCTTCAGCTCTTTCAGCGATGCAGTTTTTATCTCTTCAATCTTTGCAAATCTTCGTCCTTTCATAGGTTTCTTCAGTTTTGGAAGGAAAAAGTCACATGGGACCAAATCCGGTGAATATGGTGGCTGAGGCATGATTGAAGTGTTGTTTTTGGTCAAAAAACCTCTCAAAAGCAACGATGAGTGAGCAGGTGCATTATCGTGATGCAAAAACCATGAATTGTTTACCCACAATTCGGGACGTTTCTTACGTATTGTTTCTCGCAAATGGCGCATAACTTCAAGGTAATACTCCTTATTGACCGTACGACCTTGTGGCAAGAACTCATGATGCACCACACCCCTACAGTCGAAGAAAACTGTAAGCAAAACCTTCACATTTGATCGAACTTGGTGTGCTTTTTTTGGTCTTGGTGATTCAGTGTGATTCCACTGGGACAATTGAGTCTTAGTTTCGATGTAATAACCGTATACCCATGTTTCGTCACCTGTTATGACCCTTTTGAGCAAATCTGGGTCGTTGTTGACATCATCCAATAGCTCTTGAGCGATTGTCATGCGACGGTTCTTTTGGTCGAAATTGAGCAATTTTGGAACAAATTTCGCTGACAGACGTTTCATGCCCAAAATATCCGAAAAAATTTCATGGCAAGAGCCAACCGATATGCCAACATCCTCCGCAACTTCTCTGATAGTGATTCGACGATTTTCCAAAACAATTTTCTTCACTATTTCAACGTTTTCATCGGTTGTTGACTTGACGTGCTGGGGCGTCCAGAGAGAGGTTCGTCATTGGCATCTTCTCGGCCATCTTGAAAGAGCTTGTACCACTTATAAACGTTTTTTTTACTAAGAGTAGACTCACCGTATGCCACTGTCAACATTTCAACTGTTTTGGAGCACGTAATTCCATTTTTTACACAAAATTTGATGCAAATTCTTTGATCCATTTTTTTTGATAGAAGAAAATCGCCAAGCACACCAAAGTACGTCCGACCTTTGTAACTGTCAAAAATAAACTAAACATGCTATACACTTCAAACTTGAAACATATGCTCAGGACATGTGTACGAACGCAACAAAATACAAAAATCGAAAATCGAATGTGCGTTGCCCGCGAAATTCAAAAAGTCACCTTACTTTTTGAACACACCTCGTATATGTACTTAATCTCTTATTTACTAACACATAAATTTTTTTGGTATCTTCTGATAATGTTAAAATATTTGTTGTCCATGCATTCAAACAAAATGGTTTGCTTTGTCATTTGTAATGAGTGCAGGAAATTAGTGGAATAATTTGCCAGCATCTAACATCACATCCCATAGCAATGTGAGTGTTTTTCATGTCAAGGCAAGAGTGAATATGCGTTTGTTAAGCAAGTCTACATGCTATACCTCCTTTCGGCTATATCACCACTTACTTAAAGAATGAGCATATTCACAAAATACCTGCATTAACAGCAGTACAAAGCTGCTGTGTTTCATATTGTTAATGATGAAAATCAGAGACCTTTTAAATGAGGCATTTCCTGTTAGTTCTCAGGAATTACAATAAATCTACATTTTGGTTCTATAATGAGGATAAAGTAGGTGTCTACAAGCTATACACTTATCATTTGGTGAACTTTAATTTTATTTGTCACTCTTAATTGTATAAAGGAAATAGTAATATTACCAAACACAAGTTGAATTTGATTAATTTCAAGTGGTGATATTTGTGAAATTATCAGGTTAGTTCAGGTGGTATGGTTAGTAGTTACCTGTGACCACCTAGTAACAATAATAGTATTTTATACATATTTTGGACTTGTATAACTAGTGTTTTCAAAATAAAAATTTGGAAGAAAACTCACATAGGTTCCTGTGCAGCAACCTTCATATTGGATAGCACCGTTAAGTTCTGTGGGTGTGCTATGCTGATCTCAAACTTTGCTTTGAATGCAGGCTCATCAAAACAGGGAAACGCTGCACGGGCAGATGTAGGTTCGAATTGTGTAATACCAAGTTTTCTGTATTAAAAAATAATATTATTGCATGATAATATGTTTAAATTTGAATGCTAACACTTTTAATTAGTGATCATCAATATACTCTATATTATTATATATGATTTGATTTAACTTAGAAAGGAAATTCAATGAGGAAATATGCACATCAAACAATTTATAAACACTAAGGATGTGTGATATCAATCAACCTGGGGACTGCCTTGTTTTTGCTTCATAGTTATAACCTGGATAATAAACACTTGATGAAACTTGCACCTTTAGGTGAATTTAGTTCATATGGTGTGTTATACAATAACACACAAGTGAATTCAATAGTGAACAATTTCATTTTCTTGCTTTATTTCAAATTGTTTAAGTATTTTAAGAATTAATTACAAGCACTCTTTAACGTGGTGGCATCGAGAGAATCTACTACTCCTTATCATCCTAGTAAAAAGTTGTAGTTGTTAATTCACCTTTGAAGTGTGGCAAATATGGCATAAATTCCCCCTGTGAGGCAATCTATGGGGGAAGCCTATGTTCAGCAGAGGACAATTGATAAGCTGAACGATGCCAAGGATGACAAGAACTCGGAAAACACAGCTATAAATAGAACACAAGTTAATTGGTATAGTACATAAAAAACTGAATACTCACTTAATCTCATTCTTATTAGTAGTGTAAGTACTTTTATAGAAACCAGTCAATGAATTTGATATAGTTCCTTCAAATGACAACTCTAGAGTATAATCAACACCAGTTTTTAGCTTGGAAGCTAATGTAAGTATCAATCTATCACCTGAGCTCTCTTTAATAGACACTATTTTAATATTACGGACACTGCTGTGTGTTACTTGTGTATTGATGGTTGTAATTTGTACATTGTCTACAGGTGTTACTATAATATTTTCGGTGATACTTTCAGAGTTGTCGGCAGTACCTAAAGAATCATTGGATATACTTGGTGATACTGTAACACTATCTAAACTAGTTGTATTATTTGTGCTATTAACTTCACGCTTTTTCCTTGAAATAGTATGTATTGTTTCATGTTCATATATTTGTTCTGTGAGCTCAGCATTACTATTAATACTGAGGTTTTTTGAATGTAATATTATCTCTTTGACTTGTTTGCTTGCTCTTATTGTAATATAGACCTCTCCACTGAACAATGATTTTTCAATATTAGTTTTTATTTTTAATCTATAAAAGCTTGGAACAACATAAGGCGGCAATCGAAGGTCAGGTGAGGGCTCACCTGTCTGCCCAAATGGTTCTTCTTCATTCCAAAAGTCTTGAGGTGTTTGTGATACCTACAAAGCAATATTTATAAACATATTTATCAATAAATTACTACAGTTGCACACTTACCTGTTATTTTTCTATGTATTGAACACTTTCACTGTCCAGTTTTCAGACACAATAGTATAAGATAATAGCAATGACCTATATAATATAGTACACGGGACAGTGAAATTGTTAAAGAACTTATAGAATCTTGTGGAAGTTCGTAGATTCTGGTGGTTCAAGACCGTTTTTGTGAGTCATTAAAAATGTATTCCCTTAAGTGAACTTGTTAAAGGGTAACGTAATGATGATAATATATTTATGTTGTTTCAAAGAATGATTTATGTTAAGAGATTAAGGGATATAATATTTAATTATTTTTAATACGAATTGATTTTGAATTTTGGCAATTATTTTCAGAAAAAGAACGTTTAATACTTACTATTTCATCACCAAAAATAAATAATATATTGGTTAAGAAATAGAAATTTACGAGACGATGCATTTTTCAAGCTAAGAACTACGAATTATCACAGATCGGTGGTATAAATAAACTGTAATACAAAATTTAAATTTTTCAAATGTTAAGTCATCATTTTAAAATCGATCGTTGAAACTTTAAGCTATAATCATTAATGCCGGCTGTACACGCTCGTCGAGACACCACGAGACATGCCTAGAGGTGAGCATTATTTAACATAATCGGTTTCAAAAACTGCTTACGAGCTTGATAATCGTATACCCAGTTTTGTGGACAAAATGTAATGATTATTTTACGTACGCATTTGACACACACCACGACCGTCGCTCACGTAAGCGTTTCGTTTTGAACAGTTTATTATTAAGATGAATATTGGTAGGTACGTAACACGATATACGACTCGCACAACGAGAGTAAAGAGTCCCTTCGGGATAGTTAATGGCTTACACGCAAGATGTGGATCATAAAAATTATGTGATGTGATGGACAATAATACTTAGGCACTTACATATTTTGTGACTATAAAATTGTACAAAAGTACTAATATTGACGATGTCACGCGCATATTATAATTATAACACCTATGAAATGTTATATATTCGTAATCATAATCATAACATAACACAGTTAAACTAATGTTATAATACCTATAACCTGTTAATATTTTCGTAGTCATAACCTAACACAAACACAAAACTAACCTACGCTATACTGTATTGTATACAGATGTATGTAGCGTTGCCAGGCGTCCGGATAAAGCCGGACACAGTCAGGCTTTTTGTTTGCGTGTCCGGCCAAACTAGATGGTGTCCGGGCCTGTCCGGCATTTGTCAGGCTTTTTATATTTGACCATATTTTTACATTTTTCATGTACTTAAATACATACTATTACAATTATTGAAACTAATATTGTAATGAATATTGAATGATTAATGATAAAGAACACTGATTCTTTTAATTTAAGATTTTATGGTAAATGATATAAGGTTAGCATTGTTTTACTTTAAAAAATATATTATCGTGTTATACTAAGACAGAATAATTAAGGATGTCCAGCCTTTTTACCGAAATGTCCGGCTAATCTGGATGGTCTGTTCAGCTTCTTGGTTTAAAGACCTGGAAACCCTAGATGTATGTAGCTCATGGCGGCTGAACACGCTCGTCTCGTCGCCTCGTGTGCCTCTCATCACGTAAAGGCTCGAGACAAGAACACACCATGTTCACACTCGTTGTATCATTTGAAGTTTGAACTCCATATGCCCCCTAGATAAAACTGTTGCTGCGTTTTGCCTTTGAACTATTATATTTTTTACACATTTACTAAAAATAAAATTAATAACCCATTGCTAAGAAGAAGATGGTGGACAGTTTCTATTAATTTACCGTAACAGTACCATGTACGGTGAATAGAATAGTGTATAGCTTGCGGCTTGCGCCACGAAAGATGAACAGTGCGGTGCGGTATGACATACGGGGAAGCGAAACCATAGCAACGGGCGACGCGCTAGCCCCAAGTATTGTCTCCCTGCGTCCAGTCACCCGCGCACATACTTGTGTCGTCTTGCGTACTATCGATTTCGAAAGTGTTAGCTACTACCTGTTATACAATATTTAAAATATTTTTTATTATTTTTTTATTTTTATTTTTTCAAGGGAAACATACATAATTTTAGTCTAATACATAACACATATTAATCTTACAATTAACAATAAAGTTTCCACAGATAAGTAACTCATCGACAACAAGCAAACATCATAACATACTTAGGTGTGTAGAACTAAAATTAAGTTATGGCAAAATATAATATTAATGTGAAATATCAATTTTACCCATTACAGTTTCAATTTAAAAATATATATATATATATATATATATATATATATATATATATATATATATATATATATATATATATATATATATATATACGCGTATATATATATATATATATATATATATATATTAATAAAGTAAATAGTTATTCAATAAACCTGGCACTTAAGACTTAAATATTGATATCGGTATTAAGAGTATGAAATATTTTTTGAGATTTGTAAAACTTAGCAGGATCTATTGAAATATGACTGTAATTATGTAAAGAAAAAGAGAGTTTCAACTAGTCCCGGAAAAAACACATGTTTCTTCATAAATTTAAGTACATATTTTAAATGAAATTAAAAAATCAATAATATCATTAAACACTGTATTTAATAAACTTTCTAACAGTGTATTACACTTCTTTATACATTATCACCAAAAAAGCTTATTAACAATAAAATCACGTATGTCGTCTTGAGACAAAACAGAAATTACAAATACAAAATATTTTACCTCTTTAACTAAGTGTACACAAAATACAGAATATTATTTAGCAGCAATTAAAACCTAACGATTATATATAAGGACGTTTTCGTAGAGACTTTGATGTGTAGTTATAATGTCGACTTTTGACGTTTTACATATTAAAATGTCATAATACAGTTTGCATTTTTCTGCGTGATTATACATGTTATACACGTTAAGTACTAGTAATATCATCATTCGGTCTCGGTTTTCATCGTGATACCTACGAGACCCTTTGACTCGAGCGCAAAAAACCGACACGTTTCCGAGAGCGCACGAGGGCCACGAGACGCGACGCGACGCGACGAGAGCATCCTGTACACACTCGTACTCGCCCTGTCTAGACATGGGTCGTAACGTCTTTTGGGCGTAATCGGTTGTACGTAGTTTCGTGAATATGAGTAACTAGTTTCAAAACTGCTTATTTTTGTAATTAGTTACATATATATACAGTATAGCGTAGGTTAGTTTTGCGTTTGTGTTATGTTATAGTTACGAAAATATTAACATATTATAGGTAGGTATTATAACATTAGTTTAACTGTGTTATGTTATGATTACGAATACGTAACAGGTTATAGGTATTATAACATGTGCGCGATATTGTCAATATTAGTACCTTTGTACAATTTTATACGGTCACAAAATATGTAAGTATTTAAGTATTATTTTCCATCACATCACATAATTTTTATGATCCACATAATACACAAAAATTAACTTAATACAAAAATATTTATTATTTATTTACACCAATTATATGTCTGTTTATATACACTAAATATTTATATACACTTTAAATGTTTATTCACAAAGAAAACTATACATGTTATAATATTTATAAAAAAAATTAAGAACAATGTTAAATAACGCTCGCCTCTAGGCCTGTCTCGTGGTGTCTCGACGAGCGTGTACAGCCGGCATTAAAAACCAATATCAAATTCCGAAACACAATACACAATAAATAAAACACTCGCTCTTATTCAATTCAACTGTCAGACCTGTGTGTCAGACTGTCACTGTCAGTGTCAAGGATTAGGCAAGTTAGGGTTTGTTCCGATATATACTGTGACCACTGTACAGCTTAGACTCATACATTGGTATTATATATAGCTTAGACCATTCAAATGGTCTAAGCTGTACTGCAAGGTGTGACGTCAATTCAGTATACCGTGAAGCCGTTCCTTTTTAGTTTTCTATACTGGTTTCAGTTTAAAATGGAACGCAGTTCAGTATACTGTTATCTGCCGTTCCTTTTTAGTTTTCTATACTGGTTACAGTGTAAAATGGAACACAGTTCAGTATACTGTTATGCGCCGACGTTCCTTTTTAGTTTGTTATACTGTTTAAAATGGAACGCAGTTCAGCATATTGTTATCCCCATTTGTCGATTGTTTTCAAACGAAAATATTTATCATTTCTGTTCAACAAGAAAAAATATTATTTAAATGTTGTTGCTTTTAAAACTTAATTTCCGAGTTTATTTGAATAACAATATTAATAAATAATAATAACAATTATTCGTGGAAGCTGTTAAATCTCTAGGCGCTGTTATGTTTTTGATCACGTCATCAAAGTGTTGACAGCACCTTACCTCGAAAGCACCAGTTATGAAGTGTAGAGGTAAGGAGTACAGACTCTGTATAACAAAAGTGTCCATAGGAAAGCGTTAAATAAGGGTGGCGCCACTGTAGCTACAGTCCAAACTTTAAAAACTCTTTATAATTTGTTTATTGCACAGACTTTCACCATAATTCTTTTTACAATAATGATTTTATTGCTTTCAAAATTTTTATTTTCAAAATCACTCTTAACGTATTTTACGGCGAGTTGACATACCCCGTAGCTACTCGAACGCTGTTGTGGAGAGTTTTTGAACTGTTATTTACTGCTTACGGATGGACACTTTTTCAACTATTCTCCTATGGGAGTTGGTACTTCTTACTTCTACTCTCCATAGCATCATAGCTCACAGAACAAAATGGCGGCGATTTATGAAGTTATTATATTTTCCTAGGGTAACCTGCGGCAGTTTACTGGCAGTCAATAACCGAACGAATTTTTCACCAATGAGAGCACCGAGCTGTGCTGGCAGTGTATATCGGAACACACCCTTAGCCTTGGAATTTAGTAATTATTTGACGTGATGACGTCAGATTTTTGGCAAAGGTCAAAAATATTTACAAATATTAGTATGATTTTTTTATAAGATATTCATTTCCGTTTTAAAAGTTAAGCTTTTTGAATGAATGATTGATAAAAGTGTGTATGTAATGTTTACATAATTATAAAATTTGAATTTATTGTTTCAATACAAATGTATAACTTACACAATATAGATGTATAACTTAGCTAGCTTATTACAGACATCACAATACCTCTAAAACACTTAAAACATGTACTTAAAAATAACCTTGCAGAAGATTATAGTTATGCATATCATGCAACCAGGTGGCTCAAAACATTATGATGTCTGTGTTTTTAGTATTAAGCTTACTTTACTGGTACGTAATAAATCAAATTATAAGTACTTTTTGTAATATTTTTGCAAATATGCTAATTTATATTATTACTAATATAATCCAATATTATTTTTTATTAATCAAGGGTTATCATCTTCGTTCTCAATGTGTCACGACCCCATCATCCGTTTTGTAATTAGATAAAAAATAATGTGGTCGTGAGTAAAAATGATTAGAATATATAAATAAAAATGATAATTATGTTACACGCTTTAAAAAATCTACTCTAGGCTGGATACTCAGAAACGCGGGTTTATATATCCAGCCCACGGACGATGTACGACGGGTGGATAATCGGAACTTACTTTTATTTTTGTTCTTCAAACTTTTTACCCAAGTACAGTTAAATTCATACACTTTAATTATTGATTTTTCCGGACCGATACGACCTGGGGACCTTCAAGAAAAGAGCTTACTTCTTTCTAAAGGGCCGGCAACGCACCCGCAATTTTCCTGGTGTTGCGGTTGATCATGGGCGGCGGTAGTCACTTAACATCAGGTGAGCCGCATGCTCGTTTGCCCCCTCTTCTTTAAAAAAAAAATTGATTATTTTTTATGAACACAAAAATAAATCTTGGCCGATTTGAACTACGGTGACGACTTGTAACTTCTAAGCTAAAAATCCAATATCCTATAATACGAAGTATATAATAAGTAATTACTTCATGCTATCGCATGTAACGCTTTAACAACGTAACGTTATCTGGGTGGCAGATTGCGTCATACAGTAGTATTATAGTGTTTGGGATTTGAATCCGGAACCGCGACACATACGTATTCAGATTCCTAGGCCACGCGGTTGTCATATACAGATTATCCATAGGTTTATTCACAAATTTGTTTAAATTTACGAATTTATTCATTCTAAAACTTTCTTAGAATTTCCGTAAAATAAACATTAATTTAGGTTTACTGTTACTACTCCTATTTATCAAAGTATTGTTATGATACCTATGTTTTTTTTTTGCAATAACTGATTCAGCGGCTACATTTTTAAAATTGTATAAGATATTAACGCATTGACTTGGGTGACCTTAAGCTTTGCCGCCCTATAAAATCAAATTTAGCAGGACAGAGGTAAAAAGACAAAGTCGTATATTATAAGTAATATATTGAGAAAAAATAGCAAACAAGCTTTTGGCAATACTTCGAAAATTAACTTAAAAAAACTAACTACACAACACAAAACTAAAATCGACTAAAATATTTACTTTAATGTCAACTGTCAAAATGGCGTCGATAAAGCAGAGCTCTATTGACCCTTTATTATTTGATTGACTGTTGAAGAGCTATGGTATCACAGAGCTATCTATGCAAACTAGAGTGTAGTTTGTGAATTATAAGAAAGTGATCAGATTAACCGGATGACCATATTATCCTCACGTACTAAGTATAATTGTATCTACTTATATAGATGTAAAGGAAAAGTACGTGAGGCTATCTGTAATATTTTTAATCTTTTCCTTTTTTGGTTTGTAAAAGCCCACGTTTGGACATCGTTTTCCCCCGAGATATGCTACAAGACACGGTCCCCTCCCGTTGTAGGGAGTATTTGCCTTGATCATCACACTTCAGTTCGACAGGCGTACCGATGATCGCTTAATGCTAATGTGTTTCGTATGGTAGGGAAGTGCAGAAAAACCCTTTTTACTGGAAATGAAACTTCCATTTTAGTCCTTAGGGGTGACAACCCATCTGCATTTTGATTCTTAATTGAGGATAAATCTACATTGGACGCTGTGGCCTATAGACATCTACATGATGTCTATAGCCCACAGCGTCCACTTACTGGACTGTGTGCCCGGAAGCCATAAGATTATTCTTGTAAATCCCAACGTCGCCACTTACGACACCCACGGGATGAAGTGCGGCGATGAATTATCTAACATTACTCCCACATGGCTGGGATAATCAACTTACCTTAAAATAAGTAACATAGTAAACGATAACTCCGACTAGCGCAGCAACAATTACAGCTAATATTATAAAAGAGATGCATATGAAGTTTGAGATGAATATGCCGCCTTTTCTCCCATAATGAATATCGTCAGCACCTTGAGTTTCGTATGCCAGGAACTGCTGGCGACTTGCCGATAAAGACATGTTGCGTAATCATACTGAAATCAAACAAAAAGTGTGGCCTAAGTAAAAAAATTAGTACCTATCGTTTGAAAGAAATCCATTGTAACCACATTCTTAACATTAATGTCGTCAAGACCGAATTTCGGTCACGGCGGCCAGTCTAAAGGGAGACAAGGGAGAGCCATCTACGCAGGTTGACTCTCTTTTCCCTCACTATCATCTTCGATCAGACGGCAATCCGATACGATCGGAAAGAAGGGAGGCATAGGCTTTACGTGCTTTCCGAAGCACTAGACATATGTCAATCATTCATTTCTCGTGACCGAATCATTCTAGTACACTTCGTCACGCGTACCGGTACATTCGGATCGATCTTTCAAATGGATCATATCGGGCTCCAGTACTGTGTATGTCTGTGAGATCCACTGGGAACCGACACTGTACCCTACACTAAAAAAAATTCAATGAGATCATTCGGGATTCACCAATTACGAGTTAAAAAGGTTCCGTCAATTGTTTGTGATTGGTTGTACCGGAACATTCAAAAACAGATGAACGAACCATCAATGCTTTTAAGTGTACCAGCTCAAAGGGACAAATTATTATGATTGACACACGTCTACAAAGCACGGTGTTTGAATACCGTCCCCCCGGACCGATACCATAGGCTGCTACTGAGAATTTCGTGACAAAAAAACCCCAATAATATATTATTTGGCCTGACCCAGGATAACACAACCAAGTTAGTGGTAGAAAAACCTTACATTAAAATATTTTATATTGATCGTATTAGAATTATTAAAAATTAACAGAAAAACGAGAACATCTAACAATTTAGGGAGCAACATGAAACAGGTAAATTCTAAGTAATATTTTATATAAAATGTGTTAAAATTATAACTACTACTCGCAGAGTTTGTTAAAGTCGACAAAATACCAATAACCTGTTTATAAATAATAAATAAGTATAATAAAATTAATACTTTTTCAGTTAATGTCAATATGAGCCGAAAAAGGATGCGTGTACACAGAATTTCATCATCATTATAGTCCTTCATAAATCCTCTTGTAATCATAGGCCTCCCCCAAGGGATGTGACAAAACACGGTCTATACCGGGTCATCCCTTCATCTAATGAGGGCCGCTCCATACTTTGTTTACGGATATGGGACTGCTACTGGAGAATCATTGATTCATCAGCGGTTGTCAGTTCTTCGAGCTATACGACAAACCTATTGCCACTTCAGCTTACTGATCCGTTGGGTTATGTCGGTTACTCCGGTTTTACTGCAGATATCCTCGTTAATTAAGCTAGGAAACATTGAGCATAATACCCTCCAGAGCCGCCGTAGTAGTTCGCCGAGCAACTTTGAGCTTCTACATAAAGACCGCGTCTCAAATGCATATGTTATCTGGCAGGGTGGCGGGTTTCTCTTCTTATGAGGTTTTGAAGAATACACGGAGAGAAATGCGATGAGATGATTAGTCGTGATCTCCCGAACGACACAGTACGGTGAGCGGCATTTTATAAAGTACGATGTAAAATGCTTATTAATTAATAAAATTACGTTTTTATATAATATTTTAATTCTATACACATAAATAAAATTGAAGTGTCTGTTTGTAATGTCAAAATAATAGCTTTTTACTGAATGCGTTATATGAAAGTATGTACGATACTTATAACAAAGAAACAATTTTTAAAATTTTTGTCTGTCTGCTTGTTCTGGCTGATGTTATAGAGTAACATATTTTAGGTTAGAAAAAGAATTAGGGTTCCGCGCAAAACGTTAAAACCCCGCTTGGATTTCGTTCCAATCGTAATAAAATCCACGCGGATGAAGCACACCTAGTATATAAATAAATACACGACGCGAGCACAAACATAATATCAACCGCAATTTTTATAATAATAATAATAATGATGGAAGCCCTCGAACGTTTGGTCTCCCCTGCCGAGGGCTTCCATCTGGTTGGATCTATTTATTTATGTATTTTTTGTATGTATTTTATTTTATTGATATTTATGTATATTTATTTTTTCATTTTAACTTAAAATTATATATTTATAGAACCCAACCAGATGAGAAAATTATATAGATACCCCAAATAATAAGAATAATTTATTTGCCTTGAATGCAGGTATTTACAATAAGATTTTTACAGAGTACCTGAAAGATCCGTACATTCTACCATTTTGGCATGCAAATAATTTTTTATATAGAAGAGGGGGCAAACGAGCATGCAGCTCACCTGATATTAAGTGATTACCGCCGCCCATGATCAACCGCAACACCAGGGGAATTGCAGGTCCGTTGCTGGCCCTTTAGAAAGGAGTAAGCTCTTTTCTTGAAGGTCGTATCAAAATTTATTTTTGACGTGACAACGTCTTATAAATTGGTTTGCCGGGTGACACTTCAAGAAACTGCGTTACGCTCCGCTCACGTTATGCGCTCACAATGAGAGCGAGTGAGAGGCACGCGTCCCTTCCACTCAGGCATGGTTAGCCCGCCTAAGAGCGAGAGAGACAGACATAAAAAGTGTTATTTCATCCTTCTTCCTACTATACGAATGAATATTCACATTAAAATTATTTTACCACTCAAAGTCGTTGTCACGTAAAACTTTCGCCCGTATACCGACTTTACAGGCAACCAATTTTTTTTAACAACAATAGTAATTAATTATAAATAGATTTAATATAATAATTATGAGTACCTATGTATAGTTATTGCATTATCATAATTAAAAGGATTGTATTATTAAACATAAACATAAAAACATAAAACACTCACGCCTGTCACCCAGAGGGGTAGGCAGAGACTACGGACTTCCATTTGGCATGATCCTGACATACCTCTTTCGCCTCCTTTACATCCATATATCTACGCATATATGCTCGTCGGTTAAGGGTACTTCTAACGTGGCCCATTTTCAAAATATCACCAATTTGGTCTATAAACTTTTTCCTAGGGCGTCCCTTCCCGACTCGGTCGTTCACATCTGCCATATAAATTTGCTTTGTCACTCTTTCCTCATTCATTCTTTCCACATGACCAAACCACCGAAGCATTCCTTTCTTAATCCTGGTCACAACATCATCTTACATACCACATTTATCTCTTATCACGCAATTTCTCACCCTGTCATTTAGATTCAACCCTAGCATATTCCTTAAAGACCGCATTTCTACAGCATTTATTCTACTTTCGTGCTTCTTCTGCCACACCCAGTTTTCACTACCAGGAAATTCATCTAATTCATCTACCTGGTGTAATGCCAATGTGCACTCTCTTAATGCATTATTAAACAAATAGCATAATACAAACAATTAATTAACTTTATTTAAGTATGGGTATATTAAGTACCTATTTATAGTGTTGAATTTTAAAGGTAAAGGAAGACCTTGCGAAAAACCCGCATGTCCGAGACATATAAAAAAAATTGAAGTTCCCAAACTTGCATTGCGACAGCGCGGCGGACTGCTTCCTGTTTAAAAACCCTGTCCGGTGATAAATGATACCTGTGTCTAGCAGTGGGAAATACCATACTTACTTTGCATTTTTTATATTTATAATTCTATTTCAAGGTTCCGGAAAACTCACTTCATGCAATAACAAAAGATAAGTTAATTGTAATATAAAATATTGTATAAGTAGAAATTTAAACTTTCAAGTTTTTTCCGCCGTAAAACCGCGTAATCCACTAATGCACTATCCCCGGGGATAGTACATACAGTTGAAGGAGGGCGGGAGCTGCTTAACAACCTAGGTAATACTAGGGTTGCCAGGTCTTAAAATCGAAAAGCCGGACAGACCAGCGAGCTTAGCTGGATATTTTAGTAAAAAGGCCGGACACCCTTAACTTTTTAGTCATAATAATATACAACATGACAATATTTTTTAAGACAGAACAATTCTATTTATCTTTTACTATAAAATCTTCTTAAATTCTAAAGAAATAACAATAAAATTGAATTAATCAGTCTTCTTCATTTTTAATCATTCAATGTTCATTACAATATTAATTTCAATAATTGCAATAATAAGTAAGTACATGAAAAATGCAAAAAATGATCAAATTTAAAAAGCTTAACAAAAGCCGGAGAGGCCGGACACATTTTAATTTGGCCGGACACGCAAAAAAAGCCTGACTGTGTCCGGCTTTATCCGGACGCCTGACAACGCTAGATAACACTCATCATTTGATTTTATTACGCGGATCAAATATTTAAAATATTTTTTAAAAGTTAACAATATTTTAAATTTTTTTTGTGTTTTGTAATACCTAAGAAACGGATATTTAATACGTGCAATATACTTATGTACATTTTTTATACAATACACTTTAAGTGGATTTTGATACGTAAAAGTAATTCTACTTTATTTAGTAAAAAATGCACGGAAGTAAATGCCTGCGCAACTATTGTATTCGTAATAACTACGTGAGAAGTGCCTCTTAAGAATTTTTACTGTCTATTTTAGCGCTTTGTATCATCATCGATGGACTACTAGCTTATACTGTCAATTTTTGTCGAAATTCTTTAAAAAAATGCAAAACCCTCTTAATCATAATAAACAAAATATTATAAAGGATAATCTACCAATAATTTGTTACTGACAATCGCATTATGATGACCTGGTAATAAATACAGGAAGTCGATGGATGCAGGTGGCTTAGGACCGTGCTTTGTGGCATTCCTTTGAAGGCGTATCTTCAGCAGTGACTTGTGAAGAATGATGATTAATCGTATTGTTCCGTTATATAAAAAAGAAAAGTTTGGAAAACGTTGACATTTTTGCGGCGCGTTTATGTGATGACTAAGACCATGTCTAATTGCGTGTGCGGTGTGGCGAATTGTATGCGGGCACCGGCGATAACGCGTTCTCGTAAGAATATAATGAATGTTATGAATTGATTGAAGCGATTCAAAAAATATTAAATTTGCCTGTGTTCAAAAACTGTTGTGCAGTTGGATCGTCAGTTTCTTTGCAGATCTGAGCATCAAGGTCGTAGTAGACGGGCATGCTCGGATTAAAAGCCTATCAATGCTTGTGTTCTGCAAGGCTGTGTGCTATCTCCTACGCTGTTCCTTCTGCATATCAACGATATGTTGCAAACCAGTAACAATCAGTGCTGCGCGGACGACAACACACAGATGATGAACAGCACGTTTTTACACTGGCCGTGCCAATATTCCACGGGATCACGTCATCGAGTACATAAAAAAACTTGTGTCTGAAGTCGAGTCGTTGTTAAACAAAGTCTCGGATTGGGGACGACTAAATCTAGTCCAGTTAAAATTTCAGATGACACAGGTTTGCGCGTTTACCGCTAAAAAGAACCCCTTTGACGTATCTCTTGAATTTCAGGTCACTCCCCTTGCTGTCTCAACTAGCATCGGTACCCTCGGCGTCGACATATCGAATGATATACAGTTTAGTAGTCACTTGGAAGGAAAGGCTAAATTGGCCTCTCAATGCCTTGGCGAGCTCAGCAGAGCGGTACAGTATTAATTTCGTGCTGGTACACCGCTTGGAACTTTACTAGGCGCAAGTTCGGCCTCACATGGAATACTGTTCTCGTCTCTGAACCGGGGCACCCCAGTGCCAGCTCTTTCTAATTGACCGCATCTAGCTCAGAGTGGATTGAATCATCCACGCCCAACTTCTTTCTGATCACTGGCACTGCGAAGGGATGTTGCATCCCTTTGCATTTTCTATCACATCTACCACGAAGAATGCTCTGAAGAATTGTTCGGATTAATTCCAGCCGCCAAATTTTACAAACGCATATCTTGACACCGAAAACATTAACATTAACAGTCGAAAACTGTGCGTTTTGCTCACTGACCTCTATAATGTATAGAGGTGCAGTGGATTTACCAGGGGTTTATAATATGACATATTTTAATAAAACAATATGACATATTCTAATATTTTGACACATTATAACTCGGTACAATTAATTTTTACTTCATTTTGTTATAGCTAATGATATCCTATTAATTATTCTTAATATATATAAATTACGTGTCACGTTGTTTGTCCGCGATGGACTCCTAAACTACTTAACTGATTTTAATCAAATTTGCACACCGTGTGCAGTTTGTTTCAACTAGAGAGATAGGATATTTTTTTGCCTATGAGTGACCCACAATTTTTTTTTTGCGAATTTAAGGATTTTTAATAGGACATGACAAAGGGTCGTCGAAAAGGGCAGAACAACGTCCGCCTGACAAACTAGTTAATTATAAAATAATTAAAAACACATCTAGTACTGGTTTTGATGACATTTCAACAAAAGTAATAAAGCATGTAGCAAATACAATAGCCCCCATATTCAGTCAAATTATAAACCTATGTGTTGAACATGGCGTATTCCTTGAAATTCTTAAACGCCCCTATTTAAAAAAGATGACAGAGTTGACTTATCCTGTTACCGTCTGATTATTTTTATATTTTTTAAAATTATATTTATAAGATTCCAACAATCTAAAAAACGCATTAGTTTTTCAATAGAGCAAAAATATTTTTGTAGAAACAAATCTTTTAATGTAAGAATTCATGAATTTTTATACCAAATATTCACGAATGTTGACAGAAAATTACTAATACTTACTTACTTACTTATCGTCACGCACAATCCCTAACGGGGTAGCCAGAGAGAACAGATCGCCAAGTGTCACGATCCTTACATACCTCTTTCGCTTCTTTCAGGTTCATTAACTTCTTCATACACGCACGTCTAGGTATCCGAGAACTCTTGACCGACCATAGCCGACCGAAAGCGAAACGAAGAGATTCGCAATATGGCAGGATTGAAAGATGACCTTATCACAAAAATTGATAGGGGCGTACTCCAATGGTTTGGGCACGTTGAACGAATGAGTGAAGACCGAATGGTGAAGAAAATATATAGAGCGAAAGTAAATATTAAAAGGTGTCGAGGTAGACCGAGACTAACTTTCGAAGACCATGTGAGCAAATTGCTCGAAGAGGGGAGGGTCAAAATTACTAATAACAGCCTTATAAACGAGCAATTCCTGTATGTATGTATGTATATATATATATATATATATATATATATATATATATATATATATATATAATCGGAATCTCGGAAACGGCTTCAACGATTTTTATAAAATTTTGTGCTAAAATTTACGATCGTAATAGCTCAGGTGGGATGTTGGTCGGGCATGATATCGGAGTTCCGTGGTTCGCGTCCTCTCTCTGGTCCAGCATTTTTTCCTTTTTTTTTCAAGTTCCCTTCTTTTGTGAGAAAACCTATTATTTCATGCCCTTCTTTCTAGTATTTTTTAAAAATACGAAAATTTTAATAAAACTAATTGCACTATACCTATATAAAAAACTTACAAAAAATATTATTTAAGTTTCATCAGTATGTAATTTCAAAAAAAAAAAAAAAAACTAAGCAAAGCTCGGTCATCCGGGTACTAACAGCCTTATATACGGACGGACTTTTCGAAGGCTTTCTGTTCTAAGCTACGATCAATAATATTGATCGAAGATTATAAGAGATTTCCATATGTACTGACTCATCAAGATACATCAAGGGTTGGGAGGCCGTTATAAAAAAAAAACACATTTTCAACTGTTATAGGTATAAAATTTGGCCAAAATATTGTTTTAAAAAATTTAAATGGTTTGGATTTACGATTGGTACCGGTAGGTGACGTTGTTGTCAATATCCAGCAATCACTCGTGCGAAGCCGGGGCGGATAATTAGGTAATTATAATATTAAATAAATACGGTATAAGAGGCAAGACACTTGATCTTATAAAATCCTACATGATTAACAAGATTTAAATTACTCAAGTATCATGGATTTCTCCAACGACCAAATATGAATATAATTGGTCTGGTCCTCGATCCTCAGATTTTGATGTTCCTCAAGGAAGCGTAACTGGTCCCTTATAATTTTTAGTATATTTGGTCTTTATCTATGAAATTGCCGTTTCTTTTGAAATAAGTTACCGTAATTTTTATGTATATTTTTTATTTGTTTTAATCAAAGTAATGCAAAATGCAATCGATGCATCTTTGCCAACGTAGTGGCAGTTTGTTGAAGAAAGACGGGGGGGGGGGGGGGCAACAAATTATTTAACGGCATTTTGTACTGCCTCTCGGGTATTGAATTTTTTCCAGGGAAAAATTATCCAAATTCTGGAAAAGGTAGAAGTCTGTAGGGTCAAGGTCTGGTGAGTACGGCGGATGGCGGACAGCGGCCGTCACGCGTTGTCGTGCATGAGCAGCGAGGACGAGTAATTGACCAAAGCTGGTTGGAGATGTGTGAACTCTCTATCATTATGTTCAGTTCGTCACAGTACACATTTGCAGTAATGCTCATCCCGTTTGGTAAGCAGCTGTGATGAATCACACCGACGCTAGACCACCAATCAGTGACCATCTTGTTTCTTTCTTTTCCTAATCAATGCCCTAAACGAAAACTTATTTTTAGAGCATTGATTAGGTGCCGAACCAGGATCCAACCAAAATGCTGAGCGCTTGTGATTGTCAAACAGAATCTATTTTTCGTCTCATATAACAATGCTGATCAAAACTCCTTCGTTTGTGTGCCTGTTGAACAGTGCAGGGCACGTCTCGATGCGTACTTCGCGTTGGCGACCATTGATTTCGTGGCACCACGTTGCTACCAAGACGGTACTCATATTACATAATAACTCGAATTTTTAACGTATTCACGATGACGAAAAAGATTCAATTGCGATGAAAACATAACGCTAATTAATAAACAATCCACTAATTTTGAAAAAACAATCCATGTGCTTAAAATAAAATAAATAAAATAATTTATTCTAAATAAGTATTATTAATTATTTATTCGAACGACGAGTAAATGCAGGGAATATAGTGAATGGGACATTACACTCTATTACGAAGAACCAGAATGTGTCAAAAAAGGCACGTATGGTAATTCATAATGCTGTGTTAGTCCCTACTTTAATGTATGGTAGTGAAAGCTGGGTGTGGCAGAAGAAGCACGAAAGTAGAATAAATGCTGTAGAAATGCGGTCTTTAAGGAATATGCTAGGGTTGAATCTGAATGACAGGGTGAGAAATTGCGTGATAAGAGATAAATGTGGTATGCAAGATGATGTTGTGACCAGGATTAAGAAAGGAATGCTTCGGTGGTTTGGTCATGTAGAAAGAATGAATGAGGAAAGAGTGACAAAGTAAATTTATGTGGCAGATGTGAACGGCCGAGTCGGGAAGGGACGCCCTAGAAAAAAGTTTATCGACCAAATTGGCGATATTTTGAAAATGGGCCACGTTAGAAGTACCCTTAACCGACGAGCATGTATGCGTAGATATATGGATGTAAAAGAGGCGAAAGAGGTATGTCAGGATCGTGCCAAATGGAAGTCCATAGTCTCTGCCTACCCCTCTGGGTGACAGGCGTGAGTGTTTTATGTTTTTTTATTCTAAATAATATATAAGTAATTAAATTACATCATTGTTCATTCATTCGAATATAATTATAATATAAATAATATAATGAAATAATTTAAGTGTAGAAATAGTAGTAGATTTAATTGTAGATATAATATTTGTATACCTAAGGGTTGAATGCAGCGAACATCATTTTTTTAACTTCCCGCTATGAAAATTAATGATTTTCAAAAAATCGGGAAGTTGTTGGATTCACCCGTTTCTAAAAATCGCGATTTCATTAGATCTCGACGTTTTGAGTTCCTACGGGGCTATTTCAACCATTCCTACTATGATGTCACTATGTTTGCATGTATGTATGTGCGTGTTTGTGTGTGTGAGATGGAACATAGCGGGAAGTTCCAGAGGTCAACCGTTTTCCAGATTAAAATTATTTAATTAAAAATTAGATTTCAACACTGAATTACTTTAATAGTTTTAGGTAGGAGAAAAATAGGTCCTTTTATCGGCTTACAAAATTATGGTTGTAGCACGAATAGATCGGCTCGATCGGAAAAGGGCCACACTCTCACAGGATAACGTAAAAAATAGAGATTCGGGTTATTTTTTACTGTAAATGATTCCATCTTAGTTCTTAGATGTGACAACGCATCTGCATTTTGATTCTGAATCGTGGTTAGATGTCGATGTTTATGGGCTACAGCATCCACTATCGATCAGGTGTGCTGTGTGTGTGCTTGTTTGTCAACTTTTTCTATACAAAAAAGAGTTATACTCTTTTTTCGTTACTTAAGTGAAAACTTTCCGAAGTCTTGCATATGATGAAATTTCATAAAAAACTTATTTACAATCATCCGATGTGTCTACTATAGCAGTGGTATGAGGTGAATTTGTCCTTTGAGTTCAGTTTCAGCACAGTTTTGGGAACAGGTATTTGTACAAAGTAGTAAGTACAAAGTGATTAAGGGTCACGGGATTCTGAATATTTCAGTAAATTAAATAACAGAATAAATAAAATTTGTGTGCAAACTACTAAGATCGATGGGAGCAAAATTTAATAAAAAATGTAATTAAAAATCTTTAGTTCTAATAATAATATAATATAATGTAATTTATCTTTATTTTAAATTAAATTTACATAGAACATACAGTTACAATTAGACGTATTGTGCCATATAGTAGAAGTTAGAACATATCTCGTAAGGACAAAACAGAACCCTAGGTTCACTTTGCTGCCTGTCCGAAATCTATTTAGGGTGGCCCCAAAAACCAGCCTCGCACCTAATACCAGCCATTTCGCCTTTTTACTTCGTATATAAGGTTTCTAATGTTCCCAACTACAAATATTGTAAACTCAGAAAATCTTCGTCATAAGAGGAAAGTATATTTTAATTAAATATTTCCACACACTTTTAAAGTTTTAAATTTAATATTGAAACCCACAGGCAACGGACAACCCTTATTTTCCTAATTTTTTGACAAGTTAAGAACCCGAAAAAATTAGGCGATATCTTTACGCCTTGTGATTTGCAAGAAAATTACTAAGGTTTAAGCATATTACCCAATGATTTCATTTTTGTATATATTTACGATATATCCAAAGTTAAGTTACAATAAGTTTTTTTTATATCCTTTTAGTGGGGATTAATGGGGCTGTAATTAGATAGACTATGTGTATAGAGTGAATAATGTCAGCCGTCAGGCCGTTATTTGGAGTACTAAATAAGAAATAACTGAGTTTAGCTTCGTAATAATATAAATCACTCCATCTAGTGGAGTGATGACCTGGTAAGACATAAAGGAACTCGATGGATGCAGGTGGTTCAAGACCGTGCTTTGTGGCATTATTTGTAGGAGGCCTATGTTCAGCAGTGGACTTGCGAGGGTCTGTAATGATGATGATAAATACAAGTCAGGGTTGTCATATTCTGTCATAAATATCATTAACTAGGACAACTTATTTTAAAAGGAAGTTCGTCAATTTGTCGATCGAATAAAATCAGTTCGCGTAAATATAAGAAATTATTAATTCGTTTTGTTCATCAATTGATTTTTTTGAATTGAATGTTTAGGAAAGCTGTATTTGTTTATTTTTTGTATTAGACATTTGTTGTATACTAAGGATACCCGGTATTTAATTTATTTTTGGGAAAGACAAAAATAATTGTAACATAAACGAAAACCTCATGAAAGTAAGTCAGGACAGTGCTTTGCAGCAGTATATTATGAAGGAAGTCATGTTCAGCTGGGGACTTGGTGTGCCATAATGATGATGATGTATGTCGGCAACTTGGAAAACTAACATATATAATAAATCGATAAGCTACATAAATTTTATCACAGTTCTTTAAAATTGATTTTTAAACTTTTCAAACTTTTTTAAACCTAATACCGTAAGTAACGTAAGCGTAGTAGTAAAACATTAAAACAAAATAGTTATTGGTTCAAATTGCTGCTCGTGACAAGCATGATTTAAATTTTAAAATGTTACTGTGCGTCTAAAACTTACCTTCAAATAGGTACCTACTAAAAACTCAAAGGGCAGGCTAGGTAAAGGCTAGGCTGACATTTTATACGCAAAAAAGACATTCGGCATTCGAGCTGGGCTTCCATTTTTTTGTTTATCGTCGGTTTTATATTGTTCTTAAAATAATGTAATTTAAAATGAATGTTAACGTCGCTGCATACGTAACGCGTTTTATCCCGGACGGGGCGGGACGTGAAATTTTGGCAATATCGTTTCATAGAAAATGTTCATGATAATGTATACGTAACGGATGCACGGACGGGACGGGGACGTGGCATGAACGGGACGGGAAAAATATCGTCGGCGACGATGTTTACCCCGGCCCGCCCGGGGCGTGTCACGTCCCGTCCGTGGTTCCGCTGCGTATGCACAGTCGCTCCGTTGGCTACATAGCGATGCGCATGTTGTACCGAACGAAATGTACGAAGAAAACTAATTTAATGTGTATGATCATGTCCATGTTTGTATAATCTTGCACAACATATTGAACGCAAAATATAAAAAAAAATAGTTTAAATTTTATTTTCCGTTTATGTTGTCATACGAAAATATATATGAAATTGAGTCTTGTCATCCAAATTTTCTTTGTAGAGAGTGTGGTATGAGTACCAGACGTGTGTTATGATTAGAAGATGATCCATTAGGTCCTATTTCCTGCCACTTGCCACACCACACACACAACCTTGACTGTTGTAGCTTCTTTTTCATCTGAAGTAATAGCAATTAATGCCAATTCTTCAGATGAAGAGATACATCTTTCACAACACTAGCACATTATTTTCGAGTCACTGTATGCATTAAACTCCCGTCCGTGTTGACATACAACCACGTTCCGTCTCCGTCCCTGCACGTGCTGATTCCGTTCTGTATGCAGCGAACTTTAATTACATTTTTTGATAAATAAACAATTGATTACGAATAAAGCTATATTTAAAAAATATATTGTGCTGTTACTTTAATAACTATTTTAATAGTATGAAATTTTAAAGGTGAAAATGGCACTGAAAAGCTTCGCCAGCTAAGGTATAATAGGGGATTCACAAGCTACAAGTGTGTTTTTGAAAGGTTTAAAAATAATATTTCACATCTACAGGATTTGCCTTAGTCGCCGATACCCGTAGGCGGTTTAGCAATCGTAATACTAGATAAGTTCATGTGACAAGTGCAAAGACTATATAAATTCTCTATGGACAAGTGTCATGTCGTCGGTCTGGTTACCTTTACGGCTGGCGATAACAAGATGGCAACACCTCCGTCTTACGGAAGCCACGAGATATTTCTGGCGTTTATTATCTTTTGACACATACGAGGCCACATGGGGCGGATGATTCTCTTGCGCCGTTACCACACGGCGGATTCGAATATGTGATTTTTTTTTATAAAACTAGGTTATAAACTTAGGTAGACAAATTAAAACAAAGGAGGCTTAAGATGCGTTGTCACCTCTGATGACTAAGATGGAATGCTTCATAGCCTGTAAAATGGAATGCTTCACAGCCCCATTGTTCCACACCTATTCTGTATAGTTGGCTGACCATAATAGCACACGACAATAATACACAATGACACTCTTTTGGACGCCACACACGGTCAGTTCAACTGATTGTGACAATTCAAACTGATCAGTTCAAACTAAAACTGATGATATTTTTTAAAATATTGAAATTTCGATATATCGCTAATTATAAATGTATCAATATCAGAGTTTATTTATCGATATAATATCGAAAATTAAATATTTAAAAAAATATCAACAGTAAAACTAAAACTAAAAGTGTTTGAACTGATCAGTTGGAATGATCAGTTGAACTGACCATGTGTGGCGACCATTATAGACATCCAACACAATTACTTTACTATTAAACCATAATATAGTTAGCCGACCCTGCAACTATTAACAATTTCGTAATATATTTCGTATAACAAAATAATTAACAAATTAACAAAGGGATTATACAGTATAATTACTGTCTATTCCCTTTCGACCGGAACACAGTAGCGCTTTTTTATTTATTTATTTAGGAATTTTTGTTTGTTACCATGTCAATCCCATTAAAAGTAACTTAAAATATATACTTTTACCATTAATCTGCACACACTCAATGCAAAATCCGAGGTGGGTACATGTAGAATGCCTTGCGGAATAACTTTATTGTACACATTTATCTTATATGTCCTTATAAATATTTCATTTGTCCCCCGGTTCACATTCCATTAAAAATGAAAGCGGGCTAGGTGCGACCCGAAGGGTCCACACGGCTAAATTCCCAGTGGAAAGAATAAAAAAAAAATATGTTTTAATATTTTATACAATTTTTTATTCGCACAAAAAACGACTTGACTGATTTTAATTAAAATTTAGTGAGGTCTAAGTTACATAATTATGGGTCCCATGTAAATATCACTCTTTGTTTTCGAGATACACGAGGCGAAAATTGAATCCGAACATAAATACATACGTACATACGTACATGTGCACACACGGACATCCTCTCGGACCCATACAGTAACTTCCCAGTGGGAGTTAATGATGTAAGTCTTCTATTATAGTACAGTACAGTAGTGGTTGCGTTACCATTTGGTGACAAAAATACGTAAGCTGGTGAACCATGACGGGTTCCTAGACAGTCCTACCACCTATTCAAATTTAATAAGACTATACTAGATATGTGTATGTCTAATAAATGAATTTACTGTAATCAAATTAAGGCAGGGTCACCAACAGTTGCCAATGTCAGTACACATTTTTTTACAGGATAGGGTGAGAAACGAGCACACTGTCCATCTAATGGTAAGTGGTTGCTGTAGCCCACATAGATATCTACATCTATCCTCGATCACGAATAAAAATGCAAATGCGTTTTCACCCACAAGAACCAAGATGGAATGCCTCGTTTCCAGTAAAAAGGGTCGCTAGTTGCTACACACTAGCAAAAAGTCAATATAACGGTAGATGAAATTAATAATTGCTTGTTTGTCAAGCGTGCTAACTGTATGTTTGAAGTGAGTGGGTTTGCAAATACTAATAATTTCTACTAAGCTATCAAAACAAATACTTTAGTTTTTTATAGCCTTTGAAACGATGTAGGTTTGTAGCTCTACGCAGTATTAATATATATTCTTTGAGATCTACGCTGAATTACGAATGTAGTACGAATGGTTCGGCTGGTACAGGAAAAGATCACGCTCTCACAGAACACAAGGCATACCATTTAAGTCCTCAGGGTAAATCTAAGAGTCTATGCGCCACAACATGCACTTAAAGTGAAATATATGCTCGTTTGACCCACTTACAACATGTTTGAATAATTCAAGACGACTGTATTCGAATATAATACAACATTTCGAAGACAGTATATTTTTACAGGCGTCTTATGTAAATCAGCTGATTCAATAATAAATACACTTACTATGCCCAGATTTAAGGGTATAAATATAATAAATGCCCAGTATTGTCACTCCATCTTAATGCACAGGGGTGACAATATACCGGTACACATGCTGAAATTTGGTTGCAGCAGTCTAAAGGTTGCAGTAAATAAAAGTTAAAAAGTTAAAGTTACAGGCCATATACAACGCACCGCCGGGCATAGGCCTCTTCTCATTTCTGAGAGGGTTTTGATTAGTTTTAATGTCTTCATGTTTTGAATCATCACCTGAAGATGCCTCATGTAGAGACGAAACACGTGTCGTATTATTGTCGATGGTGTGTCTTTCCTAGAATAGTGGTGTTGGGAGTAGTGGTACTGGGATTAGTGATGACGGGATTAATGTACGCAATTGAGGGAGGGTGGGATGTGCTAGCTGGCTAAACTATGGAAGACACATCACTTTATTTAATTAAGCGGGTTGTTGCAAAGTAACTATTAATATCTTTATTATAATGGATTTCCGCAAAGTAACGCCTGATTCTATCAATTATGAATTTGATCTATGAGCAGTAAGGATTAAGGACGAAATTTGTTGATTCAAAATATTTTAATAACTTCAATAATGAAATAGTATCGAATAACGTCGCCTTCCAAGCATACCTAGGCTGCACTAAAAGTATCGGGAGTGGAATATTTCCACTGTTCCTGTCATATTAAAATCTTTTTAATTGAAAACTCCTTGGTTTTAAAAATCGAATACCATTTATTTATTTAAAAGATTATCGATCTTGTCACAAGGTTTCGTCAAACTTTTTTAGTCGTTGAGAAAATGGAACTGACTCGAGAAAATTCAAAGCGATGATTTATTATGATTTTCGAAGTGGTTTAACACAAAAACAGTGTGTTGACCGGATGATTTCTGCATTTGGTGATGACGCCCCATCCAAAACCACAATTTATCGCTGATTTGCTGAAATTTCAACGTGGACGTGTCAAGCTCAGTGATGATCGCCGTCAAGGTCGTCCAAAAACTGCAGTAACCCAAGAAAACGTTGATGATGTGCGTAAGCTGATTGAGGAAGATCGACATGTGACATACCGCGAAATTCAGGCAACTTTAGATATTGGCATGAGTCAAATACAAATAATCTTGCATGAACAATTAGATGTAAAAAAATTGGTTTCCCGGTGGATACCGCATTCGCTCTGTGAAGAGCAAAAAGCGGCTCGCGTTACTTGGTGCGTCAGAACTCTCGAAAGATTCCACGCTGTAAAATTTCTCTAAAAATTCCTAATTGTGGATAATTTATTAAATTATGAATTAAATAAATTATCCTCAATTAGGAATCAAAATGCAGATGCGTTGTCATGTGGGTAGGTCATGTAGCACGATTTACTGATACGAAATGGTCTAAACAGGCAACCATGTGGACAGGACCAACAGGCAATCGCAAACAAGGAAGACCGAAAGAAAGATGGGTCGATGAAATTAAAAAGACAGCAGGAAAAAAATGGTTAACACCAGCACAAAAAAGCTATATATATATATATATATATATATATATATATATATATATATATATAAATCTTCTGAGTAAGCGTACATATAATTGTTGTTTTTATTATTATTTTCTATTAAGAATCAAAATGCAGATGCGTTGTCACTCCTGAGGACTAAGTTGGAATGCCTCGTTTCCGGTAAAAAGGGTCTCCGGTTCTCCAAACTCACTATACGAAACAGCAGCATTGAATTGCTATTTCATGTTGATATTCTGTGAGAGCGTGGTCTATTCGTGCAACCATAATATAGCTCCAGCGTGGCTATCACTAAACTACTAATCTGTGTTACCACCACGCATAATATAATATTTAGAGGAAAATTCTATAGTTGGAGTAACGCTTATTTAAAAATATTGTTATAACATTAGATGGACTGTTGTAACAACACAACTGAGATTCGCACTGTCATTCAGTGAAATGCCGTTCGTAAGTAAAATAATACGTTGTTAGCCTAAAGAATCTTCAGAGAAATCGATTTTGTTTCCCTCGAGGATTTCGTGATGTGATTTCGTTGGGATTGGGAATGTCTCGAAGACAAACCGGCCGAATTAGGTACTTGAATTTAGGTGGTACAAAATACATTTCTCCGTGAAAATGGTATTTGCATTGCATTACAATTATATATATTGAAAAAAATGTTTTCGACAAATCAATAAATATTTTAATTACTTGATACGACATTCAATTAACAAATACATTTTCCGTCTACAAGTAGAAAGTAAACATTTTCTTTGTTTTATCTAATTGGAACATTAATTACCTACTAAGAAAAATAAAAGCTGTTCATGACAATTACCATTTCAGTTTAATATAAAGTTATTTAATTAACTTTGCACAGTTATTTTCGTTATTTCATCTACTTTTCAACTTTAGTATTTTTTTTTATAGGATAGGGTGACAAACGAGCACACAATCCACCTGATGGTAAGTGGTTGCTGTGGCCCATAGACATCTACATCTATCCTCGATTACGAATCAAAATGCAGATGCGTTGTCACCCGTGAGGACTAAGATGGAATGCCTCGTTTCCAGTAAAAAGGGTCTCCGGTTCTCTACACTCACCATACGAAATACAGCAGCATTAAGCTACTATTTCACGCTGGCATTCTGTGAGAGCGTGGTCCTTCCCCGGTCGAGCCGACCCATTCATGCTACAACTATACTACTAATATAACTGCAGCATGGCTCTACCACGTATAAAAGTATTTTTGCAGTAGTTTAAAATAATCAAATATCATATAAATTGAAGGGTATATAGGACAGAATAGATTAATAGTTCAAGTACTGTTAGTAGGTGGCGTTGTCGTCGAGATCCAGAAATCACTCTTGCAAAGGCGGGGCGCTTCACTCGCCTAATATAAATTTAACTAACTTTATTCTATGTAGATTACTATGAATTTCTAAAATACATTTTATTTTTTATTTTTTTATGGAAAACTACCGCCGCCCATGATCAACTGCAACACCAGGAGAATTGCGGGTGCGTTGCCGGCCCTTTAGAAAGGAGTAAGCTCTTTTCTTGAAGGTCCCCAGGTCGTATCGGTCCGGAAAAATCGCCGGTGGTAAACTATTCCACAGAGAGGTTGTACGTGGAAGAAAACTCCTTGTGAAACGTACAGTGGTGGACCGCCAAGCATCCAGATGGTGTGGATGGTATCGGGACGTTTGCCGTGTAGTGCGTTCACGAAATTTGGCGGCTGGGATTAATCCGAACAATTCCTCAGAGCACTCCCCGTGATAGATGCGATAAAATACCCAAAGAGATGCAACATCTCTTCGCAGCGCCAGTGATTCGAGCCGATTGGAAAGCACCCTGTCGTCGACGATTCGAGCCGCTCTGCGCTGGATGCGGTCAAGTGGAAGGAGCTGGTACTGGGGAGCCCCAGCCCAGAGATGGGAACAGTATTCCATGTGCGGCCGAACCTGCGCCTTGTAAAGTTGCAGGTGGTGTGCCGGCATGAAATACTGTCCCGCTCTGCTGAGCACGCCAAGCTTTTTAGAGGCCAATTTGGCCTTCCCTTCCAAGTGACCACGAAACTGCACGTCACTCGATATGTCGACGCCGAGGACTCCGATACTGGCTGAGGCAACAAGGGAAGAGGGGATTTTAATATGAAATATGGAATAGCCATGTAGGTAAGTACATTAACAGTCCATTGACAGTAAAAACTTTTATGGTGCCATTATGAAACAAAAAACACAGTTACTTTAGTCTTTGATGTCAATGAAGTAAAAATGTATTAAAATATTATTAGAGTAAGCCTAAGGTAAAAAGAAACTACTCGTTTTAGGTTAATTGGTAAGGTAAGGTGGTTGTTATAAAATTTTTGTAATACCCCACTTTTGTTTGGAGGTCCGTCTGGGTATGTACGAACCTCTTGTCTATTTCTGCCGGGAATCAGTAGTGAATGCACCAATCTGATCTGAAGGCTAACCTGAAGGCTGAAGGGTAAACCATCTTAGTTCTCAATGGTGACATCGCATCTGTAGTTTTCTTTCTCTGAAGCCGATCGATATCTGCTAAACAAAGGTCACACATGCATTGTCACAGAGTACTATATTGTAACACATTATAGTACTCTGTGACAATGCATGTAACCTTTAATTATAATACCTCTTAAACTTGCAGAAGTGCTACTCACGGAGCAGAGTATTATAATAAAACATATAAGAGCCTGTATTTATACTATTTTTCTTGATCTTACAGTTGCGCTACTTAGCGAAAGAAATACCAGAAAACATAATATATGGATATAAAAGAATTCAGGGAAGGATTTGCCTATCTATATAACGACTTTGCCTACACGTGTTATGGCCTATCGTTTGACAGATGAAGACGTGAGTAGGACTGACGAAAACCTTTTTTACTGGTACCTAATGACGCATTCCACATCAGTCCTCAGGGGTGACAACCCATCTGCATTTGATTCTTAGTTGAGAATAGATGTAGATGTCTATCATCCTCTTACTGGCGGTAGTTTAAGGGTGGCAAACGAGCACACAGTCCAACTGATGGTTAAACGTTACAAGAAAACGTGACGTTTTTAAATACCGTATCTATTAATTTTCTCCACTACGTCGATAAAAAAGCTTCACTTCAAAAACCCATTTCCTATACTGTTTTACGAACTACCTGTTTCTAAGTAATGACTAACATCATGATTTAAAAGAAAAAAAAAAACTGAACCTAGAATCTATACAAATTCATTGAATCTGTGAATTTTAATTCTGTAAAATGTCACAGGGGCAATGACGCGGCTTTTGTCGTCTTCAAGGACACGTCTGGAACGACGAAATCACACGAGGGTAATTTAAAATGGCGACTTAAAATGAGCTCAATAGCTCTGTAAATTATAATAGGTAATATTCACAAATACTAATATATTTGTTAAAAATGCAATGGGTACTGTAAATGAATGCTGGCAATACTAAAATAGATACGATTTATAATAAACTAAAACATTGGCGTTTGGTTGTGGTGTAGATATATCAGAATCCACCACCCCGTATCATCCCGTGGGTCTCGTAAAAGGCGCCTGGAAGATAATATAACAGGAAACAAGCTGCAGCATCTTTCTAATAATAAATACAAAATAATAAAAGACTTCAGTTGCAAATCTGACAACTAAATGTGGCAACTGGCAACTATGGCAAATATCCCCACTATAAGGCAATCAATGGGGAAGACCTACGTTAAGCTGTAGACTTTTGATAGGTTGTAATGATGATGAAGATAATGAGGATGATGATGAAAACAAAAATATTACGAGAGTGGTTCACATATCACCATTCCTTTTGTAACGACTGTACTTGGTATGGTCTTGCTGCAGCGTATTATTACGTATTACGATAAGATAGTTTTTGTGGTGTTATGGCCGCATTACGAGTAAAAATGAGTCGCGACCGGGAACCACGTTTGCATAGGTGTGACGAAAACCAGGGTTTTTTAACGATAACGAGGCATTCCATCTTTGTCCTTAGAGTTGACAACGCACTCCATTTTGATTTATTGTAAAAAGAAGAAAGAAGACCGAGTGGTCTATTGGCTAGAATACTTCTCTAAAACGAAGCTCATGCGTTCGAATTCCTGTCTAAGTTAACATTAGTCTTTAAGCCAGCATGTTTTGTGATTGTTCTCGTACTATTTATTACTCTGAGTGTATTCTTTATTCATTGCGCCTCTGATCTCATGGCTTAATCGCATAATATTATAAAAACCACGTCACCGCAAACAAACCTGAAGGTAGTTGAAAAAATAGTTTGTAACAATTGATTTCAATTACAATCGTAATCGAAAATATGCTGTTTTTAAGTTGATTGTGTTTAAAATTAACCCTTAGTTACTTAAAGCAATATAACGAAATATAATTTTCACACATTTAACATATTTGATAGTCTACAAAATATGTATTTGCACAGATGTTAATATTGGGACAAAAATTCGCACTAACCAGTAGGTATGTCCATAATTAAATATAAGTCATTATAAAGAAAAAGTTTTGTTTCCAAAAAAAGAAACATTAAGCATAGGTTAAGAGTAAACGGAAGAAAAATAATTACTTAACAATAAATTCGTACACTAAACGTTAATCAAAACAATAAAAAATGAAGTAGTTACTTATCATTATAAAATATTCGACGGAATACATTAAAAGGAAAATGTTATTACCGTTATTATAATTATTGTTTGCAACTCCAGGAGGTGAATTATAAATCACTTTCAACAACAACTCTTTTGCACTACAAAAAAGTGAAGGAAAACCAATTGGTATTGAGTCACGAACGACGCGCGCAATGCTTGTAAATGACGGTAAATCCATAACGCGCGGTAGGCGTTACTTTACGTATTCATCGTCCACCGTCTTTGAACTACCGCGCTCCATATTACTTTACTTCCTCAGACGATATTGAGGAGGAACGCAGGCCATATTAAAATGGTTTCTTTTATAGCATGAAGTGAGTTGCCAATGCATTTTGAACGACCTTGTTGATAATGTCTGGTGTAACAGTTAACCTGCATCCTGCAATAAATTGTTTTCCATTTTGCATTTTACAAACATTTTATTTGTGCGTAGAACGGCTGGATTTATTATATAGATAATAATTATGTTAGCTAAATAATTATAATATATTTTATAATTATTTAGCTGTTTTGTGGTCTAATAGATTTTTATAACATTACTTAAATATACATT